>CP106734.1:61719895-62919895 GCA_025506655.1 Gossypium rotundifolium | reverse complement strand
TTGTTTGGTGACATTCGAGTCCATGAACACACCTTGATCACTAAATCGAATTTAAAAGATAAGATCCAATCTAAGAGATACACATAGCACTTAAATCGAGACCCTTACCTAGGTTGTCAAATCCCAAAAATCCTCAAGAAAACGTCACCACCCTACCTTCGGCTTTCCTCACAGTTCGGCATGGGAGATCACAGCAAAAAAGATTCGATTTCTAGAAATAGAAGTGAAACCCGATGAGATTCTTAGAGAAGTGATTCGGGTTAGAAACTAGATGAGAAAGAGAGGAATAATAAAGAAAAGAACCATGAAGAACTTACTAATCTTAAGATGGTGATTCGGCTATGGTGTAACTTCGGGAAAAAGAGGCTTAATCCTTGAAGGCTTTGGCTATAGGAGAAGAAAGTATAAACAAGGGTATTCAGCTTTGAATAAAAAGAATGAAGAGAAGAAGAAAGTGGTGGAGAGTTGCGGAAAAGAACCCACAAGAGAGAAAAGAATTTCGGCTTGAAGAGAAAAGATGAAAAGAAGGAAAAGGATGAACAAGTGATCTCTTGCCTACCAATTTCGGCATAATCAACCCCCTCCCCCCAGAGTTTGATTTTCGGCCAACTCTGTCATCACCTGATAGCTTTTATCCCACTTGTTATCTTGATCTCTATCCTCCCTTCAAAAGAGGCCTTCCTAGCACCAACTCCTCCCTTCATATTATCAGCATTTAATCAAAATAAAAGAATTACATCCCTTATTTTGGTAGCTAGTGTGCCGTCCACCCTTCCCCCTTGGAGTGTCGAATTTTATCCCAAAAGCATGGGCTCCAAGCCGCCAACTTAAGCCCAATCTTTCTCTTAATGGCGTCGCCCACTTGCTCCCTTACAGCACCACCAGATTTTTGGGCCACAAGCCCACCTTGCAAATTAAACACAGATACCCACCTTAATTCTATCCTACAGCTCTTTATTAGAAAAATAACCTAGGTCCCAACCCAAATTTGAGCCCAATTCACACCTCTAAATCTTGAGCTAACACTGACACACAAAATGCACAGACCCACCTAATCGGGATGTTACAGTTCTACCCCCTTTAAAATAAATTTTGGCCTCAAAATAAATTTATCAAAAGAGTTGATCGCTATCGCATAACATCCTTCGGCTCCCATGTCGCTTCTTCTGATCCATGGTTCCACCATAATACCTTCACCAAAGGGACTGATTTCCTACGCAATACTTTGACATCCCTATCCAGGATCTGCACTGGTTCCTCCTCAAAAGACAAGTCTGGGTTCAACTCAATTTCCTCTACCGGCACAACATGAGACGGATCCGAAACACATTATGGATTTGACTCAATACTAGTGGCAGTTCGAGCTGATAAGTTACTGGTCCCACTCACTTCAACACCCAATAAGGCCCGATAAACCTAGGACTCAGCTTGCCCTTCCGGCCAAATCTCAACACTTTCTTCCATGGCGATACCTTCAGGAAAACCATGTCACCCTTTGCAAATTCTATATCCTTCCATTTAAGATCGGCATAGGACTTTTGCCTGTCCGAAGCTTCCTTCAGATGATCTTGAATTAGCCTAACCTTCTCTTCTATTTTAGCCACCAACTCTAGACCCAACAACTGCCGTTCTCCCAACTCCGTCCAACACATAGGGGTACGACACTTTCGACCATATAATGCTTCATAAGGTGCCATTTAGATACTTGCCTGGTAACTATTATTGTATGCGAACTCTGCCAACGGTAAAAATTCTTCCCAACTACCTCTGAAATCCAAGACACAACCCCTTAGCATATCCTCCAAGACCTGAATTACCCTCTCCAACTGTCCATTCGACTGGGGATGAAATGTCGTACTAAAATCCAACTTTGTTCCCAAGGCCTGGTGCAATGCCTTCCAAAACCTCGACGTGAACCTAGGATCCCTGTCTGAGATAATCGACACCGGCACCCCATGCAACCTCACAATTTTAGCCACATATAACTTAGCTAACCTCTAGAGAGAGTAATCAACCCGAATTGGTATAAAATGTGCTGACTTTGTTAAATGGTCGACGATCACCCAAACCAAGTCCTTCTTAGTAGGCGTGAGGGGTAGCCCACTAACAAAATCCATCGTAATCCTTTCCCATTTCCATTGCAAAATCTTTATCGGTTGCAACAATCCCGAGGGTAATTGATGTTCAGCTTTGACCTGTTGACACATCAAGCACCTACCCATAAATTCAATTACTTCTCGCTTAAGGCCCGGCCACTAGAACTGCTCCCGCAAATTCTGGTACATCTTACTACCTCCAAGATGCATAGCGTATGGACCGTTATGAGCCTCCTGAAGGATCTTCTGCCTTAACTCCACGTCGTTAGGCATGCAAACTTTCCCCTGAAAACATAGCACTCTATCGCTGCTCCGGCTATACCCCTCCAATCCACCGTTCTACACTTACAAACACAGAGCGTTTAAGACTTCATCCACCAGTTGTTTTTCCTTAACCTGGTTTACCCACGTTGGCTTCACTTGTAGTTCCGCTAACAGACTTCCGTCATCATACAGACTAAGGTGGGTAAACATGGCTCTTAGATCTGCCACCACCTTACGGCTCAAGGCGTCAGCTACCACATTAGCCTTTCCTGGATGGTACTCAATCGAGCAATCATAATCCTTCAACATCTCGATCCACCTCCTCTACCTTAAATTCAATTCCTTCTGAGTGAGGAGGTATTTCAAACTCTTATGGTCCGTGTACACAATAGACTTCTCTCTATGAAACACCCCAAACCCGGCCTAAAAGCCTAACCGGATTTGATATGTTCCTCGAGTAAAACTTTAACTAATTCTCGCTTTTGATTTATAAGAAAATATAAAGGTTTGAATAAAAGCATTTAACTTAAATATTTGGTTGAAATTGTATTGTTAAATAAATTTGTATCTTCTTAAAACATTATTTTAAGAGAAAATTATAAGTTAAAAGAAAACCAAATTTAATGAAAACTTATTATTTTGTAAAACCATAGATGTTTAGGTGTCAAATACAATTTAAGTTATTTTTTATTTTCAAAAATCATTTAGTTATTTAATAAATATTGTTAAGTAGCATATTAAAGATCTAAAACATAAAATTAAAGCAGTTCATATAGCGGCCTTATTACAAAAATAACAAAACTCATAATAAATCCTAAGTAATAAAAATAAAATTATTAGGTATTATTGCAAGAAAACTCCAAAATACTTTGTTGAGCATTGGCCACCACGTAGTCCTCGCTGACCCGATCCATCACGCTAAGAGTCACCTGAAACATATCCCATAAAAGGGTGAGTCATAGACTCAATGTGTAACAAAACACTAAAAGCCCAATTGGTCATGGCCATTAAGCCCATTCAAAACATATTTAGCCATAGGCCCATTTAATACAAATCACTTAAAAATCACATGAATATATATAATGAAATGCAAACCCAAGCCCACCTAAATATCCATCCGCTACACACCACCCGTACCTACCAATCACACCGTGGGGATTACTAAATCGACCCTCCATCCGCTACACACCATCGAAGGCAGTTGCTGCAGTCAACATGCACATCGCCCTTATAATTTTGTGGCATGGCCACCAGATAATTGTGACCGAAGTCATCGGATTCAAAATATGTGACCGAAGTCACCAGATTCACATATGTGACCGAAGTCACCGGATTTAAAATATGTGACCGAAGTCACCGATAATGTGGTAAAAACCACCGGAACACTTCCCCTTTATCAATATCACCCATATGCCCATGCACATACATATTATTCGGATTTTATGCAATATACCCCAAAATCATAATAGAGTCATACTTATTTCATATTTATGCATATAGCAATATTAATGAAATATTGGGGGTAAACATACCTGAATATCGTATACCACTGAATGATACCCGCAACCATTATCAAACATATTTTCATACAAATCACATTTATTTTAGATCTATGAGAATTTAGTATAATGTTACACACCTTATAACAGTGAGAACGATACCTTCCCGCTCGTCGACACCTAATTAATTATCACATTTGATTAGAATACGCTAATACTTATAATCTACACTATTGATGAAAGATCTAATTCCTTACCCTCGTAATCTCGGACAACCGTTAAATGTGGTTTCTCTACGATAGATGGATCAAAACCCGATGACAACCCAACGAATGAAAAGTGGCTCGGGTGTACGACGACTTCAAATAAACGATCTTCGTTAGCGAGAGGTCCATAACTGGTGGAAAATCTCTTGATCCCCGACATGACCCTTCGTTTGAAGTTTGAGGTATATGAGAGCCACCCTTTTTCAAACACTCCTTACCGCTCTTTTGAACCTATTTTGTTAGCCCCAAATCTTACGCCACTGAAAAATATCGATTGATTGAGTCCCCTAAAATAAAGTCGATTAATAATCTATCTAAAATGATATAACCAAATATGATAATCCTTACCTTGGATGATCCGAATGATCTCTCCTTAAACGTTGGCTACCAAAAAGGAATCCTTAAAATCCCCTTCAAAGATTCGGCCAAGGAGAAAATGAGAGAATTAGATTTCTAAAATCGGCTATTCTAAAAGAAAATTAAGAGAACGATTGATAGAAAATCCTTACTCGAAATGTGGAGATTGATTCACCCTTACTTGACTATTTGAAGATTCGGCCTTATTGATTTAGAAGAAAGAGAAATGGTGATTTCGGTTTTTAATAAAAGAAAAGAAAGAATAAGATGAAAATGGAGGATGGTTCGATTTGACAAAAGAGAAGAAAGAGAATGGTGGTTTCGGTTATGGTAGAAGATGGTTTCGCTTGAGAGAAAGAAGAAGAAAAGAGTAAGAAAGAGAAAGAAATAAAATGAGAATGTCCTTTGGTGCTAATATGATTCGGCACTAGAGAGGAAGAAAAGAAAGAGAATTGTCTTCAAAAATTCTTTGGTGTTTTCGAAAATGAGGGAAAAGAGAAGAAAAATGATCATTGATATTTGGTATTTTCGGTTACAAAGAGGAGAGAAAGAAGTTATGTTTTGGAGAAAGGAAAATAAAAGGACTACTCAAAACCGAAATGGTAAAATATCAAATAACTAAAAGAGAAGAAAAAGGTTCATCTTTTGTGTAATATGCATTCTGCTAAGAGACAAAATTTGGAGAAAAGAAAAGATGCACAAATTGGTTAAAGTTTTGGTCAACTTTCACCCCTAATGCTATTGCAAAATTAACCAACACCATGCCAACATGATCCCCCTTTTTCCTCCTCATTTCTTCCTTATCAATCCTTTGATTCCTATCACAATTAAACCAATCCCCCTTAGCCCCTTATGACGTCTAGGTTCATGGTCAAATGACCATGAGAAAGCTTCCAAAACATCATCCCCTCTTCAAGCCCTTTGTCCCCTTATCCTTCCATAACCTCATGATTCTATACCATAACTTTTAACTTGCCTTTTTCCTATGGTCTACTATCCAAAATTAAAAGAATGTCCATCCATTCTAGATAAGGCTTGGCCGACACTATAGGAAAGAAAGTAAAAAATTAAAATTCTTCCACTTGCTAGCTAGGGGATTCGAACCTCTCCCCTCAAGGATTCACCCATGCACCAACACCACCTTGCCAAATGACTTGTTATGCTTAAAACCTCATGCCAAATTTTCTTAAAACCTATCTTGCTTAGCTCCATCTTAAGTCTTAAAAATTTAATATTTCTCTAAGGCATTCACTTACATACTGAAGTTCCTAAAACTTCCAAAGTACACTCAACTACACATAGGCATGCAACAACATACAATTAAATTAAAAATGCATAGCCCCCAAATTCTGGATGTTACAGTTCTAACCCCCTTAAAATAATTTTGACCCCGAAATTACCTGGCTAGAACAAGTGAGGGTATTGCTGTCGCATCGCTTCCTACGGCTCCCATGAAGCTTCTTCCGATTCATGATTACGCCATAATACTTTGACGAGAGGAACCGATTTTCTCCGTAATACCTTTACATCCCGCTCCAAAATTTGAATTGGCTCCTCTTCATAGGACAAATCTGGTCTTAATTCCACCTCCTCAACTGGCACTACATGAGATGGATTCGACCGGTAACGACGTAACATTGAAACATGGAACACATCGTGCATTTCCTTCAACTCCGAAGGCAATTCTAACTGATATGCCACAGGTCCAACCCGCTTCAAAACCCGATAAGGTCCAATGAACCTGGGACTTAACTTTCCTTTGTGACCAAATCTCATCACCTTTTTCCAAGGTGAAACCTTTAGGAAAACTTGATCCCCCATAGCAAACTCTATTTCTTTCCGCTTAAGATCTGCGTATGACTTTTGCCTGTCAGATGCTTCTTTTAATCGAGCCCGGATTACCTTAACCTTTTCTTGATTCACCACTATTTCGACCCAAAACATGGCGTTCCCTAATTACATCCAACACGTAGGAGTGCGACACTTAGTCCATATAGTGCTTCATACGTTGCCATCCGAATCTTGGCTTGGTAACTGTTGTTGTACGCAAATTCTCGCTAAGCAGAAGAACTCCTCCCGACTTCCTCTGAAATCTATCACACATCCTTAACATATCTTCTAAAATTTGGATTACTCGTTCAGAATGGCCGTCCGATTGTGGATGAAATGCCTCACGGTGCCCAAAGCCCGATGCAATGCTTTCCAAAATCAAGACGTAAACCTCGGATCCCTATCTAAAATAATTGACACCGACACTCCATGCAACCTCACAATCTCAACCACATATAACTTCGCCAATTTCGCAAAGAGTAATCAACCGAACGGGGATAAAATGCTTGATTTAGTCAATCGATCCACTATCACCCATACCGAGTCTTTCTTAGTAGGTGTGGAGGAAGCCCACTAACAAAGTCTATGGTGATTTTCTCCCACTTCCATCGCGAAATCTTTATCTATTTGTAGTAATCCCGAAGGTACTTGATGTTCAAACCTTGACTTGTCGACACGCTAAGCACTTTCCTACAAACTCAGTAACTTCACGCTTAAGACCAAGCCACCAAAATTGATCTCAGTAAATCTCGGTATAACTTACTTCCTCCGGGATGCATAGCATAGGGGCTACCATGCGACTCTGAAGAATCTTTTGCCTCAACTCCCGATCCTCAAGCATCTGATTTTACCTTTGAAACACAATACCCCATCGTTGTTAATACCAAAATCTTCTAATTCCCCATTCTGTACTGCCGTAGTTTTGCACTCAGTCATCGCTCTACCATCCGCTCTCTTTCACTTGACTCAACCACGTCGGCTTTACTTGTAATTACGCCAAAGAAGCTTCCATCGTCATAAAGTCTAAGATGTGCAAACATCGCCCTTAAATCTGACACCACTTTCTCACTTAGAGCGTCTGCCACCACATTCGCCTTGCCCGGGTGGTACTCAATAGAACAGTCGTAGTCTTTCATCAACTCTATCCACCTTCGCTATCTCAAATTCAGTTCCTTCTAAGTCAGTAGATATTTCAAACTCTTGTGGTCCGTGTATATCACTGACTTTTCCCCGTATAAATAATGTCTCCAAACTTTAAGAGCAAAGACTACTGCTGCCAACTCCAAATCATGCATCGGGTAATTAACCTCGTGTGGTCTCAACTGTCGAGACGCATACGCAACTACCTTCCCGTCTTGCATCAGAACACATCCTAATCTTGTGTGAGAAGCGCCGCAGTACACCACAAAATTCTTCCCTGCCTCAGGCTGAATCAAAACCGGAGCTTCAGTCAAAACCTTCTTAAGCTTCTCAAAGCTCTCTTGTCGTTTATCCTTATCTGAAAGGTACCTCCTTTCGTAAAAATTTTGTTAAAGGTGCAACTATCGATGAAAATCCTTCAACTAATCTTACGTAGTAGCCTCGCTAATCCCAAAAATTACGAACCTCGACACGGACTTGGGTGGTTTCCAATCTAGTACCGCCTCAATCTTCCGAGGATCCACCCTTATTCCTTCGCCGACACCACATGGCCTAAGAACGCATCTTCCTTCAACCAAAATTCACACTTCTTGAATTTGGCATAAAGTTTCTTCTCCTTAAAACTTGCAACACTATTCGGAGATGCTTATCATGTTCCATCTTAGACTTAGAATACACTAGGATGTCGCTCATGAATACTACTGATTTAACCGATCCAAGTAGGATTGAAAACTCGATTCATCATATCCATGAACGCATTGTTGAGGCGTTCATTAATCCGAACAGTATTACCAAAAACTCATAATGCCCATATCTTGTTAGGAAAGTCGTTTAATGGATATCCGCTTCTTTCACCTTAAGCTGATGATACCCCGACCTTAGATCTATCTTTGAGAATACCGCAGCTCCCTTAAGCTGATCGAATAAGTCGTCGATCCTTGGCAAAGGATACTTGTTCTTGATGGTCGACTTATTTAATCGCCGTAATCTATACACATCCTCATCGTTCCGCCCTTCTTCACGAATAAGATGGTGCTCCCCATGGAGACACACTAGGTCGAGATAAATCTACGATCAAGCAACTCTCGGATCTCGAGCCTTAAGCTCAACTAACTCCTTGATTGCCATTCTATACGGAGCAATAGAAAGCTGGCGCCTGTTCTGCAATAAGTCAATCTCAAATCTACCTCACGATCCAAGGCAAACACGGAAGTTCTTCCTAAAAACATCTACAAATTCACTCACAGTCCCGACCTCTTCAGCAGCTTGCCTCCTTAGCCTCCAAGGCACTCACCAACATCGGAAAAGCCACACATCCCTTTCTAACCATCTTTTTCGCCTTAGGGAAGATACTATATTTGATAAGTAATTTCATCTCTCGCCCATCACCACAACTTCTCGTCATCAATAGATTTTAGGACATCCGCTTAGCAAAGACAATCCACATTTGCATGATATTTCACTAGCCACCCATGCCTAAGATCGGTCGAATTTTCCGAATGGAAACTCTATTAAATCAACCGAAAACTGCGTCCTTTGAACTTCTAAAGGTACTTCCTTAAAGAGTTTATCTATTGCTACTGTCTGTCCTAGAGGACTAAGTGCAGTCATCTTCCTAGGTATAGTCTCAGAAGTCACATGCAAAGTTCCAGATACTTCACTAGCGATATATGAGTGAGTTGACCCTATATCTATTAAAGTAATAAAGGGCAACCCAGAAATTAGAAACGTACCCGTGATAACATCAGGTGTGTCACTATCCTCTCTGCGATTTAATCGCATATACCGGCACCGGTCTCGCCTCGATGCTACCACCGCCTCTGCTCGAGTCCGTGACCTCTACAGAGCCATTACTTCTTCCATTTGGACCACGACCCCTTATCGTCGTTGTCCACCTCTGCCACCGATTAACACCCCGACATTGGCATGTTCTTATCTGAATTCATCGGCAATCTTTGATCATATGATCTTTAGACCAAGACTTGAAACATCCCCCGGTCTTTTTACAACATTGTCCCGGGTGCATCTTCCCACATTGAGCACAAGTACGATGTTGTCCTCCCGTAGCAATCTGCTGACTTCGTGGCCCATCAACTTTAGGTTTCTTTTGAAAATTCCCGGATGACCCTGAAGGCCCAAAGCTCTTCTTAATCTTATTCTGGCCTCTGTCCCGGTTCCGTCTCTCAGTCCGCTTAACTTCTTCAGCGATCTTTGCCCTATCCACTAAGACTACAAAGTCTCTTTCCCGGTGCGAAGCAATCAACACTCGCAGTTCATCTCTCAGTACATCCTCGAATCTGACACACGTTCATATTCAATAGCTACTATCCCTCTGGCATATCGGCTAAGTTGCAAGAACTCTGCTTCATACTCAGCTATCGACTTATTTCCTTGCACTAAATTCAGAAACGCCTTTCTCTAAGAGTCGATGTAGCTAGCTCCAATGTATTTCCTTTCAAATTTAACTTTAAAATACCCCCAATCCACTCGATCCACAGAGGTACTCTCCTTGATAGTGAGCCACCATTGGTAGGCCTCATCACGAGTAGTGAAACAAAGACCTTTCAACTTTTCTTCAAAGAAGCAGTCCAAATCATCCATGATCCTCTCGACCGCCTCCAACCAAGATTCGCTACATTCGAGCTACTCTAGATACTCCCTAAAAACCTCGGCCCATTTGATCTAAGTCTCTCACCACTCGATTTTGAGACCCATTTTCAGATTAGCTTCGCTACTCGTTCTAAAACTCAAGACCTGACTTGTGATATCGCGTCACCTCCTCCATTTTGCTCTTGAAATTCCACCCCAACGGTGATGATGAGCTTCATTTTGAAACCTTGACCAGATCTAACCGGTTTCGACACAACCATTCTTCCTCTATCGTGTCCACGCATTTACCACGCCCCTACAACTCATGTCTACTACGCTCTTATCTGCTTTTTACTTAAAAAGTCTTATGCATTAGAGTCTTTTCACTTCTTATTAAAAGAAAGTTTTATGCAACAGATATTTATTCAGTGGTTTTTCCGTAGTAGTACACATACACCTAGGGTCCATGTCTCTAAAGTATAGTTTAAGCTTATCACTTTAAAATATCATACATTCACACCACTTTATCAATAAAGTACTTACCTGATGGACCTGGGCCGAGAACTTCGGGTGCCATGCTTCTATAAAACCATTTTAACTTAAGAGAACTTTCAAAAAGTCATTTGAGCCTGATTTTGAAAATGTTGTGGGCTTCAAAACCCAAGGCCGAGAGTTTAAAACTGGGCTCTGATACTAAGTTGAAACACCCCAAACCCGGCCCAAAAGCCTAACCGAATTTGATATGTTCCTAGTAAAACTTTAACTAATTCTCATTTTGATTTATAAGAAAATATAATGGGTTCAATAAAGCAGATTTAACTTAAATAGTTTGTTGAAATTGTATTGTTAAATAAATTTGTATCTTCTTAAAACATTATTTTAAGAGAAAATTATAAGTTAAAAGAAAACCAAATTTAATGAAAAACTTATTATTTTTGTAAAAACCATAGATGTTTAGGTGTCAAATACAATTTAAGTTATTTTTTATTTTCAAAAATCATTTAGTTATTTAATAAATATTGTTCAGAGTATATTAAAGATCTAAAACGCAAAATTAAAACAGTTCATAGCGGCCTTATTACAAAAATAACAAAACTCATAATAAATCCTAAGTAATAAAAATAAAATTATTAGGTATTATTGCAAGAAAACTCCAAAATACTTTGTTGAGCATTGGCCACCACGTAGTCCTCGCTGACCCGATCCATCACGCTAAGAGTCACCTGAAACATATCCCATAAAAGGGTGAGTCATAGACTCAATGTGTAACAAAACACTAAAGCCCAATTGGTCATGGCCATTAAGCCCATTCAAAACATATTTAGCCATAGGCCCATTTAATACAAATCACTTAAAAATCACATGAATATATATAATGAAATGCAAACCCAAGCCCACCTAAATATCCATCCGCTACACACCACCGTACCTACCAATCACAAGTGGGATTACTAAATCGACCCTTCATCCGCTACACACCATCGAAGGCGATTCTCGCAAATCAACATGCACATCGCCTTATAATTTTGTGGCATGGCCACAGATAATTGTGACCAAGTCACGGATTCAAAATATGTGACCCAAGTCACCAGATTCACATATGTGACCAAGTCAATGGATTCAAAATATGTGACCAAGTCACCAGATTCACATATGTGATCAAGTCACGGATAATGTGGTAAAACCACGGAACACTTCCCTTTATCAATATCACCCATATGCCCATGCACATACATATTATTCGGATTTTATGCAATATACCCCAAAATCATAATAGAGTCATTCTTATTTCATATTTATGCATATAGCAATATTAATGAAATATTGGGGTAAACATACACGAATATAGTATACCACCGAATGGTACCCGCAACCATTATCAAACATATTTTCATACAAATCACATTTATTTTAGATCTATGAGAATTTAATATAATGTTACACACCTTATAACAAAGGAGAACGATACCTTCCGCGTAAATCGACACCTAATTAATTATCACACTTGATTAGAATACGCTAATACTTATAATCTGCACTATTGATGAAAGATCTAATTCCTTACCCTCGGAATCTCAGACAATCGTTAAATGTGGTTTCTCTCCGATAGATGGATCAAAACCCGATGACAACCCACGAACGAAAAGTGGCTCGAGGTACGACGACTTCAAATAAATGATCTTCGTTAGCGAGAGGGTCCACAACCCTGCAAAATCTCGAATCCCGATCACGACCCTTCGCTTGAACTTTGAGGGTATAACTGAGCCACCCCTCTTTCAAACACTCCTTACCGCTCTTTTCGAACCTATTTTGTTAGCCCCAAATTCTTACGTTTACGAAAAATATCCGATCGATTGAGTCCCCTAAAATAAAGTCGATTAATAATCTATCTAAAAACGAAATAACCAAATATGATAATCCTTACCTTGGATGATCCCGAATGATCTCTCCTTAAACGTTGGCTACCAAAAAGGAATCCTTAAAATCCCCTTCAAAGATTCGGCCAAGGAGAAAATGAGAGAATTAGATTTCTAAAATCGACTATTTTAAAAGAAAATTAAGAGAACGATTGATAGAAAATACTTACTCGAAATATGGAGTTTGATTCACCCTTAGTTGACTATTTGAAGATTCGGCCTTATTGATTTAGAAGAAAGAGAAATGGTGATTTTGGTTTTTAATAAAAGAAAAGAAAGAATAAGATGAAAATGGAGGATGGTTCGGTTTGACAAAAGAGAAGAAAGAGAATGGTGGTTTCAATTATGGTAGAAGATGGTTCGGTTGAGAGAAAGAAGAAAAAGAGAAAGAAAGAGAAAGAAAGAAAATGAGAATGTCCTTTGGTGCTAATATGATTCTAAGACTAGAGAGGAAGAAAAGAAAGAGAATTGTCTTCAAAATTCTTTGGTGTTTTCTTGAATGAGGAAAAGAGAAGAAAATGATCTTTGATATTTGGTATTTTTGGTTACAAAGAGGAGAGAAAGAAGTTATGTTTTGGAGAAAGGAAAATAAAAGGACTACTCAAAACCGAAATGGTAAAATATCAAATGACTAAAAGAGAAGAAAAGGTTCATCTTTTGTGTAATATGCATTTGGCTAAGAGACAAAATTTGGAGAAAAGAAAAGATGCACAAATTGGTTAAAGTTTTGGCCAACTTTCACCCTAATGCTATTGCAAAATTCTACCAACACCATGCCAACATGATCCCCTTTTCCCCTCATTTATTCCTTATCAATCCCTTGATTCCTATCACAATTAAGCCAATCCCCTTAGCCCCTTATGTCGTCTAGGTTCATGGTCAAATGACCATGAGAAAGCTTCCAAAACATCATCCCCTCTTCAAGCCCTTTGTCCCCCTATCCTTCTATAACCTCATGATTCCATACCATAACTTTTAACTTGCCTTTTTCCTATGGTCTACTATTCAAAATTAAAAGAATGTCCATCCATTCTAGATAAGGCTTGGCCGACACTATAGGAAAGAAAGCAAAAAATTAAAATTCTTCCACTTGCTAGCTAGGGGATTCGAACCTCTCCCCTCAAGCATTCACCCATGCGTCAACACCACCTTGCCAAATGACTTGTTATGCTTAAAACCTCATGCCAAATTTTCTTAAAACCTATCTTGCTTAGCTCCATCTTAAGTCTTAAAATTTAATATTTCTAAGGCATTCACTTATATACCAAGTTCTAAAACTTCCAAAGTACACTCAACTACACATAGGCATGCAACAACATACAATTAAATTAAAAATGCATAGCCCCCAAATTCTGGATGTTATACTCCATACAAGTAATGTCTCCAAATCTTTAAGGCGAACACCACTGCAGCCAATTCCAAATCATGCATCGAGTAATTCCCCTCGTGAGGTCTCAATTGCTGGGAAGCATACGCTATTACCTTCCCTTCTTGCATTAGCACACACCCTAACCCTGTGTGCGACGCATCACAATAAACTGTAAACTCCTTCCCTGCTTCAGGTTGAATTAGTACCCGAGCTTCCATCAAAATCCTCTTCAGCTTCTCAAAACTCTCTTGTTGCTTGTCTGACCACACAAACGGAACTCCTTTCCTTAGAAATTTAGTTAATGGTGATGCAATCAAAGAAAATCCTTCTACAAACCTTCTGTAATATCCTGCTAGACCCAGAAAACTCTGAATCTTCGCTACAGACTTTGGTGGTTTCAAGTCCAATACAGCTTTAATCTTCCGGGGGTCCACTCTAATCCCCTCTGCTGACACCACGTGACCCAAAAAGGTAACTTCCTTTAACCAAAACTCGCACTTACTAAACTTAGCGAACAACTACTGTTCTCTTAGAACTTGCAAAACTACTTGCAGATATGCGTCGTGCTCCTCCTCCGACTTCGAGTACACCAGAATATCATCGATAAACACTACGACGAATCGATCCAAAAACGGATGGAATTCTTGATTCATCATATCCATAAATACTGCTGGGGCGTTAGTCAACCCGAACGGCATCACCAGGAATTCATAGTGACCGTAACGAGTACGAAAATCCATTTTATGGATATCTGCCTCCTTGACCTTAAGCTGGTGATATCCCGACCTCAAATCTATCTTGGTAAAGACTGAGGCTCCCCTAAGTTGATCGAACAAGTCATCAATCCTTGGCAACGGATACTTGTTCTTAATTGTCAACTTATTTAATTGTCAGTAATCAATGTACATTTTTATTGATCCATCCTTCTTCTTAACAAAAAGCACAGGCGCTCCCCCAAGGCGATACACTTGGCCGGATAAAACCCCGATCCAACAATTCCTAGATCTGCACTTTCAACTCCACCAACTCCTTCGGCGCCATTCTATATGGGGCAATAGACTCTGGCGTTGCTCCTGGTAGGAGGTACCAAACTCCACCTCACGATCCGGAGGCAAAACCCGAAAGCTCTTCTGGAAATACATCGGTAAATTCTTTCACTATTCAGACATTCTCCAAAGCTGATTCCATAATCTCCAAGGCACAAAATGGACCACAAATGCCTTACATCCTTTCCTCACCATCTTCTCAGCCTTCAAAGTGGATACCACACTAGATAGGTAGTTCCTTCTCTCACCTATCATCACCACCTCATCACCCTACTGTTTCAAAGACCATGCGCTTAGTGCATAGTCTAGACCACTCGATACTTTACCAACCAATCTATCCCCAAGATTAGATCGAACTCCACAAAGGGTAATTCCATCAAATCAGCTTGAAACACTACCCCTTGAAGTTCTAGGGTACATCCCCATATAGTTTGTCTACTACCACAGAGTGTCCTAGAGGGCTAATTACCGTTATCTCTCTAGTAGAAGTCTCATAGGCTAAGTTCAAAGTTCCCACTACACTACTAGCAACATAATAGTGCGTCAAACCAACATCAATCAAAGTAGTATAAGGCAACCCAAAAATTAGAAACGTACCGGTTATGACGTCCGGTGCGTCGCCCTCCTCACGACGCTTCACTACATAGACCAATCTAAGCTGTCTTGCGTCGGTATTTCTAGCACCCTTGACCGGTGCTCTATGGCCTCACCCGTTTCCATTACCACCCCTGACTGCACCTCGACCCCTCTGTGGTTCCTGACCACCTCTCCTAAATTGGGTACGCCCTTGATTTTCAATCTGCATCCTAGTCGGCCTCTGCGGACAATCCCTTATCTGGTGATCCAATGACCCACATTCGAAACATCCTCTATTACCTGTCCAACACTCCTTCGAATGGGACTTCCCATATTGGGCACACCGTGGTGGCCATTGAGCAGCAGCAGCTGGCCTTGCAGCTTGATCCCATCCACCAAATCTAGCTTTTTTTTTAGAACTCCCTGTAGATCTTGAAGGCCCATAACTCCTTTTATCCCTATTCCTATTCTGATTCTGCTTCTCCATTTGCTTCACCTCCTTAGTAATCTTGGCCTTTTCTACAAGAATGGCGAATTCCCTTTCTCGCTGCGGTGCAATCAACACCCGCAGCTCGTCCCTTAGACCGTCCTTAAATCTAACACAGCACTCATGCTCTGTAGCCACGATACCCAGAGCATACCTGCTTAACCGCAAGAATTTTTCCTTGTACTCGGATATCGACTTACTCCCTTGCACCAAACTCAAGAACGCCTTACGTTGTGTATCTATATAACTAGACCCAACGTACTTCCTCTGGTAAGACGCCTTAAAGAAATCCCAAGTGATGTCATCGGGCATCGCACCTTCCCTGACCATGAGCCACCACTAATAAGACTCACCCCGGAGAAGAGACACTAACCCTTTCTATTTCTCCTCGGATGTGAAATCCAAGTCATCCATTATACGCTCTGTCGCCTCTAACCAATACTCCGCGGTGTTGGGAGCCACACCTAAAACTCCCCTAAATACCTCAGCTCCATTCACTCGGAGTCGTTCGGACACGGATTTCTGAGTCCTCGTCCCTACACCTGCTCCAGCAACTCTCTCTAGGACTCATAGCATAGCTTGCGATACTACATCATCACCACCTGCCTTCTCCTGATATTCGGTGCCTACGGTGGGTGGTGGTGGCACCTTATTTTCTGACCCATAATCAGACCTTATCAGTTCTGACACAGTTGTCCTACCCCTACCACGATCACGCGCAAAACGCCTATGACCTCGAGTGCTCATTCTACCGTTCGCGAATTAATCTAATTTAGAAATTTTATGGGTTAATAACTTTTTCTTTCAATGATTAACAACGAGCAGTCTTATGGAAGGAAGTTTTAACAGTGGTTCTTTCGAGTCTGAACCATGTCTACATAGTTCAGTTCTTAAGTCTGTATTTCTAATTCCAAAAAAAAAAAGAAATTCACATTCAAACAACGTCCAACAGGGCACCATATACAGGTTTCACGCACAAGTTCAATGCCTAGGGGTATTTTCGTCATTTCACTACCCAAGGGTATTTTTGTAATTTTAACCTACAGGGGTATTTTCATGATTTTCCAAAATAAGGTATCTTGGTGAATTTTCAAAATAGGGGTATTTTGGTAATTTTGCAATGTGGGGGTATTTTGGTAATTTTGTAAATTCTGGTAACTTCCGTAAATTGGGGTAATTTGGTAACTCCTCAGACAAAGGTGCTTTGGTAATTTTCCAAACAGGGTTATTTTGGTCATTTCACAGAATCAAGGGTATTTTGGTCATTTGCCTCAACCTAGGGTATTATGGAAAATTTTACAAAATTCAGGGTCATATAAGTAATTTTGTAAAGATCGGTACTGGTCCCTTTCGGGTTTTAGTTAAAATTTTGGCCTGTTAACCAGTCTTCGAGGCTAAGGTGAACAATCACTACGCACCATGTAGGATTCCAGAAAAGAGGAGGTGAGTCACTGGGACTACTTAAATACCAAGCTTTTCCTGAATCCACTCCTAGACATGCGTATGCCTGTTACCACACCCTAGTCCTTCTAACTTGCTCACAAACATGACTCTTTAAGGAAATTAAGTTTTATGACATTTAAAAGTTTGTTGAGCTAAGCCTAAGGTCTACAAGCCCTAGTATAGATATCTACATCCCTTTAGTCCCATTAAACCCATCACACATATATATATAAATCACAGCAAAGGTTAGGATACTTACCTGGGTGGATCGGTGCCGGAGACTCAGGTGCCATGCTTCTCGAAGTATGCATTTCTGTCAAATCATTTCTCAGACCCCCTTTTAAAAATATTTTGGGCCTTATACCCACAGTCGAGCTTTTGAATCGGGCTTTGATAACCCCAAACCCGGTCTAAATGCTACGGCTGAATCTGGCGTGTCACTGGGAAGAAAACGTTTTACAAACTATTTTATCGTCTTGATTTGAAAGAAAAATCTTGGTGTAGTTAAGAAAAATGTGATTGAATTGGGTGTATCGTTAAAACATTTTGGAACTTAATTTTTGCATGTCTGAACTACCTTGTTGTTTATCATTCATTCGAGGTATATCTTTAAAAATTCAGAAAAAAAATTATCTTAAGTTTATAAAAACGTTCATATGAAAAATTACTTGGCTTGCCATTTTTGTTTAATAATAGTTTAAGGAAAGAAAAGAAAGAAAGAAAAAAATAACAAAATCCCAAAATAAAGTTTAAGTGGCCTTATTACAAGAACCGAAATTCGAAACTTAGAGTAAATAAAAACCAAATTCAAACTAAGTAGTCGAGCATGGCCACCACGAGTCCACCCCGGCTCCGGATCCACGATCTAAGCATTATCTGCAAAATGTAATGGAAGGGGTGAGTCATCGAGACTCAGTGTGTAAATCCCCATCCCAAAAGAGTTAAGCTCATACACAAATTCATATGATATTATGCAAGTCATGCAACCCATCCATCCTAGATTCCATCCGAGACTCCCACATCTATCCCTTGTGGCACCTAGCCAATGGTGGTACTTAACCACTGGTAACTGGAGTTACGATATTCATGAGTGGGGCCAACCCACTTGTGGTACCTAACCACTGGTGACGATCCTTTAAATCGATATGCGGGGCCAACCCACTGTGGTACCTAACCACTGGGACGAGTCATAATATCAAGTATGTGTGGTACCTAACCACTGGTGGTTCCAAACCACTGAGACTTAGTCACAGATTAATAATATGTGGGGCCAACCCATGTTTGATACCTAACCACTGGTGACAGTCTGATAATTCATGCCTTCCCCCTCCTCTCATCATACCCATATTTCATGCTTGATACATAAAAACATAACATGGCATACACATATGTTTCACATAGTTAAAGTACGTTATTTACCATAATGGACTTACCCGGAGTCCTTGCTTATACCCGTAATGTTTCCCACTGTTATTCCATCTTTTGATAAACACAATATTTAGCATAACAACATATGAAGTGTGTAAGAGTTACACACCTGATACTCGCTCTATCGTACTCTCGGCTTTAGCACTATTGTCGCTAGAGTCTACCACTATCTACTCACGATCCTACGTCCGATCTTGGCCCACAACCCGTGGCCAATCTCACACTCGATCATCGCCGCTTTTTGTACTTAGGGGCTGGGTTTACAGATCCAACCCTTCCTGTTGTTTGGCTGACATTCGAGTCCATGAACACACCTTGATCACTAAATCGAATTTAAAAGATAAGATCCAATCTAAGAGATACGCATAGCACTTAAATCGAGACCCTTACCTAGGTTGTCAAATCTCGAAAATCCTCAAGAAAACGTCACCACCCTACCTTTGGCTTTTCTCATAGTTCGGAATGGGAGATCACAGTGAAAAAGATTTAGTTTCTAGAAATAGAAGTGAAACCCGATGATATTCTTAGAGAAGTGATTTAGGTTAGAAACTGGATGAGAAAGAGAGGAATAACAAAGAAGAGAACCACGAAGAACTTACCAATCTTAAGATGGTGATTCGGCTATGGTGTAACTTCGGGAAAAAGAGGCTGAATCCTTGAAGGTTTCGACTATATGAGAAGAAAGTATAGACAAGGGTATTTGGCTTTGAATAAAAAGAATGAAGAGAAGAAGATAGTGGTGGAGAGTTGCGGCAAAGAACCCACAAGAGAGAAAATAATTTTGGCTTGAAGAGAAAAGATGAAATTAAGGAAAAAGATGAACAAGTGATATCTTGCCTACCAATTTCGGCATAATCAACCCCCTCCCCCCAGAGTTTGATTTTCGGCCAACTCTGCTGTCACCTGATAGCTTTTATCCCACTTGTTATCTTGATCTCTATCCTCCCTTCAAAAGAGGCCTTCCTAGCACCAACTCCTCCCTTCCTATTATCAGCATTTAATCAAAATAAAAGAATTAAATCCCTTATTTTGGTAGCTAGCGTGTCGTCCACCCTTCCCCCCTTGGAGTGCCGAATTTTAGCCCAAAAGCATGGGCTCCAAGCCGCCAACTTAAGCCCAATCCTTCCCTTAATGACGCCGCCCACTTGCTCCCTTACAGCACCACCAGATTTTTGGGCCACAAGCCCACCTTGCAAATTAAACACAGATACCCACCTTAATTATGTCCTATAGCTCTTTATTAGAAAAATAACCTAGGTCCCAACCCAAACCTGAGCCCAATTCACACCTCTAAATCTCAAGCTAACACTGACACAAAAAATGCACAGACCCACCTAATCGGGATGTTACAAAAGTATTTTTGTGCTGTAAGGTTCTGAAATGAATTACGACATTTTACAACTCAATTGGTTAAACATTTGGGATTGTTTTTATAAAATTAATAAAATTAAGGTTTGCGTTAAAGTGTTCACACACGATATTCTGAATACTTGTGTTTTTGATAAATTAAATAACTTTATTACTCTGAAAATAAACATAAGTATTCACGTAAGGTAATCGACAATGTTTTTATGACCTTAACGTCTAGGCAGGGTTTAGGGTGTTACAGTACTAGACTGGGTTTCAATATGATTTTCCATTTTCGAGATAGATGGTTAGTCGGAGTAGGTAATTCAAATTCTAGAAGACATGTTGTGTAACGCCCCGAATTTGGGCCTAATAGAATTGGGCCTATTGGGCCTTAGGCGTAAGAGTGTTTAAAATTTTTGAGAACAAGAGAACAAAACTAATGCAAGTTGGATCTATTAGGTGACTGATTTTCGAAGGTTAGAGGGCTTCCATGAAGTCCTGGGATCAAACCTGGGCTTTAGTAAAAATTTTGGTTTTAGGTGAATAAAACCCTAGGAGTAAGTAAGTAGGCTTTAAGAATAAATTGGGGTAAAATAAAACATGAAAGGAGCTGTGGTCTAGTGGCAAATGGTGCCACATGGGAGACAAGAAAGTGACGCCATAGAGGAAGCAACGGGTCCAAGGTTCAAGTCTTGGCGCTTGCATTTTATTTTGATCTTTTTTAAATGAATTTAGACTTTGGCCCATAGGTTTTTATTTAGTTGCGCATGTTGTAAGTCAGAAAAGGAGCTTGTGTTGTGGTGGCATGTAGCATCTGTAGCATAGGAGAGGGCAAGGGTTTGAATCCCACCGCAAGCAAGAAGGGATATTTATTTTGCTAAGTTGGGGCGACAGGTGGTTGTGATGGAATTAAACTCTGCTGAAGGAGGGATCCCACATCGGGAAGCTAGCATGAGGGAAGGTGAGAAGCTGGCTTTAAATAGAGCAATCTATGAGGAGAGTAAGCATACCTTGGTTGGCGTTTGGGTATAGGAGTGCTCGGGCGCTGGATTAGCTTGATTCCTATCGGTGTGTATTTTTTAGTGGTATCGAGCAGGAGTTGTAAAGCTCGAATGTGGAATGGGTTTTCAAAATTGAATTTTTGAAAGTGTTGTTCAAAAACCTTGAAAAGATTTAAATTTCTAAAATGTTGTATTAGTTTTACGAAAGTGTGGTTAGAAATCACAATTTGCTATTGGGTTAGAAATTTAGAAATTTCTAAAATGTTGTATTGATAGTTTTAAGTAAGTTTTTGAATAATTTTGTCTATTTAGACGTGTGTGTTTGGTTTGGATGTGATGTTTGGATATAGAAATTGGTTGAAGTTCCAAATTCTAGGAATCCATGTGAGGCCAATGGACAAGGAAGTGATGCCCCATGGGCCCAATTGGATAAGTTGTATGATTGTGTAGAATATTGAACAAGCAAATTTGAATTCTTTGAGGTGTCTCGGTGTTGCTCTAGCCTTCTTGAATCTTGGTGGAAGTGATGAGCGGATCATGGACGATCTGGACCTAGCTGCTAAAGAGAAATTAAAGGGATCGTATCACTTCTAGAGATGAGTCATTCGATTGGTGGCTCCTTTGTTGGAGACGTACTTGTTGAAGAAGCCCGACTTGGGACTATTTTTGGGGTGCTTATGAGAAAAAGTATGTAGGGCTAATTACATTAATGGCGTGGAAAGCATTTACGAGGTTAGTTCGAGAAGCAAATACGTATCGAATCTGGGCGAGTTTACGAAATTTGAGTCGGTATGTCGAGGGCATGGTGGCTCTTGAACATGAGAGGTGTGTTCGTTTGAGGATGGCTGCGGGACGAACTAAGGTTGATAATTGCACCCGGCAGGGAGGCGTGAATTTCTTGATTACGGTTGAAAAGCGAAGGTGGTGAGGGCATTAAGGAATCTGTGAGGCGGGGTATGGATGGAGGCAAACACAAGAGAGTTTTGGATCTTACAGGTCATCGAAATCAATGAGAAAAGAGCTAGGGCAGGTGGGCGAATCGATCGGGTAGGTTTGTTCTTTGCTAAGCGGGGGCCTGAATAAGGTGACGATCAAAACAAGTATCCACTACCTCGGATAGATGACTTGTTTGATCGGTGAAGAGGCGTCGGTTTTCAAAATCGACTTAAGATGCAGGTATCACCGATTAAGGGTGAAGGGCGGATATCGTAAGGCGGCATTTCATTACTCGGTATGGGCACTTTGAGTTCTTGGTTATGCCGTTTGGGTTGACTAATCTTGTGGCGACCTTCATGGATCGATGAATAGGGTGTTCCATGATATCTAGATCAGTTCATAGTGGTTTTTATTGGCGACATCTTGGTATATTCAAGGACCGAGGAGGAATATGATGCGCATTTGCGGGTGGTATTGCAGATTCTAAGGGAGAAAGCTTATTTCTGTCTGAAGTTCGATAAATCGAGTTACGGCTCGGGAGGTGGCGTTTTTGGGTCATGTAGTATCGGTGAGGGATTAGAGTGGACCTCGTAAGATAGAAGGCCGTTTTGGATTGGAAGCCGCCTAAGTCGATGGCGAAGATTGAGTTTTCGGGCTTGGCGAGGATACTAGAAGATTTGTAGAGGTTTCTCATTGATTGCGACCGCGATGACTAAATTATTGAGAAAAGGGTTAGTTTATTTGGGTGAGAAGCGGCGGAGAGCTTCGATAAGTTGAAGAAGATTTTGGTGAAGCTCGGTTACGATTCAACTGAGGCGGTAAAGAATTCACGGTGTCTTGCGATGCATCACATCTGGGATTGGGTTGTGTCTTGATGCAAGAAGGGAAGGTTGTGGCTTACGTATCTCGGCAGTTGAGGCCACATGAGGTGAATTATCAACGCACGATCTGGAGTTAGCGGTGTAGTATTTACTTTAAAGATATGGAGGCATTACTTATGCGAGAGAGATCGATAGTCTACGGATCATAAGAGTCGAAGTACCTTGACTCGAAGAACCATCTGGCGGTAGCCGATGGATTGAGCTGTTGAAAGACTACGATTGCTCAATTGAGTATCATCAAGACAAGGCTAACATTGTGGCAGACGCGTTGAGTTGTAAGGTTGTTTCGGATCTAAAGCGCTGTTGCCCACTTGAGTTTGCATGACGGGGAGTATTGCAGAGCGAGTTAAGCCTACTTGGGTTGAAGCGGATCGAGAGAAAGCAGTTGTTGGATGAGGTTACGAGTCTTGCGAGAGGACACAAGTCGAGAATGATGGGTTGAAGGGTTATAGCTTGTCTAGTGATGGGGTCTTTGTGTTTTCGGGGAAGGCTTGTATCTTGAGAATCTTGAGCTAAGGCAAAAGATTCTTGAGGATGCACATAGCGACCCTACGCTATGCATCTGGAGGTAGCAAAATGTATAGGGACCTCGGAAGACGATTACGGTGGTAAGATGCGAAAATGCTTAAGTTTGTGGGGAAGTGTCGACATGTCGTGAGTCAAGGTGAGCATCGATTGCCGTCTGGGTTGCTTGACGGTCTGATTCCTCGATGAAAGTGGGAAAGGATAACTATGGATTTAAATCGTGGATTACCGCTTACCGAGCAAGAAGGATTGATCTGGGTAATTGTGGATCGGTGACTAAATCAACTCACTTTATTCGGTGAGGTGGATTACTCACTTGAGGTTGGCGAAGTTGTATGTGTCGAGATAGTGAGGCGCACGGGGTGCGATGTCGATCATCTCGAATAGGGATCCGAGTTCACGTCAAGGTTACGGAAGGCGTTGCATCGAGCTCTGGGTACACGATTAGATTTCAACGACATTTCATCCATGGTGACGAGGCGATCGGAAAAGGTTATCTGATCTTGGAAGACATGAGTACGAGGTTGTGTATTGGACTTGAGGGTAGTTGGGAGGAGTATCTACGTTATTGAGTTCGCCTATAACTTGATTACCAGCGAGCATCAAGATGGCACCATCTGAAGCGTTATACGGTGAAAGTGTCGATCACCTACTTGTTGGACAGAGTTAAGTGAGCGTCGGTTGTTGGGACGAGTTGGTTCTTTGAGACCGAAGACAAGGTTAAGTTGATTAGGGCTCGGTTGAAAGAAGCTTGGACCGGCGAAGTCTATGCCGATCTTAAGCGGAGAGATATTAATTCTTTGTGGGAGATCGAGTTTTCTGAAGGTCTCACCGTGGAAGAAAGTATTAAGGTTAGGGAAGAAAGACAAGCTAAGTCAGAGGTTTATTGGGCGTATAAAGTCTTGAGAAGAGTGGGACCGATTGCATATCATTTCGAGTTGCCGTGAGAACTAAGTCAAATTCATGATGTGTTCCACGTTTGATGCTTGGCGATATCGTTCGAGATCCATCGCATGCGTGGTAACGATAGGAGAGATTGAGGTAAACCGGATATGACCATGGAGGAAGAGCTGTTGATTTTAGATCGGGATGTGAAGGTTACTGCGTAAGAAGTCATGCCCTTGGTTAAGGTTCTTTGGCGGAATCATGGTGTGGAAGAAGCGGCGTGGAAACCGAGGATACGATGAGGCGACAATACATAACTCTTCGATCGGGTAATTTCGAGGTCAAAATTATTTTAAGGGGGTAGAAGCGTAATATCCGGGTTAAGGGCTATTTTATTTTGGCATTGTCTGCATGTCTATGGTGTGCCACGTTGTTGTTTGTGTGGTTTCGGAGCTTAGTTGTAGGCTAGGAGTGAGCCTGAGTGGGTGGAAAATTTTAGTTTTGGGCTTTAGGTGATAGGAGCTGAAGGAATTGGGGTTATATATTTTATTTGTTAAATTGTGGCATAACAAAGGAGTTGGTGGAGTGGCAAGGCATCGCCACATGGAGAGTGGGGTTGGCGTCAAGCTGTAGGAGGAGGAGGTCTGAGTTCAAGCTGCGAAAATCCACCTTTGCATCCATTTTGTGACATGAAGGGAAGAGTTGTGGCAAGTTTAAACTACCTTGGACCTTGTCAACTCTTTCAAGCGGTGGGTGGAGAGCAAATGTAGGAGGAGACTTGGTCAAGGGATTCAAATTTGTGGTTTGAGAGTGATTGGGGGAGGTTGGCCGATTGTTAGGAGAGTTTTGGGGAAGTTGGCGGTTGGTAAGCTTGGGAGGAGAGTGTCGAAACTCCACTTAGGCCAAGGTGCATTTTCGGTCTGGTGTTTTTGGTAAGCCAATTCTTGTTTAGTCAAAAGCTAGTAAAGAGCTCTCCACTTGCAAATAGCCTAAGCGAAACCATTTGTTTTTGCATTCTTGAAACAGAAATCCCAAGTCTTCATCTCTTTTCATTTTCTTTTGTTCTCCTTAAGCAAGAAAGCTTCAACACCCTTACCCTTAGAAACTACTTGGTATCTTTCAATTTTGTTAGCAGAATGCCCTCTTTTCCTTTCTTTTCCATTTGTGTAAACCGAACTTGGTATTGTCTTTCTTTTCCACATTTTCTTTCGTTGTTGAGCATTGGTAGCCAAAGCTTTCATCTCAAAACACTCTCCTCAATTCTTTTCTTGTTCAAAGCCAGACATACCCTCCTCTCTATTCAATCTTTTATTTCTTTCTTCTTCTCGGAGCTTTAGCCGATTTTTCTCCATTGTTTTCTCTTCATCTCTTTTGGTGTGTCGTAACCTTCATTTCTTCTCATCTCTACTCCTTTTCTTTCCACTCAAACCGAGCATAGGTGTGTGTTAAACACTTAGGCGAACCTCCTTACCACCTTGATAAGAGGGTGTTAGCGAATCTTTCTCCTCTCCTAGTGGTGTTTGGTGGTGAATATTGGGTGTTGTTAGGTCTTTGGTTTCCAATCGATTGGTAGTGGGTAAGAGCTTGGCGAATGGCCATTTTTCCTTTTTTCGTTCTTATATTTTGTGGTTTAAATGAAGGCTGGTTTGTTATTGGTTGAAGGATATTGATCTAATGTGTAGACCAATCTCTTTATAGGACATTCAGATTTTGGGAACAAGTGGGAGGAGCCTTGTTATCTGATAAGCAAGCGGTAAGTGGTGGTAAGAGTAGTTTTCTTTTAGATTAATCATTTAGTCTTTGTTATGAAAGGCTATTAAGAGATTAACCACTTTCTTTCTAGGGTGAAGCCGATTTCTGAAAGAACCATTGTTGGGTTCGGATTTGGTAGGAAACCAAATCAAGTCTAAGGTAAGGCTAACGCAACCCCTTGGGTTACCTATTTTTGGCCGAATGGTATAGTGACTAACCCACTATTGGCCGATTGTAGGATCGGGGTTGTCGAGGCAATCAAGGGGCTTAGATCGGTTCTTAGGAGTTAATCTTCGCTATTTCAGGTGTGTAAACCAACACACTAACTTAACTAATTAATGTAATAACTTTGTTTGTGTGAATGAGGCGGTGTGGTTGACTATTTTGGTACCCATTGAGGTATGGATACGGATTCGGGTAAGTCCGGTTTCATTATGAGTTATGTGATGATATGTGATATCATGATTTGTGATACTTTGGGATGCCATATTAAGCATATGAGCATGATAGCATGATTGCGATTTTGCATCTAGTATGATATGTGATTGGGTGATATGAGAGGAGGAAGTATGATATCCGTGTCTTTGGGACCTTTGTGTCTTTGGGACACGGAGGTTTAGCACCTCCGGTGGTTTGGTACCACACGGGGTAGAAAAGGTGATATGGTTGGTTAGGATCAGGTGCATTACTTGCATTATTACATTATGATATGTGTGTTGGCATGTTATCTGGGAGAGGGAATTATACTTGAGTCTTGTGGCTCACTCTCTCCTTTGACTATTTCGGGTGACACAGAGCGCAGACATGGGCCGGGATGGACTCGAGGTGCTCATGCCATGCTAATAAAGGATTTGCTCGGACTTTATAAAATTTGGTACATTAGTTATTTATTTCTATGTGGTTTTATTTTGGGTTGTAAAAGGCCTTTTAAAATTATGGTTTGCTTGTTTATGCTTAAAGTAAATGTTTAATATGCCTTAACAAATTAATTGGGTTATAATATGCTAAAATTTGGAAAGATAACGATTTCAAAACTACAAAAGCGACATTTTTAAACTATACCATCGGGTATCACACTAAGATTTGGAATAAAGAAGAACTCAAATGTTTTCTAACTTAAACACGAATTTCCACTAAGACAGAATATTTTTGTAAACAATGAGAAACAACTCAAACTTCTTAACGAGATAAACCTGTTTTGTCTACCCATCGAAGTATGTTTTTAAAATTTTCGGGTTTTCAAATACATCATCAAATTTCAACCAAACCTACTCAAGTTTTTCTTCAAATGCACAACCTAGCGAAGTGTGTTTTTCCAACTTTTTAACTCAAACCTAAACCTCTCAAAACCTTTTCCTGTAACATACAGTTCGATTCGTGGTGTATTGACCGGGTTTGGGGTGTTACAAGGGGCCATGTGGGGCCAATGGGCCTGTGGGGCCAATCGGATAAGTTGTATGATTGTGTAGTGAATATTGGACTAGACTATGTGAATCTCATATCTGTGGCTAGATTTGGGCTAAATGGGCCACACGAGCGTGTGGGCCCATTTGGATCGAGAATGGGCCCTAGGCCCATTCGCATCGTTATCTATGTTTAGAATACCTTGATTTATGAAATTACTAAAATACCTTTAATTTATAAAATTATCGAAATACCCTCAGTTTGGAAAATTATCGAAATACCCCCGATTTGTGAAATTACTAAAATACCCATGTAGGGTAGAATTACCGAAATACCCCGGTTTGTAAAATTACTGAAATACCACTGGTTTGGAAAATTACTAAAATAACCCCAATTTATGAAATTACCAAAATACCCCTGGGTTACAAAATTACCGAGATACCTCCAGTTTGTGAAATTATCGAAATACCCCCAGTTTGCTAAGTTACTGAAATACCCTTGGTTTGTGAAATTACCGAAATACCCGATTTTGTGAAATTATTGAAATACTCTCAGTTTACAAAGTTAACGAAATACCCTTGGTTTGCAAAATTACTAAAATACCCTTGGGTTTCAAAATTACCAAAATACCCCTAGTTTACAAAATTACTGAAATACCCCCAGTTTACGAAGTTACCAAAATACCCTTGGTTTGCAAAATTACTGAAATAACCCTGGGTTGCAAAATTACCAAAATACCCTGCTGGTTTGGAAAATTACTAAAATACCCCCAGTTTATGAAATTACCGAAATACCCTTAGGTTGCAAAATTATCGAAATACCCTTGATTTGTGAAATTATCGAAATACCCTCAATTTGTGAAGTTATCAAAATACCCTTAGTTTGCAAAATTACCGAAATAACCCTGTTTGTAAAATTACTGAAATACCCTCTATGGTTAAAGTTACTGAAATACCCTCTATGGGTAAAGTTACCGAAATACCCTCTATGGGTAAAGTTATCGAAATACCCTCTATTGGTAAAGTTATTGAAATACCCTTATAGGGTAAAATTACTGAAATACCCCTACAGGGTAGGATTACCAAAATACCCCCGAAGGATGGGATTTACTGAAATACCCTTATAGGGTAAAATGACTGAATTGCCTTGAGCGTAGATGACTGGCTTAGATTATGAGTTGGACTGATTTGACTGGGATTGTATGACTGTGTTTTAACTGACTTGATGATGGTTGTATGAATGGTATGCCTTTAAATTATGTTTAAATGTCTATTACTGAGCATGGCCATTTTGCATACACGTGTAATGATTGAGCATGACATATATGACATACTGTACTGGGTTGGGTTTTTCTGATTTGGAGGAAGTACCGTTATAGTGGCATCGCTACATATTCTAATTTTAGTGGCTCAGCTACATATATCGTCATTAGCAGCAAGGCTGCACCATTGGAGAGTTTGGCTGGGTGGGTCGACTTGGTCCCCACATTGAGAGATTGGTTGGTACGGGTGGACAGTTTGGTTGGTATGGGTTGGGTACATGTTCATTGCATTGATATATTTTTGGGGCTTAGGCCAGTTATTTACAAATAGGGCTTAGGCCCGGTGATCTACCGTATGGGCTCGAGCCCAGACTATGACCAAATGTCGAGGGATTACTGCTGCATTCTCGGAACTCACCCTTTCTTTTAAAGTGCAAGTAATCCCCAGCCTTAGAGGATTTGGAGCTGCAGAGGACTCGGATGTGACCACACGTCGGATATGGTTTAGAGATTAAACTAGCTATTTTGGTTTAATTTAGTTGTTTTAAATTTATTGGGTTAATAATTTTTGTAATAAGGCCATTAGGTTTTATTTTTAACTTTTATTTGGTATTTCTTTAAATTACAAACTGCTGGTCTGTTAAACACGGGTTTTTAAACTATAACCACTGTTTTCAAAATATAACGTATTCACAAATGTTTGAATTAAACTTCCGCAACAAACAAGGTTTTGAAAGTAATAATGTTTTGGAAAGAGAATGACTTTGAGCAAATGGTGTTTTGGTAATAAGCAACGAAATTTGAGGTTTTTAAATGGTAAAGAGATTTAAACAAGAAGGGTTTCAATGAAAGCATGGTTTTCTAAAAACACTTCAATGTGACACGCCAGATTCGGGTCAAACTTCTAGGCTAGGTTTGGGGTGTTACATGTTGAGGGGTATTATTGTTGATTTCAGAGGTAGTTGGGAAGAGCACTTACCTTATGAGGGGCTGAGTTTGCTTACAATAACAATTACTAGTTGAGCATATAGGTGACACCTTATGAGGTGTTGTATGGTAAAAAATGCTTGAAAGCACTGTGCTAGATTGAATTGGGGGAAAAGAAAGTGTTGGGTCCCGAGCCGGTAAAGGAGCCTGATGGGAAAATTAGACTGATACAAGATAGATCGAAAGTGGCTTCGACAAGACAGAAGTCATGTCTGGATTTGAGGAGGGAGGATATAGAGTATACTATGGGAGATTGAGTTTTTTCTGAAAGTTATCATGGAGGAAAGTATTGAGGTTTAGACGAAAGGGCATGTTGAGCCCAAGGTTCATTAGGCCATTTGGGATCTTTAAGGATTGGGTGAGTAGCATATTAGTTGAAATTACCTCCTAAGCTCAACCATAAACATGATGTATTCCATGTTTCTATGCTACGGAGATACCAATCCAACTTGTCACATGTTGTTCTGGTTGATGAGATAGAGGTGGGACTGGGTTTGTCTTTTAAGGAGGAGCCTATATAAATTCTGGATTGGGAGCAAAAAATTCTAAGGAGGAAGTGGATACCGTTGGTTATGGTATTATGGCATAATCATGGCACTGAATAGGCTATATAGGAGTCGGAAGACTCAATGTGGCGAAAGCACCTTCATCTATTCAGATTAGGTAAATTTCGAGGATGAAATTTCTTTTAAGGATGGGAGAGTTGTCATACTCCAAAGTATGGGTAAAAGTTTTCTAGGATTAAATTGTTAAATGTCGAATTTATTCTATTTTTTTTCTGTTTAGTCATGTAATTGGGCCTTTTTTTTAAATTGTCTATTAGGAGCTTCTAAAAGCCCAATTTCCCTTCCTAATACCCATGTGTCACATATACTAGGGATAAAACCCTAAGGTTCCGTCAACTCTAGATATAAATACATACTTATGCTTGGTCGACCACCTTTTTCTTTTCTTCCCTAGTTTTGTGCCACCTAAACCTGAACATTTTTTAAGCTCCTCACCTCTATTCTCTCTAGTGTCGCTCACCACTTCTCTTCTCTTCTCATCACTTTTATATTCCCTAATTTTATTTGTGCCATCCCCCTCTTCCCCTTCTTTTTTCCTCTTCTTTTCTTTCTTTATTTTTTCCTTGTATCCACTCATTACACCATTGAACCACTGAACCCTTCTTTTTTTCATTTGCCACCGCCTCCACCACTTTTTGGGTTGTCATTTTACCCTCTTTTCCCCTTCTCATCGCCGCACCTTGTATCCTGATTGAAACAATTTTTCACTCCTTGAGCTACCAATATTATCATTTTCCGAACCATATAGATCACCTCAATCCGATGATACTTAGGGTTGCCAACGATTAATTCGTTTCCAATTGCATTGGTTGGTAAGTGTAAATCATCTGTTTACAATGAGATTAGGATTTGAGTACACAAATGGTGTGTACAATCTATTTCATTTTCGTATTAATTAAACAAATATTTTTGAATCCGTGCATAAACTACGCTTAGCGGTAGGAAATCCTCCACTACCCACAAGTCAATCATCTGACCCTTAACATGTCTTCCGAATTTGGATTACTCTTTCCAGTGACCATACATGCGAGGATGAAATGTCGTGCTAAAATTAAGCTTGGTTCCCAAAGCTTCATGTAAGGCTTTCAAAATCGTGATGTAAACATAGGGTCCTTATCAGAAATAATGAACCTTTGGTACCCCATGTAACCTCACGATCTCGCTACATACAACTTGGCCAACTTCGCAATTAGTAATTAAAGATGAACCAGTAGGAAATAAGTCATCTTAAATCAACCGATCTACTATTACCCAAACAGAATCTTTCTTAGTAGGCGATAAAGGTAACCACTAACAAAGTCCATCATTATCCTTTCCCATTTCCATAATGGAATTTTCACCGGTTGGAGCAGTCCCGATGGCAATTGATATTTTGCCTTCACTTGCTAACATGTCAAACACCTACTCACGAAATCAGTAACCTCCTATTTCAACGCTGGCTACTATGCACCTCACGCAGAATCATTTGCCTCAATTTCGAATCTTTGGGCATACAGATTCTTCCGCGGAAACATAATACTCCATCACTATTCAATCCAAAATCCCCTATTACACCAACTTTCACTTGCTGAAGTAAGGGACCCAAACTTTCATCTAATAATTGATTTTCCTTAATCTGGCTTACCCACGCAGGCTTCACTTGAAGTTCAGCTAGCAGACTACCATCTTCATAGAAGCTGAGACGAGTAAACATCGCTCTCAATTTCGATATCACCTTACGACTCAACGCATCTGCCACCACGTTAGCCTTTCCGGGATGATACTCGATTGAGAAGTCATAATCCTTCAACAGTTCTATCCACCTCCGCTGTCTTAAGTTCAACTCCTTTTGGGTAAGGAGGTACTTTAGACTCTTATGATCCGTATAGATGATCGACTTCTCACCGTAGAGGTAGTGTCTCCAAATCTTCAATGCAAACACCACTGCAGCCAACTCTAAATCATGAGTGGGATAATTCACTTCGTGCGGCCTTAACTGACGAGATACATAAGCCACCACTTTCCACCTTGCATCAACACACATTCCAAGCCCGTGTGTAACGCATCACAGTAAACAATAAACTCTTTTCCAGCCTCAGGTTGAATCAATACTGGCACTTCCATCAGAATCTTTTTCAATTTCTCAAAGCTCTCTTGCTGCTGATCTGACCTCACAAATGGTACTCCCTTGCACAACAGTTTAGTTAGGGGTGCAGCAATCCACAAAAACCCCTCAACAAAATGCCTGTCATAACTAGCCAACGCTAGGAAACTTCAAATTTTGACCACTGACTTCGGTGGTTTCCAATCTAACACAGCCTCTACCTTCTGGGGATCAACTCCAATTCCTTCGGCCGACACAACATGCCCCAAAAAGGTCACTTCCTTCAGCCAAAATTTACATTTACTGAATTTGACATAAAGTTACTTTTCTCGCAATATCTACAATACTATCTGCCGATGCGAATCGTGCTCTTCTTCAATCTTCAAGTACACCAAGATGTCATGTATGAACACCACCACAAATCGATATAAATAGGGTTGGAAGACCCGGTACATCATGTCCATAAATGTAGATGTTGCATTAGTCAACCCAAACGGCATCACCAAAAACTCATAATGCCCATAACGAGTTCGAAACGCAGCCTTAAGAATATCTGCCTCCTTGACCTTAAGCTGGTGATAACCCGATCTCAAATCTATCTTCGAGAAAACTGAAGCTCCTCGTAGTTGATCAAACAGATCGTCGATTTTTGGCAACGGATACCTATTCTTGATCATCAATTTATTCAACTGCCTATAATCGATGCACATACACATCGACCCATCCTTCTTCTTGACGAACAAGATCGGTTCTCCCCAAGGTGACAAACTCGGTCTAATGAATCCTTGATCCAACAACTCTTGAATCTGAGCTTTAAGCTCCGCTAACTCCTTCAGCACCATTCTATAAGGAGTAATGGACACCGGAGCCGTTCCTGTCAATAACTCAATGCCAAACTCTACCTCCCGATCTCGGGGCAATCTAGGAAGTTCCTCGGGAAAGATGTTTGAAAACTCTTTCACCATTCTAATACCTTTCACCGACAATTCCTTGGCATCCAACGCACTAATGAAGGCTAGGAATGCTCCACACCCTTTTCGCACCAACTTTTCTTCCTTTAAAGTAGATACCACATTTGATAGATAATTTCTTCTTTCACCTATCATCATCACTTCCTTATCCTCTGAAGTTCTTAGTATCATCTGCTTTGCATCACAATCCAAGTTCGCACGATGTTTCACCAACCAGTCCATGCCCAAAATAAGGTCAAACTCACGAATGGCAGTTCCATCAAATTCACTAAAAAAGTTTCTCCCTAAATTTCTAGGGGCACATCTCTAAACAATCTATTTACTATCATAGATTGTCCTAAAGGACTAATTACCGTCATCTCTCTAGCAGTAATTTCAAATCTAATGTTCAGATTTCCAGATACAGCACTAGTAACAAACGAATGGGTGGATCGATATCTATCAAAGCAGTAATAAATACATCAGATATGAAGAACGTACTTGTTATCACATTAGGTGCATCACCATCCTCTTGGCGTCTGACCGCATAAACCAACCCTGGCTGTCTCGCCTCCACGTTACCCCTAAAACTAGTACCCCTACTCGGTGCACCTTGACCTCGTCCTACAACATTACCACCTCGACCTGGCCCACGGCCTCTCGGTGGCTGCTGAGCGCCTCTTGTTGGTTGTGCATCATAGTTATGAGCATCCTGAGTATGAGCAGTCTGTCTAGGACAATTTTTAAGCTAATGGTCCTTGGAACCACATTTTAAACAACCACCGGTTCTCTTCTAACATTCACCCGGGTGTCGTTTTTCGCAATTCGCGCATGGCTGTATCTCATTGGTAGTAGCTGGTACTTTAGCTCGGGCTAGCTCATCATTCTTGGGCCTCTTCTGAAACCCTCTAGTAGGACCTGAGTACTTAAAGTCCCTATCTTTTTCGAGGTTTTGCCGCTCTGAGTGCTTAGCGTCTTTGGCTATCTTCGCTTTCACCACCAATGTGGCGAATTTCTCTCCTTTTGTGGGGCTATCAGAACCTGTAACTCATCACGCAACCCGTTCCTGAAACGCACACAGCGTTCGTAGTCAGTTGGCACTAGACCCTAGACATACCGATTCAGACGTAGAAATTTTGCTTCGTAAGCTGCCACAGTCTTACCTCCTTGAACCAGATTTAAGAATTCCTTCCTTCGGGCATCCATATAGCTAGCCCCAACATACTTTCCTTGGAATGCAGTTTTGAAGAAATCCCAAGTAAAATGATCAGCCTGAGTGCCTTCCCGAATAGTGAGCCACCATTGATACGCCTCATCTCTCAATAAGGATACAGCTCCTTTCAGTTTCTGCTCGGTGGTGCAATCCAGATCGTCCATGATCCGCTCTACAGCCTCAAGCCAATACTCCGCTACATTTAGGGCTACACCTGATATACCCCTAAAAACCTCAGCACCATTCGATTTGAGTCATTCCGAAATTGACCCATGAGCTGCTGGCCCAATTCTAGCCCCAACAACCCTTTCCAAGACGTGACATTGCTTGAGACAGAGCGATGTCCTCCCTCATACGATCATGTGATCCAGCTTCAATAATAGGTGTCGCAGGTGCGTCCATTTTCAGCATATGTCCCGACGTTTCAGACGTAACTCTAGTGCCTCGGCCTCTACCACGACCACATCTACCGCATCCACGTCCTCTAGCACTCATATTGGCTAATCCAATTTAATCTGATTAAAAGTCTTATGAATCAGTATACTATTTCGGTGTTTATTAAATAATATTTTATGAAATATAAGAAATGAAGTTGTTTTCGTAAACACATCCTATAGTCTCAATATCTATAGTTTCAATACCTAAAACTAGAAGTTCTAGAGTATTCCTACAGTCAGATCACAATCATTATAATCATACAATAAATCTTCGACAGGAGGTTGATCGGTTAATTCAATAAGAAATGGGGGTTAGCGCTCGATTTCATTGGTCCCATCCAATTCAAGTGCATGCACATACTTCTTTTGAAACATGCATTCTAAATTTTACATTTCAAAACAACTTTTAAAAAAAATATTTTTAAACCCAAACCACAGTCGAGTTTTGAACTGGGCTCTGATACCATAAAATGTAACACCCTAAACTCGACCTATGCGTTAAGGTCAGATCTGACATGTCACATGAATTAAATATACTTTTAAGTTCTTTTTCAATTTTATGTAAATAGATAATGATTTAAATTTTAGTAAAATAGATTCCAAAATTTTGATGAAGTATTATTGAATAAAAGATTGATTTATAAATCGATAAATTTGAGATATAAAGATCTTATAAACCGTGTCTTTGAGAATATCGCTAATAGTTCGAGAAGATTTAAAAGAATTTTAAATAAAATATATTTTGAAAGTTTATTATGAAACCCTTTGTATATCCATTTTAGAAAAGCGTTTATCTAAGTTTTCGAAAAATCTCAATTTGCAGTACTTAGAGCAAAATATAAATACGTCAAACATAAAACAAAACAAAAATTTATCCAGAGGCTTTATTACAACCTTAATTCAAATAGTAAAATCAATAGGTGAACTAAAAGAAATCCAAAGTGCAAATAAAACCGTTTTTGTAGTATGGCCTCCACCGAGTCATCCATGGCCCAAGTCTTCATTACTGAGCATTACCTGAAAGGAATAAGGAAACGGGGTGAGTTACTAGAACTCAGTGTATAACCCCCTTACCGTTGTCCACTGGGCCATAATCCCATTTAGCAATAATTTGGGCCTAAGCCCATTTACAATAATAATGTATCAATTATATCATGTGTATGTAATGCAATTCCCAAACCAAACCTAGTAATCCATCCGCTACACACCACCCGTACCAACCAACACACCTGTGGGGATCAAGTCAACCCACCCCGCCAACACACCAATCGCAGGCATTAAGCCATTTATAACAAATTTAATTGTGGACAAGCCACCAGAATAACAGAATATACGTGGCATTGCCACTATACAGACTCGTGGCAGAGCCACCAGAACTTCTCTTCAATATTATCCCATCCCATTCAAAATCATGTATATAATGCATAACAAATCATGATTTTCACAATATTTTTGGATATTCATTACAATAGTGTGACCCATTATATCAATTTATCAAAAAGGCTCATTAAGCAAAATATTGGATTGGCCCATTTAGCAAAATATCAGATCGACCCATTTAGCGAAAATATCAAGTTGGTCCATCTAGCCATAATACCGACCGACCCATTTAGAGAAAATATCAAGTTGGCCCATCTAGCCATAATATCATATCGGCCCATTAATAATATGTCCATTCGACCCATAAGGCAATATGTCAATTCAGCCCATTAAGTAATTTCGTATTTCGGCCTTTTAGGGGTATTCTCACAATTTGCACAATGATACTACCAATTTCATCAATTTATTCAAAATAATATATATTAGGCCATTTTTTTCTAATTTACGCCCTATTACGATTTTAGTCATAGCGATATGTTTCTGATACTATATCCACCTTAAACCCACAAAAAACGGTGTGAGATTACAAACCTGATTACAGTAAGCACTAAGCTTTCTTGATCGTCGACACCTAAGATATCGTAACACTCGATTAGTCGACATTCGTGATTTATTAATCAACTTTAAAATGAACCATCTATGGTGTTTACCTTTGGAATCGTGAGTGACCACGATTTGTCAGTTTTCCCCGGATGACGGTCCACAACTCGGTGGAAAATCCCGAACCGTCGATACTGCCCTTCATTTGAATTTAGGAGTAGGGATCACCAATTCGCTCCTTTTGAGTTCTCTACTCGAATTTCCTTTCGAATCGGTACCACAAGCCTCCATTCGATTGATCTTATATAGATCGATATTACGATAAAATATGGATTGTCAAAGGGTAAAAGATCGGCTTACCACTAATTTCGAGTGATCAACGTGAGGATAGATCGAGCGATTAAAACCCTAAAATTATAATTGGTTAATCATCACTATTCCAATAACATCTTAACGAATAAAGAATGATTTCATAGAATCCGTGAAGAACTCCTTACCTTAAAGATTTTTATGATCGATTCCCAACGATTATACAATAACTTCGGAAGAATCAAAGTTTCAGCCTTTTACTATATCACTATGAAGAAGAAAATGTTCTCATTGGAGAGAGAATAAGGTGATGGTCTCGGTCAAGATGACCATTCCAAACCAAAGCATAAATTCAACATTAAGAGAAAGAAAAATAAAATGTTGAAAAGAACACTTACCGATTGATCAAGGAATGAGTGTTAATACGGATGAGAAGAAAAGATAGAGAAGAGATGAAGGTTCAGTTTTAGAGGAAAATGAATATTGATATTTGGCTATGGAGGATTATCATAGAAGAAGATGTGATCTTATGGTGGTGTCGATTTTAGAGAAGAGGAAGATTGAAGAAATGGTTAAAAGAAAAGAATGGAAGGTTGGATGGATGCTAGGTGATTCGACTATCAAAGGAAGATGAACAAGAGATGAATGTTTTGACCAAACAAAAGAGAAGAAAAATGCACAAATGTGCTAGGAGGTTTCAGCAATGAGAATAACAATTTGGAGAAAATGACACCATTGATGCTAAAGGAATTTTGCCTAAAACAAGCACTAAAGCTTTACCAAAAGACCAAGAAAATTTCAGCTACCTCCCTCTACACCCAAAACCATCCACATTCATGACAATAATGGTCAAAAATTGGCCAACCACACTTTCCAAAACAATTTCCTTAAAAAAGGCCACATGTTCCCCTTACTTTCTCCTTTCTCTTGATTTCTTTCCTCACCTTCGTCCTTTCCTATTTTCCTTAGCCATCTTGCCAAAAATAAAAAAAAAGTCCACCTTGCCTTATTTACTTGCTTGGCTGACACATAGAGAAAGAATGCAAAAATAATAGTCAAAATTTGCACACAATGGGATTTGAACCTCTTCCCTTAAAATCCTTCACTTGATGCGATAACTTCTTTACTAATTGCTCATTTATGCTAGCAATTTACTCATTTATTTCCATAAGCTTTGAGGTCACTTACTATATCTCCTTAAAGTGCTAAATGCCAAAATTTTTACTAGAACAAAATAAACCTCGAGCCTTCTTAGGATTCTCTAAACATACACAATTAATAATTTAACTAGCTTAGCACCATAAATAATGCAACACATAAAATTCCAAATTTTTAGGATGTTACACTTTTCATGTTAGACTTTTGAGTGCTTAATTCTGAACTTTAAACACTTCGAGTGATTTGAGTGAATCTTTAGTGAGGATTTCAGCTCTTGTCAATTTCGCATCAGAGGTAATTATTCAGGTAAGGGGAGACACCTATGTTTTCAAGCTATAAATGTATGACTTTGATTGTTTAAATCTTTAGGATTCTTTGAGTTGAATTATCCATGTATGAATTATCTTTGAATTATGATGAGTCATTATTGATAAATATTATGCATCGAGGAAGTTTGTTTTAATTGTGACTTGAGAATTTTGCTTGAGGACAAGCAAAAGCTTAAGTGTGGGGGTATTTGATAAACTGTAAAAGTAACATATTTTAGGCCCACATTTAGCATACTTTTGGATGATTTAAGCCTTGAATTATGTAATTTGGTGCTCTTAATCCTTTTTTTTCCATGTTTTATACTCAAGAGAGCACCAGAGGATGAAAAGAACGAAAAACAAGCCTAAAACAGACCAAATTGGGTCAAAATGGAAATCAACACGGCCTGGGCCCAAGACCACATGGCCGTGCCTCCCTAATTTACTCTAACATGGCCTGACCATGATTCCCACAGCCGTGCCTCTTCAACAGGATTGAACACGGCCTGGCCACGATTCACACGATCGTGTGCCATAGGCGTGTCCCTGTCGTGACAAAGAGAAGTTTCACTCGGATTAGGATATTTAGGGGCGAAGAAACACATTCCAAAGCCTATAGGAACACACTAAGTATAACCTAAAAGGGGGAAACCTAGGGCTTTAGTCAGGGGGCGTCCAGCTAGGCCAAAGAGGGCAGATTTGTGGAGATTTACTAGAAGATAGCCAGTTGATTTATTTCAAAAAGCCGGAATTATACCCAAGACGGGGGATCTCTCCTTCAATTCCTTCAGGGGATTTTAAGGATTTCTCATGTTTTATTTTATCTTTTCTTTTGAGATGTTTTCTTTTGCAATTATGAACTAAACCCTCAGATACCTGAGGGGGATGAAACCTAAGATGAATCTTGTTATTGTTTTCTGAACTATATGATAAATATTTGACTTGTTCTTAATTATGTGTTCTTAATTCTTGTGTTGATATTTTCGAGATATTAATTCAAGTATGATGTGCTTAGGTGGAGGAGCAAAAGTCCCGGCCTAATAGTAGATCTAGCATGATTAAGCAGAGCTGATCGCGCGCCTAGAGATAGGGTGATGAGATTTTACTGGATTAGGGTGAAACCTAATATGGGAGTCCATAGATCGAGTTAATACGATTTTAGGGGTTTTAATTGGAAAGAGATTTCAATTAATCAACCTAGGGTTAGACGTTAGTCACCTCGAGCGAGGGATTAATATATTTTAGAGAATATTACGGATCAAGTCAAGTGAATAAATTGTCTGGTTTAGTGTTAGATAACAAGTGAAGTCTAGGTGGGTTCTTCCTTAGGTGTTGTCTTAATTATTGGTTTTTCCTCAAGTTATTTTCCAAATTTCATTCTTCTTTATCTTAGAGTCTTTAGTTTAGTAGTTAGTTAATTTAGATTAAACAAAAAATTTCCTTAATTCTTAGGCTAGATAATAAAAAGAGTTAGTATTAGTACTTTTGGTTCCTTTGGGATTCGACATTCCGGTCTTGCCTAAACTATACTACTATTCGGTAGGTGCGCTTGCCTCCATCGTTGTCTTAGTTAGTTTTCAGGTTCGATCATTATTTATATAAATTTTAAGACTCGAAAAAAACAACGATCACACATCTATGTTGAATTTTTCACCCGTTGAATGGTACAATGGGGATCGAGTTTTGCAACAATTTGGGTGCAAACAAGATGTTCCAAACATTCCACATAACTTCAACAATATCCACGAAATTAATAGGAGAAGAAAAGAAGCAAAGAATTGCACATTGGAACATTGAAAATATATTGCATTCTGAAACGTCGGATTTAAAGGAGGGCTTAGAGTCATGTTTGTCTAATTTCATGTCCTCGGTCCACTACCAACATTGGTAAATGGAGAACAGGATGCTTTATTTATTTGGTGGGCAGTTGATGGTAGTCACTGAACACAAGCACCAACGAGGGCATCCAAATAGTGGACCTAGTCAATCACATCATCGCCGATGTTTTGGTTCGACCATTGATGTCCACAATACCAACTAAATATTCAACAAAGGCAAGTGCAACTATGAATTAATAGTATAGGTACGACGAGCAAAGATATCGTTCCCATGAAGACTAAAAGTACTAGTAATTACTGTCTTTCTATTATTTAACCTATAAATTTGAGTCATTGATTAAAATTAAAATTAACTAAATTAATTAACTATGAATGCGAAAAAGAACAAATCAGGAAAATAATTTATTAACAAGAAAGAAGCAAAACAATACCCAGGAAAGAATTCACCTAGACTTCATCTATTTCTATCAATCTAAATTATGCAATTTCTTCACTTAGTATCTTGATCCGTAGAAATCCTTAAATTATGCTAATATCTCGCTTCAAGAATAAGACCAACTGACTCTAGGTTGATTAATTAAAATTTCTTTCTAATTAAAACCCTTATTATCATATTAACTCAATTTATGGATTCCCCTATTAGATTTGACTCTAAGCTGGTAGATTTATGTCATCCTATTTCTAGGATTGCATGCAACTCCACTTAACTACACTAGATGTACTCTTAAATAGGGTCTATTTCTCCTCTAATTTAAGCACATCAAACATGTATCAATAATCTAGAAATATTAAACAAATAATTAATCAAACCTAATTGAGAACAAGATCTAAGTATTTATTGCATAAAATAAAAATCAAACAACATAATCCATCATAGGGTTCATCTCTTTTAGATATTTAGAAAATTAGTTCATGCTTGCAAATAAAAACGTCCAATATACAATATAACCATAAGAATCAAAGAAACTCATAATAATATCCAAAGGAATTAAAAGGGAATCTTCAATCTTGATGGAAATCTACTTCAGAATCTATTTCAATGGTGTTTTTTGAGTTGCTTTCTTCAATATTCTATGATGACTCACTCCCATCTTCTTACTTTTGTCATATACAGGTCTTAGAATGCCTCAAAACCCTAAAATTGCATTTTTCATTGTTCGGAGTGCAATTCATGAAATTGACATGTCCTGCCACATGGCCATGTGGCATCTAATGTGGCTTACACGGTCGTGTGTTTAAGTCGTGTGGAATGGTCTAGCCCATGTACCTTGTTCTAATTTTTCATTTTTCGGTCCTTTTTCTCGAAAATGCTCTTCTAAGTATAAAAACATGAATTTAAAAGGCTAGGAGCATAAAATTCACCATTAACATCGAATAATCACTCAAAAACACATTAAGAATGAGGCTAAAACTGGCCATAGGCCCATTTAACTCATATTTAGCCCAAAGGCCCAATTTAAAAATTTCATAGGCCCATTTCATAATGTAGATCGAATAATAGTCATACAATATTACATGGTTATGTTTATGAAATGAAATGCAAACCCGACCAACCTAAATATCCATCAATTAATTCCCGAACATCGTGGGGATTACTAAATCGACCCTCCACTCACCATCGAAGCGATTCTTGAAAACACATCGCCCTTATTGTGGAAAAGCCATGGACAAGTCACGGCAGAAGTCCAAATTTCAAATACGTGATCGAAGTCACCAGATTCGCATCGTGGAAAGTCACGGAGTCAAATATGTGGCCAAAGTCACCGAGCCAAATATGTAAGTCAAATATGTGACCAAAGTCACCAATTTCACATAAAAGTCCAATGTGGTAAAACCACGAAATACTTCCTCCTTTATTAAACATACCCATATGCCCATGCACATACATATCAAAATCATCTATTTACCCACAAATCACAATATAGTCATGCTTATTTCATATTGATGCATATAGCAAAATAAATAAATATTGGGTAACATACCTAAATTTTGTATACCAATGCTTGGTATCCACAAACAAAACATACTATCATATAATCACTTTTTAACAATATAAATCTATGGAAATTTTTAATGTATGGTTACACACCAGTAGCAAGTGAGAACAATACCCTCTTGCTCGTCCACACCTAATTGATTAATACACTATAAACTATTGTTAACAAAACTATACTTATAAGCGATGGATCTAAATCTCTTACCCTCAGTTCAAATAAGCTTATTTGTGGTCTAGATGGATCAAAACCCACCGATATTAAAAGTGTGGTTCGGTTATGCGTAGCGGAAGGTCCACAACCCGATGGAAAATCTCTATCTTGCTTCTTCGTTTGTAGTTCGATGGTAAAGGAATACCTCCTCTCTTCCAAACACTTCACGACCCTTTTCTCACCTATCTTGTTGATCTTAGATGCCTACAAAATAACGATTAGTGATCCATCTAAAGAAATTGATATTATCTAAAATAGTAATCTTACCTTGATGATTGAATGGTCTTAAAGATTGTCTTCAACAAAAATCTTTTCAAAAGATTAAGCCTGGAGAGAAAATAAAAGATTATAGTTCTAAATTTACTTACTTGAGTCCTTCATTCGAAGCTTTAACAAAAGAAGAGAAATGGTGGTTTTGATTTGAGGGAAAGAAGAAAGGAAAAGAAAAGAGAAGGAAAGGAAGAAGGAAGAAAGAAGAAGGAGAAGAAGAAGATGATAATGGTGATTTCTCAAAAGAAAAGAGATGATTAGAACTTTTGCACATTGGCCAAGGAGGAGATTCTTGATCCATGTGGTTTAATGATGAGAGGAAAGAAGAGAGAGAAATAAAGTGAAAAAGAAAAAGAAAAGAGAATATGATCAAAGAGAAGGAGATTAGTTTTGAGACTTAGATGCATTGACTAAAGAAGATAAATGAAGAATTTGATTCTTTGTATTTTGTAGTTTTCGGCTTTCAAAAAGAAAAGAGGGGACTTAAATTGTATTTGGTTCAAATACAATCGAGGACTAAATCAAAAGTAAAAGTGTACCAAATAAAATGGCCAAAGTAAAGTTTTGGAGAAAATTGGGCTAAACTAAACAAAGAGAAGATTTTTACCTAATCTCAATGTAAATTTCACTAGGAGAGAACTTTTGGAGAAAATGAAAAAGATGGACAAAAGGTTGTGTAAGACTTTTTATTCTTTCCCCCTAATGGCAAAAGCACAATTCAACCAAATTAGCTACACAAACCCCTTTAGCCTTATGTTGTTTAGGTTCATGGTCAAATTGAACATATCCCCAAACATAATTAATTCAATCAAAAATGAACACATCCACCCATCTCAAACTTGCTTACAGCTCTCTTAATTAATAGAAGTTAAAAGTTTAACTAAGCATTCACTTAATTAATGAAGCTCAAATAACTTCCAAAAATATACTCATTAATAAATAAGCATGCAACATCATTCAATTAAGTAAAATGCATAGCCCCAATTATCGGGATGTTACGCTTTTAACCCGTTTAAATAATTTAGTCCTCGAAATTACAGGCCGAATAAGTGAGGATATCGGCATCGCACTCCCACTAAGCTTCTTACGATCCATGATTACATATAATACCTTAACGAGAGGAACTGATTTTCTCCATAAAACCTTTACATCTCGTTCTAAAATTTAAATTGGTTCCTCCTCGTGTGACAAATCGATCTCCACCTCCTCAATCGGGTACTATATGAGATGGATCCGAATCGGTATGACAAAGCATTGAAACATGGAACACATCATGCATTTGCTTTAACTCAGAAGGCAAATCTAACGATATACCTGATCAGATCAGGCTTTTCTGTCAGATGAGGTCCAATGAACACGGGACTTAGTTTCCTTTGCGTCCAAATCTCATCACCTTTTTCCAAGGTGAAACCTTTAGGAAAACTTGGTCTCCCACGATACTCTATTTCCTTCCTTTAAATCTGCGTCGATTTTTGTCTATTTGATGCTTCCTTTAATTTAATTCCCGATTACCTTAACCTTTTCTTCAGATTCGGCACTATATTACGGACCCAAAATCGTCTGTTCCCCAATTACATCCAACACGTAGGTCGCGACACTTCCGGTCCATATAGTGCTTCATATGGTGCCATCCAATAATCTTTGGATTGAGCTCGTTATTGTACATAGAATTACGCCAGCGGTGAAATTCCTCCCAACTTCCTTTGAAATCTATCACACATCCCTTAACATATCTTCTAAGATTTGGATTACTCTTTCGTATTGACCATCCGACCGAGGATGAAATGTATCTTGAAGTCAATCGGTGCCCAAAGCCCCGATGCAATGCTTTCCAAAATCATGACTCGGATCTACATGTGAAGTATCGAGCGGCAGACTCCATGCAATCTCACAATTTCACCACAAATAACTTTGCCAATTTCGCGAAAGAGTAATCAATCCGAATAGGATAAAATGTGATTTGATCAATCGGTCCACTATCACCCATCAGTAATCTTTCTTTAGTAAGGAGGAATCCATGGTGATTCTCTCCCCTTCCATTGCGGAATCTTTATTGGCGTAGCAATCATCACTTAATACTAAAATCTTCCAAAAAACTTTTCACTCGGATCTTCATCTATTAATCTCTTTCACTTGACTTAATCCATGAAGTTCTCGCGCAACAAGCATCGCGAAAAGACTAAGATGTGCAAACATCGCCTCAAATCTAATACCTTTTTTGACTTAGGCGTGCATACCACATTACGCCTTGCGGGTGGTACTCGATGGAGCGATCGTAGTCTTTCAACAATTCTATCCACCTTCACGCCTCGATTCAGTTCTCTTACGAAGTTAGTAGATATTCGAGACTTTGTGGTCCGTGTATATCACCGACTTTTCCCGTATAAGTAATGTCTCCAAATCTTAAGAGCAACGACCACAAGCTAACTCCAACTCATGCGGGGTAACACCTCGTCGGTCTCAAATAGCAAAGAGCCGATACAAGAACTTCTCTACGCCTTGCATCGCAGACACATCCATTTAAATCCTTTCTGCTTGAAATTTGAATCAAAGCAGAGCTTAGTCAAAACTTTCTTGAGCTTCAAAACTCTCTTGTTGCTTATCGCCCGAAACGAAGGTACCTCCTTCCTCGGCAATAAAATGGGAGGATCCACCCTTATCCTTCCTGCGGATACCATATGTCCTAAAAATGCAACTTTTCATTAAAATTCACACTTCTTTGAATTTGGCGATCTGACTTCTTTCCCTTAAACTCGCTGACACAATCAGAAGATGCTCATCATGTTCCAGTCTGATGATACCTAGATCTTAGATCAATTTTAGAGAATACTGACTCCTTGGTCGATCGAACAAGTCGTCGATCCTTGGCAAAGGATACTTGTTCTTGATGGTCGACTTTATTCATCTATGCTTAATCTATACACATCCTCATCAATCCGTCCTTCTTCCACTTTAATAAGGACTGATGCTCTCATGGAGACACACTAGGTCGAGATGAATCCACGATCAAGCAACTCGAATCAGGCCTTAAGCTCAACAGCAATAATATCCGAATTCTACCTATAAGTTCTTTGGGAAAACATCTACAAATTCATTCACCGTCCTAACATTAATAGATTGCTTCCTTTAGCCTCCAGCACTCACGCAACATGAAGGCTTCATCCTTTCCTAACCATCTTTTCCGCCTTAGGCGGATACTACATTAGATAAGTAGTTCTGTCTCTAGCCGTCACTACAACTTCCTTGTCATCAAAAGTTCTTAAGGACATTCTCTTAGCGGCACAATCCACATTTGCCGGTGCTTCACAAGCCGGTCATGCTTAAGATAAGGTCGAATTCTCGAATAGCAATTCCATTAAATCGGTATCCGCCGGACTTCTGAGGCACTTCTTAAAGAGTTTGTCTATAACTTCTGATGGCCCTAAAATATCTTCCTTGCAAGCCGTGAAGTCACATGCAAAGTCGGATACTTCACTAGCGATATAGGAATGAGTTGACCCTATATCTATCAAAGCAATAAAGGGCAACCCGAAATCAAGCGTATTTGATAACATCGGTGCGTCCACCGTCTTCTCGCATACTGGTTGTCTCGCCTCGTGCGCACGAAGTTCGCATCCTCTTAAAAGCACTGATTAGTGTCTTTGAAAGTTCATCGGGCAATCTTTGATCATGTCGAACCGCACTTGAAAACATTCTTAGTGCATTTTCCCACTGCGAGAACAAGTACGAGGATCATTGACCTCGCGGTCCATCATTCCTTGATTTCTTTTGAAAGTTTCTGACGACTCAAAACCTCTCATCCGGTTCTATCTCAAACTTAAGACTTGCCCTTTCCACTAAGATTGCAAAATCTCTTTTGTGAGCAATCATCACTCTTAGCTCATCTCTAAGTCCATCTTTAGTTCATATTCGTAGCCACTATCCTACGGCATAACTAAAGTCGCAAATCCGCTTCATATTCAACTATCGACTTGTTTCCTTTTAGATTAATGTCTTCTAGTCGATGTAGCTAGCTCCAACATATTTTCCTTGAATTTCACTTTAAAATACCCCAAAATCCACGGTACTCTCTTTGATAGTTATCATTAATAGCACCTTCGGCTTTTCTTCATGTTTATATTCATTATCCTTGGCAACCAAATCAGCTACATTAGGAGCTACTCCAGTACGAAAACCTCGGCTCCATCGATCTAAAACATGAGACCCATTTCCAGAACTAACTCGTTCAAAATCAGCCGCGACTTGTGATTTGCATCACCACCTTCATTTTTGTTCTTGAAAGTCTACCTAACAGTGATGATATGGGCTTCATTCTCGGAATGACCGGATCGAGCTGGTTAGAAATAGTCATCCTTCCTCTTCCGTGTCCACGGCGACCTCGTCCCCAAAGCTTCATGTCTACTAATCTTATCTGTTTCTGAAAAGTCTTATGTATTAGAGTCTTTTCACTTCTTATTTAAAGTGAAAAATATTAGTGGTTTAAGTAGCACACAAACACCTCTAAGGTCCATGTCTCTAAAGTTTCCTTGGGCTCAAACATTCATATCATATCAAATAAAGGTACATACACGATGGATCTGGTAAAATTAGAAGTGCCATGCTCTTATAAAACCATTTAACTTTAAAACTTTCAAAAAGTCATTTGGGCCAACTTTTAAAAACATTGTGGGCTTCAAAACCCAAAGTAGAGACTTTAAAGCGGGCTCACGATACCAAGTTGAAACACCCCAAACCCATTAAAAAGCTAAGCGGATTTGGTATATGAATTAATAAAATCAAACTTCTTTGAAAACATTTATATATTAGTGACAAAAACCTTTTTAATTAATTATCGAAAAACCAATTTAGTTATTTAATAGATATTTGTTCATGGCAAAATAAAAGTAAAATGAAATTAAAGATAGTTTATAGTAGCTTTATTACATAATAAAACCAAAATAAAGTCTAAGTAATAAAATTTAAAGTAAATAGTTTAAGTTGGTCCACAATAACACATCACACTAAATCCTTCTTGCTCGATCCAGTCTGAGTCATCGAAAAGTTATCCCATATGTCAAAAACTCAATGTATAACACATACACTAAAAAGTCCATTTTATATATGCTTTAAAGCCCAAAAATTTCACATATGGCCATAGGCCCATTTAACTCATATTTAGCCCAAAGGCCCAATTTAGCTCAAATTTAGCCCAAAGGCCCATTTCATAACAGATCAAATAATAGTCATACAATATTACATGGTTATGTTTATGAAATGAAATGCAAGCCTGCCCAACCTAAATATCCATCCGTTACACACCCGTACCAACCAAAGACATCGTGGGGATTACTAAATCGACCTCCATCCGCTACACACCATCGAAGGCGATTCTTTGCAACATGCATGCATCGCCTTTATTGTGGCAAAGCCACCAAACAGAATGTATTGAAGTCACCGATCAAGTCAAATTTCAAATCGTGATCAAGTCACCAGATTCATGACACGTGGTAGAAGTCACCGGAGTCAAATATGTGACCAAAGTCACAGAGCCAAATATGTGACCAAAGCCACCAGAGTCAAATATGTGACCAAGTCACCAATTTCACATATGTGACCAAGTCACGGAATTGTGGTAAAACCACCGAATACTTCCTCCTTTATTAAACATACCCATATGCCCATGCACATACATATCAAATCGATTTTCATGCTATTTACCCACAAATCACAATATAGTCATGCTTATTTCATATTGATGCATATAGCAAAATAAGCGAAATATTGGGTAACATACCTAAATTTTGTATACCAATGCTTGGTATCCACAAACAAAACATACTATCATATAATCACTTTTTAACAATATAAATCTATGGAAATTTTTAATGTATGGTTACACACTAGTAACAGTGAGAACAATACCTCTTGCTCGTCCACACCTAATTGATTAATACACTCGGTTAGTATAAACTATTGTTAACAAAACTATACTTATAAGCGATGGATCTAAATCCTTACCCTCAGATTCACGAATAGCGAGTTATTTGTGGTTTTCTCCACTAGATGGATCAAAACCCACCGATATTCCACCGTAAAGTGGTTCGGTTATACTACTTGAATAATAGATCCTCGTTAGCGAGAAGGTCCACAACCCGATGGAAAATCTCTAACCCGATCTTGCTCTTCGTTTGTAGTTCGATGGTAAAGGAATACCTCTCTTCCAAACACTTAGACCCTTTTCTTACCTATCTTGTTGATCTTAGATCGCCCTAAAATAACGTAGATTAGTGATCCATCTAAAGAAATTGATATTATCTAAAATAGTAATCTTACCTTGATGATTGAATGGTCACTTAAAGATTGTCTTCAACAAAATCTTTTCAAAAGATTAACCTAGAGAGAAAATAAAAGATTATAGTTCTAAATTTACTAAAGTGAAAGGAAATGATAAAATAATTGATAGAATTCTTACTTGAGTCCTTCAAGATTAGGCTTTAACAAAAGAGAAGAGAAATGGTGGTTTCGATTTGAGGGAAAAGAAGAAAGGAAAAGAAAAGAGAAGGAAAGGAAGAAGGAAGAAAAGAAAGAGGAGAAGAAGATGATAATGGTGATTTCTCAAAAGAAAAGAGATGATTAGGAACTTTTGCACATTCGGCAAGGAGGAGATTCTTGATCCTATGTGGTTTTGACAATGAGAAAGAAAAGAGAAATAAAGTGAAAAGAAAAAGAAAAGAGAATATGATCAAAGAGAAGGGAGATTAGTTTTGAGACTTAGATGCATTCGGCTAAAGAAGAGAAATGAAGAATTTGATTCTTTGTATTTTGTAGTTTCGGTTTCAAAAAGAAAGAGGGGAGAACGAAAATTGTATTTGGTTCAAATACAATCGAGGACTAAATCAAAAGTAAAAGTGTACCAAAGTGTCTAAGGTACATTTGGCCAAAGTAGAAGTTTTTGGAGAAAAATTGGTCAAAAGAAAACTAAAACAAAGAGAAGATTTTACCTAATCTCAATGTAAATTTCGCTAGAGAGAACTTTGGAGAAAATGAGAAAAGATGGACAAAAGGTTGTGTAAGACTTTGGCTAACTCCCCTAATGGCAAAGCACAAATTCGGCCAAATCAAGGCCAACATATCCCCTTTTTCCTCCTTGTTTCCTCCCCATCATATCCAAAATTTGCTACACAATTAAGCCACCCCTTTAGCCTTCATGTAGTCTAGGTTCATGGTCAAATGACCATGAACACATCCCAAAACATAGCCCAATATCATGCCTTTGTCCCCTCATCTTATCATGAACTTATGATTCCATGCCTTAAGTTCTTTGCTTCCTTTTCACATGGTCAACTAGCCAAAAATGAATGAAAGCTCATCCACTCTAGAACTTTCTTGGCCGACACTTATAAGGAAGAAAACAAAATTTAAAATCCTCCCTAATGCTAGCTAGAAGATTGAACCTTACACCTCAAGCACACATCCATGCATCTTAACCACTTTGCCAATTACTTAACTTATGCTTGAAACTCCTTATCATTAATTCTTAAGGCCTAACTTGCTTAGCTCTCTCTTAATTAATAGAAGTTAAAAGTTTAACTAAGCATTCACTTAATTAATGAAGCTCAAATAACTTCCAAAATATACTCATTAATAAATAAGCATGCAACATCATTCAATTAAGTAAAATGCATAGCCCCTAATTATCGGGATGTTACGTTTTACCCTTAAAATAATTTCGTCCTCGAAATTACACGTTGGAATAAGTGAGGGTATCGTCGCATTGCTTCCTCCGGTTCCACAAAGCTTCTTACGATCCATGATTACGCCATAATACCTTAACGAGAGGAGGCGATTTTCTCCATAAAACCTTTACATCTCGTTCTAAAATTTAAATTGGTTCCTCCTCCTTATGACAAATCGATCTTAATTCCACCTCCTCAAGCGGTACTATATGAGATGGATCCGAGCAGTAACAACGTAGCATTGAAACATGGAACACATCATGCATTTGCTTCAACTCAGAAGGCAAATCTAAGCGATATGCCAGATCGACCCGCTTCACAATCCGATAAGGTCCAATGAACACGGGACTTAGTTTCCTTTGCGTCCAAATCTCATCACCTTTTTCCAAGGTGAAACCTTTAGGAAAACTTGGTCTCCCACGCATACTCTATTTCCTTCCGCTTTAAATCTGCGTCGATTTTTGTCTATTTGATGCTTCCTTTAATCGGGCAGGATTACCTTAACCTTTTCTTGATTCACCACTATTACGGACCCAAAATCTGTCGTTCCCCAATTACATCCAACACGTAGGGTGCGACACTTAGTCCATATAGTGCTTCATATGGTGCCATCCGAATCTTTGGATTGGAAGCTGTTATTGTACGCAAATTTCGCCAGCGGTAAGAATTCCTCCCAACTTCCTTGAAATCTATCACACATCCCCTTAACATATCTTCTAAGATTTGGATTACTCTTTCGAGATTGACCATCCGACCGAGGATGAAATGCCGAATCTTGAAGTCAATCGGTGCCCAAAGCGATGCAATGCTTTCCAAAATCGCGACGTAAATCTCGGATCTCCATGCGAAATTATCGACAACGGCACTCCATGCAATCTCACAATTTCACCACAAATAACTTTGCCAATTTACGCAAAAGTAATCAATCAATCGGATAAAATGTGCGATTTAGTCAATCGGTCCACTATCACCCATCTGAGAATCTTTCTTAGTAGGCGTAAGAGGAAGCCCACTAACAAAATCCATGGTGATTCTCTCCCACTTCCATTGCGGAATCTTTATTGGCCGTAGCAATCCGTAAGGTACTTGATGTTCACGCCTTAACTTGTCGACCGTCAAGCACTTCCTACAAATTCGAGAACTTCCGCTTAAGACCAGGGCCACCAAAATTGATCTCGCAAATCTCGGTATAACTTACTTCCTCCGGGATGCATAGCATAAAGGGCTACCATGCGATTCTGAAGTATCTTTGTCTCAACTCCTAATCCTTGACATCTGACTTTACCTTTGAAGCACAATACCCCGTCCATCGTTAATACTAAAATCTTCCAAAAAACTTTTCACTCAGATCTTCATCTATTAACTGCCTCTCTTTCACTTGACTTAACCATGTCGGCCTAACCTGAAGTTCTGCCAACAAGCTTCCGTCATCGAAAAGACTAAGATGTGCAAACATCGCTCTCAAATCTAACACCACTTTTTGACTTAGAGCGTCTGCCACCACATTCGCCTTGCCCGGGTGGTACTCGATGGAGCGATCGTAGTCTTTCAACAATTCTATCCACCTTGTCGCCTCGATTCAGTTCTTTACGAGTTAGTAGATATTCGAGACTTTTGTGGTCCGTGTATATCATCGACTTTTCCCGTATAAGTAATGTCTCCAAATCTTAAAACAGCGACTACATACCGCTAACTCCAACTCATGCGGGTAATTAACCTCGTGCGGTCTCAAGCTACCGAGACGATATCGCAACTTCTTTCGCCTTGCGCCGAACACATCCTAATCCCGTGTGAGAAGCATCACAATACCATTTAGCGAAATCCTTTCACGCTTGGTGAATCAAAGCAGAGCTTAGTCAAAACTTTCTTGAGCTTCTCAAAACTCTTGCTTATCGACCCACACGAAAGGTACCTCCTTCCTCGGCAATTTCGTTAAAGGTGCATTATCGATGAAAATCCTTGACGAATCTTGGTAATATCCATTAAACCCAAAAGCTGCGAACCTCAATTACGAACTTAGGTGGTTTCCAATCTATCTGACCTCGATCTTCCGAGGATCCACCCTTATCCTTCCGCAGATACCATATGTCCTAAAATGCAACTTCTTTCATTAAAATTCACACTTCTTTGAATTTGGCGTCATGACTTCTTTTCCTTAAAACTGCAACACAATCCAAGATGCTCATCATGTTCCACTTCGGACTTAGAATACACCAAGATGTCGATCTATGAATACCACGACGAATCGATCCAAGTAGTGAAAAATTCAGTTCATCATATCCATAAGCAATTTGGGGCATTCGTCAATCCGAATGGCATTACCCAAATTCATAATGCCCATATCTAGTTAGGAAAGCCGTCTTATGGATATCCTTCTTTCACTTTAAGTGATGATACCGATCTTAGATCAATTTTAGAGAATCTGCAGCTCCATGGTGATCGAACAAGTCGTCGATCCTTGGCAAAGGATACTTGTTCTTGATGGTCGACTTATTCAAGCTGTGAGTCTATACACATCCTCATCAATCCGTCCTTCTTCTTCACGAATAGGACCGATGCTCCCTATGGAGACACACTAGGTCGAGATGAATCCACGATCAAGCAACTCACGAATCGGGCCTTAAGCTCAACCAATTCTTGGTGCCATTCTATATGGAGCAATAGAAACTGGCGCCATTCCGAGCAATAAGTCTATCCGAATTCTACCTCACGATCCAGGAGGCAAACACGGAAGTTCTTTGGGAAAAACATCTACAAATTCATTCACCGTCCTAACTTCATTAACGATTGCTTCCTTAGCCTCCAAAGCACTCACCAACATCATGAAGGCTTCATCCTTTCCTAACCATCTTTTCCGCCTTAAGAGCGGATACTACATTAGATAAGTAGTTAGTCTCTGCCCATCACTACAACTTCCTTGTCATCAAAAGTTCTTAAGGACATTCTCTTAGTGACACAATCCACATTTGCGGTGCTTACAAGCAGACCCATGCTTAAGATAAGGTCGAATTCTCGAATGGCAATTCCATTAAATCACCGAAGCTGTATCCCTTGGACTTCTAGAGGCACTTCCTTAAAGAGTTTGTCTATAACTACTGATGCATCTTAGAGGACTAAATACGTCATCTTCCTAAATACAGTTTGAAGTCACATGCAAAGTCCCGATACTTCACTAGCGATATAGGAATGAGTTGACCTATATCTATCAAAGCAATAAAGGGCAACCCGTAAATCAAAAAGCGTGCCGTGATAACATCGGTGCGTCCTTTGTCTTCTCTGCGACGAATAGCATACACCAAACTCCGGTTGTCTCGCCTCGAGCTACCATCGCCTCTGCAAGTTCGCATCCTCTACGTAACCATTTCCCTTCCATTTGAACCACGACCTCTTATCGGTATGTTGTCCATACATCGGCTGATTAGTACCCGACTTCTTTGAGCGGTTCTTCTCCGAGTTCATCGGGCAATCTTTGATCATGTGATCCTTGAACCGCACTTGAAACATCATGGGTCTTTTCAAAGATTCTTCCGAGTGCATTTTCCCACCGAGAACAAGTACGACTTTGTACACCGTAGCGATCTGTTGACCTCGCGGTCCATCATTCCTTGATTTCTTTTGAAAGTTTCCTGACGACCCAAGACCCAAAGCTTCTCTTATTCTTGCTCGACCTCTGTCCGGTTCTATCTCTCGGTCCGCTTAGCCTCTTGACAATTCTTGCCCTTTCCACTAAGATTGCAAAATCTCTTTCACGGTGTGGAGCAATCATCACTCTTAGCTCATCTCTAAGTCCATCTTCAAATCGATACACCGTTCATATTTCGTAGCCACTATCCTCTCAGCATAACAAATTAAGTCGCAAAAAATTCGCTTCATATTCAACTATCGACTTGTTTCCTTGTACTAGATTGAAATGTCTTCTCTCGGAGTCGATGTAGCTAGCTCCAACATATTTTCCTTGAATTTCACTTTAAAATACCCCCAATCCAGACGATCCATGTGGGTACTCTCTTTGATAGTGAGCCACCTTTGGTAGGCTTCATCACGAGAAGTGAAATAGCACCTTTCAACTTTTCTTCATCGGTGCGATTTATATCGTCCATTATCCTTCATCGCCTCCAACCAATATTCAGCTACATTAGGAGCTACTCCAGATACTCCTCCGAAAACCTCGGCTCCATTCGATCTAAGTCTCTCGACTCATCGACTTTCGAGACCCATTTCGAACTAGCTTCCGCCACTCGTTCCAAAACTTCATGACCGACTTGTGATCTTGCATCACCACCTTCATTTTGTTCTTGAAAGTCCGCCTAACAAACGGTGGCGAGCTTCATTCTCGGAACCTTGACCGGATCGAATCGGTTCAAATAGTCATCCTTCCTCTTCCATGTCCACGACGACCTCGCCCCTAGAGCTCATGTCTACTACGTATCTTATCTTTTTACGAAAAGTCTTATGTATTAGAGTCTTTTCACTTCTTATTAAGGAAAGTTTTATGAAATGGATATTTAGTGGTTTCGTAGTAGCACACAAACACCTAAGGTCCATGTCTCTAAAGTTTCCTTAGGCTTATCAAACATTCATATCACTTATCAAATAAAGGTACATACACGATGGATCTGGTAGAGAATTGAGTGCCATGCTCTTATAAAACCATTTAACTTAAGAAAACTTTCAAAAAGTCATTTGGGCCAACTTTTAAAAACATTGTGGGCTTCAAAACCCAAGGCCGAGACTTTAAAGCGGGCTCGATACCAAGTTGAAACACCCCAAACCCGCCCAAAAAGCCTAATCGATTTGGTATGTTCCTCGAGTAAAACTTTAAGCGGAATCACATTGTAAAGAAATTTTGTCTTTGAAACATTATTTTAGGAGGAATTAATAAAATCAAAAGGAAACCAAACTTAAGAAAAACTTCTTTGAAAACATTTATATATTAGTGACAAAAACCTTTTAATTAATTATCGAAAAACCAATTTAGTTATTTAATAGATATTTGTTCATGGCAAAATAAAAGTAAATCCAAACATGAAATTAAAGATAGTTTATAGTAGCTTTATTACATAATATTGGCAACCCAAAATAAAGTCTAAGTAATAAAATTTAAAGTAAATAGTTTAAGTTGGAAAATCTCACAATACTTAATACGAGCTTTCGCCACCTCGAAATAGATCCATCGCACTACGAGTCATCACAAAAGTTATCCCATAAAATGGGTGAGTCAAAAACTCAATGTATAACACATACACTAAAAAGTCCATTTTATCATATGCTTTAAAGCCCAAAAATTTCACATATGGCCATAGGCCCATTTAACTCATATTTAGCCCAAAGGCCCAATTTAGCTCAAATTTAGCCCAAAGGCCCATTTCATAATAGATCAAATAATAGTCATACAATATTACATGGTTATGTTTATGAAATGAAATGCAAGCCCAACCTAAATATCCATCCGACACCCGTTCAACCAACTTGAAGTAGGGATTACTAAATCGACCCTCCATCCGCTACACACCATCAAGGCGGCGACTGCGGTCAACATGCACATCGCCCTTATTGTGGCAAAGCCACCAAAAGAGATGTGACAAGTCACAAGTCCAAATTTCAAATCGTGATGAAAGTCAGATTTCGTGACCAAACCGGAGTCAAATATGTGACCGAAGTCACGAGCCAAATATGTGACCGAAGCCACCGGAGTCAAATATGTGACCAAGTCACCAATTTCACAAATGTGACCGAAGTCACCGGAATTGTGGTAAAACCACCGAATACTTCCTTCTTTATTAAACATACCCATATGCCCATGCACATACATATCAAATCCATTTTCATGCTATTTACCCACAAATCACAATATAGTCATGCTTATTTCATATTGATGCATATAGCAAAATAAGCGAAATATTGGGTAACATACGAATTTTGTATACCAATGCTTGGTATCCACAAACAAAACATACTATCATATAATCACTTTTAACAATATAAATCTATGGAAATTTTTAATGTATGGTTACACACCTAGTAATGCAATGAGAACAATACCCTCTTCTCGTCCACACCTAATTGATTAATACATTCGGTTAGTATAAACTATTGTTAACAAAACTATACTTATAAACGATGGATCTAAATCCTTACCCTCATTCACGAATGGACGCTTATTTGTGGTTTTCTCCACTAGATGGATCAAAACCGCCGATATTCCACCAAAAGTGGTTGGTTATACGCACTACTTGAATAACCGATCCTCGTTAGCGGAGGGTCCACAACCTGGAAAATCTCTAACTCCAAATCTGCTTCTTCGTTTGTAGTTCGATGGTAAAGAATACCTCTCTCTTCAAACAAGACCCTTTTCTTACCTATCTTGTTGAGCTTAGATCGCCCTAAAATTACGTAGATTAGTGATCCATCTAAAGAAATTGATATTATCTAAAATAGTAATCTTACCTTGATGATTCGAATGGTCACTTAAAATTGTCTTCAACAAAATCTTTTCAAAAGATTCGGCCTAGGAGAGAAAATAAAAGATTATAGTTCTAAATTTACTAAAGTGAAAGGAAATGATAAAAATAATTGATATTCTTACTTGGTCAAGATTCGGCTTTAACAAAAGAGAAGAGAAATGGTGGTTTCGGTTTGAGGAAAGAAGAAAGGGAAAAGAAAAGAGAAGGAAAGGAAGAAGGAAGAAAGAAAGAGGAGAAGAAGATGATAATGGTGAAAAGAGATGATTAGGAACTTTTGCACATTCACCAAGGAGGAGATTCTTGATCCTATGTGGTTTCGACAATGAGAGGAAAAGAAGAGAGAAATAAAGTGAAAAGAAAAGAAAAGAGAATATGATCAAAGAGAAGGAGATTAGTTTTGAGACTTAGATGCATTATTAAAGAAGAGAAATGAAGAATTTGATTCTTTGTATTTTGTAGTTTCGGTTTCAAAAAGAAAGAGGGGAGAACGAAAATTGTATTTGGTTCAAATGCAATCGAGGACTAAATCAAAAGTAAAAGTGTACCAAAGTGTCTAAGGTACATTCGGCCAAAGTAGAAGTTTTTGGAGAAAAATTGGTCAAAAGAAAACTAAAACAAAGAGAAGATTTTTACCTAAACTCAATGTAAATTTCGGCTAGGAGAGAACTTTTGGAGAAAATGAGAAAAGATGGACAAAAGGTTGTGTAAGACTTTTGGCTAACTCCCCTAATGGCAAAGCACAAATTCGGCCAAATCAAGGCCAACATATCCCCATTTTCCTCCTTGTTTGCTTTTAGAACCTATCAATCGTCCCCTCAAGTCCATATCACCATGAATCTTGGTGACGAAAACAAAATTTAAAATCCTCCCTAATGCTAGTGGACGACCTTTGGATACCCTACGTAGCCTCTGGTTTGGAAGCAACTTGAATGTAGGTGGAGGCACTTCCTATGTCAACACATTCCGTAGTAGGGGGAACTCATTTTCTCAAATACATAATGTGCGTTCCAACATGTACAACCCTTTGATATATTATTAAAAATTGACATTGGCCTATGCACATGCCACAATGACATGTGCACACAGGTACTGAAGGGTCTAGAACCTTCGGCACTCACACCGCCTATTTCGGTGATCAACTTTGTAGGACCTAGTCGGGATACCTGCTCGATGACCTATGGACTTTGTCACCCAGAAAGTTTCTAAGTTGCAGGAATATAGTACTACATTGATCGACCTCGCTCTCTGGTCGTTGACCTCTATTGCCTTCTTGACCTTCTCAACCTTTACGTGTCCTGCCTCCATCCACTTCACTTGTTTTAGCCCCATTCTTGCCATCAAGGTTGCAAACCTGTAGAATGTAGCTGAGAAAGAAACTAAAACTGGCAGTTGAAATGTACGCTTCAAGACGGAGTTAACTGCCTGATTTTACCCATGGATGTGATGAACTTACACTACCTCAAGGCCCAATATCAAGGTCAAAGGCCAAGAAAATCAAACCAAGATTCGATCAAAGATCATATGTGAGGATGAATATTTTCAAGGAATAGGGAATGATACTTGCATGGAATTGATGAAATTTATTAAAGTCAGTTCAATCGAGCTGCTAATTTTTAAGTTGAAAAGATTAGTCAAATTGTGACGAATTTTTGGATTGTATCCAGACATTTATGGGTTTAGATTTCTGCATAGAATTTGAAGAGCTATCTCTTAGCTTCGCAATGCACTTTCACGAAGACTGCGTGAGCTGAATTTCTGGATAGGATTATTACAGAAATTACAAGTTTTGGACTTTTAATTCGAGTTTAAGTCATATTGAGTTCGACTTTTAGGCTTAATTTTTATTATATATGAGTCCAATATTGTATTTATTAGCTCTTATTATTTCATTATTTATTCTGAATTTTTGATATTTTTAAGTATTTGAAGTTATTTAAGAGTTTTATTTCAACAAGAAACTTTAGTTTTAAAATTACTTATTGTTTAGGTTAATTAGAGTTTTAGTATACTTAAAATTTTTATTTGGATTTTCTTAGCCAACCTATATAAGTCTCTCTTCATTGTACACAATCAATAATCAATTCATTCATTATTCACTTTTGAGTTAATAAAATTCTCTTTGTGTTTTCGTTTTAAGAATTTCTTTTGAATTTTCTTTTAAAAGAGTTTTAACAATCTTTTCAGATTGTGGGGATCATATTCAAGCTTTTTCTTACCAAGTTTTCTTTCTTAGCGGAGAAATTAGAGCCGTTTTAAGGGGGTTTTGGATTCATCTTGTTTCCAAGGCTCCTTAGGACTTATACATGTCACTTTTCATCTATTCCATCTATCTTTTTTTATTTGTTTTTATTTGTTTAATTATTCAAAAATTTGATTTATTTTTTTCTAGCTTAATTATCAATTTTAATTGATTCCTTTACTTTTTTATTTATCTTGGATTTATGTGTGTTTCAAGTTGCGTTAAAATTCAAATTTCTTTTCGATCGTCTAGAACCCTAAGTCAAATTAGCGACTTGGAAAAACTTATGATTCTCTTCTGCACCCATCCTATATCACCGCCTCTATAACGTTGGTGATCATATGACCATATCGAGATCCGTCATCGAAACTTTGAGCCGATTGCCATGACTCCATGCTACCAAACCACTCCTGTAATGTACGATTGTTTGACTATTCATATCAGCCTGAAGCCTCACCAGCCTCTCGTCTAAAATGGTGTTGTTCAAACTCGTACCCTGAGTTTGTATTCCAATATGACATGTTACCCTTTTTTAGTTACTAAAAGTATTCAAAATATTTATTTTTTAAAAAAAGAAAGATGAAACCGATAATTACCGATGTTCATGACTTGTTTATGCCGGTTGTATTCTTGAAGTCCCTGTGGAAGTTAACCACAATGTGGTAGAGGCATAGATGGATCTCTTTGGAAGACCAAAATTCCTAATCGCGACAATTAACCCCTTAGATCTATTAGAAATAATGCAAATGTTGTCTTGTCTAACAGCATGCCTCCGCAAGTTCGTTAAGAAAAATTGTCATGATTCCATGTTCTAGGACTCTATGATGGAAAATGCAATCGATAGTATGTTCTAATTACCGCCTTGTGCAACTGAAATTAGGAGGATATGCTTATATTTACTTTATATCCAGGTCCCATCAACCTACACAAGCTACTTGCAGTGGGGAAAGGCTTTAATGCATGGATCGAATGTCTAGAACAAGTGGTGGAAATTATTCTCCCCGGTAGTAGTTTGTCGTCTAGGTCTTAAGAAGGTAGCGTCTACAAGTCAACCACAATACGTTGCACGTACTTCTACTTCTCGACCAAAACCCTTAAAATACGTTGTACAAAGCATCCCAATCTACGTACAACTACTCCATGACCATCTGTTTAGCCCAACATGCTTTCCTATACGACACTCTATATTGAAACGGCATTGCATGTTGACAATGAGGTCCGATACAAGAATGGCTGGCATGCTTTTCACCAACGACATGATATAGTTACATATTATTTTCATATCAAGTGTGAGATGGTCTTATGTCATATGTGCAACAGTGCATGTGTGAGGCCGTTTAAATTTTAAATTTTCCCACAATTGTGACCTCTTGATAAATTTAGCTCGTACTCTTCAGTTGCACCCTTCTACAGACCTCCAACTCTCCCAACATATAATTTCGGTGTAGATTTAATGACTTTGTAGTCCATCGACACCTTCATGTTGTATCGCTTGATGAAAAAAATGCAATCCTCTTTGTTCGTAAATTGTTGGCCTACGCACAACTCTTCCAATTCAGAATCTGCCACTAAGCAGTGACAAGGTATTATATCTGGGTACTTAAGTAACTCAGATGCATGCACTGCACGGGACATACACTTAACATGTGGGCCCTAGGATCACTGCGTATGACAATGCTACGACTTGGGTTCCCGATCGAAAGGGTGTGTAAATTTTCACCATCGTCCGCGCCTTCATCATCGATATTATTCAAGATGTCATCTAGATTGGGGTTACTAAAATCTACACCCTCGTGAATGACCATCATTTTCAGGTCCTTCTTCACCATTTGCATCGGTACCGATCACCACTGGATGTATTTATAAAGGGGATCCAGATTAGGGTTGTTATACACAACCAGAACATGGTGTGGATTTCAACCCATGCCGATGTCCTTCTATAACCACACTATTTTGCCCATCCAACTTTCAGATCAAAGTTAAACCCGTTTACAGATGATTTCTTATCAACAGATGCTCTCAAAACCTCTGTACACAGTTCTTCAACTCCATATTGTTGACTTAATGGAATGACATTTAGAATAGGCTCCACATCATCTAACTCAGCAAACAACTGAACTAGTTCAGCATTCATGTTCCCAGTTGAGCAATAAAGTGCGATCATTGTCTCCACATCTTTATCATCTACAAGTTCCATCTCAGTAAATTTGATTGGATTTGACAAAACTGGAAATTTTTAGAATAGTTTGGACATCCTCCTTTCACAACGTCGAACTATTTTTGCACTAATCTTTTGTTTCATTTCTTCGAGTTTTACATTCTTATTAAACTCTATTCCTATTTGTTGGCGAGATTTAAATATACAACCAACAGTTGTTTGTAAAATTACCCCTCAAAGAAATGAATGTACACGAAGAATTGATTATTCATTTTTGATACAATATCTATAAAATAAATTAAAATAAAAATAGCTTTTATTTTTTGAAAAATAGTAGCTCATTCTAAAAATATAATTACATACAAATAATTACAAACTAACCTTATAAACTCGAACTTAATTTTTAAAAAACCTACACAAATCTTTCTTCTTTTTCTCTATTTACTCCCCTCCTAGTAAACACAATTCTTCTTTCTTTCTTTTTCTATTTTTCCTTTCTCTTTTACACATAAACCAAAAATTTCAAAAAAACCAAAACATTCAAAAGATACAATTTTTTTAGCTAAGGGGGTTATATATTTTGGGTGGTACTACTTGACAGAATGGTGGGACCACCGATGCCACCTGACACGTCGGCGGCACCACTAATAAATTTATTTTCTTCGGTCTCTTTTTTTCTCTTCATAACTATTTTTTTCGAAAAAACACTGGTGCTACCTGACACACCGACAACACTCGTTAAAATTTATTTCCTGACACTCTACCACCGATGTTGCTTGACAGCGTGGTAACACCAATTGAAAAAATATTTTTTAAAATCACTGGTGTCGCCTAACGCCTCAGTGATAGCCATTAAAAAATATTTTCCCCCTTTTTTTTCTCCACCATTAATACCCATATTATTCATGGGTATTTCAAAAAATACATACGGGTCAAGAGGCACAACAAAATTTCTTTTTTTTTTTAAATTGATGATTGGGTAATGGTTAGGGGAAAGGGGGTTGTGCCTTTGGTTGGTCAGACGCACTGATTTCCACTATAATAAACTAGTCATTTTTGTATATATTTTTTCCTCCAAATCATTTTTTTAATTAAATAATATTTTAGGGTTATTTATATAAAAATCTCCTTTATTGATACAATTTATGGTTTTCATCTCAATCATTTAATCAAGGTAAAAATAATTTTTTCGAATAATTAATATAAATATGTTATAAAATAAATAATAAAGAATAATAAAAGAATAATAAATATTTTTATAATATAATTAATATAAACATGTTATGAAATATATAATAAAAAATAAAAGAATAAGAAATAGGAGAACAAAAGATAATGCATTTTATTGATTAATAGAGATATTTACAATATTTCTCTAAGGTCCATATTTATAGACATAAAAAGTCTAAATAATATGAAAATCTATTTCTAATGAATGTTAGAGTCTTAATGTATATCAAACTTCTTATCCTGATGGACATCCATTTTATAATAATAAAATATTTGTAACACTCCCCTTAAATGTCCATTAATAAATAATGTGTAATGCCCTAAACATAACCTAGAAGTTTAGACCGAATTTCGGAAGTCACATTGATCACCGAAATGATCGAAGGTAAATTTAAGTTTAACAAACCAAAAAAAAAAAAAAAACATTGCAATATTATAGAAACGTAAAATTCTCAGTTATATAAATAATCCTATTTTTTTTTTCCAAAAGAAAGTACAGTCCCAATGTCATTTAAGTGAGTAAAACATAAAACTTCATACCATAGTTTTCAAGACAATACTTACAGTCCAAGGGGTTTAATTATAAACTCAGAAATTGTAAAAAATATTAAAGCTTGTTTTAAACCGAGACTGCCTGAGACCTCCGCATACTAATCCAGCTACCGAAACTGAGCGTACCTGCAAGGGGAAACACTAAGGGGTGAGCTACACGAGCTCAATGTGAGTTTAAAACGAGACTTAAAATAGAGTTGCAGAACTCAATTCCAGAGCGCAATAGACTTACAGACACTCACAAAGTCAGAAAGCATACTTGGAACCAACGTCCCAACAGAACATAATAACTCAAGCACACCAAGTCACACACAATCAAACAGAATATAGTCAGATAATCTTGCACCGAGATCACTCAAACAGATGCGTATGAAATACAGTCAAGTAATAAAACCCACTCATCTAGCCAACACACCTCTCTGTCCCTCGATCACACCCCATAAGGGCTGGTTAAGCTCATCCAACCAACACACACCACATAGGACCTCGAAAGGCTCATCCAACCCTACACACCATGTATGTGGACTAAGCCACTCAGATATTAATACAGCAGGGCTGGCATATATGCAGTACAGTGCAATGTTGTAGTCTGGTGTACAGTCATGTTGTAGTTTAAATTGCTATATCAGATAATGGTAGGCAACAAAGCTGACATACGTGCGGTACAGTACGATAAACTGCTATACGAATAACCTTGCGTTAAACTGCCAGATCAGAACAAAATCAGTCTTCCTTCTCTTCACAACCAAACCCAAAATACTTTATGCAAGTGCATGAATGCATTCAATCCCAGAAATAATGAACACGTCAATCGACAATCAGACAAAAGCAGATATGCACACACACCCAACAGATTGGATTCAGAATCAAACATCTCACACAACAGTCACATATAACATATAAACCGAAGCCCAAATCATAATTCTTAGCCACCCTGACTAAAGATCAGCCAAGGACGAAACACATAGACACATTTTCAGATCAAAAACACACACATAACCAAAATAAGTGGCTTAGAGCCACACGGCTGTGTGCTCCGGCTGTGTGTAAAAACCTAGGCCGTGTGGGGTTCAAAACGCCCGTGTGGAGGGAGGCACACAACCGTATGGCTGAAGCACACGCCCGTATGAAACAAGGACATAGCCATGTGAACAGGTCTTGTAACTCACTGGCTAAAATGTGCTAAAATAGAGTACAGGGTAGACACGAGCGTGTGAGAGGGGACATGGCGTGTGTAAATCGATAAAATCCACAAATCGACCATACGATCGTGTGACTAGGCCGTGTGGATCCCAAATTAGCCCAAAAACCCTAAATCACAAAAAAACATGGCTGTGTGTGGGGGCACGCCCATGTGACCGCCCGTGTGATCATGAAAACACACTGAAAGTGACTAGAAGTCTCAATTTTCGATCATAAAACGACCCCTAATCAAGTATTTTAGAATCATACCATAATAAGCTAATACAAACCTCAATTGCTCACTACCAAATCACATAAAAAGAGTTGTTGAATTTCAAAGCGATTCGGTACCGAATTACATAGTGCAAAACACACTCATTATGTCGAAATACCCAGAATCAATTCAGTATTCAAAATTAAAAAGAAAATGTAATGGAGCATTACCAAACTTTACAGACTAATTACAGACATTTCACAACCTTTATTATACAAATTAATAATTAATCATAAAACACTCATATTATCCCTTAAATGGATCCTCGAGGCCCAAAATACACTTTAGAAGTGAATTGGGACTAAACCGAACTCTTAGGGAATTTTTCAAAATATCTCAAAATTTTTCTTAGGAGTAGGGTACACACTCTCTTGTGGCCAACCGTATGGCTCACATGGCTACGAGACATGTCCGTGTCTTAGGCCGTGTCCAATATAAGGTAGATTACTGACTTGGGTCACATGGCCAACTACACCCTGTGCTTTAGGCCGTGTGCGAAGTGCAGGGGTCACATGACTAAGCCACATGCCCGTGTGCTAAGGCCGTGTGTAAAAACCTTGGCATTTTGTTTTGAAATTTTAAGGTGCACACACAGCCAGACTACACGCCCATGTGCCAGGCTGTGTGTCATATATGGCAGAGACACATGCCCGTGTCTCTGCCAGTGGGGACGAAAATAGGCCATTTTAAGGCTACTTTTCTCACCCTTATTAACATCAACTTGTACACAACATATAGATACACTAATATATCCCAACCAGGCAACCAATTCATGCTAAAAATTCATATTTTAAAAATATTATATAATCATAAGACTCATTTGCATAAACTCACCATAACAACTCCATTTCTTGATTACTAAAAATTACTACAAGATACACACAAACAAACATACATATATGTATCATTCATAACAATGTTTCAACTTTAATTCTTTTCTAACTAAACTCTATACATGTCATATAAACCATAGGATTGTATTAAAAAATCTACCAGAGAAATTTGGATAGTGTGGCCTGATGTGTTGATCCGATCCTCCAATCTCACATTAATCTACAAGAGATATTAACAACACAAGTAAGCTTAATGAAGCTTGTAAGTTCATTGGTTTTAAAGTTAAATCTTACCGGACATACTATAACAAATTCATAAATATGCAATTCACTATCACTTCTTTCCAATCACAATTTCAAATGATGAAATTCACTTGATCGAGCTCAATATCAATAACTACTTAAATTCTATCACTTTAATCCATATGACACTTACCAATCTTTGTCAAATTAGAGAATGTCTTACGGAATTGAGTACATCGTTTACTTGATGTCATAGTCCACCTATGGTCTTACACGTATATTGCCATGGCCTTGCCATGGTCTTACACTCGTAATGCCATAACACAGTTATGGTCTTATCATCATGATGCCATAGCCCAGCTATGGTCTTACACTTGTACATATACTGCCATGGTTTAACCATGGTCTTACATTCACGATGCCATAACTCAGTTATGGTCTTTTCACTATAATGCCATAGCCCAGTTATGGTCTTACATTTAACACTTTGCCATGGTCCAACCATGGTCTTATCCGTCAATTCATCTTGTAACACGAAACGATCGTACTCAATCTTGCGTTCCAAATAATTTGAACATTCAATTCGATTTTAATATTATTACAATAATAATAAATCAATAACAAAGATATGAAATAATACATTATATCATTCCTAAATCAACAATTTATCATGAAAGTTGAACCATATGAACTTACTTGGAGTAGTTTGTAGAGGTTATAGAAATTTAGGGACTAATCTATTAATTTCTATTTTCCATGTTTATCTGGGGTAGCATCTAATTCAATTCTAATTCACTTCACAATTTATGTCCTTTAGTTTTTGAAATTACACATTTACCTCAACTTTTACAATTTTTACAATTTAGTCCCTGATCAATTAACCCATCAATGGAGCTAATTTTTCTCAACTAACACTTTATCTAAGTATTATAGGCTATTTCACAGCCTTTGACATTCAAAATTTCAACATCAAACCCTAATTCTAAACTTTTTCACAATTAGGTCCTAAAATCAATTTCTAATAAAATCACTTGATAAAATCATCATATAATAAAATTAAAGCTTCAATTCTATGTTAATTTATCATAAATACCCAGCACTAATCAATGGTAACTTTCAAAATTAGCCATAGAATAAAAAACTAAAGAAATCAATAGTTGGACCTAGTTGTAAATGTCTCAAAAATATAAAACTTACAAAAAATAATCAAGAATTAAGCTTACATGGAGTAAAACTATAAAAACTAGCTTCTTACACAATTGAACATACATTTCTCATACAATTATCAAATTAAAAAATAAGTCATTCATAATCATTTATCAAGTCCCTAATACGAGCCTACGAGGCCCAAAACATGCTTTAGAAGTGATTCGGGACAAAACCGATATCTCAGGAAATTTTAGAAAACTTTGAAAATTTTACAAAATATAGGGTACACACGCCTGTGTGGCCTGGCCATGTGAGACATGCCCGTGTGGCCCGACCATATGAGACATACCCATGTCACAGACCGTGTGGACATTCGAAATGGGATCACATTGTCGTGTCCTAGCCCGTGTCTGACCCGTGTAACTTCCTGACTTGGGTCACATGGCCAACCACATGCCCATATGACAAGCCCATGTGCCTTCGAAATGGCCCCACACGCCCGTGTGCCAGGCTGTGTGCTAGGTCATGCCAAACCTATAGGGTATACTGACTTATGCCACACGGCCTAATCGCACGCCCGTGTGCTGGGCCTTATGGAGCATATTGACTTGATTTCTAATTAAACACCAGGGAACACAGCTGTGTCACCTGACCGTGTGTCTCACACGACTGAAACACATGCCCGTGTCTTTGCCCGTGTGGATAAAAATAGGTTATTTACCAAGCTATTTTTCTCACCCAATTAATCAATCACCTACACAAACCAAATAGCATATAACAACAAATTCAAATGGCATTTAAACTCATCTAAACCAAGTCCAATTCATGCAAAATCAATACCAACAACTACCAAGCACACAAGAACCACAATATGCTATTCAATTTCATACCAAATTCACATTCTCGATTCACTTAACTAGTTAACTTCATATATGCATTTTCTTACCTCTAATCACATGCATACCAAATCTTTAAATTAAGACCATATGGTACTCCAAAATACCAATTCACAACAAGCATAAAAATGAAAATATTACACAACATAACAAAGGTTTTTCACAATTATATACATCACCAAATATACCAAAATAAGCCAAATCTCATGGCTATACACATGAAAACCATTCATCATTTACATGCCAATTCAAATGGCTATGTCCATTACTCACATATACAAAAATGACCAACTCCTATACATGTCATTTAACCAAAATATAATTTCAAAAGAACCAAAGTGAAAGCTTGATAGTGTGATGCAATTTTTGACGACTCCCAATCCGAGCTAGCTTCGATAAACACTATAAAACATGGAAAAATAAACAGAGTAAGCTATATAGCTTATTAAGTTCGTATAGTAATAAACTTAACTTGCTATAAATACACAATTCACTCGATTGGATATAACAATATACAACTCATATAAATCCACAAACCTATCACAAGATCATTTACAAGATTAGATGTGAAATTCACAAATTTCTTTGATTCAAAGATTATACGGTTCATGTACATACCTGTACCATCTCGTACTAATCTCATACTCATCCTATCTTTGACATACCTGTTGAACCATCTGAAATACTATCGAATACTCGGGAATCTCGCACCATAAGTGCTAATATATAGCTGAAGCTATCTCAATCTCATATCACATATAATGCTCACTCTCGAGCTATCAACGGGTTTGCTCACACAAGCTGATAGTCATGACGCAACTAACGGTGCTGCTCATACAAGGTGAAGAGAATTTGAAACACATGATCGGATAACTCAACCACCAATAGGACATATGGACCAGCACCCAAATCACATAACCCCTAATGACATGTCATTCGTCTCCTGATCTATTCCTAGCATTCAACCGAGATTTCTCATTTGTTGAATCATCGTCGAACATATCTGCAAGGTCGTATTCACAAATAGTTCAATAATAAAGCATTTAAAACACAATTATATTAATGCTTATTAACATACAAACTTACCTCGGATACAAAAACGATGAAATGAGTCGATTAGTCCAACTCTTTGTTTTTCCCCCAATCTAGATCCGAACTTCTCTTTTCTTGATCTATATGTAAGCAAATTTAGCTTATTTAATTATCATTCTATACAACTTAGCCCAAATTGCATATTATTGCAACTTTACACTTTTGCCCCTAATATTTTAACATTTTTACAATTTAGTCCTTATCTCATAAAAATATAATTTCATTCAATTAGGTCCCTACCTATGCTAGCCGAATTTCTCTTATTATCATAGCATCCCATATTTTTCATTTATTTCTCATTTCTACCACAAAATTTCTACATTTTGCAAATAAATCCCTAATTGACAATTTTATAAAAAATCACTTTATAAATGTTGTTTATCTAACAACAAGCATAAATTTTCTATCATCAAACATCAAAATACAAATAGAGTCATCAATGGAAAATCCCTAAACCTTTAACAATTTTGCAAATTAGTTCCTGGGCTAGCTAGTTTAAGCTACAATGATATCAAAAACATAGAAATCATTAAAAACGGGACAAAAACGAACTTACATGCAAGCAAGGATGAATGACCGAATTCTTCAAGCTATTCCCATGGTGTTTTAGGTTGAAAATTTCGGCTAAGGGAGAAAACAAAGATGATATTATTTTTTATCATTTTTTACTAATTTAATTATTAATTTACTTATAAAACCTTATACTTTAACCTTTAAAATCATTTAAATGATGTCCATAAAAGTCCACTCATTATTAAAATGATTTAATTACCACATAAGGACCTCCACTTTAAGGTTCCATAGCTATTAGACACCTTTTGCTAATAGAACACAAGTTTTACACTTTACGCTATTTAGTTCTTTTTATCAAATTAAGCATTCAAACGATAAAATTTCTTAACGAAATTTTCACACATACTATCATCCTATAGCCATTAAAATAATAATAAAATAATTATTTTAACCTCGAATTTGTGGTCCCAAAACCACTATTCTGATTTGACTAAAAACTGACTGTGACAACTCTCCGACCTTAGGAATTTTCGTCCCCAAAAACCTTACTAGAAAAGAGGTTAGGGTATTGTTTTCTTATAGCTTCATTAGCTTTCCATGTGGCTTCTTCGATACCGTGACGTTGCAACAAAACCTTCACCAAAGCTATGTTTTTGTTTCTTAACTCTTTAATCTCTCGAGCTAGAATTCTGATCGGTTATTTGCTATACGTCATATCAGGCTGAATTTCAATCTCTGATAGAGAAATTACATGTGACGGATCTAATCTATTTCAATGCAACATTGAAACATGAAATACGTTGTGAATCTTTTCTAATTCTGAAGGTAAAGCTTGTCGATATGCCACTAGCCCTATTCTCTCGATAATTTCAAATGGCTCTATAAATCGCGAACTCAATTTGCCTTTGTGACCAAATCAAAGTATCTTCTTCCATGGAGATGCTTTCAAAAATACTTTGTTGCCAGTTTAAAATTCAATGTCTTTGCCTTTCAAATTCGTCATACGATTCTGTTGATCAGAAGCTACTTTTAAACTGTCTCGAATTACTTTCACTTTATCTTCAGTCTCTCTAACCAAATAAACCCGTGAATCTTTTTCTCACTAAGCTCGGTCCAGTACAATGGAGTTCCACATTTGAGACCATACAGTGCTTCATACGGTGCCATCTTTATACTCAATTGAAAACTATTGTTATATGCAAATTCAACCAACGGTAAATATTTTTCCCAATTGCCTTCGAACTCTAAAACACAACAACGAAGCATATCTTCGAGAATTTGAATTACTCTCTACTTGAAGAAATGGATGTTTGCTAGACATGTTTTTGGGTGACCTTTTTTGTTTAGGGATGAAATGCAGTACTAAAGTGTAATCGTGTACCCAAAGCTTCTTGCAATTTCTTCCAAAATCGAGACGTAAACCTCGGATCTCTATCCGAAATAATAGAAACTGGTACCCGTGCAATATGACAATATCAGAGATGTACAATTCAGCTAATCTATCAAGCGAAAAATCTGTACGTACCAAAATGAAATGTTCATATTTTGTCAGTCGATCAATGACAACCCAAATAGCATCTTTCTTTTTTGGAGATAGGGGTAATCCCAATACAAAATCCATCGTAACTCTATCCCATTTCCATTCTGGTATCATCACAGGCTGTAGTAATCCTGAAGGCACTTGATGTTCGGTTTTAACTTGTTGACAAGCTAAGCATCTCGACACAAACTCTGAAATGTCTCATTTCATGCCTGACCACCAGTACAATAGTTTTAAATCATTATACATTTTAGTACTCCCCGGATGAATAGATGAACAAACACTGTGTGCTTCATGTAAAATTTTCTGAATAAGCTCGAAATTTCTCGGTACACATATTCTACCTCGGAACATCAAAGAAATCATCGGATTCGATCTGATACTCTGAATTAGTAGTCGACTCACATTACACTCTTCTAGCTTGCAATTCATTATCTCACTTTTGAGCTTAACAAATTTGCTAAAGAAATAACGGTTTAGCTTTTAACTTAGCTAAAATCGAACCATCATCAGATAAGGTTAACTGTGTATTCATCGCTCTCAAAGAAAAAAATTCTACTAAGAGCATCCGTGACTACATTCGCTTTCCTCGGATGATAATCGATCACTAACTCATAATCTTTCAACAACTCGAGCCATCTTCGTTGTTGCAAATTCAAATCTTTTAAGAAATTAAATACTTCAAGCTCTTGTGATATGTAAAGATATGGCACTTCTCACCGAATAAATGATGTCGCCAAATTTTCAATGCAAACACAATAGTAGCCAATTCTAAATTGTGCGTCGGGTAATTATTTTCATGCGGCTTTAATTGTCTGGAAGCATAAGCCATCACTTTACCCTCTTGCAGCAAAACACATTCCAAACCGTTCAATGACGCGTCGTTGAAAATCACAAACTCTTTACCCGATTCAGGCTAAACTAAAATTGGAGCTTCAGTTAACAATGCTTTCAATTGTTCAAAACTCTATTGACATTTCTCAGACCATTTGAACTTCACATATTTTCGTAGCAATCGAGTCATAGGCGTAGCAATCATCGAGAACCCTTTTACAAAATGCCAATAGTAACCAGCTAATCCCAAAAACTTCTAACTTCGGATACGTTTCTTAGTGGTTTCAATTCAACAACTGCTAAAATCTTATTCTAATCAACTCGGATACCTTTCATTGAAACAATATGTCCCAAAAATCCAACTTCTCGTAACCAAAACTCATATTTACTGAATTTAGCAAACAACTTCTTATCTCTTAATGTTTGCAATACAATTCTCAAATGTTCAGCATGCTCAGACTCATCTCGGGAATAGATCTGAATGTCATCAATGAATACAACAACAAATCTATCTAAATACGGTCTAAAGATCCGAATCATCAAATCTATAAAAACTAAAGGAGCATTAGTTAATCCAAAAGGCATAACAAGAAATTCATAATGCCCGTACCTTGTTCTAAACACAGACTTCGGCCCATCAAAATCTTTAACTCGCAACTGATAATAGCCAGATCTCATATCAATCTTCAAAAATACTGTTGCTCCTTTCAACTAATCAAACAAATCATCAATTCTCGGCAAAGGATATTTACTCTTAATCGTAACCTTGTTGAACTGATAGTAGTTGATACACAGTCTCATCGACTCATCTTTCTTCTTTACAAATAACACTAGTGCACCCCAGGGCGAAAAACTAGGTCGTGCAAAACCTGTATCTATTAAGTCTTGTAACTGAGATTTCAACTCTTTCAATTCTGTCGGAGCCATTATGTACGGAGCTATCAATATCGGTGATGTTCTTGGTACTAACTTAATAGCAAACTCGACCTTTCTGATCGGTGGCAACCCAGGCAACTCTTCTGGAAACACATCCGGATATTCACAAACTACAGGCACTGATTCAGTCTTCATTCAGACACTTTTGCATCCAATACATACACAAGATAAGCATCACAACCTTTTCTCAAATATTTATGAGCTAACGTCGTCGATATCACAATAGGCAACTCACTTGACATATTTGACCCAATTCAAAGAATTTCACTATTCTGACATTTCAGTTCAATAGTCTTTCATCTACAATTCACAATAGCATGATGCAAAGTCAACCAATCCATACCCAGAATCACATCAAATTCATCAAATGGTAAAAGTATCAAATTAGCCGAAAACTAGTAACCCCGAATCACCAAAGGACAATCCTTGCAACCTTTATCAATTAGTACATACTTGCCTAAAGGGTTTGATACTTTAATCACAAATTCAGTAGACTCAACAAGAAAACTCTTACTAGACACTAAATTCATAAAGATTTATGAATGAGTCGATCTAGGATCAATCAAGGCAATTACATTAGCATCATAGAGGAAAAATGTACCAGTGATAACATTTGGTGATGACACATCTTCGCAAGCACGAATAGCGTAAGCTCTGGCTGGTGCTCTAGCCTCGGATCTCACAGTAGAGTCCTTTTTCGTTCCTTTACTACTGGTCACATTTCTCATATTTTAGGTGGACTCCCTCTAACAGCTGTATTACTCAGTCTTGTATTCTAATATCTATCTTTCTCGGGTAACTCAGGACAATCCCGAAAGAAGTTGCGAGCCACATTTAAAACAACCTTTATTTGTAACACCCCTTACCCGTATTCGATGCCAGAACAGGGTATGAGGCATTACTAGAATTATACGCAAGCAATCATGCAAAATTGAGACATGAGTTTCTGCTCAAATTTAAAACTTTTCATAAGCTTACATGTCACCCCTTAATCAAGCCTATATGGCCCAAAACACAATTTAGGAATGGTTTGGAATCAAATCAAATTCGTTAGTAGATCTCTAGAAAAAAAACTTAGAAAAATTCTCATCAAACAATCCACACGCCCATGTGGCATATCACATGCCCGTGTTCCACATCCGTGTAGATTTATTTCCTATTTTGAACCTACATAGATTTTCACACGACCTGAAATACGCGTGTTCATGGCTCGTGTCCCTCACACGACCATAACATTTTGTTTCTGATGTCATCACCCTAATAGTGTCACATGGCCAAGGCACATACCCGTGTCCGTAGACCGTGTGGTGAATTAAATTCCTAAATTCAGGTGCATACTTCACACGACACATGCCCAGGTCCTATGGTCGTGTCTTCCATACGGTTGAGACGCACGGCAGTGTCTCAGCCCGTGTGGTTACTACTGGGAATTTTGTTTTGCCAAATTAGCATGTAAGGGGACACACGGCCAAACCACATGGCCATGGGGTAGACCGTGTGTCACACACGACCTAGACACACGCCTGTGTGTCTACCCGTGTGGATAAGAACAAAGCTATTTGCCAAGCACTTTCTGCCACCCATACTTGTACAAACATAAACCACATCAAGCCACCAACTCATTCATGCATAATTAAACCAATTAATTAACCATGCAACTTGCACATTCATGAATAACCTCATCATTTCATAGATTAAGAAAAAAGAGCCATCAACTATGGCCTTATACAAAAGAATTCATTTTCAAATAAGCCAACACATTTATCCAAAACAATATGACATTCAATCAAAGACTAAGTCCCTATACATGCCATACTCAAAATGCTAAATCTAACTATACCCAAAATGTGTGGATAGTGTAGATGATCCTCCAATGGTCTCCGTATCCCGAGTTGGCTCTTTGACACTATAAAACAAGGGAAAAGAGTAGGAAGTAAGCTTAGTCTATATGTAAACGATGAACATCATACCACATACTTATCAATCAAGATCGTTAAATACTAATTAAGAAAAATTTAGATCCTCATAATTATACTTATTTCAAATCTTACCACATTCCAAATACATATCATATAACATTGCTCACATTTACATGCACTTATACCCTACACTTATCACCATAAAGCCACATGTAAATTCACTTAGACAAAGTTTCTCGATGAACACTTCGGAATAATACTAGATACACGGTGGTTTCTCACACAGCCCACCATTAATAAATAACAATAATCATTTTACAGGGTGGTAATGCATACAGCCCACCAACAATAATAATTATGGTGGTATCGCACACAGCCCACCAATAATCACTTATTTATGGATTTTATTCGTATCATTTTTCTTATTCCGAAAGTGCATCCGAGAGTTTCTTCTCTTTCTATCATTTTAATGGATATCAATCATATTCATTCATATTTCACACAATGCATTAACATGTAAAAATATAAGTAAAAAGGGATGTATCATTTATATATAAACTTACCTCGATACAAAATATGTCAATTTGCAATTTAGTCCGAAACCTTGCCTATTCCTCGGTACAGGTTGATTCCATGTTCTTCTTGATCTATAATGACACATTTAATTTATTAAATCACCAAATTATTCAAATCACTCCAAAATTCCTATTTTGGCAAAATTATTGTTTTGCCCCTAGACTTTCACAAAATTACTATTTTACCATTAGGCTCGTAAAATGAAATGTGTTCATTTTTCACACACCAAAGCCTAGTCGATTCATATTCCCTCTTATAGCAACTCAAGATTTCAATTATTTCACATATTTACCACCTATTTTGCAACATTTATAAAAAGGTCCTTTTAAGTGTTTTCATGGAAGCCCCTTTCACAAAAGTTGTTTATTTAACAACCAAAATTCATTTTCTTCCATAAAATTTCAAAAATAAACGTGAATATTCACATGGAAAAACCCTAGACTCTCTACCATTTTTCAAAATAATCCCCTCATTAGCTAGATTATGCTACAAGGGTCCCAAAAGTACAAAAATTATCAAGAAAAACCACCAAAATAACTTACTTGCAAGGAGGATAAGTTGTTGAAAATTTCAAGCTTCCAAATTTTCGATGGAGGAAGAAGGTGATAGGAAAAAGATGATAGCTTTTGTGTTTTATTTTATTTTATTCCATTTAGTCACCTAATCCACCAAATCTTGACCAAATTAAAATTTCTTGTCCCTATGGCCAACTATCAACCTTAGAAAGGTCTAATTAAACCTTAAGGACCTTCAATTTAAAGTTCTATAGCTATTTGACACCTCTAGCTAGTAAAATAAAACTTTCGCACTTTATGCGATTTGGTCATTTTTTGCAATTAAGCACACAATCACCAAAATTAATTCACCAAAATTTTCATACACTCATATAATCATGATATAACATATAAAATAATATTAAAAATATTAAAAATAATTTCTCCAACCTCAGATTAGTGGTTTGAAACCACTATTCGACCAGCCCCAAAATCGAGCTGTTACATTATTATTCATCCAGCAGTCTCCGAAATGTCGCCTTCCACATTGTTGACACTCGTGTTTATTGTTTCTCACACTACCCACACTCGACACTGAAGTAGCCTGAGCTTTCGGACTCATGTATTGATTCCCACGATCTCTATTTGAATATCCCACTGAAGCTATCGAACGGTTATATGAATCCCGTAATTTCTTTGACGAAGAATGATATGGCTTACTCATCGACCTCTTTCTTGAATCCCTAGCTTTGAAATTAGCTTTTCTCTTTTCTTTGCCCAGTTTCTCGACCTTGTATGCTCTGTCGACCAACACAAAAAATTCTTTCAACTCCAAAATCCCGACTAGTAATCTGATTTCTTCATTCAACCCATCTTCAAATCTTTTACACATAATTGCCTCAGTGGAAACACGTTCTCAAGCATATTTACTGAGTCTCACGAACTCTCTTTCATACTTTTCACAGACATTCGACTCTGTTTCAACTCGAGAAACTTTTTACATTTTTTATCAATGAACCGATGGCTTATGTATTTCTTTCTGAACTCAGTTTGGAAGAATTCCCACGTGTCTCTTTCTCGCGGTACCACGGATATCAAAGTATTCCATCACTGATATCCAGTGTCTCTCAGAAGTGATACGGAGCATTTTACATATTCAGCTGGCATGCAAGATAATTCATCAAATACTCTGATCGTATTCTAAAGCCAAAACTCGACTCTTTCAGGATCTTCATCAACTATAGCTCTGAAATCTTTAGCCCTGTATTTTCAGATTTTATCAACTGGCGGCTTACTTAATCGTAAAGGTTCCAAACCTTGAGGAGCTACAGGAATCAGTTGGGGAATAGGAGGGGATAGAGGTTGCCGAGTCGCTGAATTAGTTCGAAAAAACTCAGTAAACCACTCGTTCATCATATAGAAGAAGGCTTCCTTAGCATCTCCTCCCTGACTACCTGATACGGGTCTCTCAGCTCTGATTGCGCTACTCCGTGAAAGGAGGCTGGCGCATTACCCTCTACATCATCAGCCACAGCTTGATTTGGATCTATTTATTATAAGAAAACATGTTTTAAACTGTCAGGAGATATCACACTATCACAAGTTATATATGGCATGTATAGCTAGACTTTCACATATGCTACGTTAGTCTTAGAATCGACTAAACCGTAGCTCTGATACCAATAAATGTAACACCCCTCACTCGTATCCGTCGCCAGAATAAGGTTGCAGAGCATTACCAGACTTATTATACAATGGAACATACATTTCTCATACAATTATCAAATTCAAATACAAGTCATTCATAATCATTCACCAAGTCCCTAATACGAGCCTATGAGGCCCAAAACATGCTTTAGAAATGGTTCGGGATAAAATTGATATCTCGGAAATTTTCAAAAAACTTAGAAAATTTTACAAAATACAGGGGACACACACCTGTGTGGCACGGCCTGTGTCTCACACGTTCAAAGACACGCCCGTGTCACAGAATGTGTGGACATTCAAAATAGGATCACATTGCTGTGTCCTAGCCCGTGTACAACCCCGTGTAACTCCCTCACTTGGGTCATATGGCCAACCATACACCCGTGTGACCAGCCCATGTGCCCTTCGAAATGGCCTTACAAGCCCGTGTGCCAGGCCGTGTACTAGGCTGTGCCAAACCTGTAGGGTATACTGACTTATACCACACAGCCAAGTCGCGCGCCCGTGTGCTGGGCCGTGTGGAGCATACTGACTTAATTTCTAATTAAACACCAGGGAACACACGGCTGTGTCTCTGCCCGTATGGACAAAAATAGGCTATTGACAAGACCATTTTTCTCACCCAATTAATCAATCACCTATACAAACCAAATAGCATATAACCACAAATTCAAATGGCATTTAAACTCATCCAAACCAAGTCCAATTCATGCTAAATCAAGACCAACAACTACCAAGCACACAAGAACCACCATATGCTATTCAATTTCATACCAAATTCACATTCTCAATTCACTTAACTAGTTAACTTCATATATGCATTTTCTTACCTCTAATCACATGCATACAAAATATTTAAATTAAGACTATATGGTACTCCAAAATACCAAATCACAACATGCATATAAATGACAATATTACACAACATAACAAAGGTTATTTGCACAATTATATACATCACCAAATATACCAAAAAAAAGGCAACTCTCATGGCTATACACATAACAACCATTCATCATTTACATGCCAATTCAAATGGCTATGTCCATTACTCACATATACCAAAATGACCAAATCCTATACATGTTATATAACCAAAACATAATTTCAAAAGTACCAAAGTGAAAGCTTGATAATGTGATGCAATCTACGAGACTCTCAATCCGAGCTAGCTTTGATAAACACTATAAAACATGGAAAAATAAATAGAGTAAGCTATATAGCTTAGTAAGTTCATATAGTAATAAACTCAACTTGCTATAAATACACAATTCACACGATTGAATATAACAATATACAACTCATATAAATCCACAAACTTATCACAAGATCATTTACAAGATTAGATATGAAATATCATTTACAAGATTATATGTGAAATTCATAAATTTCTTCAATTCAAAGCTTATACGGTTCATGTATATACCTGTACCATCTCGTACTAATCTCATACTCATCCATATCTTTGACATACCCGTTGAACCATTTGGAATACTAGCAGATACTTGGGAATCTCGCACCCTAAGTGCCAATACATAGCCGAAGCGATCTCAATCTCATATCACATATAATGCCCACTCTCGAGCTATCAACGGGTCTGCTCACACAAGTCGATGGTCATGACGTAGCTACAGTCTTTGCTCATAGAAGTCAAGAGAATCAGAACACATGCTTGGATAATTCACCACCGAGTGGGACGTCGGACAAAGCACCCAAAGCACATAACCCCTAATGACATGTCATTCAGTATCCTAATCTATTCCAAAGGTTCAACCAGAATTCTCATTTTACGAATCATTGTCGAACATATCCGCAAGGTCGTATTCACAAATAATTCAATAATAAAGCATTTAAAACACATTTATATTAATGCTTATTAACATACAAACTTACCTCGAATGCAAAATTGATGAAATGAGTCGATTAGTCCAGCACTTTGTTCTTCCCCCGGTCTAAATTTGAACTTCTCTTTTCTTGATCTATATGTAAGCAAATTTAGCTTATTTAATTATCATTCTATTCAATTTAGCCCAAATTGTATATTATGGTAACTTTACACTTTTGCCCCTAATATTTCAACCTTTTTAAAATTAGTCTTTATCTCATAAAAATACAATTTCATGCCATTAGATCCCTACCCATGCTAGCCGAATTTCTCTTATTATCATAGCAGCCCATATTTTTCATTTATTTCACATTTCTACCACAAAATTTCTACATTTTGTAAATAAATCCCTAATTGACAATTTTATCAAAAATCACTTTATAAATGTTGTTTATCTAACAAAAAGCATATATTTTCTATCATCAAACATCAAAATACACATAGATTCATCAATGGAAAAACCTAAAACTTTAACAATTTTGTAAATTAGTCCCTGGTGCAACGATCTCAATAACATAGAAATAATTAAAAACGAGACAAAAATGAACTTACATGCAAGCAAGGATGAATGAATGAAGTCTTGAAGCTATTCCCATGGTGTTTTAGGTTGAAATTTTTGGCTAAGGGAGAAAACAAAGATGATAGTCTTTGTTTTATCATTTTACTAATTTAATTATTAATTTACTTATAAAACCTTATACATTAACCTTTAAAATCATTTAAATGATGTCCATAAAAGTCCACTCATAATTACAATGGTTTAATTACTACATAAGGACCTCCACTTTAAGGTTTCATAGCTATTAGACACCTTTAGCTAATAGAACACAAGTTTTACACTTTACGCTATTTAGTCCTTTTTATCAAATTAAGCATTTAAACGATAAAATTTCTTAACGAAATTTTCACACAATTATACTATCATGTAACACCCTAAAAATCCGAGTAAATAAATTGCATGAATTGGAGTTTAGAAAAATCTCTTATTTTTATTTCATTGCTTATTGAAGTCCTAGAGGGGGGTAAAACATAAATTGAAGAAGGAATAAAATTTATTAAGTGAGAATTTATTGAAGTGAAACAAAGGTGATTAAGACTTAAGCTAAATTATGTGCTAAAAGTGTCATAAAATGAGCATATGGCATGGTGGAGATTGGCGCATGGGTTCAAGTAAGAGGGAAGAGGTTGAATCCTTGTATAGCACCTAGATAAAATTTTTGTTTTAATTTTCGCTCATGGCTATGAAGTGTCTGCAAGGGACATATAAGGAAGGTGTTGACCATGTATTTTTGGTTAGTGTATCAATGGATTAAGGTAACAACTAACATATGGTATGGAATCAAAAGTTTAAGGAAAGATAGGGGGGACATAAGGCACTTATCTAGGGGAAAATTTGGAAAGAAATAATGGCCAATTGACCATATGCTGGACGGCAATATTGGTAGGGGGAGGAGAGCCAAAATTTTGTTAGTTTGGCAAAAATCTCATTCTTTTCTCTTTGGTTAACCTTTGCACTTTGTGCAGAATTTTTATTCCTCTCCTTTCAATATCCCTTTTTGGCCGAATTTTGCATTTGGTTAAGCCAATATCTCTTGACCATTTGGTCACTTTTATTCATTTTGTTAACTTTCTTTTGTATTCTCCTTGTGCCGAAATCACCTATACCAAAATCAATCTCTTTCTTTTTTTTCTTTGCCATGGCCGAATATACCAGCACCTAAGTTCATATTTTTCTTTTCTTTTTCTTCTAATCTCCTTGAAATCAAAACATCATCACCATCATCCTTTCGTTCTTATGCTATTTCTTTTTCAATCGAAAATTTTCTCCATATTCACTCTCTTGGCCGAATGTTATTGTGCCTATAAGCCAAAAATTATTTTTCCATTCTTAATCATTTATAGCCGAATCTTCCATCAATTAAACATCATTCTTAATCTTTCTTTTCGACCGTGGGAAGTAGGTAAGGGTTCCTCTCTATTTTCGATTAATTGATTAGTGATTTTATGGCCGAATATCATTGATTAATTGAGGGTCTTTTGGATTGAAATAACGTTCATTCTAATAACGTTCTTTTCGTTATTATTATTTAGTGCAATAACGGAGATCGGAACTCAAGAGATCGGGAGAAACGTTGGAGACGTTTTGTTTTGGTAAGGAAATCCTACTCTTTAAATCTCTAGTATTATTGATATTATTTTAGATCTAACTAAATTCTTTTGGATCTTGAAGACCGTCAAGATAGGGAAGAAAAGGCGGTGTTTAGTTATCGTAAGAGGGTGGATCGTAAATTCCCCATTCAAACGAAGAGCGGTTTCGCGATCGGGATTTTCCACCGGTTGTGGGCCATCTTAGAAAGGAGTCCATTATTTGAAGTAGTACGAACCTCGGAGCCGTTATTCGTTGGTGGATTCTCGTGGCAAGTGAATCGATAAGCGAGGCAAAACCGAAAATCAAGTGATTCAAAATCAAGAGGTAAGATTTTGGATCCATTATCGATTAAGATTTATTTTTACGAGTTAGTTGACTAACGAATCAAAATATATTTTAGGTCCAAGAGCGAGAAGGGTTAATACTCACAGTATCGAGGTGTGTAATTTTCACACTCATTATTTTGGTTGGATGTCAAATTTGGTATGGAAGTAAATCGTAAAACGATTAGATCGGTAAATATAGTAATAAAACTTATCACAAGATCATTTACAAGATTAGATATGAAAATCATTTACAAGATTATATGAAATTCATAAATTTCTTCAATTCAAAGCTTATACGGTTCATGTACATACCGTACCATCTCGTACTAATCTCATACTCATCCATATCTTTGACATACCCGTTGAACCATTTGGAATACTAGCAGATACTTGGGAATCTCGCACCCTAAGTGCCAATACATAGCCAAGCAATCTCAATCTCATATCACATATAATGCTCACTCGAGCTATCAACAATCTCGCTCACACAAGCTAATGGTCATGACGCATCTACACTGTGCTCGCATATAGAAGTCAAGAGAATTCGCAACACATGCCTGGATAATTCAACCACCAAGAGGGACGCACGGACAAAGACCCAAATCACATAACCCTAATGACATGTCATTCAGATCCTAATCTATTCCAAAGGTTCAACCAGGATTTCTCATTTTCTGAATCATTGTCGAACATATCCGCAAGGTCGTATTCACAAATAATTCAATAATAAAGAATTTAGAACACATTTATATTAATGCTTATTAACATACAAACTTACCTCGAATGCAAAATTGATGAAATGAGTCGATTAGTCCAAAGACTTTGTTTTTCCCCTGCCTAAATCAACTTCTTTTCTTGATCTATATGTAAGCAAATTTAGCTTATTTAATTATCATAGCAGCCCATATTTTCATTTATTTCACATTTCTACCACAAAATTTCTACATTTTGTAAATAAATCCCTAATTGACAATTTTTTCAAAATCACTTTATAAATGTTGTTTATCTAACAAAAGCATATATTTTCTATCATCAAACATCAAAATACACATAGATCCATCAATGAAAAAAACCCTAAAACTTTAACAATTTTGTAAATTAGTCCCTGGGCTAGCTAGATTAAGCTGCAACGATCTCAATAACATAGAAATAATTAAAAACGAGACAAAAATGAACTTACATGCAAGCAAGGATGAATGAATGAAGTCTTGAAGCTATTCCCATTGTGTTTTAGGTTGAAATTTTTGGCTAAGGGAGAAAACAAAGATGATAGTCTTTGTTTTATCATTTTTTACTAATTTAATTATTAATTTACTTATAAAACCTTATACATTAACCTTTAAAATCATTTAAATGATGTCCATAAAAGTCCACTCATAATTACAATGGTTTAATTACCACATAAGGACCTCCACTTTAAGGTTTCATAGCTATTAGACATCTTTAGCTAATAGAACACAAATTTTACACTTTACGCTACTAGTCCTTTTTATCAAATTAAGATTTAAACGATAAAATTTCTTAACTAAATTTTCACACAATCATACTATCATGTCAAGACATTAAATAATAATAAAATAATTATTTTGACCTCAAATTTGTGATCCCAAAATCATTGTTCTGATTTGACTAAAATGGGCTATTACATAACCAATGTCGAACTTAGTAAAAAAATTATATTTCATCTTTGCATAACTACTTCATTTGTACCCTTATTGACTTTATATCTTTAGATATTTGGACTATTACTCCGAAACTTTACAAATTTAATTCTACTTGAATTGTCTCTTTCCATTTTGGCTAATCTATTCCATTTAATATTTTTTAATAGATTTATTCAATGTCCTCATTTTCTTTCATTGTCTCAGTAATAAAATTGAATGCAAAACCGTTGTCGATTACTTTTCATTCTTGCGCTTTCCTATTTTATCGTATTGACATAACTTATTGAGACCTCTTTATTTCATTATTTTCATATTTAAACACCTGAATCCATTTTGGGGTTTTAATAATAAGTTATGTCGTGAGGCTCCAAGAGTAGTTGCATCCATTATATGACTATCTTGATTTATTATTTCCTGTAACGAGAATTTACATATTTAGAACCTATCAATCTATCATACTTTAGGCATGCATTACTTTCATTTGTTCTAATAGATTTTCCTATTGGGATTTTGATTCAATTTAAAACATTAGCTAGTATATAACACTTGGTTATTCTCATCATGTTAGTAAATACATCTGACAATTAACATGCAATAAATAAATTACCTTTTCGAACTTCTCGGTTTAAATTACTTTCTATAAGGATCAAGATAACAATAACTCATTACAAGTAATTATTTCATCCAACTGTTATTTTCTCTCTCTAATGTTTAGAAAATTTTCAAATCAAAATAGTATCAATTCATGTCATAATTGAATTTAATTGCTTAAAAAATCTAATAATGTAAAGAGATTCATAACTAATATATATTCTCAACATTATTTGAATACCCATTTTGTGTATTGTGGTGTGTATTGTGGTAGATCCACTTGAACATATAATCGTACATTAAAAAATTGGTTGTATATGACGTCTGACCAAAAGTCAATTGTAATGGAGAGTATTTATCATAACTTATAGCATGTTACGTATAAGTATAGATTGATGTAAAATATCGTATCCTTATATATACAAAAAGTTTTGTTCTCAAAAGATATGATTTAGCCACTAAATGGAGGCATTGAATTATTAAATTTGCTAAACCATTTTATACACATAAACATCAAGCTTTGTGATACTTACTTGCATTAACAATCTAGCATACAGTAATCATTGAAGCCTAAGTAATAAAATCCCCAACATTAGAAAGAATTGTATCGGTTGCATAACTTGAAAATTGTGTTCTTAAGCAAATCATTAAACAAATAATTTTACAAACTACAGGTTGCAAGTTGATAACTCATATATGATTAACTTGTAGATTCATCTACCAAAATTATATCAAAACATCTATTTGTTGGATAAATAAACTCATATTTCTTTCAGAAATGCAAAAGATTGAATCTCAAGGAAACACCCCAAACCTGGCCCATAAGCCCTGACCGGATTTGGCATGCTTCCAGGAAAAACCATTCGAATCTTATTTGAATCTTTGCTAAAATTTTTCGTGTTTTTGAAAACAGTTGATTTGGGTTCAAGTTGAAAACATAGAAATTTTTCAAATATTTCGTTGTGTTATAAGTTCGTGGTTATATTTCAAAACCATGAGTTACCTAGAAAAGTCGAGTCATTAAAGTTTGTTAATTAAATTGAAAATCATTTGTATTTTAGATGTCAAAACATTTTTCATTTATTATTAAGAAAATTTGCTTACTTTAATTTGATAAGTATCGTGTCAGTAATAAAATAATTTAAGTGCATGCATGAACGGTTCATACTATAGCCTTATTACATCAAAAATAAACCCAAAATAAAATTTAAAGTACTTAAATAAAATAAAATGTCCAACTAATAAAATTCGGTATGAGCATGGTCACCACTAAGCTCCCGCCGAATTGGTCCATTATCGAAAGGCCACCAAAAATATTCCCACAACGGGTGAGTCAAAGACTCAATGTGTACAACCAACACTAAGTCCCAACAGTATGGCATATCAAATCATACATATTCATATAGCATTTAAATAAAATGATGCAATCCCTAACCCAAACCTAGATGCCATCTCGCTACACATCACCCGTACCACCATCACACCGTGGGGACTACTAAGTTAACCTCCATCCGCTACACACCATCGGAAGGCGTCGCTGCAATGACGTGCTCATCGCCTCTTATAAAATTCGTGGCATAGCCACCAGATAATTATTTCGTGACATAAGTCACCACATTCGATTTCGTGACATAAGTCACCACATTCAAATTATGTGACATAAGTCACCATATTCAGATATTGGGGTATAAAACCACCAATTCACTTCCCTTTACATATCACCCATATGCCCCATGTCATACAAAACATGCAAATATTATGCCTTATGCTTTATTCACATTCTTATAGTTGCACTTATGTGCCATAATGTATATTTATCACAATATACTCATAGTAGGAGTAGGAAAATATACTGAGTACTTCGCATTCATTACATGGTACCTTAGCCATAATCTTACACTTTTATATTAACACATATAGTAAATTAAAGTCGTAAATCTATCAAGATTTAAAAGGGTACACACCGATTCACTTAGCGCTTTATTGAAATCTCGAAAACCGATCTAATGCTTTTAGACCCTTAATCCCTATATTCGCCAACCTTAAACACTTTAGCAAAAGCCATTCGGCTAGTTAGTTAAATCCCGAAGGACAATCGCAACCAAAATCTTACCTTGTTGCCGATTTCACTACTAATCAAATCCCAAAATTTCGTAGTCTTTCTCCCTTGGAATCGGCTAACACTAGATCAATTGATTTGGTTAGTTTTTGGCTTTTGAATAAATAGTAAATAGATCTAATTCACTAAATTAGCCTTGGCCGAATATCATGGGTACTTACTCATGCATTTTAAATCCCAAAAGTAGTCTCTTGGCTAAGGAGATGTCGAAATCTTACAGGATATATGTTAGATCCAATTCTAACATTCAAATAAATGGCCTTCTACCTAATCTTATACCTTGCTTACCTTAGATCCGAAATCTCTAATGGTTTCTTAGAAGCTCGCTACTATGGAAATCCCAAAATTCACCTTCCAACTTTCGCAAACAAACTAAAATATTAATGGAGTTAGTCCTTAGCTTTCGCTAGAGGAAAAGATTGAAGATCAAATCACGATGGATCTTACCTTAATATTGTAGTCGATCGCTCCTTGTTGAACCCCCAGAGATTCGGCTATGGCTAGATGTTGAGCACACAAATTTCGGCTTTTGATTAAGTGAAGGAATCAGCTTTACCAAGAGTGAAGAGGAAGAGTATGAAGCTTTTAGGGGTTTCGGTAATGGTGAACTAGGGAGAAGGAGGTTTCGGCTTAGAACAAATAAAAGAAAAGGAAGACTTGGAGGAAAAGATAAGTGGAAATTCGGCTAGAGAAAGAGATGGAAAAGAAAGCAAAAGGATGAATACTTTGCTACTCAATTTTGGTTAGAATGCAAGGTATTTTGGCTTTGAAAATAAAAGAGAAGAGAGGGTATTTGCTTAGAGATTTCGGCAGAAAACTAAAGAGAAAAGAAAATAATGAAGAATGGCCTCACTCTTCCCTTTTTTTCGAAACTACTACACCTAGAGTCCCTTATTCGGCCAATTCTTCCTCTCACTATCAAATCCCTTGTTTTTCTCTCCCTTACCCTTTCAAAAATAATTTAAAAATAAGTCATCACTTATCTCCTACCTTAGCCGAAATTTCCAAAAGAATTAGACCTCATCTTAAACTCCTCCCACAAACTCCCCATGTCGTCCATTACTTCCCCTTGTTGCCGCAAAAATAAAAGCTTTATTTAGCTTCCCATACGACTCGAACCTTGGCCCATTTACACTCCCTGTGGTGTCACTGACTAAGGCTCTAAGTGGCGCCTCCTTGCCACTTTACCAAGGCTTTTCTTGTGTCTAATTTCTCCATTTATTTCTTAAGGCCTAACAGCTTAACTCCTCTTTTAGACTTAAAATTAAATAATTTCTAAGGCATTCACCTACACACTAAGGTTCACAAAATTCATAGAACACATTCGTAATATTCATAAGCACGCTTATTTCACATAATTTAGCAATAATGCATAAGCCATAATCCAGATATTACAATTCTACCTCTTAAAATAATTTCGCCCTCGAAATTACCGCTAGAATAGGTGGGGTACATCGTCGATTGCTTCTTCCGCTCCCAAGAAGCTTCCCGATCCATGGTTATGCCACAACACTTTGACCAAAGGGACCGACTTCCTCAAGCACCTTCACATCTCGCTCCGTAATCAATTGGCTCTTCCTCAAAGATGATCTGGTCTCAGCTCCACCTCTTCAACCGGTACTAAGTGAGACGGATCCGAGTGATAACGACGTAGCATGGAAACATGGAATACGTCATGCATCTGCTTCAACTCCTATGGCAACTCTAACTGGTATGCCACTGGTCCAACCCGCTTCAATACCCGATAAGGTCCTATAAACCTTGGACTCAACTTCCCTTTGCGACTAAATCTCATCACCTTCTTCCAAGGCGAGACTTTCAGAAACACTTGATCCCCCACATCAAATTCTATCCGTCTGAGATCTGCATACGACTTTTACCTATCAGATGCTTCCTTCAATCGTGCCTGAATTACCTCAACCTTTTCTTCAGACTCTGCCACCATTTTTGGACCCAAAACTCGACGTTCCCCTAATTCTGTCCAACACATAGGAGTGCGACACTTCCGTCCATACAATGCTTCATATGGTGCCATCCGAATGCTGGCTTGATAGCTGTTGTTGTATGCAAACTCCGCTAAAGGCAAATACTCTTCCCAACTTCCTCTAAAGTCTATCACACAGCCCCTCAGCATATCCTCCAATACTTGTATTACTCTTTCAGACTGCCCGTCAGACTGTGGGTGAAAAGCCGTGCTGAAATCCAATTTGGTGCCTAAAGCCTGATGTAGAGCTTTCCAAAATCGAGACGTAAACCTTGGATCCTTATCCGAGATAATCACACCTGCACGTGCAACCTTACAATCTCCGCTACATACAATCTTACTAACTTTTGTAGGAATAGTCAACCCAAGACCGAATAAAATGCGGACTTTGTCACCGATCCACTATCACCCATACCGAGTCCTTCTTAGTAGGCGTAAGGGAAGCCCACTAACTAAGTCCATGGTAATTCTCTCCCACTTCCACCGCAGAATCTTAATCGGTCAAGCAACCTCGATGGAACTTGGTGTTTAGCCTTAACTTGTCGACACGTTAAGCACTTGCCAACAAATTCACCACTTCCGCTTAAGACCAGCCATCAAAACTGCTCCTTAGATCCTTATACATTTTACTGCCTCCAGGATGCATAGCATAAGGGCTACTATGCGATTCCTGAAGAATTCTCTGCCTAAGTTCTTCATTCTTTGGCATAGAGACCTTACCCTTGAAGCACAATACTCCCTCGCATTAATACCATAATCTTCCAACTCTCTATTCTCAGACTTGTTGCAACTTAACCCTTAGATCTTCATCCATTAACCGACTTTCCTTCACCTCACTCAACCATGTCGGCTTGACTTGCACTCGCCACAGACTTCCATCGACATACAAGCTCAGATGTGTGAACATTGCCCTCAGATCCGACACAACTTTTTGACTTAGGGCATCTGCCACCACATTCGCCTTGCTCGGGTGATACTCTATGGAACAATTGTAGTCCTTCAATAATTCCACCCACCTTTGCTATCTCAGATTCAACTCCTTCTGAGTCAGCAGATACTTCAAGCTTTTATGGTCCGTGTAGATTACTGACTTTTCTCCATATAAGTGATGCCTCCACACTTTAAGAGCAAAGACTGTTGTCGCCAATTCCAAGTCATGCGTCGGGTAGTTAACCTCGTGTGGCCTTAGTTCTCGAGACACATAAGCGACTACTTTCCCATCTTGCATAAGGACACCTCCTAATCCTGTATGGGAAGCATCACAGTACACTACAAAATCCTTCCCTGCCTCAGGCTGAATTAAAATTGGAGCTTCGGTCAAGACCCTCTTAAGCTTCTCAAAGCTCTCCTGTTGCTTATCGGTCCATACTAAAGGCACTTCCTTTCTCAACAACTTTGTCGAGGCGGCTATTGATGAGAACCTTCCACAAACCTTCTAATAAATCGCTAATCCTAAGAAACTCGAACTTTCGCCACGCACTTAGAGGGTTTCCAATCCAAAACTGCCTCAATCTTCCGAGGATCCACCCTTATTCCTTCAGCAGATACCACATGTCCTAAAAATGTAACCTCCTTAAGCCAAAATTCACACTTGCTGAATTTGGCGTAGAGCTTCTTCTCCCTCAGCACTTGCAACACAACTCGGAGGTGCTCATCGTGTTCTTCCTTAGACTTTGAATACACCAAGATATCATCTATGAACACAATAACAAACCTGTCTAGATAGGGTTGGAAAACCCGATTCATCAAATCCATAAACGCGGCTGGGGCATTTGTCAATCCGAACGGCATTACCAAGAACTCATAATGCCCGTACCTTATGCGAAAAGCCGTCTTATGGATATCAGCCTCCTTCACCTTAAGCTGATGATATCCAGACCTTAGATCTATCTTTGAGAATACTGCGGCCCCCTTAAGCTGATCGAACAAGTCATCTATTCTTGGCAACGGATACTTGTTCTTAGTGGTTAGCTTATTCAACTGACGATAATCTATGCACATGCGCATAGTTCCATCCTTCTTCTTCGCAAACAAGACTGGTGCTCCCCATGGAGACACACTGGGTCGAATAAACCCACGGTCTAGTAATTCTTGGATCTCGAGCCTTGAGGCCAACCAACTCCTTTGGTGCCATTCTCAGACGGGCAATTGACACGTGAGCTGCATCGACAAAGAACTCAATTCCGAACTCCACTTTCCTATCTGGGGGTATTCTTGGTAATTCTTCCGAAAAAACATCCACAAACTCCCTTACGGTTCTAACTCCACTAACTCCTCCTTCGTTCATATCCAAAGCACTAACGAGAGCCAAAAATGCCTTACACCCTTTCCGTACCATCCTATCAGCCTTCAAAGCAGAAACTACGTTAGACAAGTAGTTCATTCTTTCTCCTATCATAACTATCACCTCATCCTCTGGGGTCCTTAACTCCATTCATTTGGTCGCACAATCCAATATAGCCCGATGTTCCACTAGCCACCCATACCAAGTATAAGATCAAATTTCAAGGGTAATTCCATTAAGCTTCAAGAAATACCGCTCCCTTAAGCTCCAAAGGCACACCAAATATCTTGTTCACTACTACGGTTTGACCTAGTGGGCTTACTACACCATCTCCCTACTAGATAGTTCGAGGCTATTCCTAGAGTTTCAACTACAACTACTCTACATGCAACATAAGAATGGGTCGAGCCCACATCAATCAAAGCAATATAAGGTTTGCCGATATAAGGAACGCATCAGCTTATGACATCCGTATGTCTCCGCCTCCCTCCGATTTAATCGCATACACTAAACCCGATCGTTCTGCCTCCGTGTTACCAACACCTCACTTTGTTCCCATCCTCTACCAAAGACTATTACCCTCGCCAATTAACCACTACTCACGGTATGGCTATTAGCCTCCTCTTCCACCGATTAGAACCTTGACTTCATCGGGTCATCCCCCTTCGGTTCTCATAAGACAATCCTTAATCATGTGGTCCTTGGACCCACACTTGAAGCATCCTCCAGTCTGCTTCCAACACTATCCTAAATGCTTCTTCCCACATTGGGCACAAGTACGATACTACCCTCTAGTAGCAGCCTGCTGACCTCACGGCCCATCAACTCTAGGCCTCTTTTGCTCATTCCTAGAAGGCCTTGAAGATCCAAAGCCTCTCTTCTGCCTATTTCAATCGGTGTTCTGCCTTACAGAATCTTTGATACCCTCGGCTACCTTAGCCTTCTCCACCAACACAGTAAACTTTCGCTCTTGTTGTGGAGCTATCAATAGTCTCAAATCATCCTCACCCATCCTCAAATCGGACACACCGCCATGCTCATTGACACTATGCCTCGAGCATAACAACAAATTTTAGAAATTCAAAACAGATCGCCACGACTTGTTCCTTGAACCATTTCAAATGCCTTCCTCTCGCATCGATGTAATGAGTACCAACATACTTCTTCCGTATGCCGCCTTTAGCATAATCCCAAGTGATTTTCTCACCAGTAGCACCATCCCAACCGTGAGCCACCATTGGTATGACTCATCGCGAGAAGCGACACCAACCCTTTCGCTTTTTCCTCAGAATTAAATCGAGCTCATCCATAATCCGCCAACCACTTCCAACCAATACTCAGTGATCTGGGTGCCACACCAGATACACCACGGAACACCTCACTGTTGGCTCAAAGTCACCTGGCCATCGACTTTTGAGCTCCCATGCCTCCACCTACTCCACCAACCTTTTCCAAGACCCGCAGATCGTCATGTGATCTGCTGGGCTATCCCCTCGTCGATCCTCGATATTCCACATCGCTGGTGGTGGTGGTGGTGGCATTTCATTTTCAGATCCTTGACCCGATCTAACGGGTTTCGACATCTATTCGCCTCTACCACACCTCGCCTCGCATTACGTTACGCCACGCCCCTTGAATTCATACTTCAATTGCATTTATCTCGATTAAAGAATTTTATGAATTAGTTTTGTTCCATCGATTTATCACGCAATGCCTTATGTTTAATAATTTTAAGAAGTAGTTCTTCGATTTCATACACATACAAATTCCAATTCACTATTCAATCACATTTATGAACTTCATGCTCATTACAAAGAAATGTTGTAGTTGTCATTGGTGTTGTTTTCCACTACCCAAGGGTATTTCCGTAATTTTATCCTATAGGGTATTTTGGTAATTTTTCAAATTAGGGCATTTGAAAATTTTGCAAAGTAGAAATTTTGGCATTTTATAAAATTGAAATGCTTGGAAGAAAATTTCAAGGGTAAAATGGTAATTTTATACACTAAGGGTATTTTTGTAATTTTACTTGTTGTGGGCATTTTGTATTTTTTTACAAAATATGGTTTCGGTGGCTTTTCAAAACAAGGGTATTTTTAAAGATTTCTAATTTGAGGGTACTTGATAATTTTCTCACCGAGGGTATTTTGTTCATTTGTACAAAGTTGTGGTAATTTGGTCATTTTGTAAATTAGGGGTAATTTCAGAAATTTTCCAAATCGGGTATCTTATTATTTGTAAAAAATAGGTTTTTGGATATTTGTAAGGTAAGAGAAATCTTGATAAAACCGTGGGTAGTTTGGAAATTTTATGAACCAAGGGCATTTTAGTAATTTTTTCCAACTGTGGTATTTAGGTCATTTTAGTAAATCGAGAATATTTTGGAAAATTTTCAGAATGGTTTTCCTACACATCAAAGGGATAATTTGGTGGTTTTTAAAACTAGGGTTTTATAAAATATGGCTAGTCCCTTTCGTTTTAGTTATTGGATTTAGCCTGGTCGAGTCCTCTTGGTTGTGGTGAACCATTACTACGCACTGTAGGATTCGAGTGGAGAGGATGTGAGTCACTAGGACAGCTTAAATACCAAGCTCCCACCGAAACCAATCCTAGACATGCGCACGATGGTTGCCACACCCTAACCTTGCGACTTAGACACAAGTTTGTTTGATTGGGCATTAAAGTTTTATATAATTCTCATGTTAGTAAACTAGTCCTAGGGTTTAATTCCTAGCCCACTAATCTCACGCCCCTATATATTCCCACATACAAATCACAGAGGAGTTAGGAGTACTTACCGGTGGACTTCGGCCGAGACTCTGTGCCGTGCTCAAAACCCACTCAATTTCTTATAAAACCCCAATTTCAAAAGAAAGAAACATTTTGGGCCCAAAATCCCTCAAGGGCGAAGTTTTGAACTGGCTCGATACCAAATCTGAAACACTCCAAACCCAGCCCACAAGCCCTGACCAGATCTGGCATGCTTCCAGAAAACCATTCGAATCTTATTTGAATCTTTGCTAAAATTTTTCATGTTTTTGAAAACAGTTGATTTGGGTTCGTTGAAAACATAGAAATTTTTCAAAGATTTCGCTTGTGTTATAAGTTCGTGGTTATATTTCAAAACCATGAGTTACCTAGAAAAGTCGAGTCTTTAAAGTTTGTTAATTAAATTGAAAATCATTTGTATTTTAGATGTCAAAACATTTTCATTTATTATTAAGAAAATTTGCTTACTTTAATTTGATAAGTATCGTACATAATAAAATAATTTAAGTGCATGCATGAACAGTTCATACTATAGCCTTATTACATCAAAAATAAACCCAAAATAAAATTTAAAGTACTTAAATAAAATAAAATGTCCAACTAATAAAATTCGTTTGAGCATGGTCACCACTAATATCTTGACAACCTGCCCAATAATGGTGGTAAGTGAGTTACACATCGAAGTTCTAAGTAACTCACCCTTTAATTTCTTTCCATCTCAGGTAATGGAAACTGATGTGGACTTGGGCTGAGGATGACTTCGTGGAGGCCATACTGCTATATATGGGTTATTTAAAACTCTGAACTTTTAATAATTATTTTTACTATGTTGGGATGTTGTAATAAATGGCCTCTATAAATAACTTATGGATTTTATGTGTGTTTGGGATTTAAACTTTATTTTGAGCTTTCAAAACATGGGCTGTGATTTATGATGCTTTACTTAAATAAATTTGGGTTTTCAAAGTATATGGAATTCTTTTATAAAAAAAATTCTTTTTATTGTTAACTCTTTAACAAATCTCCTAACGGTTTTTGATAATACAATGATTTTCAACTAATGTTTTTAAATATTTATCAAAATCTAATACTCTTCAAATTTTAAACTCAGAAACAATATTGTAGTTTTCAACTCGTTAAAGAATCAAGAATAGTTCGAATCATGTAACAAACCAAATCTAGTCTCAACGCATAGACCGGGTTTGGGGTGTTACATATCATGTTAAAGACATTAAATAATAATAAAATAATTATTTTGACCTCAAATTTGTGATCCCAAAATCATTGTTCTGATTTGACTAAAATGGGCTATTACATAACCAATGTCAAGACTTAGTAAAAAAAATTATATTTCATCTTTGCATAACTACTTCATTTGTACCCTTATTGACTTTATATCTTTAGATATTTGGACTATTACTCCAGACACTTTACAAATTTAATTCTACTTGAATTGTGTCTTTCTGTTTTGGCTAATCTATTCCATTTAATATTTTTTAATAGATTTATTCAATGTCCTCATTTTCTTTCGTTGTCTCAGTAATAAAATTGAATGCAAAACCGTTGTCGATTACTTTTCATTCTTGCGCTTTCCTATTTTATCGTATTGACATAACTTATTGAGACCTCTTTATTTCATTATTTTCATATTTAAACACCTGAATCTATTTTGGAGTTTTAATAATAAGTTATGTCGTGAGGCTCCAAGAGTAGTTGCATCCATTATATGACTATCTTGATTTATTATTTCAGAACGAGAATTTACATATTTAGAACCTATCAATCTATCATACTTCGTGCATGCATTACTTTCATTTGTTCTAATAGATTTTCCTATTGGGATTTTGATTCAATTTAAAACATTAGCTAGTATATAACACTTGGTTATTCTCATCATGTTAGTAAATACATCGACAATTAACATGGAATAAATAAATTATCTTTTGAACTTCGGTTTAAATTACTTTCATAAGGATCAAGATAACAATAACTCATTACAAGTAATTATTTCATCCAACTCGTTATTTCTCTCTAATGTTTAGAAAATTTTCAAATCAAAATAGTATCAATTCATTCATAATTGAATCTGCAATTCGCTTAAAAATCTAATAATGTAAAGAGATTCATAACTAATATATATTCTCAACATTCTTTGAATACCCATTTTGTGTATTGTGGTGTGTATTGTGGTAGATCCACTTGAACATATACTGCGCATTAAAAAATTGGTTGTATTTGACGTCTGACCAAAAATCAATTGTAATGGAGAGTATTTATCATAACTTATAGCATGTTACATACAAGTATAGATTATGTAAAATATCGTATCCTTATATATACAAAAAGTTTTGTTCTCAAAAGATATGATTTAGCCACTAAATGGAGGCATTGAATTATTAAATTTGCTAAACCATTTTATACACATAAACATCAAGCTTTGTGATACTTATTTACATTAACAATCTAGCATACAGTAATCACTGAAGCCTAAGTAATAAAATCCCCAACATTAGCAAGAATTGTATCGGTTGCATAACTTGAAAATTGTGTTCTTAAGCAAATCATTAAACAAATAATTTTACAAACTACAGGTTGCAAGTTGATAACTCATATATGATTAACTTGTAGATACATCTACCAAAATTATATCAAAACATCTATTTGTTGGATAAATAAACTCATATTTCTTTCAGAAATGCAAAAGATTGAATCTCAACTTTTGTTAGTGAGATTCTAATGGTTCATCTTCTTTGAGAACAATCAACGATTAAAAAACTAAAAGTTTTCTGGTTCTTTTGTAACGCCCTGAATAATTTATTCCTGCTTTTGTAAATATCTGACACAAATGTGTATTTGCTTTAGTGCTTAAGTGTTCTAGTTAGATGTGAGAGGTCTTGGGTTCAAACCCACTTCTGTTAAACTTTGTTATTTTTGGAATTAAGCCTTATCCTTTTTTAGTGGGCTTATATTAAATTTTCTATTAAGTCATATCAGAATGAGCCTGCTAGTTCAAGTGGTAAGGGAGTGGGTGTGTTGGAGGTCTAGTGCTTGAATCTCTACGTGAACAAGGGAGTTAATTTTTACTCCAGTTGTCTGAGAGTGTTTGGATAGAGATAGAATTCTGTAATGGTTGAAATTGAGGGGTTAGTGGGAGAGATTTGAGGGATTTGGGAGTTATTTTGATATTATCTTTATTTTTTTCTTTTTCAAAATTTTCTCTCTCCCAAAACTTTCTGACGTCAATTCTTCTCTGCTCTTTGCCATCTTCTCTTTTTCTTCTTTCTTTAACGATTCTGTTCAGTTTTCTGCTATCGTAATCTTGTGTTTCGATAATACAGTGCTCTTTGAGGGTTTCGGTAAGTGAGGTTTCATTTAACTGCAAGTGTTGGTTCTGTTAACGGTTTAGGATTACTCAATTCGTGGGGTTTTCATTAATGGAGTAATCTAAGAGGATAGTAATTCATGAGGGCGCTTTTGTGCAGGAATTGAAGGAGAACCTTTGGTTAGTGCTCCAGCGGTTTAATACGCTTTAGCGGTGGTTGTCGTCGACGGCTTTGGAGGGCTCAGGGTTACTATAGCGGCTTAAACAAACTAGGTGTGTACCCGAAACGCGAAAAACTGAGTTTTAAAAAAAGTTGAAAATGGGCACTGTTGACGCCACACGGGTATGTGGTCAGCCGTGTGCGAGACACGACCGTGTGATGGCTCGAGTATGGTTGTGTGGGCCACACTGGCCAGGCCAAGTTGGGCGTGTGGATTTTTTGGCCAAGCCGTGTGGGCCATACGGGCAAGACAAATCTAGGCTTGTGGGCCACACATGTATGGGGACCCATTTTTCTAAAATTCTCCCTAGGGTTGCACGAGTCGCTCCAATCGACTGTGAGCCTATTGTAGGGTCAGTAAAGTCAACGAAAACCTAATTTGTATGCTATGATATCCTGATAGTCTAAGCTGAGTAGGATACTGAAAATTTGTCTGACTGTACTGCTATACGTATATCTAATATCTATGTATATACTTGTCGAGCATGTTAAATCTATTATATATGTATCTGATTTTTGTATCTTGTTATTAGGGTGGGATTTGCACATGAGGAGGAAGTATTCTATTAGTCATTAATCACCCATATTCTAGCAGCTTGGCTGCATATATTCTAATATGTGTGTTAATGGCACAATGTAGTGTGAAAGGATGGGTGGGTGTTTTTAGCCCCACATGGTGTGATGGGATGGTTGGAGATGGTGTGTAGAGGATGGGGATAGGATTTATGCATATCTGCTTCTGTAATCTAAATCTGGATCTGATTTTGAATCTAAAACTGTATCTATTTTTGACTGTGTATATACTTCTATATGTTTGTATGCTTAATTCTAATGGTTTACACACTGAGTTTTTGTAAACTCACGTCTGTTGTCTATTTTGTCAGGTAATCCACAAATTTAGGCAGATCGGTGCTGCAGAGACTTAACGGTGGCCACTCGTTCATAAATTATTAGGCTTAGCAATTTATGGTTTTATTTATGTTTTTGGTATTCGTTTTGAGAGTTTGTACTTTTTGGGACTCTCTGGACTTTATGATTTTAAACTGTTGATTTTGGTTTGCTAATTTTCTGCATACTTGGTTAAATGGTTTTACAAAATTGACGATTTTTACGCAAAAAGTGGTTTTTTAAAAATACGATTCAGATTTCTAAATGTATCGTTTTGTTAGAATTTCACTGTAAAAATAAGTTTTGGAAAATAAACTAATTAATTAACATTTTTGAAATGAACATAAAGTATATGAGTTTAGTACTTCCCTTATCAATTATGCCCATGCACTCAAATGATTTTACTTAATTAAACCCATTCTTAGTAGGCGTGGGAAGCCCTAACAAAGTCCATGGTGATTCTCTCCCTTCCACTAAATCGGTTGTAGTACTTGATGCTCAGTAGTGACTTGTGACCGTTAAGCATTTGTCCGGGCCACCAAAATTGATCTGCAAATCTCTTGTATAACTTACTTCCTCCAGGATGCATAGCATATGGGCTACCGACTCTGAAGAATCTTTTGCAACTCCGATCCTCGGCATATAGACTTTACCCTTAAAACACAATACCCCATTTGTTAATACCATAATCTTCTAAATCACGTAACTTAATTGAGATCTTCGTCTACCAATTGTCTCTCTTTCACTTGACTCAACCATGTCGAGCAACATGTAATTACTTGACCAAGCTTAATCGTCATAAAGACTAAATGATTTTACTTAACTTAAACCCATTCAGGGTGGTACTCAATCGTCAGCCTCAGTGAATCAAAATCGAGCTTCATTCAAAACCCTCTTAAGTTTCTCAAAGCTTTCTGTAGCATTTATCGGCCCACACGAAAAGGTACTTCCTTTCTCAACAATTTCGTTAAAGGTGTAGCTATCGATGAGAATCCTTCACTAATCTTCTATAGTAGCTCGCTAATCCCAAGAAATCGCGAACCCGCCATTCGGACTTGGGTGGTTTCAATCTAGTACTGCCTCAATCTTCCGGAGGATCTACCCATATCCCTCTCAGATAATTCACATGGCCTAAAAACGCAACTTCTTTCAAATTAAAATTCACACTTCTTGATTTGGCCATAACGTTTCTTCTCCTTAAAACTTGCAACATAATCCGTAGATGCTTATCATGCTCTATCTCCGACTTAGAATACACTAGGATGTCGATACATGAATACCACGATGAACCGATCCAAGTAGGGTTGGAAACCCCGTTCATCATATCCATGAAGCGCAACCGTCATTGATCAATCTGAGCAGCATTATGTAAACTCATAATGCCCATATCTTGTTTGGAAAGTTGTCTTATGGATATCCGCTTCTTTCACTTTTAGTCGATGATACCCGACCTTAGATCTATCTTTGAGAATACCGCAACTCACATAAGTCGATCGAATGTCATCGATCCTTGGCAAAGGATACTTGTTTAATGGTCACCTTATTCAACTGTCGGCAGATCTATACACATCCGCATTGATCCCTCCTTCTTTTCACGAATAAGACCAGGCTCCCAGGTGAGACACACTAGGTCGAGATAAATCCACGATCAAGCAACTCCTCGGATCCGAGCCTTAAGCTCAACCAACTCCTTCGTGCCATTCTATACGAGTAATAGAAACCGCCGTGGTTCGATAATTCAATCCTAAATTCTACCTCTCGATCCGGAGGCAATCTCGGAAGTTCTTACGAAAAACTTCTACAAATTCTCTACAGATTAAACCATCATCAATGCTGCTTCTTTAACCTCCAAGGCATTAACCAACATCGGAAAAGCCACATCCTTTTCTAACCATCTTTTCTCGCCTTAAGGGCAGATATTACGCTTGATAAGTAGTTTCGCCTCTCGCCCATCACTACAACTTCTTTGTCATCAATAGTTCTTAATGACATCCCGCTTCAAAGACAATCCACATTTGCACGATATTTCACTAGCTTGCCCATGCCTAAGACTAGGTCAATTCTCTCGAATGGCAACTCCATTAAATTAGTCAAAATTGCGTCCCTTGAACTTCTAAAGGCACTTCCTTTAAGAGTTTGTCTATTATTACCGCTCTGTCTAAGGGACTAAGTCAGATCATCTTCCTAGTCACGATCTCAAAAGTCACATCGGAGTTTCAGATATTTCACTAGCGATGTATGAATGAGTTGACCTATATCTATCAAAGCAATAAAGGCAACCTGTAAATCTAAACGCGCACCTTGATAACATTAGGTGTGTCCGTGCTCTTCTCTCAGACGAGGCGCATATACGGACATCTATCGCCTCGCCGAGCTACTGCTATGTCATCAAGTCTGCGATTCTCTACCGTAACCATTACCCCTTCCATTTGGACCACGATTATCACCGTCCATCCTGCCGGCTGATTAACACCTTCACCGTTGGGCTCTTATCTGAATTCATCGGGCAATCCTTGATCATATAGTCTTTAGACCCAGACAAACATCCTCCGGTCTTTTCCAACATTCTCTAGGTGTATCTTCCCACATTGAGCACAAGCACGATGTTGTCCTCCGTAGTAGAGCTGTGTTACAAAACTCGTGACCCATCAATTCTTGGTTTCTTTTGAAAATTCTGATGACCTCAAGGCCCAAAGCTCCTCTTATTCTTATTTTGGCCTCCATGTCCACTCTGTCTCACCACTTAACTTCTTCACTATCCTTGCCCTTTCTACTAAGATCAAGAAAGTCTCTTTCTCGATCGAGAGCAATCAACACTCGCAGCTCATCTCTCGGTCCATCCTCGAATCTTAACACACGCCATTTAGGGTGTTACTATCCTTAGCATATCGGCTATCGCAGAGCTAAGCTTCATACTCGTGCTATTGAATTATTTCCTTGTACTAAATTCGTAAATGCCTATTTTAAAGTCGATGTAGCTAGCTCAACATATTTCCCTCAAATTTAACTTTAAAATACCCCAATCCACTCGATCCATTGGGGTACTCTTCTTGATAGTGAGCCACCACCGGTAGGCCACATCACATGAGATAGTAAACCGCACCTTTCAACTTTTCTTCAAGAAGGCGATCTAAATCATCCATGATCCTCTCGACCGCTTCTAACCAAGATTCATTTACATTCGAGCTACCCGAATACTCCCCTAAAACCTCGGCTCCATTTGATCTAAGTCTCACCATCGACTTTCGAGACCCATTTCCGCATTAGCTTCGCTTACTCGCTCCAAAACTGCATGAGACGGCTTGTGATATCACGTCACCTCCTTCATTTTTTGTTTGAAATTCTACCCCAACAAATTGATGATGGGCTTCATTCTCGAGAACCTTGACCAGGATCTAATCTGTTCAAAACCGACCATTCTTCCTCTACCGTCCCACGATGACCACGCCCCTAGAACTCATATCTACTACGCTGTCTTTATCTGCTTTTACTGAAAAAGCCTTATGCATTAGAGTCACTTCACTTTATTAAAAGAAAGTTTTATGCAACAAATATTTATTCGAAGGTTTTCCGTAGTAGTACACATACACCTAGGGTTCATGTCTCTAAAGTATAGTTTCCTTAGGCTTTTCACTTTAAAATATCATACATTCACATCACTTTATCAACAAAAGTACTTACTGATGGACTAGGCCAAGAACTCGGGTGCCATGCTTCTTTAAAACCATTTAACTTAAGAAAACTTACAAAACTCGGGCTATGAATTTTGGGTTCCAAATCGAGAGTTTAAAATCTGGAGCGAATACCAAGTTGAAACATCCCAAACCCTACGAAAAGCGATTGCAGTTGATATGTTCCTCTAATAAAACTTTAGCAATTTCTCGCTTTGTTTAAGAAAAACTTGATGAGTTCAGTATAAAAGATTAACTTAATATTCGGGTTGAAATCAAATTTAAATAAATTTGTATCTTCTTCAAACATTATTTTAAGAGAAATTTATAAGTTAAAAAGTAAACCAAATTTAATGAAAATTTTACTTATTATTGTAAATATATATATATTAGTGTCAAAAGCAGCTTTAAATTATTTATCGAAAACCATGTAGTTATTTAATAAATATTGTTAGGTAAGTAATAAAAATCCAAACGCAAAAATTTAAAAGCAGCTTTATAGTGGTATTATTAGCAAAGTTACAAAACTCATAATAAAGTCTAAGTAATAAAAATAAACTTAATAGGAGAAACTTAAATCGACCCTCCATCCGCTACACACCATCGGCGATTCTTGTCAAAATAACATATACATCGCCTTTATAATCTTGTGGCAAGGCCACCGGATAATTGTGACCAAAGTCACCGATTCAAATATGTGATCGAAGTCACCAGATTCACATATGTGACCGAAGTCACCGGATTCAAATATGTGACCGAAGTCACCGGATTATGTGGTAAAAACCACCGGAATACTTCCCCTTATCCATAACACCCATATGCCCATGCACATACATTTTATTTAGTTTTCATGCCATTTACCCCAAAATCATAGCAAAATCATACTTATTTCACATTTAGGCATATAGCAAAATTAGCGAAGTATTAGGGAAAACATACCGAATATCGCATACCACCAATGGTACCCACAATCATTATCAAACATATTTTCATATCAATCTTATTTATTTTAGATCTATGAGAATTTAGTATAATGTTACAAAAGTATGTGGTAAATCGACTCTTCGACGACATCCTGTAAGTATCTCTATACTTAAATGGTTGTAACTCTTCCGAAACACTCTAGATAGCACTCTTTGAAACTATCTTGATAGTCTAGAACTCTTCCCTAAAATAAAGTCAATTAATAATCTATCTAAAAGAAATGATATAACCGAAAATGATAATCCTTACCTTGGATGATTCCAATGATCTCTCCTTAAATGTTTATTTTAAAAGGATCCTTAAAATCCTTCCAAATATTGGCCTAGGAATAATGTGAAAAGTTGGTAAATCGACTATTCTAAAAGAAGATAATGAAAACAATTGATAAAAATCCTTACTTGACTATTTGGAGATTTGACCTTATTGATTTAGAAGAAAAGAAATGATGATTTTGGCTTGGACAAAATGAGAAGAGAAAAAATAGTGTTTTTGGCTATGGTGGTTTCGATTTTCAATAAAAGAGAAGAAAGAAAAAGATGAAAATGGAAGATGATTCGGTTTGACAAAAGAGAGGAAAAGAATGGTGGTTTTGGTTTTGGTAGAAGATGGTTTCTATTGAAAGTGAAGAAGAAAGAAAAAAGAAAAGAGAAAGAAAGAGAAAGGGAAAGAAAGAAAATAAGAATGCCCTTTGATGCTAGATGATTCGGCACTAGAGAGGGAGAAAAGAGAAGAAAATTGTCTTCAAAATTTCTTTGGTGTTTCTCAAGAAGAGAAAATGGATGGTCATTGATAATTTGGTATTTTAGGTACACAAAGAGAAGAGAAAGAAGAAACCAAAATGGTAAAACTCAATTGATCTTACCATAACTTCATGATTCCATACCATAATTCCTAACTTGCCTTTTTCCTAAGGTCTAATAAATACTAAAAACAAGATGTCCATCCATTCTAGATAAGCTTGACCCACACTATAGGAAAGAAAACAAAAAATTAAAATCCTTCCACTTAGATAGCTAGAGATTGAAACCTCTTGCTTTGCTCCATCTTAAATATTAAAATTTAATATTTCTCTAAGCATTCACTTACATATTGAAGTTCCTAAAACTTCCGAAACACACTTAATTATACTTAGGCATGCAACAACATTCAATTAAGTAATGATGCATAGCCCTTTTATTCGTGATGTTACGAGGCCAAAGCACTAAATCGATGGGGGTTAGTTCCAGCTTTTTAAACAAATTAAAGAATAGATCTAAATACCAAATCAAGCCTTCATTTAACATACCTATATGCTTACCTTCCAAATCTTAAACTCAAATAGATCCTTGCTCTCTAATGTCAGTCGAAAATCCTATAAGCACATGTTAGATTGATTTCTAACACTTAATCATCATTAATTGGCCTATGGTAGAATATCGAATGTCTTACCTTGAAGCTTTAAATCAAAAATCCCTTCTCTTGAAGTCGGCAACTATCAAAAATCTCGAGTTCCTCCTTTAATATTCGCCAAGAGACAACAAAGTGGATCGGTTTCTAGATCTCGATAAAAAGAAACTCAACAAAATCCATTGTTCTTACCTTAATACCTCACCGACCGCACCCTTGCTTGGAGTCACAAAGATTGACTTTGAGGCTTAAAAGAAATCGATTTCACTAGAGACTATTGGTATATCTTGGCTTGACAAATAAAAGAGGGAGAGGATTTTGCTAGGGAAAAATTTGGCGAGAGAAGAGGAGGAAGAAAATTTGATGAGTAGCCCTATTCTTTTCCTTTTATAGCAAGAAATTACTAGGCCAAGAATCCTTTACTTGGCCACCACTCTTCCTTATGTGATAAATTTATCTCTTTAATTAAAAATTAAAGAATAATCCTCAATTATCTCTTTGAAAATAATCTAAAATAAATCATCATTTATCCACCTATTTAGCTGAGTTTTAAGGAGAATTAAACTCTTCCTTAAGAGTCCCTATTGAGCCCATTGCTTCCTCTTTAAGTAATTAAATAAAAATCATTTAAAGTCTTAGCTAGATGCCGCCCACCCCTTCCCTTGATGAGCCGAATTTAAACTTATTCTATTGGACTCCTTGTGGCCCTACGAGGCCCAAATTATCCACCTAAGTGGCGCCTCCCTATGATTAGTTTAGCTTTAATAACAAGCAAGCCCATGATTCAGATGCAGCTGCACTTTAAATGCTCTCCTTCTTCGCTCGAACCTAAGCTTGCACACATCTTGGTGGCGTCATTATTGGGCTTTAAGGGTGCCTCCTAGCCACTTCTCCAAGCCCGTTCTTGTGTCATATTTCTTCTATTAATTTTCTTAAGGCCACCTTGTTTTAGTTTCCTCTTTTAAGCTTAACATTTTAAAAGATTTCCTTACATTTCCGTGACATTTCCTACATTTCCAAGACAAGACATTTCCTTACATTTCCAGGACATTTCCCTACATTTCCAAGACAAGACATTTCCTTACATTTCCGGGACATTTCCTTACATTTCCAAGTTTCCAAAAATGTTCACTTTCCTCTTTTAACTTAAGTTTCCAAAATGTTCACTTTCCTCTTTTAACTTAACATTTCCAAGTTTCCAAAATGTTCACTTTCCTCTTTTTGAAACTTAACATTTCTAAATCATTTCTTACATTTCCAAGTTTCCAAAAATGTTCATAATACATTCATAACACATAAGACATGCCATTTCGTATAATCAAAAGAAATGCATAGGCCCATTTCGGTGTTACGCTTCTACCCCTTAAAAATAATTTCGTCCTCGAAATTACTTACTATCGCTCAATCCTAACTCATCACACTACGCCTTTCTTCAAGACTCGATCTTAACAAAACTAACACATTTCTTAGATACTACCTCGACCACGCCCACTAGAACTCATTACTAACGTCATGATTTAATCTAATTAAAGAGTTTTATGCATTAGTACTTTGTTCCACTGTTTAACCGCGAACAATTTTATGAAAAGGAGTTTAATAGGGGTTCTTTCGATCATTCAAAGTTTCAGTTCAAGTTCACTACTCTAATTCAGAGAGTCACATTCATTCCTCAATAGAGGCACATTCATTCATCAACAAGAATCCATTCATTTAGTGGTATCTACCCCACACATTCACTATTCGGACATTTCTGCCTATTTCTATCCCAGGGGTATTTTCGTCATTTATCCTATAGGGGTATTTTGGTAATAAATCAGGATCAATTTAAAAATCTTTATAAACCAAAGGTATTTCAAAAACTCAGAGTAATCTTGAAAATTTGTTTTCCAAATCAGAAGTATTACCAAAAATTTCAGGAATCGGGGTTATTTCGTAATTTTTAAAATTTAGAGGCATTTCAGTAGTTTTGAAATCCGAGGGTATTTTGGTAATTAACCCAAGTAAATTTATAAATCTTGATAAATCAAGGGTACTTTGGAATTTACAAAACTTGAGGGTTGTTTTTGAGAATTTGTTTTCCATACCAGTGTTGTTGCAAAATTTTTTGAAGATCGGGGGTCGATTCGTAATTTTGGAAAATCAAGGCATTTTAGTAATTTTACCACTAGGGTATTTAGGTAATTTGTAAATTAAAATTTTAGAAATTTTTCCAAAATAATAATTTTCATAATTTCAAAGGGTAATTTGTTGACTTTTTAAAACTAAGGTTTTCAAAAAATGTGGCTAGTCCCTTTCGGTTTTAATTGTGGGTTTAGCTGCTGTGTATAAGTCCTCTTGGTTAGGGTGAACCAAGGCTACGCACCAGGTAGGATTCGAGTGGAGAGGAGGTGAGTCACGCGGACTGCTTAAATACCAAGCTCCCACCGAAACCAATCCTAGACATGCGCACCATGGTTGCCACATCCCAACTCGGCGACTTAACCACAAGTTTGTTTAATTAGGCATTTAAGTCTTATGTAATTGTTGGGGTAACTAGTCCTAGGGTTCAAGTGCTTATCATGCTAATCTACGTTCCTTCCATTTCTACCCTTCTACAAGTCATAATATAAATCACACAGAGTTGAAAATAATTTGAATTTTGATAACTTATGCATAAAACATCGCTAATAAATACTGAAAACCGATGTATAAAACTTTAATGTAGATAAAACTAAAATATACAATGGTTCACCATGGCCTTATGGCCTTATTACATCAAACAAATCCAAATAGTTCAAAGTACTTAAATGAAATAAAATTTCCATTAAAAATAAAACTTCCAAGTTGAGCATGGCCACCACAAGTTCTCGCCATTGGCCGGTCCATCACTTGTTCATCACCAAACATGGTCCCACAACGGGTGAGTCAAACAGTTGGTGGTCTTAGGTCACCACATTCGACGTGGTTAGGTCACCACATTCAGATATCACGGTCTTAGGTCACCGTGTTTGGGGTCGTGGTAGAGGCCGTAGGGGAGCTCGAGCTAAGTCTTCCACTTTGGGTAGTATGCTGAACTTAGATTCAAGTGAGACGCCTTGATTCGCCAAGCCACGCCATCGAGACTCCTTGCTTTCGGTCTCAAAGTCGTTCGGCTAGGGACAATGCACTGTCCCAAGCCATGCTGAGGATTTTAGAGAGGGTCGCTGGACTCCATTCTGGAGTTGGGGGCCGAGGGTCGATAACTGAATGACTCCGATCTAATGGTCATGAGTTGTTTAGGGGTGTCGCTGGAGTCTCCCCTAATGTGGCCGAGTATTGGTTGGAGGCCATCGGGAGGATCGCAATGAGGCTTATCAGTGGTGGTTGACGGTTGAGGAGGGTACTCAGCCAGAACGTCTGAATTGGTATTTCTTTAAGACCACCTTCCAGAGTAATTACGTGGGGGCGAGCTATGTGGATACTCGCAGGCGTGAGTTCATGAATCTCACGCAGGGTGATAGATTTGTGGTCGAGTATGAGGCTGAGTTTTTGAGGCTGAGCCATTACGCTCGAGGCATGGTGGTGTATGAGTATGAGAGATGCGTCCGGTTTGAGGATGGCTTGAGGGATAACTTAAGGGTATTGATTGCTACACAGAGGGATAAGAGTTCGAGGTTCTGGTTGAGAAGGCGAAGATCACCGAGGATGTTAAGTGCAAGAGAGAGGCAAGAATAAGAGGGATTCGGAGCCCTCTAGTTCTGTTTAGAGGCCTAAGAAAAAGGCCAGACCTGATGGGCCGGTTAGAGTGGGAGCTTTATTGCTCCTACTAGGATTCACTGTGTGGAGATTGTGGTAGGCGCCATCCGGGCGAGTGTTGGAGGAGGATAGGGGCTTGTCTGAGGTGTGGGTCCTTAGAGCATTAGATTTGAGAGTGTCCATAGAGGGCTAATTAGATGCAAGCTTCGGGACCAGGTTCTACACAGCCACCTAGGGGCCATAGCCTGGCTAAGGGTGGTAATGGTGGTAATGGTAGGGGTCATGAGCAGAGAGCACCGAGCAGAGGTGCTAACCAGATAGAGGCATGGCAGCCTTCACTGGTTTATGCTTCTCGACGCCAAGAGGATATAGATGCTCCAAATATTATCACTGGTACGTTTTTAATTTTTGATGTGCCTTACACTGCTTTGATAGACATAGGTTCTACACACTCCTATGTAGCTTGTTCTGTATTTGAAAACCTAGGGATGTCTGTTGATAGCACTTCTAGTGAGGTTATTGTATTGAGTCTGTTGGGGCAGTCTGTTTAGGTTAATAAGCTTTATAAGGATGTTCGTTGGTGGTTCAAGGGTTATTTTTTTTGGTGAATTTGATGGAGCTTCCGTTTGGGTAGTTCGACTTAATTTTAGGAATGGATAGGTTAGTTGAGCACCGAGTCAGTTGGACTACACGTCTAAGAGGGTCATTTTGAGGATGATGAGGAAGTGGTTGTGATCGGTGAGCGTTGAGATTATTTGTCCAATGTGATCTCCGCTTTTGTGGTTGAGAAACTAGTTCGAAAAGGGTGTGAGGCGTATTTGGCTTACATCGATGTTTCTGCTTCTGAGGACTATTTTGTTTAGGATATTAAAACAGAAGGATTTTTCAAATGTCTTTTCTAAGGAGTTACAGAGTTTACCTCCAAATCGAGAAGGTGAGTTTCTTCTACCAGGTACAGCTCCGGTGTCTATCGCTCCATACCGTATGGCATCGAAGGAGCTTACAAAGCTTAAGGTTCTACTACAAGAGCTTCTGGATCATGGTTTCATCCATCCTAGTGTGTCTCTATTGGGAACACCGATTTTGTTTGTGAAGAAAAAGGATGGCACTATGAGGATGTGCATCGATTATCGGCAGTTGAATAAAGTGAAGAACAAGTATCCACTTTCGAGGATCAATGATTTGTTTAATCAATTTTGAGGGGCTTTGGTGTTCTCAAAGATCGATCTTCGTTCTGGCTATCATCAATTATGCATTTTGGTCTGACGAATGCTCTAGTGGCATTCATGGATTTGATGAACTCGTGTCTTTCATGCCTTATCTGGATTAGTTCATCGTGGTCTTTAACGACGACATTCTAGTTTGCTCTAAGAGTAAAGATGAACATGATGAGCATCTCAAAGTATTGCTTCAGATTCTTCATGAAAAATAGCTCTACGCTAAGTTGAGCAAGTTCAAGTTTTGCTTATGAGAGGTAACTTTCTTGGGGCATGTGGTGTCTGCTGAGGGGATTCGTGTTGATCCAAGGAAGATTGAAGTTGTACTTGATTGGAAATAGCTTAAGAACGTTTCTGAGATCCATAGTTTTCTAGGTTTGGCAGGTTATTATTGGCGATTCATTGAAGGGTTTTCTTTGGTTGCAACTCCATTAACTAAGCTGCTGCACAAGGGAGTCCCTTTTTTCTAGATTGATGCACAACAATCGAGCTTCGAGAAGCTCAAGTTTGTTCTGACTCAGGCTCCTATTCTGATATAGCATGAATCTGGTAAAGGGTTTATGGTCTACAGTGATGCATCGCACGTCAGTTTGGGATGTGTATTGATGCAAGATGGGAAAGTTGTAGCTTATGCATCCCGTTAGCTTAAGATACATAAAGGGATCTATCCGACACACGATCTCGAGTTGGCTGTAGTTGTTTTTGAGTTAAAAATCTAGAGTTTGAGTTGAAAATCTAGAGGCATTATCTGTATGGTGAGAAGTGTATTATTTACACTGATCACAAGAGCCTCAAGTATCTCCTTACTCTGAAGGAACTAAATCTTAGGCAGTGCCAATCGATTGAGCCACTCAAAGATCATGACTGCACGATAGAGTATCATCGTGGTAAGGCCAATGTAGTGGCTAATGCTCTAAGTCGTAGAGCGGTGACTGATTTGAAGGGTGATGTTCGCTTGCCTTAGTCTATTTGACGATGGGAGTCTGTTAGCTGAGTTGAAAGTTAAGCCAAGTTGGATTGATCAAATTCGAGATAAACAATTAGGGGATGAGTCTTTGGGGTTGTGGTTTCATCAGCTTGAGAGTGGTAGTACTTCTGACTTTGGGCTAAATAACGATGGAGTTTTATGTTTTCAAGGTCAGATCTGTGTGTTGAATGACTCTAATTTGAGCAGTAGATTCTGAAGGAGGCATATAGTCGCCTATATGCTATGCATCTTGGTGGTAATAAGATGTACCGGGATCTTTGTGAGTTGTACTGGTGGCCGAGTTTGAAACGTGAGGTTACAGAATTTGTTGCTCAAGGTCTGACATGCAAGCAAGATAAGGCTGAGCACAAGTTGCCTACGGGTTTGCTATAGCCAGTTAAGATTCCCTTATGGAAATGGGAAATGAGTGGCGATGGACTTTGTTAGTGGGTTGCCTTTGACACCCACTAACAAGGATTCTGTTTAGGTCATCTTGGATCGATTGACTACATCTACTCACTTTATTCCAGTTCAGACGGACTATTCCCTACAAAAATTAGTGAAGCTCTACATCTCTGAGATTGTAAGACTGCATGGGGTTCCTATTTCAATTATTTCTGATAGAGATCCTTGCTTTACTTCTCGATTTTGGAAGAAATTGCATGAGGCTCTAGGTTCAAGATTGGACTTCAGTACTGCATTCCATCCTCAAATCGATGGTCAATCTGAGAGGGTGATTCAGATACTAGAGGATATGTTTTGGAGTTACGTGATAGATTTCCAGGGTAGTTGGGAAGATTATCTGCCGCTAGCTGAGTTTGCCTAAAATAACAGTTTCTAGGCTAGATGGCACCTTACGAGGCTTTGTATGGTCGTAAGTTTCATACTCCGCTATGTTGGAATGAGTTGGGTGATCATCGAGTTTTGGGTCCCGAGTTGGTTTTAAGACCGAAGACAAAGTTAGACTGATTCGGGATCGTCTGAAGGCAGCTTCGATAGATAGAATTCTTATGCAGATCTGAAGAGACATGATATTGAGTACTCTGTGGGGGACTTCGTGTTTCTTAAGGTTTCTTCATGGAAGAAAGTTCTGAGATTTGGTCGTAAAGGTAAGTTGAGCCCTAAGTTCATTGGGACAAATCAGATTCTAAAGTGTGTGGGACCGATTTCTTATCAGTTGGAGCTACCTCCTGAGCTGGATTGTATTCACGATGTCTTTCACATCTTGATGTTGATGAGGTATCATTCTAACCCATCTCATGTTGTTTCCATCGAGTAGATCGAGGTTAGACCAGATTTGACTTTTGAGAAGAAGCCGATTCAGATTCTGGATAGAGATGTTAAGGTTCTGAAGAGAAAGTCCATACCGTAAGTGAAGGTTTTGTGGTGGAATCATGGCATTGAGGAAGTCAAGTAGGAACCGGAGGACTCGATACGTCTGCAGTATCCTTATCTATTTCGATAAGGTAAATTTCGAGGTCAAAATTTCTTTTAGGGGGTAGAGTTGTAACGCCTTGAATAATTTATTTCTGCTTTTGTAAATATCTGACACAAATGTGTATCTGCTTCATTGGTTAAGTGTTCTGATTAGATGTGAGAGGTCTTGGGTTCAAACCCCACTTCTGTTAAATTTTTTTATTTTTGGAATTAAGCCTTATCCTTGTTCAGTGGGCTTATATTAAATTTTCTGTTAAGTCATATCAGAATGAGCCTACTAGTTCGAGTGATAAGGGAGTGGGTGTGTTGGAGGTCTAGTGTTCGAATCTCTGCGTGAGCAAGGGAGTTAATTTTTACTCCAGTTGTCTGAGAGTGTTTGGATAGAGATGGAATTCTATAGTGGTTGAGATTGAGGGGTTAGTGGGAGAGATTTGAGGGATTTGGGAGTTATTTTGATTTTTTCTTTTCTTTTCTTTTTCAAAATTTTCTCTCTCTCCCAAAACTTTTTGATGTCAATTATTCTTTGTTCTTTACCATATTCTCTTCTTCTTCTTTCTTTAAAAATTCTATTATGTTCTCTGCTATCGTAATCTTGTGTTTCGATAATACGATGCTCTTCGAGGGTCTTCAATAATTGAGGTTTCATTTAACTACAAGATTTGGTTTTGTTAACGGTTTGGGATTAGTCCATTCGTAGGGTTTTCATTAATGGAGTAATCTAATATGATCATAATTCGTGAGGCCGCTTTTGTGCAGGAATTGATGGAGAACCTTTGGTTATTGCTCCAGTGGTTTAATACGCTTTAGTGGTGGTTGTCATTCACGATTTCAAAAGGCTCAGGGTTGCTATAGTTTCTTAAACCATGTGTGTACCTGAAACGTGAAAAATTGAGTTTCGACAAAAGCCAAAAATGGCCACTATCGACGCCACACGGGCGTGTGGCCGGCCGCGTGGATGGCTGTGTGTGGTGGCTCGAGTGTGGCCCTATGGGCCACACGGCCCAAGCCAAGTTAGGCGTGTGGATTTTGGGCCAAGCCATGCAGGCCACACGGACATGGGTGCCCATTTTTTTGAAATTCTCCCTAAGGTCGCATTGGTAGCTCCGAGGCCTACTGTAGGGTTGGTAAGGGCTAACTAAACCCTAATTTGTATGCTATGATCCTAATAGTCTGAGCTGAGTAGGATACTGAAAGTATGTCTAACTGTTTTGCTATATGTATATCTGATATCTATTTATATGCATGTCAAGCATGTTAAATATATTATATCTATATCTGGTTTCTATATCTATTATTGGGGTGGGATTTGCACATGAGGAAGAAGTATTCTGTTCGGCGTTAATCGCCCATATTCTAGCAGTTTGGCTGCATATATTCTGATGTGTCTTAATGGCACAATGTGGTGTGTAGGGATGGGTGGGTGTTTTTAACCGCACATGGTGTGATGGGATGGTCGGAGATGGTGTGTAGAGGATGGGGGTAGGATTTATGCATATCTACTTAATCTGAATCTGGATCTGATTCTGAATCTGAAACTTTATTTGTTTTTTATTGTGTACATACTTTTGTATGTTTGTAAACTTAATTCTGATGGGTTACACACTGAGTTTTCGTAAACTCACATCTGTTGTCTGTTTTGTCAGGTAATCCACAGACTTAGGCGGACCGGTGCTGCAAAGACTCAACGGTGACCACTTGTTCGTAAATTGTTAGGTTTAGCAATTTATGGTTTTATTTATGTTTTTGGTATTCGTTTTGAGAGTTTGTACTTTTTGGGACTCTCTGTACTTTATGGTGTTAAACTGATGATTTTGGTTTGCTGATTTTTTGCATGCTTGGTTAAATGGTTTTACAAAATCGACGGTTTTTATGCAAAAGTGGTTTTTCTTAAAAATACGATTCAGATTTCTAGATGTATCGATTTTGTTAGACTTCCGCTGTAAAAATAGGTTTTGGAAAATAAACTAATTAATTAATGTTTTCAAAATGGACATAAAGTATATAAGTCAAGTTACTGAAATGATTTTACGCAACTAAACCGATTCTTTGTGATTGCTTCGGATTCGACCATAACGTTTAGGCCGAGTTTGGGGTGTTACATCTTTAATAAACTTCTATGTAAATTCTCATTTTGTTGCATCATCATTGATTGGGATGGTCTAATCGATCATGTCAACTAATTAATATATTTGAATTAGTAAACTTCAAGTTAATTGTGCATGTGATTCTACAATACTAATGTAAATTTCTAATTTACCATCGCATGTGACTTAACCATTCAAATAGATATACTAGCATTGTATCAAATAAAACACCAAATTAACAAGTCTAGAAATAGTTATAGGTGTCATCTTTAAAGCATCCAAACATAGAACATTAGCCTTAATATAATAAAATCAAAGCTGAAGCTACACGCATTTGTTGCAAAAAAGTTTTATCAATTTACAAAATACACACAAACAAATATTTTCTTTGCATATGTGCATGCACAAAATTAAGCAAAACGTATGAGCATATAATAAATGAACAACAATTAAAAGTTGAAATATAGGATGAAACTATTAATTAAAATGTCAATATCAATATTATTATTCGTCTCCACAATATATTCATTTTCCCACTTCTGGTGGTGAAAAGAATTATTATTACCACCCTTTTCACTATTAAATAACTAGTATGTTCATGTAATTTTTATGTATTGCTGCATTCACTTCAGAGAATGGAACAGATCTAATATGATGGGTTTTGTTATGAATATCTTATTAAGTGGATGTCCATCATGATCAAGATAAAGTTTTAATGTACTTTAAATCCTAATAGTTATTAGAATTAGATATCTACTTCTATTATACTTCTTATGCCTATAAATAGAGATTCTGATGAAGCATTGTAATTACCCTTTTTGATCAATAAAGTACATTCTATATTGCTTTCATATTTTCTTTGTTCTTTATTCTCTCCATCTCTCTTTATTTTATAACACGTTATCAGCACGATCTTGTTCAAAGTGATAGTTCCTTTTAACGACGATCAAATTTATCCTCCATGATTTTCAATTTCTTTAACGGCAAGATGTAAAGTTTTTACAGGAAGTTTCTTTTATTTAATATTTCATATCTGATTATTATTTTTATTCTTCTTTCGTTATATGTTATCATTGTTTTGATTAACTTATTTTACTTTTTGTTCCTAAGGATGGTGAAAGATTTGATCCCGTTATCTATATGAAATCAAGAATATTTTTGAACTATCTCATACCTTCTAGTGATGATGATAATGTTAAAGATCTTCGGTATATTTTACTATATTTTATTTATTATATCATGTTTATTATAATTCGAGACTAATCATGAAAACATTAATAGATAGATTATGATTTAAAATCCACACATATTTACGATGGTGATTATGAAATAAAGAATCTATTGGGATGTTTATAAGTCCGTCCTACTAGATTTGTTGCATTCCCTAAAGTGAATGTAAACATAAATAAAACAAAAGATATACTTATGGACCACTAAAAGTGGGAACATAGTAATAAATAAGAGAACAATGAGAGTTCTCAAGATAACTCTTCAAAGGGCAAAGATAACTTATGTTATCAATGTGATATGAAAGATAATTAGCCACATATGTTGCATATGCCCAAATATTTTGTTTCTGTTAATATTCTTTGACGAAGAATATGAGAATGTAGAAATAAATTCTATCATTATAGGTAGAAAGTATTTATCTAATTTTGTACTAAAACAAACAAATATTATTTCAATATTTGATAGTACAAAATTAGTCGAAAGCTCTAGAAGATCTAATATAATAATATCTTGTGATGGTTAATGCATTGGTTTTAAAAGCTATATATAATGGATCTCATATTAAGATTGTGAATGAGGAAAACATTATATTTCATATGAATAAATAAAGGGATTGAGTTACTAATTTATAATCTTTGTGATATTCTTTGTCATCATTCCTATTAATGTGTTGAAAGAAAAATATTTGACTGTGAAAAATCTACTCATGAGCAATAGAATATGATAATTCTATCTAAAGCTTATTATGGTTTGATGCACCTATAGTTGCAAGTTTTTTAAAAACTGTGAGTATAACTTTACAATATTCAGAATAAATTTTCAATTAAAATTACGTGGTAAAATATTATTGATGAGAACTTGCAAGAGAAAAAACTTATGTATGAAAAGTCATTAGTTATGTACCTGTTATACACATGGAAAATAAGATCCACTCTCAAATTTTGCTATTAATAGATTTTTAGGCATTTGAAGATTGTAGCATATTTCCTGAAGCGAATACTGCATATAATTATTTGGAAGTTATATTTATTAACTTGGAGGCATTATAGACCTCACATTGATTTAGACATTTTCAGTAGTAAATGTCACAATAGCACTTATATGTGGATACAAAGTAAAAGGAATGATAATAAAATTATCAATTTGTTACAATTTAGTACAATTGAAACACATGTTAAAGTAAACCAGAAGTTTAGTAATACAAATGCGTTTACTACTTGGCGTGACCAGTTAGACCATCCTGAATCGTATATGATGCGAAAATTAATTAAGAATTCATATGGACATCCATTAAAGAACCAGAAGATTCTTTAATTTAACGAATTTTAATTTGTTGCTTGTTCTCAATAAAATTTTGTTCTTAGAAACTCACTAGCTAAAGTTGAGATTTAATGTCTTGCATTTCTGAAATGAATATGGGCTCATTCATCCACCATGTGGATGGTTTTATATGATTTTGGTAGATGCATCTATAAAATAATCACGTATGTATTATAAACTTGCAACCTGTCATTTGCAAGATTACTTGTAACACCCAAACCCAGCCTAGACGTTATGGCCGAAGCTGGCGATGTCACATGATAGTGCTTTAGAAAACATAATTATGATAAAACTATTTTTTGTTATCTTAGGCTACCTTCTAAAACGTATCGTTTGTTTCAATCATTAACCATTTTCAAAATGTTATATATTGCGGAAGCTTTTGAAATAATTTGCAAATTTGCGTGTATTTTGATAAATCGTTTGTTCGTGTTGAAAACTTGAGTTTTCCTACTACTAACAGTAAAACCGTAAACGCTGCAAATCCCAAATTTAAACAGAAAACTGTAAAGGCCATAATTACACAAAACTTTTCCCAGATATAATTAAAACCATAAATAAAAAGAAAAACTATGAGTCTTTCGTAAAGCAGAAGTAGTGGTCACTGTCGAGTCCTCTGCTGCACCAATCTGTCTAAAGCTGGGGATTACCTAAACAAATTAAATAGAAAAGGGTGAGTTTTCGCAAACTCAGTATGTAATCCCCACAGAAAATATGCACCTAGCATAATATTAGAAAACCATCATATATTCATAGTTCGGGTCTGAGCCATTACAGAATCGGTATGGACCTTAGACCACGCAAATACAGAATCAGATATATACTAAGGTCTTAGCCCATTTCAGAAATAGTATGCAGATCAGAACAGAATAGTCGAGTCCTACCCGCCAACCTCTACACACCAACTCCGTCCAGCACTACACACTATGTGGGGATAAAATCAACTCACCCATCCCTACACACCATGCTATACCGAATGCGGCACATAATCAAAATTTGCAGCTGAGTTGCTAGATATCAGGCTTAAGAGCCTTTCAGACACTTCCTCCAATAAGTCATCAACCCACCCCGATGCAATGCATGTAACAGCCCAAACCCGGCCCAATCGTTAGGACCGAATATGGGTCGTTACTAAGAAGAAGTTTTTTTGAAACCCATTTTCTAAATCCACTTAAGTTTTGTTGAAAAGCGCTCATTTTAAGTTATCTTGCTCAAATTATACTTAGTCCAATTTGAACATTTAATTAAGTCAAGTTGTTACACAAATTTTCAGATGTGCTCGATGGCACGATAAAACATTTTCGTGTTAATTTTATAAAACGCGTGATTCAAATTTCATGGTACAAATAAAAATATCCAACATAAAAAAAACCAAAGTAAAGTAATATGAGGCCTTATTACTTAATCAAATAAACAACCCAATAACCAAATTTAAAATAACTAAAATTAAAGTCTATTTAGTTTTAAATCCACCGCATGGCCTCCTCAAGTCCTCCTCCATGTCCATGATCTAAGCATCACCGAAAAAATTAATGGAGAAGGTGAGTCACCAAGACTCGATGTAACCCTTCCCTGTTTTAAAACATTTTCATACACAAAATATAACATTTAATATGCAAAATAATGTGTACCCAACCTAGCCAACCATACGCCATCTGCTACCCGCTGTGGTACCAAACCACCGGTGGTGCCAAACCACCGGTGACATATAGTCACAATGTGTTACCTAAAACACTGGTGTCCGTGAGACACAAATGGGTGATGGGGCCAACCCATCGTGTGATACCAAATCACCGCGATTTATCCCATATCTCAAGTGGGGCCAACCCACGGTGGTGTTAACCACAGGGACAAGTCGCTATTGAGGTACCAAACCTCTGGAGGTACCAAACCTCTGGTGACATATAGTCACGGTGTGCTACCAAAGCACTGGTGCCCGTCGGCACAATAACACTGCCCCCTCCACTCATCAATCCCACAACAGATAAACATACATATATTTCATGCCATCACAGTCTTAAATTTCATGTGTCAACACATCATGCTTACCAAAAGCATTAATAATAATAGATCACGTTAACAGGTACTTACCTGAACCACCACTTATACCGATTTGGTATTCATTCCAATGCTACATTCATAAAAATGAGCATTCACAAAGTTAAGCATATTTAATGTATTATATAGTGTGTATGTACACACCTGTCACCACGATTAATCTAAATCCCGAAATGAAGGAGTCGACCACCTTAGATCCCTTTGTTCCTATATTCGGCCATAATAAAGTTAGTGAGATGGGCCATTCGCCAAACCAATTAATTTGAGAGGATTCCTTGTGAACCGAACCTTACCTTTATCCTTTCGGTTCCTAATCACAAGACTCAATTCCGCTCGCTCGCCAACCACCATCGATTAGTAAATAATACCAATAGCCTTCGCTTTTAATCATTAATCGACTTACGTAATAGCACTCTATTTATCATAAATCCTTACCACCTACTTACCACTCGATTGGCTAAGGAATGGAAGATCCGCTTTTCGCTTTGAGATCCGGAGTTTCCTAAAAGAAGTCGGTTTCACAAGGGTGTTAATACACTATTGAAATCAAGCACTTACTCTCCCTTATGGATGTCTATTGGGACACGTAAGAAAAGGAAAAAGAAAAAGATAGTATTCGGCTATTACCTCTTACTGCTACAATCAAATATAGTAGAAATCCTGGAACCACTACACTATTCGGCCAAAGTGCAATCAAGGAGGGATGTGAGGTTTTGACTTCAAGAGAATATTAGATTCGGCTATTTAGAGGTGGGACAATAGGGTTTTATGAAGAAAAGAAATAGAGGGCTTTGGAGATGTGGAGGATTCGCCAAGGTTTTGGAGAGGTTGTAAAAGAAAGAAAAATATAAGATGAGAGGTTTGAGAGTTTGGCAGTTGCAAAGATGGAGAAAGAGCAAAACAAATGCTAAGTCGATGCTATTTATAAGCATTCTGCAACTCCCCTCCTTCCATGAGTCCTAGCCGTCACTCCTCCTCAACAAGGAGTCCAAGTTTCATCTTAACTCCTTGAATCACTCTAGGCCAACCATTTAGTTTAATCCTAACTATTTTGATTTAATTTCCAATAATAAGTATTAATCCCTAATAATCCATGTAATATCCCTATTATCCTCATAAAATAAAATAATAAAAGAAACTCATATTATCCTTGATTATCTAAAGAAAATAAAATTTAAAGAGAGATAGGACTCTCCTCATGTGCCGTCCATCATATTGCCAAAAGAGGATTTTTGTGACTCGAACCAAGGCTCTCCTTGCTCCTTGGTGGCGTCACATGTAGCTCTTAAGTGGGCTTGCTTTGCCACTTGGTCTAAGCTCATTTTATGTCCAAATTATCCCCATTTATTCTTATAACACCCTCTTGCCAAGGCTCCCTACCTTAAAAGTTTAAAACTAAAATTTCCTACCAAATCGAGCCAACACAAAGACTTAAATTGATCATTATTATTCCATAAATAATGACATAGCAGTTCTTACATAAGAAAAATAATTAAATTCCAAATAACCCCATTTTAGGGATGTTACGCTTCTACCCCTTAAAATAAATTTCGTCCCGAAATTACATAACTAAAACAGATGAGGGTATTGCCGCCAGTATCACATCCTCGGGTTCCCACGTAGCTTCCTCGGCACCATGGTTCCGCCATAGCACTTTCACTAAGGGCATCGACTTCCTCGTAGAACCTTTATATCTCTATCCAAGATCCGAATGTGTTCTTCCTCAAAAGATAAGTCTGCGTTAACCTCGATTTACATCACGGGCACCACATGGGATGTATCGATCGATACCGCCTCAAAGATTGATACGTGAAAGGCGCCATGTATCGACTTAATTCACGCAGTAACTCTAATCGATAAGCTACCGGTCCTATTCGCTTCAGCACTGTATATGGGCCAATGAATCTTGGGCTTAGCTTCCCTTTTCGCCCAAATCTTAGTACCTTCTTCCAAGGCGATACCTTCAGGAAGACCTTATCTCCCACAGCATACTCCATTTCCTTGCGTTTGAGATCGGCATAAGACTTCTGCCTATCTGATGCTTCCTTGAGACGAGACCGAATCACTTTGACTTTGTCTTCAGTCTCTGCTACCATTTCTGGGCCCAACACTTGTCGTTCACTCAACTCCGTCCAACACGTCGGAGTTCGGCATTTCCGTCCATACAGTGCTTCGTATGGTGCCATTTGAATACTTACTTGGTAGCTATTGTTGTAGGCGAACTCACTAGAGGTAAGAATTCCTCCCAACTACCTCGAATTCCAAGACACAACCCTCAAAGATATCTTCTAAGATCAGATGACCTTTTCGATCGCTCGTCCGCCCGAGGATGGAAAGTCGTCTTTGAAATCCAACCGCTGCACCAACGCTTGATGTAACGCTTTCAAAACCTCAAGTGAACCTTGGGTCCCTATCGAGATAAGCGATATGTGTACACCGTAATCGACTATCTCGCCACATACAACTTTGCTAGCTTCGAGTGAGTAGTCCATTCTCTTTGGTATGAAGTGAGTGATTTAGTCGAGACGGTCTACGATCACCCAAATCGCATCTTTCTTCTTTGGGCGTAAGGGTAGACCACCGACGAAATCCATAGTTATCCGCTCCACTTCCATTGAGGATCTTTACGGTTGAAGTAACCCGATGGTAGCGGTGTTCACTTAACTCACGACACGTCAAACACTTCCCTACAATTCCGTTATCTCACGCTTCAACCCGGGCCACCAGAACTGTTTCCGTAGATCTCCATACATCTTGCTTCCTCCCGGATGCATAGCGTAGGGGCTACTATGAGCATCCTGGAGAATTTTCCGCCTCAACTCCATATCTCTTGGCATACAAGGCCGTTCCTGAAAACATAGCACACCATCACTAGTCACACTATACCCTTCTAAACCACCATCCTGAACTTGTATTCTCTTAGCATTTAACCCTTCATCCACCAATTGCTTATCCTTAATCTCCTCGATCCACGTTGGCTTAACTTGAAGTTACGCCAAAAGACTTCCATCGTCATCTGAGCTCAAGCGAGCAAACATTGCTCTTAAACCGCTACAACCTTCCGCTTAATGCGCCACCACCACGTTAGCTTTACGGATGATATTCGATGGAGCGGTCGAGTCCTTCAACAGCTCAATCCATCGACGCTGTCTCGATTCGAGATCCTACGTGTCGGAAGATACCTCAAACTTTTGTGGTCGTGTAAACCACCGACTTCTCCCCATAAAGATAATGTCTCCATACCTTGAGCGAAGACGATTGCGGCTAACTCCGTGTCGTGAGTTGGATAGTTAACCTCATGCGGTCTTAGTCAAGGGACGATAGGCTACTACCTTCCCATCTGCATCAACACACACCCCAAACCGGTGTGAGATGCATCACAATAGAGTGTGAATAATTTCCCGCCTCGGGTTGCACTAAAACCGAGCTTAGTCAAAATTTTCCTTAGCTTATCAAAGCTTTCTTGCGCTTCTCCGACCATACAAACGGAACACCTTTCCTTAGCAACTTTGTTAATCGGTCTTTGCGATCGAGAGAACCTTCCACAAATCTCGGTAATACCCGCTAACCCCGAAAACTCCGTATCTCGCCACCGACTTAGGCGGTTTCCACTCCAATACCGCTTCAATCTTGCGGGGATCCACTCTAATCCCTTCCGCCGACACTACGTGACCTAAGAAAGCCACCTCCCTTAGCCAAAATTGCACTTCATCGAATTTGGCATACAACCTATTTTCCTCAACACTTGCGAACTATCCGTAAATGCTTGTCGTGCTCCTCCTCCGTCTTTGAGTAGACCAAAATGTCGTCTATGAACACCACAACAAATTGGTCTAGGTCTTGTTGAAAAACTTCGGTTCATGAGATCCATAAACGCCACGGTGCATTGGTCAACCGAATGGCATCACTAGAAACTCGTAATGCCCATACCGAGTTCGAAAAGCGAAATCTTGTGAACATCGACCCCTTCACCTTAAGTTGATGGTAACCCGACCTAAGGTCTATCTTCAAAACACCGACCCCTTCAATCTGGTCAAACAAGTCATCGATCCGAGGCAAAGGGTACTTGTTTTGATCGTTAACTTGTTTAGCGGCAGTAATCGATGCACATTCGCATAGAACCGTCCTTCTTCTTGACAAACAATCTGAGCGCTCCTCACGGAGATATACTAGGTCGAATAAACCCCTTATCCAAGAGCTCCACGAATCGAGCCTTCACTCCACCAATTCCTTGGTGCCATTCGGTAAGGTGCTATAGACACAAAAGCGTGCTCCGGTAGCAAGTCAATATCAATTCAACTTCCCGATGCAGGGGTAGACCCGGAAGTTCTTCAGGAACACATCAAGAAATTCCCCAACCGTTCGGACCTTTCCAACTCTCGACTCCTTAGCTTCCAAAGCACAAATTCGAACCAAATACGCCTTACAACCCTTCTTGATCATCTTTTTCGCCTTCAAGGCAGACACCACATGGATAGGTAATTCCTTCTATCACCTATCATAACCACTTCACCATTCTCGGTAGTCTTAAGAACCATCGCTTAGCTTAGCGCAATCCAAATTGCGATACTTAGCCACCAATCCATTCCAGGATCAAATCGAACTCCCGAATGGTAGTTCCATTAGATCGACCGAATCGACCCCTTGGAGTTCTAGGGTACGCCCCAAAAGTTTGTCTACCACAACAGAGTGACCTAAAGGACTCACTCATACCATCTCCCTAGCAGTAGCCTCGAGTCTAGGTTCAAAGTCTCTACCACACTCGGCTACGATGAGTGTGTAGACCCACATCAATTAATGCATAATAAGGAAGACCAAAAATCGAAACGCACAGGTTATGACATCCGGTGCGTCACCTCCTCATGACGCTCGTCAGATAGACTAAGCCAGTCGCTTAGCTTCTCATGTTGCTGAACCTCGCCTCTGAGTTCCTCGACCTCGGTTAGGACCATTGCTACCTCTCGCCATTACCACGACCCTCTGCGGTCCCACATTTCGGTCCCGAGTACGGTTCGACTCTCTGGTGATTTCGAGCTCGCTTGGGGACAATCTCGACCGATGTTCTAAAGACCCACACTCAAAACATCCCCTATCGCCGGTCGAACAACCTCCCCAATGGGACTTCCCACGTGATTGCTTGAGTCGGCCTCCGATTAGTAGCTACAGGCCTTCTTTGCTGACGGCCCATTCGCCTAGCCTTCTTCTCGATCATTACCACTGGATCCGGTGACCCAAATCCTCTCTTCGATTATTTCTACTATAATTACGCCTCACGACCTCCTTAATCCCTAAAGCAACTTTAGCCTTTTCCACCGGAGATGAAAACTCACGAACTTGTCATGCGCAATCGGTAACCTCAAGTCATCTGAGTCCGTCCTCAAAGCGGACACAGTCGCTCGTGTTGAGAGCTACAATTCCTCCGCATACCTACTCACCTTAAAATTCCGCCTCATACTCTACCACGGACTTAGTTCCTTGTACTAAACTCAGAAAAGCCTTCCTCTGCGCGTCAGTGTAGCTGGTGCCCACATACTTCTTCTGAAAGGCGGCTTTAAAGTAGTCCCACGTAAGATCATCAGCTGTGGCTCCATCCCGAACTGTCAGCCACCACTGGTATGCTTCATCCTTTAGAAGCGACACCGCCCCTTTCAGCTTTTCCTCCTCGGTCAGGTCAAGGTCATCCATTATCCTTTCCGTAGATTCCAGCCAATACTTTCTCTTTGCCTTTGCGCCACTCCACGACACGCCTCGAATACCTCACTCAGTTGGATCAATTAAGCTCGGGAATAGATTTAGAGCTCCTAAATTTCCACCAGCCCTCACCACCAATTCGAGGACTCGTGAATACCGCCATGAGCATCGCCTCCTCCTCTCCTCGATCCTGCTCCTCCGCTCCAAAAGTGGAGGTGGTGGTATGTGGTACATCGTTTTGAGAACCTTGTCCCGACTGACGGGTTCGAACCGCATCATCCTACCCTACCGCGCCCACGGCGTCCACGCCCTCTAGAACTCATCCTATCTCTGCGCTTTTAATCGATTAAGAGAAATTTTATGTATTAGCGTTGTTCCACTTCATTACTGCAAGAAATTTTATGAAGAAATTTTAATTAGGGATTCTTTCGTGCAAACAAGGTTCGAGATTCTATCCTAGTTCACACAAAGAAGTTCTTGCATCCATTCCCTAATGCTTTCCATACCTATTCACTCTTGGACATTTCGCCCATTTCTAACCTGTGGGTATTTTCGTCATTTTCCTCTGAGGGTATTTTCGTAATAAAAGAAAATTTAAAACTTTAGTAGAGTAGATTGTTTGAAGTTCCCAAAACTGGAGGGTATTATTGAAAATTGACAAGATTTGAAGTTATGGCATTATTTGAAAACCGAGGGTATTTTGGTAATTTGGTCCTCCAAGGTAATTTTGTAATTTTGTAAATCAAGGATGTTTCAACCATTGTAAAACTCGAGGGTCCCTTTTGAGAATTTTTTTCTTAAAACGGTGATGTTGCAAAAATTTTGTACTTTGGCATTTTGGTAATTTTATAAGTTGAGGCGTTTTGAAATTTTCCAAACCAAATATTTTCTTGATGATTTTCATGGTCGAGTTGTTGAATATTTATAGAATAGTTATAATTTTTGGACATAATCATTGAGTTGATGTTTTATGAACCAAGGGTATTTTAGTAATTTTACCCCAAGGCATTTTCGTAATTTTTCCACAAATAGAACTTTTCGAGGGAAACGTTGTAAAAGAGTTGTTCTTACTTTTGAAGGGTGATTTGAAAAGTTTTAAAACCAAGTGTTGTTGTTTCATCATTTTTTTCAAAATCAAAGCTAATTCCCTTTCGGGTTTTAGTCATTATGTTTGGCCTATGATAGAACCTTCTTGGTCGAGTGAACCCAAGCTACGCACAGGCGGTGTTTCGTGTGGAGAGGAGGTGAGTCATTGACTGCTTAAATACCAAGCTCCCACCGAACCTTTCTAGACATGTGCAGAGGTTACCACACCATGAGCCCTCCGAGTTAGGGTGAACCCGAGCACGCACTGTAGGATACTGCGAAGAGGTGGTGAGTCACTTGACCGCTTAAATACCGTGCTCTTCCTGTTCCAATCCTAGACATGCGCATAGGGGTTACCACACCCTAGCTCAAATGATCGGGTCATAGATTGGTTTAGTTCTTTAAGTTTTATGTTTAGCTTGTGTGTTTGAGTAATCTAATCCTAGGGTTCAAATTCCTATAAGTCTATCTACGTTCCATGCTTCCTACCCTTCTACAGAATATAATTTACAAAGGAGTTTAGAGGTACTTACCTAGGCGGATCGGTGCCGGAGACTCGTGCCATGCTGCTTTAAAGTCCAAAACAATTAATAAGGCCTACTAAAACACTTTTGGGCCTTGGCCCCACAAATGAAGTTTTGAACGGGCTCGATACCAATTTGTAACATTTCCAAACCCTACCCAATCGTTAGGACCTAATATGGGTCGTTACTAAGAAGAAGTTTTTTGAAACCCATTTTCTAAATCCACTTAAGTTTTGTTGAAAACGCTTCATTTTAAGTTATCTTCTTGAAATTATACTTAGTCCAATTTGAACATTTAATTAAGTCAAGTTGTTACACAAATTTTCGAGATGTGCTCGATGGCACGATAAAACATTTTCGTGTTAATTTTATAAAACGCGTGATTCAAATTTCATGGTACAAATAAAATATCCAACATAAAAAAAACCAAAGTAAAGTAATATGAGGCCTTATTACGACCGAAATAAACAACCCAATAACCAAATTTAAAATAACTAAAATTAAAGTCTATTTAGTTTTAAATCCACCGCATGGCCTCCTCAAGTCCCTCCGGCTCCATGTCCGCGATCTAAGCATCACCTGAAAAAAATTAATGGAGAAGGTGAGTCACCAAGACTCAGTATGTAACCCTTCCCCCGTTTTAAAACATTTTCATACACAAAATATAACATTTAATATGCAAAATAATGTGTACCCAACCTAGCCAACCATACGCCACTGTCTACCCCGTTGTGGTACCAAACCACTGGTGGTGCCAAACCACTGGTGACATATAGTCACAATGTGTTACCAAAACACTGGTTCCGTAGACACAAATCGGGTGATGGGGCCAACCCATCGTGTGATACCAAATCACCGGCAGGCGATCCCATATCTCAAGTGGGTCAACCCACGGTGGTGTTAACCACAGGACAAGTCGCTATTGAGGTACCAAACCTCCTGAGGTACCAAACCTCCGGTGACATATAGTCACGGTGCAGCTACCAAAGCACTGGTGCCCGTCGGCACAATAACACCGCCTCCACTCATCAATCCCACAACAGATAAACATACATATATTTCATGCCATCACAGTCTTAAATTTCATGTGTCAACACATCATGCTTACCAAAAGCATTAATAATAATAGATCACGTTAACAGGTACTTACCTGAACCACCACTTATCTTGATTTGGTATTCATTCCAATGCTACATTCATAAAAATGAGCATTCACAAAGTTAAGCATATTTAATGTATTATATAGTGTGTATGTACACACCTGTCACCACGATTAATCTAAATCCCGAAATGAAGGAGTCGACCACCTTAGATCCCTTTGTTCCTATATTCGGCCATAATAAAGTTAGTGAGATGGGCCATTCGGCCAAACCAATTAATTTGAGAGGGATTCCTTGTGAACCCGAACCTTACCTTTATCCTTTCGGTTCCTAATCACAGCACTCAATTCCCAGTTCTGCTCTGCCAACCACCATCGATTAGTAAATAATACCAATAGCCTTCGGCTTTTAATCATTAACTGACTTACCAGAATAGCACTCTATTTATCATAAATCCTTACCACCTACTTACCACTCGATTGGCTAAGGAATGGAAGATCCGCCTTTCTGCTTTGAGATCCCGGAGTTTCCTAAAAAGAAGTCGGTTTCACAAGGGTGTTAATACACTATTGAAATGGCACTTACTCTCCCCTTATGGATGTCGACGGGACACGTAAGAAAAGGAAAAAAAGAAAAGATAGTATTAGGCTATTACCTCTTACCTGCTACAATCAAATATAGTAGAAATCCGAACCACTACACTATTCGGCCAAAGTGCAATCAAGGAGGGATGTGAGGTTTGACACTTCAAGAGAATATTAGATTCGGCTATTTAGAGGTGGGACAATAGGGTTTTATGAAGAAAAGAAATAGAGGGCTTTGGAGATGTGGAGGATTCGCCAAGGTTTTGGAGAGGTTGTAAAAGAAAGAAAATATAAGATGAGAGGTTTGAGAGTTTGGCGATTGCAAAGATGGAGAAAAGAGCAAAACAAATGCTAAGTCGATGCTATTTATAAGCATTCGCAACTCCCCCTCCTTCCATGAGTCCTAGCCGTCCACTCCTCCTCAACAAGGAGTCCAAGTTTCATCTTAACTCCTTGAATCACTCTAGGCCAACCATTTAGTTTAATCCTAACTATTTTGATTTAATTTCCAATAATAAGTATTAATCCCTAATAATCCATGTAATATCCCCTATTATCCTCATAAAATAAAATAATAAAAGAAACTCATATTATCCTTGATTATCTAAAGAAAATAAAATTTAAAGAGAGATAGGACTCTCCCTCATGTGCCGTCCATCATATTGCCAAAAGAGGATTTTGTGACTCAACCAAGGCTCTCCTTGCTCCCTTGGTGGCGTCACATGTAGCTCTTAAGTGGGCTTGCTTTGCCACTTGGTCTAAGCTCATTTTATGTCCAAATTATCCCCATTTATTCTTATAACACCCTCTTGCCAAGGCTCCTACCTTAAAAGTTTAAAACTAAAATTTCCTACCAAATCGAGCCAACACAAAGACTTAAATTGATCATTATTATTCCATAAATAATGACATAGCGATTCTTACATAAGAAAAATAATTAAATTCCAAATAACCCCATTTTCGGGATGTTACAATGCAGCATACACAGAATGTCATGCTAATTTGTAAATAACAGTTTATACATTCAAATCAGTATACAAGCTAAATATAACATGCTTAGCACAGATTTCACATAATCAAATCACATAACTATGGGTCTAAGTCATCGCCATCGACCCTTCAAGAGGTCCACAATGACTTGGGCGACGTGCAACCTTATGAACATTTCAAAAATGGGCTCACACGCCCATGTGGCTTACCCAAGTGTGGCCCACATTAAATTGGCCTTGGCCATGTGGATCACAAGTCCTGGCCCAGAATCCCACACGCCCGTGTGGCCCATACGACCAATTGGTAGAGCCCGTGTGTCACACATGGTCGTATCACTCGCGCACGGCCTGGATCGTCAATCACACAGACGTGTAGTAGCTCACAGCCTTGTACACGGCCTACCACACGGGCTACCACACGTCTGTGTGGCATCGACAGAAAGGTTTTCAGCTTTTGTTAAAATCTTGTTTTCTGTGTAATCGGGTACACACCTGTATTGTTTTCGATGCTGTTGCACTCTTAAGTATTCCAAAGCCTACAAATTAGTATGCACAACCTCGATTTAGCATTATAGAGATTAAACTACCGATTTTTCAAAAGGATGCTAGCTCGAACTCGACTTAACGTTAACCGCAAGCCTTCTTCAACACTATCAGAACCGAAAGACGGGAATTACTACTCAGAACCCTTCACCTAAAACTGAAATTCCAGGAAATAGAATCAGGTTCCTGCATCTTCATCATTCAAAAAGAAGAGAATAATGAGACACTTACTGAAATCGGACAAGTGTTGATTGACTCTACAACTCAAAAGAAAAGAAAAGTTTAGGGGGGAAAATTGAGGGGAGTTTGGCAGTAATGAAGGAAAAGAAAAAGAAAATGGAAACGTGATAGAGAAAATTTCAGCAGAGCTTGGGGAGGGAGAAGTCATCAGACGAATGGAAAGGTTTTGGGAAATTAGGATTCCCCCTAAAACCACATCCCTTAATTCTCTCTACCAAATCCCCACTACTCAGATTCTATCGCCACTCAAACTCCTCCCCTAATCGTGCAAAAAAAAACATAATGCCAAAGAAGGGAATCGAACTCAGGACCTCATGCAACCAAACACTCCACTTAGCCACCAGACCAGCAGGCCCATTCTAATATCATTTTACCAACAGTCAAATAAAAGCCTACTGATGAGGGTCAAGACTTTAATTAGAAAAATACCAACATTTACCCAAGACATGGCTTGAACTTAAGACCTCTCACACACACCTAGATCACATAACCACTAAAGCCGATAGACATTGTGTGTCACAAAATTAAAAAGCCGAAATTACAGAAAATTTGGGCGTTACATTACTTGTTTAAATAATTAATTTTAGATCATGCAAAAAAGATCATTCATCTTGCTAATACTAATGAGTTTATATCCTAGTCTTTTATTGATTGAGTTTGAAAAAATTTTGCAAAAGTTTGCACATAATGGTTTAGAGAAATTATTGATTACACCTCTAATTAATGTCTAAACCATTACTTATGAGAAATAAACTTTCTATTTCAACATGATATTATGTTGATTTACGTGTTGTACGCATCAAGCCAATAAGTTATAAATACTCCCCATTACAATTGGTTTTTGATCAAGAGCTAAATACTTCTCATCTTTGAATTTTTTTATGTTCGTATATATTCCAATTGCTCCACCACAACGCACAAAGATGAGTGAATCCTTAAAGAAAGTTGGGAATATATAATGTTAGATGTTTTGAATGTATTTGAGATTCAATTATGACATGGCTTGTGATTACAATTTTGATTTGATAGTTTTCTCGATATTAGGGGGAGAGAAATAATAACTTGTAATGAGATAGGGGGAGAATGATTTGAACTAGAAGTTCAACAATGATAACTCATTACAAGTTAACTAAGAGATGTATTTACAAAATTAATAAGAATAACCAAGTTAATATTTTAATTTGAATCAAAGTCCCAGTAAGACAATCAGTTAGAATAAATAATAGATTGATCAGTTCCAAAGATGAAAATTCTTCTAGATGGTAATATAGTGGAGGCGGGTGCTCCAGAACAGACCTAAAACATAACTAATAAGTAAAACTCCAGGAAAAGATTCAAGTACTTGAAACTAAATTTTAAAATAATGAAAATTAGAGATCTCAAAAAGTTATGTTAATTTGAAAAAATGTGAAACCGAATAATAAAAGTGGTCAACAATGATTTTGCATGTAATATTATTAATAAAAGGAAGATCTTGAATAAATCTATTGAGAAATATAGATATGGAATAAATTGATCAAAATAGAAAGACGCAACTCAAGTACAATTAAATTCATGGAGTTTTTGGACCAGTAGTCCAAATATCTAAAGGTATAAAGCCAGTGAGAGTGCAATTGAAATAGTTTTGCAAAAGCTAAATAAATATGAAGTTTTTCGCTAAGTCCTGGCATTGATTATGAAACGATATAATATTCTTTTGAGGTGGATGCAATAACCTTTAGATATATTATTAAATTGACAATTCATAAAATATTTATCTTGCGTCTAATGGTTATTGTTAGAACCTTTTTTGAATCACTATATAATAAAGTTTATATTAAAATTCTTGAAGGTTTAGGATGCTAGAGAAATTCTCGAGAAATTGTTCATTTATATGAATTAAAATAATTTGAACATATGTGGTAAATTTGACTTAGTGAATAGTAGTTGAAGGAGGATTATAAAATGATCCAAAATACCTATTTGTGTTTTTATAAAAGAATCATGATTAAAATTTGTTATTACTATTGTTGAATCTCCTGAAGAGATCAAAATATATTTCCCCAAATTTACCTCACTCGTGACTTTTAAAAGAATGGTAATATAAATGCTTATCAAATGCATTTAAATAGTCACTTGAAAAACTAGTATTCAAGATTGAATACGTAGAATACGAGAAAATATGTGATGTTTTCATGAGGGGGAGTAAATATGCGTTGCACTCTTTTTCCCTTAATCGAGGTTTTGTCCCATTGGGTTTTCCTAGTAAGGTTTTTAATGAGGCAATATATTATGCGTATTATAGATTGTGTACTATTTTTCCTTCATTAGATTTTTATCCCACAGAGTTTTTCCTAATAAGGTTTTAACGAGGCACATTATGTATCAATGGACATCCAAGGGAGAGTGTTATGAATATCTTATTAAGTGGATGTCCATCATGATCAAGATAAAGTTTTAGTGTACTTTAAATTCTAATAGTTATTAAAATTAGATCTCTACTTCTATTATACTTCTTATGCCTATAAATAGAGACTCTAATGAAGCATTGTAATTACCCTTTTTTATCAATAAAGTACATTTTCTATTGCTTTCATATTTTCTTTGTTCTTTATTCTCTCCATCTCTCTTTATTTTATAATAGGTTTTATGATTTTTCGCTTACTAGCTCGTTATTTTATTCAACCACAAGTAAACATAATATTAAGTCAGAATTTATCTTAAAACCTTTTCATCGTATTGCTACCGCATGAGCACATTTAATGCATAAAAAGTTCTCATTAATAAAGTTCTTCCCACATGAAAACTTATCATAAATACTGCAAAGTTATACTTACTAACAGTTTTAAAATCTTGCAATTTCAAGAGCATTCGATAAAATTATCATATTAAAATGGTTATATCTTTCATTTAAAATTATTCTACAATTCAAGTGGATATTACAAGGTCAAGTATTCCGATCAAATATTCTGCTTTCAGCTCTTTATGGGGTATTACACGATCAATTCAATTTCTCATATAAGATATGTCACGATTATCATTCTAACATGCATATCAAATCTTTAAGCATTCATGGATCATGCATGATATAATTCAATAATCGAATCTTTTCATACCAAATATGAGATCTATTAAAGTGAATATCTTTTAAAACTAATGTATTAACCATCATATATTTTGTTCTTTCATAAATTGATATTTAGCTCTTTTGGAGCTTTTAATTAATTTTATACTACCGAATTTTGCATTAATATTAGTTTATTTTAGTACTAAATAAGATAAATACTTCATATATGTAAAGATAGTCTTAATTGTTACATTGTCAGCGAGACATACAATTCCTTCCTTAAAAGAATATTAACATAAACAAAATATTTAGGCATACGACAAGATGTGACCAATGATCCTTTATATCATATTAATAACAAAGTTATCTCTGCTCTCGTTGTTCTCTTATTCATTACTATATTTCCACTTTCAGTGATTACTATTTTGCCGCTTATCATAAGTCCATGATTATATCCTTAAAATTTTATTTTTATTGACATTAGTGACAAAATGAACTTTAATCACTATAATTAAGTGATTAGTTTGTGATTATGTGGTATATTATAAAAATATTATGTAAAAGATAATTCTAAGAGACAAAAAACCAAAGGATAGGTAATGATTTAAAAGTTAAGTTAATTCATATACGAATATGTACGTATATAATCACTATTTCATATATAGATATGAATATGATAACAATATAATTATATATACTATAATAAAATGATTGATTAAATTTGGTGTCACTTGTTAAAAATACAAAACGGCTAAAATTGTTAATTTTAATGTCATAATAACTTATTTAGCTCTCGACTTTAAAAAAAAAAAAGAGTCATTTTAGCTTTTCATTTAATTTTTCACCTATTTTAATCTTTAAACTTAAATTATTATCAAATCATCTCAAAATGAATAGAAAATTTAACATCGTGAACTTTGCTAACATATCATCCATGTGGTAGTCCATGTGTTTACCACATTAGAAATTAATTATTTTAAAAATATTTATTTTTATACCTTTTAGCAATTTTTAAAATAATTTTTAAAATTTTTAATTTTAAAAATTAATTAATTATTAATTTAACATTCACGTGACAATCTACATATATGTTACATTAGCAAAGTTAACAAATGTTAACTTTTCTATCCATTTTAGAGTGATATGAGAAACAACACATATTTAAGGGCTAATAAAAGCGAAAATTAAATGGAGAACTAAAATAACCTTTTTATATAAAGTTTGAGGGCCAAATAAATAATTATACTTTTTAAAAGATATAGAGATAATTATATCATTTAATTATTTTATAAAAAATTAAATTTATCTAGTACGCTTAAACTATTTTTTCAATTAAAACTATCCATTTGTATTTTTCCATAAAATAAACTTCCCATTATTATTAACGCAACTTTTAATTATTAGGAAAAAGCTATTCAACCTTTTATTTAAAAATATTATTAAAATTTAGATATGAATTATTACTTTTTTAAAATATAAAATTTATATATAATATACTTTCACCTAGCTGACAAATCCTAGTCATTAATTATGTGTTTTTTCAATATTATTTTGGAGATAGACCTATTCAAAGGTTAATTACTACCCTAATGTTTGAATTATAAGAGAGTTTAAATAAAAATATAAGATTAAAAAATGAACTTGGCAAAAGTTAAGTTCGTTTAAAATACTGAATAGAACTTGAGCTCTAACATTCAATTTTTAAGTTATATTTATTTTATTTTATTTTTATAGTAGGTAATTTATATAAAAGAAAATTAAAGATATAATACTATAATTTTAAACATTGAAGTTCTCGACGTTTAAAATTTAGTAAAAATTTCACAAAAAAGTAATAAAATATATTAAATTAATTTTCTTAAAAGAATTAAAAATTAATATTGATAAACCTAAAATAAGTTTGGGTTGACCATTTTCAAATATCGGCAGACTTGAGCGAAACTTGATGCACATATTTTGACTTGATTCAGATTTGGACATGCATAAAGTGTATTAATATTATTACATACGCTTGGCCTAATCAATTCCATGAACATTTCTATTTGAAGATTAGAGTTTAATTAATTCATATATAAATATTTATGCATATGAGATAACTTTAAAATTTAAAATAATAACTACAAAAGTTTAAAATTTTGTTTTAAATAACATTTATACCTTCTATTCTTTCTCTTTCTCTCTCTATATATATATTAAAATTGATAGGTTTTATGTAAATATAGAGTATATATTATTTGTCTAGGTTTTATGTAAGTATACAGCATATATTATTTTTCTATCTTAATTTCATTTTTAATTTAATTTTAATAATTTCTTTCAAGTTTTTTGACATATGAATCAAACGATCGTTAGTTCATAGTTGTCAAAATTGATTTAAACTACTGATTGAACCAGAAAATCAGTGGTTTGACCAATTTAAATATTGATTCAATTTTTACAATATTGCATAGTATCTCGCTATGTATTCACAGTATCACTATACATATAATCACTAGTCTAAAAGATAACAAGAACAATACTTTCTTGTTTTACTGATTCCAAATTTCAAACATAAAGAATAACCCTTAATTACCACAATTTTTGCATATTTTTATGTTCATGATTTGTTAATTAGGTTTATTTGATTTGTTACATAATTTATATCTATTTTAACTGTTAATGTTGTGTAAAACTATTTGTGTCTCAAATTAAATTATATTTTAGGTTCCTTAAGTTTCAATATTTTGTTTAATTATGAATTTCATCATTTTATTTTATAAAAATTTAAAATTAGTCTTTTCACTTTAATTTGTTAAAACTTGATCATCGTATTTTAGGATAATTGAGAAGTTATCTAGTTATTGGTAAATACATAAACTTTAATCGATCTGTTTTGCTAGTTTATAGCATATAAATTGTTAAATATTGATTTTTTAATTCATTGATTATAAATTGATGGATTGATAATTCTTAGATCAATAATTTAATAGTCATGTTCAATAACATTACCAATTGGAATAACTTATCAATCTTCATAAAATATGAATATCAAATTTTGAAATATTAGTGAGGTTAAATAGTAAAGTAGAGGATAAAATTAAGAATTATATCAATTTTATATAAAATACATACCAAAATATTATATAGAGGAATATCATATATATATATATATATATATATACTTTATATAAATCTTATGGACTTACTAAAATTGTGTTAATAAATAAATATATTATGTTGAGGCAGTTATTGAGCATTGTTTAAACCAATGCCTGAACCAGTACCAGTTGGTAGTGACCTTATCTGCTCAAAAAACTTGTCATGTTTAAGTTGACAAATTTGACAACTTATTCCTTTGGATTGTGATTCCTATTGTTATGTCGGACAACTGTCAGTCCATCCTTAAAATCCAAACTACACATAGCAACATATTTTGGAGATTGGTTTGGATTTGGATCAAAGCAATCAACTTCCCAAGTTTGGTGGATCGAATCAAATTATGCTAAACTAAAAAGTATTTCTTGAAGATTCAAGACTTATCCTGAGTTGCTAAAAGATATTTCTTGTGCATATTATCTTACTTATTTTGAATCGATTAAATTGCTAAGGTTAAACCAACATGTTCTTGCATCGCCCCCAGTTTATTCCTGAACATATTTGTCACTTAGGCTAATTATGACGAACAAACTAAAAAAATAATCTTGCTAGATCTAAAATCATCGTTAACCTATTACAATTAATAATCTATTAACCTATGATTCAATCACCACCATCTAGACAGTTAGTTGATATCAAGATTCAAATCAACCATAAACAATAATATAAACATAATAACAATGAAAAAGATTAAAGAAAAAAGAGAAAAAAAAATTCTTATTGATTTAAACTATAAATCTCTTTAACAATTCAATCCACGAGTTGATTGAAGTCGATGACTAATCAGCAGCACAATCACTTTAAAGAGAAAAAAACTAAAAATAAAGCTAAACAACTACTAAAACTAACAAAATTAAGTCTCTCAAATAGCATAACATCCTCCTCTTTAACTTAACCTAAAGTATGTTATTTATAGGTGTTTAGATGGCTAACCTAAGGCTTCATCTCCTACTTGGGTGCAAAGCATTGAAAACATTAGAAAAGGGACAAAAATTAGCTAAAAACTATCGAAATAGTGGCTCTAGGCACTGCGATGCATGACTTTGGTGTCGTGGTGTAGCACCCCTTACTCGACCCGATTGTCCGGTCTGAGCTACAGGATGCTGCATCCGTTTCCAGAGCAACTTCTATCAAAATGTAGTAAATGTATCAATCAACAAATATTTATGACTTAAACACATACATAATATGATTCACAACTAAATCCAAGCCTTAATCGAGCTTATGAAAGCTCTTTTGTTGACCCCAGCATGATTAGGACTAAATTGTAAAGTTTTAAAAATTCAGGGTTGACGTCATGTCATCACCTCCTCCATGTCATGACATCGCCAAATAGTTTTTCACGTTGCAACTCGGCCACTCGACATTTGAATGTCACAAACTGTCGACCGACGTTGCAACCAAAAAAGTTGTTCGTCTCGATGTGGGCTTTATTTTTGGTAAAATTTAGGCCATTTTGTGCCTATTCCATGTCAACCTAACCAATTACACATTTGTTGCATAATTGTACACCTTTACTTGCATAATATCATACCAAGAACATAACAAAACATGTAACACCTCAAACCCGGCCTAGACGTTACGACCGGATCTGGCATGTCACATGAAAGGGTTGTTTAAAAACTGCGCGATCGTTAAAAACTTCGTATTCTTTTTAAAGCTCCGCTTTGTTGTTTGTGAAATTCAGATTTACTTTTATGGTTTTCTTGTAAAAGCATTGTTATTGCTATTAGCGAAAACTTTGTTTATAGCAGAAATCAGATCCAGTAATTTACGGAAACGTGATATTTTGAAAATAGTTATTAACTTTTTAAGAAAACCCAGTATTTAATCATTTATAGTTTGAATATAACAGAAATGAAAGTTAAAAAGTAAAACAAAATCCAAAGGCCTTATTACAAAATACTGAACCCAAATTAAAATAATCTTAAAATGAAGTAAATATCGAATTTACTAAAATTCGTGAATAAAGCTCCGATGTATGGCCACCACAGAGTCCTCCGCAGCTCTAAATCCTCCAATGCTAGGGATCACCTACAAGGTTAAAGCAAAGGGGTGAGTTACGAGAACTCAATGTGTAATCCCTTAATCGGTCATTAATTGGGCCCGAGCCCATACGGAAGTGGACTGGGCTGAAGCCCATACAGAAGCAGATTGGGCTGAAGCCCTATTCGATAACAATCTGGGCATTAGCCCTATAAACATGATCATGCAAACAAAATATGCAGCCCAGCCTAATAATCCATCCGCTACACACCACCCGTACCAACCCAACACACCTGTGGGGATTTCTAAATCGACCCATCCATCCGCTACACACCTCAATGGAAGACAAGCTGCTAATCACAAAATTTGTTGCAAAGCCACCAGAATAACAGAATATACGTGGCATAGCCAGCAGACAGAATGTGGCAGAGCCACCAGATCACACTTCCTCCGATCATTAATAACCCAATCCCATACAAAATGTCATGTATACAAGTATGTATCAAAAATGATGTATGAAATAAACTATCGTCATAACCAGATAAACAAAATACACACAATCATGCTAATTAACCCCTAAGGGTATAACAGTAATTTACCTACAAAGGGTATTTCAGTAATTTACCCACCAAGGGTATTTTAGTAATTTACCCACCAAGGGTATTTCAATAATTTTACCCACCAAAGGTATTTCGATAATTTTCCAAACTAGGGGCATTTGGTAATTTTGCAAACTAGGGGTATTTTAGTAATTTTATAAACTAGAGGTATTTCGGTAATTTCATAAACTGAGATATTCTAAACAGAGATCACGATGCGAATGGGCCTAAGGCCTATTCTCGACCCAAATGGATCCACACATTTGTGTGGCCCATTTAGCCAAAATCTAGCCACAGATATGAGATTCACATAGACTAGTTCACTATCTACTACACAATCATACAATTTATTCATATGGGTCCCCGGGCCCATTGCACTTAGCCCCTTTTGGCCCATCGTGGCCCAAACAACGTCAACCTACAAGAATACTCATGGTGGCCTCGACTATAGCGTCCAAGCTCCCACACGTGCGCCTGCCCTCTTGTGTGGCTACCATCGTTGTGTGGTGGCATTTCGGCATTTGTCGCCTACTGACTAGGGTAGGTGAAATACACACGATAGAGTCTGAAGCTAATCAGGTGCTCAATGCTCCTATGCCCAAACGCCCACCAAGGTATGCTTCCTCTCCTCATAGACAGCTCCATATATAGCCAGCTTCTCACTTTCCCTCTTGCTAGCTTTCCGATGTGGGATCCCTTCTTCAGTAGAGTTTAAATCCAACACAAACCCTGGCCGTCCAATCTACAAAATAAATACTCCCCTGCTTGTCATGAGATTCGAACCCAGGCTCTCCCATCAGTCAATTCACGCCACTTGCCACTAAGCCACCAGCTCCTCTTGTGTCTAACATCATGCGCAACTAAATATAAATCTATGGGCCAAAGTTTAAGTTCACTTAAAAATAAATCAAAAAGAAATGCCAGCGTCAAGGCTTGAACCTTGGACTCCTTACTTCCTTGTGGCATCACCTCCTTGTCTCTTATGTGGCGTCACTTTGCCACTACACCACAAGCTCTTTTTGTGTCATTTTTCTCCACATTTTATTCTTAAAGCCTACTTATTAACTCTCAGGGTTTTACTCACCTAAAACCAAAATTTTTCTTAAGGATTTTCGGTGATTGGATAAGAGGGATTAGGAGACCGTGTATAGGGGATATATATAGGTGAAAATGGACATTCTAGCAAAGAAGAAAAATCCTCTTTAATTCAATTTGTAAATTTCTTTCTTTTACTTTCTTTGTCTTCTTCGGTTGCTTCAGAGAAGAAGAGAACTTAGGATGGAGTAGAAGTTATGAGCATTGGAGTCTGAAAGTAGAGAGATTTTGAAACTGGTAAGATCCCTAACTCTATATGCTTGATAATTTAAGAAGAGGGGTGGCAAGGGCTCCTAATAAGTTTCAATTAAGTGAATTTTGGGTTAAAGTTTGTGTGACTTTAATTTAACTTATTGATGCGGTTGTCATACTTAACTTCCAGGATAAAGGAGGCTCTAGCATAGTGACAAGCTAAGCTGACAAGGGGAAAGGATTTAAGGTGAGTTTTTGATCTTCATTTTTGGGTAATTGATGATGTTATATCTTTTGTTTGAACTATATTCACGTCTATTCTAAGTAAAGACTAGAACTATGGTTGTGTTTGATTATGAAAAATCTTGTGAGTGTGTACTCTTGCAAGTCTAGTTGTTGAATGGTATTGTTTGTGACTTGAAAAATATATGAATAGCATGCTATTTATAATAATATTTAGCAAAATGTAATGCATGGAATTACTTGTTAATATTATGTGCAATGTACGAAAAAATTTTACCTTGATGGAGTAGATGAAGTTCGGAATAAGTGGCAGAATGGAAGAATGGGCGAATTGTTATGGGACTTCAAGGGAGTTTTATTGCATCATGAATGGTATCAACTGGCTCAATAGAGCGACACTGTGAATATGGTTTATCGACTCTATAAAGTGACACTGCAATAGCGGTAAGGTCGTTCGAGGCGACACTATGGAAAACATTTAAGGTGTAAGACCATAGCTCGACTATGGTAGTTGATAGAGTCTACCAGGACATTAGACATGGGGTTACATGTATAAGACCTTATCTCAACTATGGCAACATGTGGAGTCCACTGGGATAGTAAACACAAGGTAGTGCATCGGGACAATAAACATGAGGTAGTCCATCAGGACATGAAACATGGGGTACATGTGTAAGACCATAGCTCGATTATGAAAGCATATGAAGTCTACAGACTAGTAAACCAGGATACTTGCTACGGTATAAAGAAGAAATCGTGTTGTGACTAGTGCACCCCAGGGCAAAAAACTAGGTCGTGCAAAACCTCTATCTGTTAACTCTTGCAACTGAGCTTTCAACTCTTTCAATTCTGTCGGAGCCATTTTGTATGGGGCTATCTATATCGGTGATATTTTTGTACTAACTCAATAGAAAATTTGACCTCTCTGATCGGTGGTAACCCCGGTAACTCTTCTGGAAACACATCCAGAAACTCACAGACAACTGGCACTGATTCGATCTTAGATTCAGACACTTTTGTATCCAAAACATAAGTGATCGTTGTAAAATTGTCGAGTTTTAAAATTTATAAAGAGAATGATAGAACCTGGAAACTAACTCTGACAATGACTCAAGGCAAGTGTACCTATCGAACAGTAGTATAGCTTAGGCAAGACTGGATTATCAAACCCAAAGGAACTAAAAGTACTAATACTCACTTTCTTTCTATTATTTAGCCTAAATATTAAATGATTTGGTTGATTAACTAATTAATTACCAAACTAAGATGCAAAGACAAAAAAGAATGAATTGGAAAATAACTTGAAGAGAAACTCAGTTGATCACAATGATACCATTAGGAAGAATCCACCTAGACTTCACTTATTATCTAACACTGAACCATACGATTTATTCACTTGACTTGATCCGTAAGACTCCCTAACGTATATTAAACCCTCTCTCAAAATGAATAATGTCTAACCATAGGTTAATTAACGAAAATCTCTTTCTCACTTAATAACCTCTTAGAATAGCAATAAATCGAACTATGGACTCCCATATTAGGTTTCACCCTAATCTGGAAAAATCTCGTCACCCTATCTCTAGGCACGCGAACAACTCCGCTGAATTATGCTAGATCTATTCTTAGGCAGGGTCTACTCCTCCTCCATCTAAGAACATCTGATTTGAATTAATATCCTGGAAACATTAACACAAGAATTAAGTACACATAATTAAGAGCAAATCAAGTATTTATCATATAATTCAGAAGACAATAACAAGATTCATCTAGGTTTCATCCCCTTCAGGTATCTAAAGGGTTTAGTTCATAAAAAAGAAAGAAAACATCTCAAGAGAAAAGATAAAACAAAACATAAGAAATCCCTAGAACCCCCTGAAGGAATTGAAGGAGAGATCCACCGTCTTGAGTAGAATTCTGGCTTCTTGAGATGGATCAACTGGCTATCTTCGAGTGATTCCCACAAAAGTTTCGGCTTTTGCCGAATTTCGAATGTCTCGGCCTCCGCTCCACACGTCCCTTTCAGGTTATACTTAGGATGTTTATATAGACTTTTGGAATGCTTTACTTTGCCTCTAAGTGTCCCAATTCAAGTATACTTCCTACTCGGTGTTTGAATAGGCTTTGGAATGTGTTTCTTTGCCTCAAAGTATCCAAATCCGAGTGAAATTGCTCTCTCCCGCGGTAGGGGCACAACCATGGCACACGCCCGTGTAAATCGACTTCAGGCCGTGTTTTTATTTTGCTAATTAAGGCACGGCCATGTAAATCGTGGTATGGACATGTGAAGTAATTTGACGAGACACGACCGTGTGGCTTGAAGTCCAGGCCGTGTCGGTTTCCACTTTGGCCCAAATTGGCCCGCTTTAAGCCCGTTTCTCATTCTTTTCATCCTCGGGTGCTTTCTTGAGTATAAAACATGAAAATAAAGGATCAAGAGCACCTTTTTACATAAATCAAGGGCTAAATCATCCAAAAGCATGCTAAATATGGGGTTAAAATATGTTACTTTTACGGTTTATCAAATACCCCTACACTTAAGCTTTTGCTTATCCTCAAGCAAAATTCTCAACTTACAATTAAAACGAACTTTCCACAATTCACAATTCCTATCAATAATGCCTCATCATAATTCATAGATAATTTATACATGGATAATTTAACTCAAAGACTCTTAAAGATTCAAACAATATAAGTCATATATTTGTAGCACGAAAACATCGGTGTCTTCCCTTATCTAAATAATTACCTTTAATTCAAAACTGACAAGGATTGACATCCTCACTAAAGGTTAAATCAAAGCACTCAAAGTGTTTAAGGTTCAAGAATAAGCACTCATAAGTCGAATGTGAAAAGTTAATCCCATAGGCTTGCTTGAAAATCAAATCTCCACCATTGTAATATGAGATGATACACTAATCAAAAGGTCTTTAATAGGGTTGTAACGGGGCTTGGGTTAAAGGTGTGGATAAAGGCTGAATTAAAAGGTTTAGATACAATATTGAATTGACAAGTTACCTAACTTTTAGAAAAATAATTGAACTAATAATCTGAATAATTACATCACATGAAAATACTAATAATACGAGCTTCTTCTTCAAGATGCTGAATTAACGTACAAGCTCTTAGAACATAGAACTAATAATAAATATACTTCATTTTTTTAGAACAAATAAAATAAATACATAATATAAGAAATAACTATATCAACTAAAATAAAGTAATTAGGCAATTGATCAAATCGATTCTCGATAAAAAGGTAGTCAAAGGAATGGTGATAACAAATACAAATGGTTTTGGGTTAATATTAGCGGGTGAATCAATAAAAAGGGTGGTTAGGATTAAATGGGTTCACTAAGGGTTAATTTGTGAAGGTAGGCTTTTTAATGGAGTGAATGGGTTAAAACCTAGGTGCCTTTATCATCTCAGTATATCAAATCAATTAATGTGGTCTCGACATGTATAATTAAGGCAAGTTCTAGAATAACAATTCAGTGTAGCCTCACTCATAATCAATAAAGTGAGCACGAAAAAGAATATATGCTCTATAAGGCTCAAAATCTCACAAAAATTATAGGTCTTTGACATCAATCCTATAAATTTCAAACTTTAAGGTAATATTCAAATCCAGTTTAACAACCTAGGAAATTTTTATTCTTAAAAATAGACTTATCATGCTTGATTCTCTAGTATCTTAAAGTATAAATCATCAATGCACAATTATCAATGACTTACTCAAAAACATATCAATAAAAATCATAATTCATTAGAAATTTCACCCTAATTAATAATATGAGAAAATTACTTAGGAACAAGACTAAAATTCAAGATTTTAGAATAATGCAAAAAGTTAGGTACTTTTACCCCCTCCACTTAAGATGTACATTGCCCTCAATGTACAAAGATGGATAACTAATAATGTAATCAAAAGAGAAGGGAAGAAGCAACACTTCCTAAATTTTGGATGATTCCGGGAATTGGCGGTGGTCGTGGTAGAAGATGGGGCTTGGAGGAGTGGTGGTGGAGTGTTCTATGGGCCTGATGGGGTGGCTACCGACAATCTTTGTACTAGATGAAGAAATTGGGAAGCCTGCAAAGATGTAGCCAGGAAATCTAAAGAAACATTAAAAATATACTAATAATATAATTAAAAATAAAGAAAATAAAGAGAATGAGACTAAGAAGAAAACTGGAATTAAAAGAAAAGACTAATGGACTGAAGAGTCCTTATTGACAGATGGCCTGCAAAGTGGGGGTGATTTCTAAGGTTGCGGAGGTGTTGGTGGTGGTGAAAGTGGCGTGATTCCCAAGCAGCCTTTAGAACCTACCAAGAAACTAAAATGAAATAAACTAAATTAAGCATAAGATAGTCAAAGAGAAGGAAAATAAGGGAGAGGAGAAAAATAAAATAAAAACTAAATAGCCGCTAAGACCGCTGGCTTGTTGACTCGCTGAAGCTGCCAGCATGAACTCATGTGAATCGGTCTCCTTTGAGAAGACTGTGGTTGGCCTCTTACGCTTCTTCGACATATCTTCGGTGTGGCTCAATAGAGACTTGTGATGAAGAAGAAATCTGAGATGAAAGAGGAAGAGAAGAGGTGAAAAGTAGAAGAATAAGGAGGGGAGGTTGGTGTTTAAATAGAGGCTTGATTTCTGGTACTTGCCCACGCCCGTGGACCAAGGGTGTGTTGATTCACACGGCCAATTTTTAACCAGCCACACTCGTGTGTGATAAGTCGGTATGTTGGCACGGTTGGGTGGCATGGGCATGTCTTTCCCATGTCTGGTAAGTCAGTAGCTTCACACAGTCATAAAGCACGGCCGTGCCACTTTGTCGGTGCCCGTGGGGGAGTGGTTGGATTTGTGACTTCAATAGTTAGTTGGGGCTGATTTGTACCGTCTCTGCCATATCAGTATGGAGATTCTATACTTCCATACGGCTACGGCCATGGCCGTATGCTAGGCCGTGTGGTCTGGAAATCTGTACTTTTGTTTTATTAAAATTCTAGAATAAAAATATAAAGAAATAATAAAAAATAGAAATAAATCGATAGTGTTAGTGTTCGGGTTGCCTCCCGAGAAGCGTTTGTTTAAAGTCTTAAGCTAGACTTTCCCTTTGTTTGTATAATCATGGTGGTTTGAAGGGTTTGAACATCTTCTCTCATGCTTTCGATTTTATATTCATGATAAATTTTAAGTCGAGAGGCGTTTACCTTAAAAGTGCCGAATGTTGGATTGCTTACCTTGACTGTTTCGTATGGGAAGATATTTCGTACCTCAAAAGGAATGTCTTCATTTGAACTCAGGGTTAGTGTTGTGATGCGCGGATCTGCTTTATGTAACCGTATCTGATCTCCTATTTTGAAGTGGTTTGATGTTCCTTTGAGCTCTTTTGGGGTTCCTTAGGTTTTACTTCATGCAATTCCTGTTCCTCTTTGAATTATGTCTTCCATTCTTTTAGTTTGTCAACCCTAGGGCTTCGTTCCTCATATAATTCTTCTTTGTTGGCACTAGGTCCATACTTCAGCTCAGGTTCGTATCCTTGTGGTGTTTCCTGCAATGAATGTTGCTCAAATTGATCATTAACTGAATTGACTTTCTTACCTTCATTGATTGTAGTCCTGGTCGAGTCAAGAGCTTGAAGACTGATTGATTCATCACCTACACGAAGAATGAGTTCTCCTGTGGCAACATCAATTTTTGTTCTGGCAGTTGCTAGGAAGGGTCTTCCTAAAATTAAAGGGATTGAATTATCCTTCCATGTCTAAGACAAAAAATCTACTGGGAAAACGAATTTGTCAATTTTTACAAGAACATCTTCGATAATACCCCTAGGAATTCTAACAGTTTTATTAGCTAATTGAATACTCATCCTAGTTTGTTTAGGTTTCCCTAGACCTAGTTGTTTAAATAATGTATAAGGCATGAAATTAATGCTTGCCCCTAAATCAGCTAACGCGTTATCAACACTTAAACTACCAATTAAACAAGGGATAGTAAAACTCCCTGGATCTTTTTGCTTCTGTGGTAGTCTATTCTATACCATTGCTGAGGATATTGCGTTTAATTCCACATGTGGCTCTTCATCTAATTTGCGTTTGTTCATCAAGAGTTGTTTTAAAAATTTTCTTGAATCTAGCATCTGAAAAAGAGCTTCAAGAAGCGGTAAGTTAATATGTAATTTCTTTAAGAGTTTAAGAAACTTACCGAACTATTCCTTTGTATCGTCTTTGTTTATTACTTCTGGGTGTTTCCTCAATTTTTCCTTCTTCGTCCTTGTTTTCGCTTGTTGAGATGGGCCATCTAACCTTACATTTTCCTGAGCTGTTATGGTTTGGAATTTTCTCCTTTGGGTTGATCTCAGTGTTGCTTGTTAGACGCCCTTGCGGTCATTCGGACATTAATTTTGCAAGTTGTACGACTGCTTTAGTGACTTCCCCTACTGACTTAGTAAGTTCTCCTAATCGGTTCTTGGTCTCTTCAGTTGATGTTTGTTGACTTCTAAGTGTTTTCTCAGTATCCTGGAGATGATTTTCTGTGCTTGCCATGAATTTTGCCAACATCTCTTCGAGGTTTGGCTTCTTCTCTTACGGATATGGCTGATTTTGGAAATTTTGGGGAGGTTGTTGTCTTTGATTTACTTGATTTCCTTTACCTCCCCATGAAAAATTTAGGTGGTTCCTCCAACCTGGATTGTAAGTATTACTATAAAGATTATTTTTGGATCGAAAATTATTACCTATATAGTTCATCTATTCGCTTTCTGTGCTCGGTTGGTAGGGTGGGTACTCAAGATTTGCCACAATTCCACTTGTGTTGTACTGCGTTACTGGATGTACCTGCGAAGAACACAAGCTATCAAGCTTTTTATTCATCATCTCTACCTGATTCGATAGCATGGTTACTGCATCAATGCTGAAAACTTCGGCCGATCTTGTCGATTTTTTCCTTGTAACTTGCCACTGATAATTATTCAGCGACATCTCTTCAATAAATTCATAGGCTACTTCAGGAGTTTTATTATTCAGAGTTTCACTGGAGGCTGAATCAATTAGTTGCCTCGTTAAGGGATTTATACCGTTATAAAAAGTTTGGACTTGTAGCCACAAGGGTAAACCATGGTGTGGGCACCTTCTTAAGAGATCCTTGTATCTCTCCCATGCGTCGTATAATGTCTCTAAATTCGTCTGCACAAAAGAAGAGATATCATTCCGTAATTTGGCCGTTTTGGCTGGTGGAAAATATTTTAATAAAAAATTTTTGGTCATTTGGTCCCATGTAGTGATTGACCCTCGTGGTAACGAGTTTAACCATTGTTTGGTTTTATTCCTTAATGAAAAGGGAAATAATCGAAGATGAATGGCATCATCAGAAACGCCATTTATTTTGAAAGTGTCACAGAACTTTAAAAATTAGCTATTTGATTATTCGGGTCTTCATCTTGCAAACCATAAAATTCAACAAATTATTGAATTATTTGTATTGTGTTAGGAATTCAAAATTATTAGCAGCTATAGCAGGCCTAACAATACTAGATTCTGCTCCTGTTAAATTAGGTTTAGCATAATCATAAATAGTACGCAGAGCATTGTTTTCTGCCACATCTAGTGGTGAATTATTCTCATCCATCCCTTTAGTAGGATTGGATTCGCCTTGTTTTTGTTCTTTTTGGTAATTTAAGGCTCGCCTGATTTCTCTGCGATTCCTATGAGCGGTAGCTTCAATATCACTATTGTATACTAGAGGTCCTGTCGGGTTCCTTCTAGTCATAAACTAGAGGTACCTACTGAAAAAGAAAGAAAGAAAGAAAATTAGAAAAATAAAATAAAATCAATTACGAAAATAAAAATAAAAATAATGGCTAAAGTAATAAAAATAGATTTTTCTTAATATTTTAGTTCCCCGGCAACAGCGCCAAAAACTTGATCGTTGTAAAATTGTCGAGTTTTAAAATTTATAAAGAGAATGATCGAACCTGGAAACTAACTCTTACAATGACTTAAGGCAAGTGTACCTATCGAACAGTAGTATAGCTTAGGTAAGACCGGATTATCGAACCCAAAGGAACTAAAAGTACTAATACTCACTTTCTTTCTATTATTTAGCCTAAATATTAAATGATTTGGTTGATTAACTAATTAATTACTAAACTAAGATGCAAAGACAAAAAGAATGAATTGGAAAATAACTTGAAGAGAACCTCAGTTGATCACGATGATACCATCAGGAAGAATCTACCTAGACTTCACTTATTATCTAACACTAAACCATACGATTTATTCACTTGACTTGATCCATAAGACTCCCTAATGTATATTAAACCCTCTCTCGAGTCGAATAACATCTAACCTTAGGTTAATTAACAAAAATCTCTCTCATTTAATAACCCTCTAGAATAGCAGTAAATCGAACTATGGACTCCCATATTAGGTTAAACCCTAATCTGGCAAAATCTCGTCACCCTATCTCTAGGCGCGCGAACGACTCCGCTTAATTATGCTAGATCTATTCTTAGGTAGGGTCTATTCCTCCTCCACCTAAGGACATCTGACTTGAATATCTCGGAAACATTAACACAAGAATTAAGCACACATAATTAAGAACAAATCAAGTATCTATCATATAATTTAGAAGACAATAACAAGATTCATCTAGGTTGTATCCCCTTCAGGTATCTGAAGGGTTTAGTTCATAACAAATAAAGAAAACATCTCAAGAGAAAAGATAAAACAAAACATAAGAAATCCCTAGAACCCCCTGAAAGAATTGAAGGAGAGATCTGTCGTCTTGAGTAGAATTCCGGCTTCTTGAGATGGATCAACTGGCTATCTTCGAGTGATTCCCAAAAAAGTTCGACTTCTGCCAAATTTCGAATGTCTCGGCCTCCGCTCCACATGTCCCTTTTAGGTTACACTTAGGGTATTTATATAGACTTTTGGAATGCTTTCCTTGGCCTCTAAGTGTCCCAATTCAAGTATACTTCCTCCTTCGTGTTTGAATAGGCTTTGGAATGTGTTTCTTCGCCTCAAAGTATCCAAATTTGAGTGAAATTGCTCTCTCCCGTGGCAGGGGCACGGCCATGGCACACGCCCGTGTAAATCGACTTCAGGCCGTGTTTCTATTATGTTAATTGAGGCATGGCCATGTAAATTGTGGTATGGCCATGTGAAGTAATTTGATGAGACACGGCCGTGTGGCTTGAAGTCCAGGCCGTGTCGATTTCCACTTTGGCCCAAATTGGCCCGTTTTAAGCACATTTCTCGTTCTTTTCATCCTCGAGTGCTTTCCTGAGTATAAAACATGAAAATAAAGGATTAAGAGCACCTTTTTACATAAATCAAGGGCTAAATCATCCAAAATCATGCTAAATATGGGGTTAAAATATGTTACTTTTACAGTTTATCAATAAGCTAGGTAAGCATCACAACCTTTTCTCACATATCTATGAGATGACATTGATGAAATCACAACAAGCAACCCACTCGACTCATCTAATTCAATTCGGAGAATTTCACTATTCTGACATTTTAATTCAATACTCTTTTGCCTAGAATTCACAATAACATCATGAAACGTCAACCAATCCATACCCGAAATTATATAGAATTCATCAAATGGTAGTAGCATCAAATTAGCTAAAAACAGTAGCCCTGAGTCATTAAAAGATAGTTCTTGCAGACTTTATCAACTAGAACATATTTGCCTAAGGGTTTGATACTTTAATTACAAACTCAGTAGACTCAATAGGTAAACTCTTACTAGACACCAATTTCATAGAAATATATGAATGAGTCAGTCCAGGATCAATTAAAGAAATCACATTAGTTTCATAAATAGAAAATGTATCGGTGATAACATCGGGTGATGACGCGTCTTCGCGAGCGCGAATAACGTAAGCTCTAGTAGGTGCTCTGGCCTCAGATCTCACAACGGAGTCCTTAGTCATTCCTCTACTACTAGACACATTCCCCACATTTCTAGGTGGCCTCCCTCTATTAACTGTGTTGCTCGATCTTGCATTCTAGAATTTATCTTTCTCATCTAATTTGGGACAACCTCGAATGAAATGATTTTGTGATCTACATCTAAAATAAGCCCAGTCTTTAATTCTACATTCATCAGGATGCCATCTTCCGCATCATTGTCATTCAGGTCTATTTTCTCACACTGCCAACACTCGATACTAATGTAGCTTGAGCTTTAGGACTTGAGTATTTTTTCCACGATCTCTATTTGAATATCCCACTGAAGCATTTGAGCGACTAAAAAATCTTGTGATTTTTTTGATGAAGATTGATATGGTTTATTCATCGATCTTTTCCTCAAATCTCTAGCTTCAAAATCCGCCTCTTTCTTTGCCAAGTTCTTCGACTTTACAAGCTCTATCAACCAACACAATGAATTCTTTTAATTCAAGAATCCTGACTAATAGTCTGTTGTCTTCGTTTAACCCATCTTCAAACCTTTTACACATTATGGCCTCAGTTGAAACACATTCCCGAGCATATTTACTAAGTCTCACAAACTTTCGCTCATATTCTGTGACAAATATACGACCCTGTTTCAACTCTAGAAACTCTTTTCTCTTTTGATCAATAAACCATTGACTTATATATTTCTTTATGAATTCAACTTGAAAGAATTCCCATGTAACTCTTTCTCTCGGTACCACTGATACTAGAGTATTCCATCACTGATACGCAGTGTCCCTCAATAGTGAAATGAGACATTTTAAACACTATGCCGGTGTGCAAGAAAGTTCATCAAAAACTGTGATAGTGTTTTCAAGCCAAAACTTGGCTTGCTCAGGATCATCATCCATATTAGCTCTAAACTCTTCAGTTCCGTGTTTTGAATTTTATCAACTGATAGCTTATTCAGTCGTAAAAGTTCCACACCTTGAGGAGCTATGGGAATTGGTTGTGGATTAGGTGGGGGTGGAGGTTGTTGAGTAGCCAAATTTGTTCGAACATACTCCATAAACCACTCATTCATCATCTGGAATAAGGTTTCTTTAGCCTCTCCTCCCTGGCTACCCGATACGGGTCTAGACTCAGATTGTGCTACCCCGTTAATAGAGGCAGGTGCATTACTTTCAACATCGTCAACTACAGCTCGATTGTGATCCATTTACTATATAAAAACACAATTTAAATTGTCAGGAGGTAGGTTATATATGCATGTATAGCTAGACTCTCACATACGCTAAATTAATCCGAGAATCGACTAAATCGTTGCTCTAATACCAATTAATGTAACACCTATCACCCGTATTTAATGCTGGAATAGGGTTACAGAGTGTTGCCGCACATATCATACAATTACACATACATTTCACATACATTTTCAAATTTTATATAATCATCAATCAATAACATTCATGTTGTCCCTAAAACGAGCCTACGGTGCCCAAAACATGCAATCGGGGTGGTTCGGGACTAAACCGATAACTTTAGAAACTTCTTAAACATTTAGAAAATTTTTAAAAAAAAATAGTGGACACATGCCCGTGTGGCCTGGCCGTATGTCTCACACGGCCAAAGACATGCTCGTGTCACAGGCCGTGTGGACATTCGAAATGGGAGCACATGGATGTGTCCCAGCCCGTGTCCAACCCTGTGTAACTCTCTGACTTGGGTCACACGGTCAACACACACACTCGTGTGACTAGCCCGTGTACCTTTAAAATGGCCATACACCCCCGTGTACCAAGTCGTGTGCTAGGTTGTGCAAAACCTGTAGGGTATACACGCCCGTGTGTGAGGCCATGTGGAGCATACTGACTTGGTTTCTAATTCAACACCAGGGGACACACGGCTGTGTACATGGCCGTGTGTCACACACGGCTAGGACACATGCCCGTGTCTCTGCTCGTGTGGACAAAAATAGCTATTTACCAAGCCATTTTGCCACCCAAAATTGTGTACACCTACATCAACTCAATTGGCACCAAAACATAGTATAATTTGGTATTCAAAACCAACCAATTCAAGCCTAATTCATACATATTCTATACAACCTTTCTCAATGCACACAAGTCACAAATTAGACCATACCATTTATACCAAAATCACATATACAATTCAACTAATTATATACTTCCAAATATGCATCAATGTACTTAATTTCACAAACATATATGCTCTCTAATTTCATCCATTTATTATCCACCATATCTATATCCACAAGCTTCATAGTATAAGCCATGCACACATATTCAAACATACCAAATAAGCCAGCTCCTATGGCAATATACAAAACTAAACATTTAACATTTACAAGCCACTTCAAATGATCAAAATCATTATCAACTCATAACCAAAACAACTTTAATCACATATAGGCCATATAATCCAAAACATAAACTCAAAAGTACCACATAAACTCAAAAGTACCAAAGTGATAGGAGGATAGTGTGACGAAGTCTCCAACAATCCATGAATCGAGCTAGCTTTGAAATCACTATAAAACAAGGTAAAATAAACAGTAAAATAAACAAAGTATAGCTTAGTAAGCTCGTATGAAATAAACTCAATCTATTCACAAATGCACAACTCACAAATTGATTATATCAACATGTAACTCATATTAATTAACAAACCTTTCATATATTCAATTATAAGATTAAACGTGTCTTTCACAAGTTTCTTTGATTTAAAGCTTATACGGTTCATGTGCATACATGTACCATCTTGTATCAATCTCATATTCAACCACATCTTTCATTTACCCGTTGAACCATTCAGAATACTATCGGATACTCAGGAAACTCGCACTGAAGTTCCACATACATAGTCAATGCTATCTCAATCTCATATCACATATAAGCTTACTCTCGATATATCAACGGGCCTGCTCATACAAGCTGTTAGTCAAGACATAGCTACACGGTGCTACTCACACAAGCTATCAAGTAACCACAACACATGTTTGTATACTCAACCACTGGTAGGACGTAGAGGACCAGCACCCGGATCACATAATCACAATAACCCCTAATGACATGTCATTCGTATCCTAATCTATTCATAAAGTTCAACCGGGATTTCAAATGCCGAATCTTCATCGAATCATTGTCGAACATGTCCGTAGTCTCGTATTCACATTTTATGCAATATCAAAGCATTTAAAATATATTTACAACGAAACTTATTACATAAAAACTTACCTCAGACGCTAAAACGGCAAAATAGGTCGATTAGTCGAGTACTTTATTTTTCCCCCGATCTAGATCTGAATTTCGCTTTTCTTGATCTATATGTAATCAAAATCAAATTATTTAATTATTTCTCTATTCAATTTAGTCCAAAATTCACATTAAGGCACTTTTACACATTTTCCCTAATGTTTCACATATTTACAATTTAGTCCTTATTTCACAAAATCAAAATTTCATGCAATTAAATACCAACCCATGCTAGCCGAATTTTTCTAGTACTCATATCAGCCCATAATTTTTATTTATTTCACATTTTAACCGCAAAGTTTCCATATTTCTCAATTTAATCCCTAATTTGCATTTTCACTAAAAATCACTTAACAAAACTTGTATAACTATCATTAAACATTCATAATCTATCATCAATCATCAAAATACATACTTATTCATCAATGGAAACATCCTAAATATTTAACAATTTTGCAAAATAGTCCCTAGGCTAGCTAGACTAAGCTGCAACAATCTCAAAAACATAAAAATCATTAAAAACGGGACAAAAAGAACTTACAATTAGGCTAGCAATTGACTGAAACTTTAAACCCTAGAAATGGATTTTTCTTCTCTTCAATTTTGGCAAAAGATGAAGATGAAAGCATTTAATTTTTGTTTGTTTTATTATAATAAACATATATTTACCAATTACCAAATTAACCTTAATAATAAACTATTAATTCACCTAACTAATGGCCATACTTGTCCACTCATAAAAGCAAAGGGTTAATTACCACATAAGGACCTCCACTATTTAATTTCATAGCCATTTAATACCTTTAGCTAATAGAACATAAGTTTTATAGCTTACGCGATTTAATCCTTTTTATAGAATTAAACACTTAAACAATAAAATTTCCTAACGAAAATTTCACACAAACATATTATCATGCTGTAGACCTTCATTTAATAATAAAATTAATATTTTGACTTCAGATTTGTGGTCCCAAAATCACTGTTCGATTTGACTAAAAATGGGCTATTACACTAGCCGTCACACGCCCATGTGTCTGGACGTATAGACTCAGAATATACTTTAAACAACAAGTTTACCATTCCATGGAAGCTTGGACAGTAAGTAATTCAAATATTCTTCGTTTAACCAATTCAAAACACAATCAAACACATTCAAATCATATCAAAACAACCATCCTAGGTGCCTAACTAATGTACCCTCATTGGTACCACATTTATATCATCAAAACATATCATCAAACTATTATTCAAGTCCAAATTATAAACATACCTAATTTAATCCATTTTTCCTAGTTTATAAATATTTAAACCTAAATTTAACATGCCATAATATAACTTCAAAAACAAGCACATATTCATATGTATATACCGGCCAGTATTAAACTTATAACTTCATTTACAATCAAACCACAAAATAACTATTATTTAGACACCTAGGTACATGCCGACACAAAAGATAGACATCACCACATTTGAGTTCGGGATCGTTATTGGATGCTGAATCGGCGATCAAAACCTAAATACTTAACTGCATCGAAAATCAAAATCGTATCGCTGAGTAAAAATTCAGTGGTATTTCTATAACCGAATATTTAAAGACAAACAATATAATAGTCCCAATTGAATATTTTAAACCATATTTTATTTATACAATAACATTAACCATTCAATACTCAAAACATAAATACATCATTTTATACCATATTCAAATTTCATCACTTGCTATACATAATAGCTTTTCACAATTTGATCGACATATGAATTGAAACAATAACAATATCCAATTCATGAATACATAATTCATGTGCATCAATTTCATGTTTCGCTTCGTTATCCTATTTTCAATTCTCGTAAAGTATCATCCAATATCAATCATAGTACCATTTTATTTAATTACCCTATTAACATGACTCAGAATCGGACGGAAACACGGATCCAACCAACACACCAATTTTGCATCCAGTGCCTCATCGGATAATTCGAAGTAATAAATTGACACCCGGTGTCTCATTGAATAAATCCGAAGTAATAAATTGACACCCAGTGTCTCATCAGTTAAACCGAAGTAAATTGGCACTCAGTGCCTCATCGACTCGAAGTCGAAGAGATCCCTGAACTTTTCCAATCCTATGGCATGCCATTTATATCTGACTCAGCCTGATATAGTTAATAGGGTTCCAATTCACTTTCCATATACAACCAATATTCAATTATCATATTTACACATATATATTCATAATTTTATACAGATATCAATTCAATCCAATTCAATCAAATTTAATTCAATTCAATATCAAGTGCCAAATACTCACCTCAACACTTACCATATGCATTAAATTGAATTATAACAAATTTACAACTAAGTTCGGATTATAGAAATACAAACAAGGAATTCGAGCTATTCCACGTCAACTTTATCTTTCCCCTTTTTACTTGAGGGTTCTGGTACGACGTTAGCTACGGAATTAAAACAACTAAAATTCATCAATACAACACATTTCAATTTCATATTGCATATTCAATGTTTGCTCAATATTTGCCTAATTTTCAATTTAGTCCTAAACGAGACTAACTTTATTTTTTATACTTAATCATATATTTTCACACAAATTTCACTTTAAACTAAATTTAACTCCCTATTTTCACTTAAATCCCTAAATTTATAAATTTTACAATTTAGTCCCTATTATTCAAATTTTACAATTTATTCTACAATTTACTCCTTTTTCATTTCTAGCTTAAAAATCTATCAATTTTGTCCCTAATACTAAAATTATTCAATATTAACAACATTTAAAAACTCAATAATTGCTAAAATTTCAACATAGGTTGGGTAGTACTTAACACCGGATTCCAAAAGCATAAAAATTACAAGAAAAATGGACTAAATTGATTAACCAATTGAACTTGGAACTTTGAAACCCTAAGCTTTTGCGTCTGTTTCTTTCTTCTTTCTCTTTTTTTTTTCTTTCTTTCCTTTTTGTTTCGTTTTATTTTCTCTCTTTCTTTTTCTTTATTTCATTTACTTATTCATTTGTTTTATTATACTTACTTTATTATTATATTATATTTATTTACTTAAATATTAAGTAAAACATATTATAATAAATATTTTAACTTTAATTTATTAATAATATATATAATAATTTACAGTTATGTTGCCTCATTAAAGGATAATGGCATAATTGCTTCTTTAGTCCCTTAAATTTTTCTTTAATCTATAATCCAACTTTCACCCTTTATGCAATTTAGTCCTTATACCTAATTACTCTTAATTCATGCAAATTCACTTGACCAAAATCTAATTAACTACACAACTAACTTCATAAATATTTCTAATAAATATTTACGAGTTTGATTTACGGGAATAGAGTCTCAGAAATGCACTTTCTGACACCCTGACTATCGATGTAACACCCCTTACCCGTATTCAACACCGGAACTGGGTACGAGGCATTTTCGAACTTAACTTATTCAAGCATACAACATCGGGCCATAAAATTTCATTTCAACTTAAAAATTTTCATTTGAAATCATAACGTCCCTCTTATAGGTCTACAAGACCTTAAACATACTTACGGAGTGGTTCGGGACTGAACCGGAAACTTTCGAACACTTAGAAATTTTTTACTTAAAATAGGGCCACACGCCCGTGTAGGTAGGCCGTGTAGTCACACATGCCCATGTCCCTAGCCCATGTGGATTTTATTTCTCAACTTGAACCTACAGGGGTTTTCACATGGCCATGACACGCTCGTGTCTTCTCCCGTGTGTAAACACCTTGACATTCTGTTTTTGACGTCATCATCCCAATAAGGTCACACGGCCAAGGCACACGCCCGTGTCCTTAGACCGTGTGGTGAATTAAATTCCTAAATTTAGGTGCAGACTTCACACGGCATGTTCTATGGTCGTCTCAGTTAAGACACACTCAGTGTCTGCCGATGTGGTTACTACTGGGCATTTTTTTTTTGCTAACTTAGAATGCAGGGTGGCACACGGCCATACCATACACCCATGGGGCAGACTATGTGTGTCACACACGGCCTAGACACACACTCGTATGTCTACCCTTGTGGACAATTATAAGGCTATCTACCAAGCCAATTGCCACCCTAAAAAGCAACCACACTTATACCATTTCAATGCAACACACCTTTAGTATCTAAAATCAAAACATCCATACCTTATTAACAACCTACTTCATCATGCACATACTTCATTCATAACTCATTCAATCGCACAACTTGTAGTTCATGAATTTCATCATCATTGATTATATAAAAACTTAACAAGTATTGGCCAATTCCAATGGCCATTTACAAAATGAATGAGGAGCATTAATAGCCAACACATTGGCTAACAAATATGACATATCACAAAATAACCAAGTTCCTATACATGCCATACCCAAAATTAATCAACTTTACTATACCAAAAGAATAGTTGATAGTGTGAATTGAACTTTGACTTCCTTCGATCCCTGAGCTAGCTTGGCGATACTATAAGGAAAAAAGAAAAGAGAGGGGTAAGCATAAAGCTTAGTAAGTTTCCATGAAATAAATAGCAACATAATGGCTTATGATAACATCTATTCATCGCATTGAATAATAACACAAATTCTCAAGCACATCGACATAACATATTCATTCTTACTCTTACCAACTCACTTGTATCACTTCATCACATAATTTTAGCACTTTTACTTTCTTGAACATAGACTTACTCTTTATCCTGTTAAACTACTTGGAATATCGAAGGATACTTAATCTCATCATACATGTAACACGATGCTAATGCCATATCCCAGATATGGTCTTACATGGAATCACATCTTGATGCCGATGTCATATCCCAGATATGGTCTTACATGGGATCTCATATCTCGATGTCGATGCCATATCCCAAATATATGAGATCATATATCGATGTCGATGCTATGTCCCAGACATGATCTTACATGAGATCTCTATTCGGTGTCGAGGCCATGTCCCAGACATGGTCTTATACGGGACCTTTTTTATCTCATGTTGTGACAATGGTATCCTCGCTATTCCTAATGTTCAACCGAGACTTCGACTTAACACAATATCATTATACTTTCATCGAGACATCATTAACCAATCTCATAGAGATTATATACTTTTCTCATGATATTAAGCAAATAAAAACATAATAGCATTATATAGCTTTAATTTCACTAAATCGAACACCCCACACCCTACCCACGAGCCCGAACCGGATCTGTATGTTCCTAAAGTAAACCGGTTTCAAAATTTTCAGATTTAGAGAAATTTAAAAAAATATTTAGAAAATGTTGTTGTGGATTGTGCTTAGATTGAAACCCATTTATTTAATCTTGTAAATCCAATTTGATTTAATATGTCCAAAATAGTTCTTAGCACAATATTTAAAAGTAAAGTAAACATAAAGAATAATCCATTGGGCCTTATGGCCTTATTACATCAAGTAAACCCAAAATAAAGTTTAAGGTACCAAATAAAATAAAGTCCAAATAAAATAAAATCTCGAATGTAGCATGGCCACCTCAAGGTCCACCGCCCGGTCCAATCCTTGCTCATCACCCAAAATAATTCCCACAACGGGTGAGTCAACAGACTCAATGTGCACACAATACTAACATTCAACAAATCAGGCATTCATGTTCAAATCATCGATCCATATAAAATGAAATTATGATGCAACCCAAACCCAATCCTAATGGTCCATCCGCTACACACCACCCAGCACTGCTATTCACACCGTGGGACTACTAAGTCAACCCTCCATCCGCTACACACCATCGAAGGCATTCGCCCATATACGTTGTGTCATTAGACACTATAGTCAAATTTATACGTTGTGTCATTAGACACTATTCAAATATTGTAACCGAAGTTACCAAAATTTTGCAATGTGACCATAGTCAACATATTTCGTTGGTGAGACCGAAGTCAACACCTTCGTTGGTGAGACCGAAGTCAACACCTACTCTCCCCCTTTCACATAAATCCCGAATGCCCCAAAAATTTATATATTATGCATAACTTAATTTCATGTTCATATACATATATTCGCATGTTATAAAATAACATATTTCACAATCCTATCAGAAGTAGGAAACGTACCTGGGTACTTTTTGCCACATTTGTGGTACATAGCCACATTCACATTCTTATTCATATTCATATATTAAAATAATAGCCATAAAATATCGAAGGTTAGTAAGGGTACACACCTGATTTGCTTAATAGGTTCCGTGAGATCTCGAAAATCCCGATCTAACTTTAGATCTGTTAACTCCTATATTCGGCCATTATATAAGTCACATTAATAAACCTATTTGGCTTAAAACAAAACCAAATCCTAGTAGGATTTGTAAAAGACTCACCTTTTCCGATTTGGTGTTTATACAATTCCTAAAACTTGGTTTTCCTTTACCGATATTCTACCAACCTTAAATCTCAATATGGGTTAGTTTTCGCTTTTAATAATTAAAGAATTGATCAAAGTAATCACACAAGCCTTGGCCGAATGTGTCTCACCTTAATTTTCTTGAATCCAAAATCTCGAAAACTCTTCCTTTGATATTCGCCAAGAGATATAAAAGGGTTATTTTCTTAAATCTTGATTAAACGAATTAAAAGAACAAGAACTAATTGTTCTTACCTTAGATCCTTGATCTTTATATTCGGTAATTGTGGAAACCTTGATGCCTTTAATCGATTGCTTCCTTGCCTAGAGTCACAGAGATTCGGCTATAGAGATTTAACAGGATCAAAAGAAAAGGGTTTTGGCTTAACAATGACAAAGAAGAGGAGAAGAAAATAGAAGAAGAAGAGATAGATTTTGCATAAAGAGAAATTCAAAAGAGGGGAGAGAGCAAGGGATTTTCGGCTACTTGGAAAGATGAGAGAAAAGACCTTGGGTTCTCCTTTATAGTAAATTTGCTAGGCCAAGAGTCCTTGACTTGGCCACCACTCTCCCTTAAGATAATATTATCTCCTTTATCTAAAAATAAAAGCATTTAATCCATCAATTATCTCCTCGATAATCCAAATTTAAAATCCCTTATTTATCACTTATTAATCAAGTTTTAACCAAATAAAACTCCTCCTCTTAGATTCCCTTGTGCCGTCAACTCCCCACTCATGGAAGCAAAATAAAACTTCTTTATTTACTTCCTAGATGACTCAAACTCAGCCCAAAACATCTTGCATTTGGGCCATTTCCTAAGGCCTTAGGTGGCATCTTCAGGCCACATTTCCAAGTCCGTTATTGGGTCAAATTTCATGTACTTTATATTTTAGGGTCATTTGGCCCTAAGTTCCCCTTTGGGCTCCAAAATTCGACATTCCGAGGTCATTTTTAAGTTTCCAAAAATTTTCGCGGCTCAGATTTTCCAAGTTTCCAAAATGTTTAGTTTCCTATTTTGGCTTGGTTTCCAAAATGTTTAGTTTCCTATTTTGGTTTGGTTTCCAAAATGTTTAGTTTCCTATTTTGGTTTGGTTTCCAAAATGTTCAAGTTTCCAAAATGTTCAGTTTCCATTTTGATTCATTTCCAAAATGTTCAAGTTTCCAAAATGTTCATTTTCCTATTTCCAACATAACATTTCCATGCATTCTCGTGTTTCCAAAATCATTCCAAATTTATTCCAAAAACATAAAAGATGTCTTTTTGTACAATTAGGCCAAAATGCATAGGCCCTTTTCAGGATGTTACACAAACTTACCTCGACACCAAAATATATGTAGTTATTCAATTTAGTCCACCACCTTGTTATTTCCTTGGTTTTGGTCCGGACTTTGTGTTTCTTGATCTATAATGAAAATTTCACTTATTTAATGATCACATTGACTAAAATAACTCATGAATCATGCTTTGGAAAAATTACCATTTTGCCCCTAGACTTTCACAAAATTACGATTTTACCCCTAGGCTCGTAAAATGAAATGTGTTCGTTTTTCACACACCCAAGCCTATCCGATTCATATTCCCACTTATAGCAACTCAATATTTCAATTATTACACACATTTACCACCTATTTTACAACCTTTACAAAAAGGTCCTTTTAGGTGTTTTCATGGAAACACCTTTCACAAAAGTTGTGTATTTAACACACAAGATCCATTTTCTTCCATAAAATTTCAAAAATCAACATAAACATTCACATGGAAAAACCCTAGGCTCTCAACCATTTTGCAAAATAGTCCCCTCATTAGTAGCTTAAGCTACAAGGGTTCCAAAAACACAAAAACCATCAAAAATATCCATCAAGATGACTTACTTGCAAGGATGAGAATTTGCTGAAAATTTTAAGCTTCCAAAACCCCTCTTTGGTTGATATTTTCGGTGAAAGAAGATGAAGATGAAATGTGATATCATCTTTCTCTTTATTTTATCAATTAGTCACCTAATTCACCTACTTAGACCAATTTCTTATTTTCTTGGCCCTATGGCCGGCCAACCCTTTCCTAAGGGTCTAATTGCACATTAAGGATCTCAAATTTAATATTCTATATATATTAGACAACTTTAGCTTGTAGAACAACACTTTCACACTTTATGCGATTTAGTCTTTTTGCAATTAAGCATGCAATCGTTAAAATTAATGCACCAAAATTTTCATACACTCATATAATCATGCCATCACACATAAAATAATATTAAAACTAATTTCTCCAACCTTTTAATTAGTGGTTCTGAAACCACTATTCTGACTAGCCCCAAAATCAGGCTATTACAATCGAGTTGTTACAATTCTCCACTCTAATTAATTTTCGTCCCCAAAATTTACCTAAAAAGAGGTGGGGGGTATTGAGATCTCATAGTCTCTTCCGGTTCCCAAGTCACTCCTTCAACACTATGACTACGCCACAACACTTTTACTTCACGTGCTAAAATTTCAACTGGTTCTTCTTTGTATGACAGATCAGGTTGAATCTCAATATCTTCCATCGAAATAACATGAGATGGATCCGATCGATATCTTATAAGCATTGAAACATGAAAAACATCATGAAATTTTTGTAATTCCGTAGGCAAAGCTAAACGATACGTAATTGGTCCCACTCTTTCCGTTATCTCATACGGTTCAATAAAACGAAGACTCGATTTTCTTTTCGGCCAAATCTCAAAATTTTCTTCAAGGCAAAACTTTAAGAAATACTTTATCGCCAACAAAATTTCAATATCTCGACATTTCAAATCTATATATGATTTATGTCATCAAAAGTTGTCTTCAATCTATCTCTAATTTTCTTAACAATGTCTTTCGATTCTTGAATTAATTACGGCCTAATCATTCTTCTTTCACTCAATTCCATCCAAAAAATAGGTGATCGACACCTACGACCATATAAAGCTTCATATGGAGCCATTTGAATACTCGATTAAAAACTATAATTGTATACAAATTCGACCAAAGGTAAGTAACACTCCCAACCTGATTCAAAATCACTAACACAAGTACAAAGCAAGTCTTCCAAAATCTAACTAACACGATCAGATTATCCATCAGTCTACGGGTAAAAAGTTATGCTAAAATTAAGTGGCATTCTAAGAGATTCGTGCAACTGTTTCCAAAATCTTGAAGTGAACTGTAGATCTCGATCAGAGATTATCAACATAGGGACACCATGCAATCTCACGATGTCTTAAATATAAACTTCAGCAAGTTTTTGAAGTGACCAATTGATGGTGGTGGAAAAAGTCTTAAAATTTATCTAATGAATGATCGAGCCTAAAAACTAACTATCACTACGATTGAGGCAAGCGCACCTATCAAACAGTAGTATAGTTTAGTGGCAAGACCGGATTGTCAAACCCAAGGGAACCAAAAGTACTAATACTAACTTTCTTCTTATTATTTAGCCTAAGAATTAGGAGAATTGTTATTTAATCTAAAATTAACTAACTACTAAGCTAAAGATGCTAAGATACGAGAAGGAATTTGGGAAATATTTGTGGAAAACCAATTGATTAAGACAATACCCAAGGAAGAATCCACCTAGACTTCACTTGTTATCTAACTCGAACTAGACGATTTATTCACTTGACTTGATCCGTAGGATTCCTAATTTATATTAATACCTCTCTCGAGGCTACTAACATCTAACCCTAGGTTGATTAATTGAAATCTCTTTCTAATTAAAACCCTAGAATTGCATTAACTCGATCTATGGACTCCCATATTAGGTTTGACCCTAATCCGCGATTTTCGTCATCCTATCTCTAGGGTTGCAATCAACTTTGCTTAACTATGTTAGATCTACTCTTAAATAGGGAATATTCCTCCACTGCCTAAGGGCATCAAAACTTGAATCAATATCTTGAAATATCAAAACAAGAATTAAGAACACATAAATAAGAACAAATCAAGTATTTATCATATAGTTCAGAAAAAAATAACAAGATCTATCTTAGGTTTCATCCCCCTCAGGTATTTGAGGGGTTTAGTTCATAATCATAAAAGAATATATCTTAGAAGAAAAATAACAAAATATAAAGAAAACACTAAAACCCCCTGAAGGAATTGAAGGAGAGATCCTCAGTCTTGAGTGTGATTCCAGCTTCTGGGATGGATCAACTGGCTTTCTTCGAGTGAATCCCACAATTCGGCCTCTCTGGCTTGACTCCTTGGCCTAACCGAATGTCCCCTTGAAGGTTAGCCTCAAGGGTGTTTATATAGGCTTTGGGAATGTCTTTCTTTGCCTCTAAGTACCCTAATCCGAATGAAACTCTTCTTTCTTTGTGGTAGGGACACGCTTGGTGTGCAAGTGTGAATCGAATCGGCCGTGGTCGGATCTGCTAAAGAGGCATGACCAGTATAGGACACGATTAAGAGCACCAAATTCCACAATTCAAGGAATAAATCATCCAAAAGTATGTGATTAAAATATGAAATATTACGGTTTATCAAATAACTTAAGCATTTGCTTGTGAATCGAATCCAGTAGTGGTAAGCTGGATCTTGAAGATTCAAACTCAAAGAGGCACGAAGAATATAGGTGTTTCCCTTATCTAAATAATTACCTTTAATTCAAAATCAACAAGAGTTTACATCCTCACTAAAGATTCACTCAAAGTGTTTAAGGTTCAAAATTAAGCTCTCAAAAGTCGAACATGAAAAATTAATCCCATAGGCTTGCCTAAAAATCAAATCTCCACCACTATAAAATGAAATGATACATGATCAAAAGGTCTTTAAAAGGGTTGTATGTGGGGCTTAGGTTAAAGGTGTGGATAAAGGCTAAATTAACATTAATAAACCTATTTGGCTTAAAACAAAACCAAATCCTAGTAGGATTTGTAAAAGACTCACCTTTTCCGATTTGGTGTTTATACAATTCCTAAAACTTGGTTTTTCCTTTACCGATATTCACCAACCTTAAATCTCAATATGGGTTAGTTTTCGCTTTTAATAATTAAAGAATTGATCAAAGTAATCACACAAGCCTTGGCCGAATGTGTCTCACCTTAATTTTCTTGAATCCAAAATCTGAAAACTCTTCCTTTGATATTCGCCAAGAGATATAAAAGGGTTATTTTCTTAAATCTTGATTAAACGAATTAAAAGAACAAGAACTAATTGTTCTTACCTTAGATCCTTGATCTTTATATTCGAATTGTGGAAACCTTGATGCCTTTAATCGATTGCTTCCTTGCCTAGAGTCACAGAGATTCGGCTATAGAGATTTAACAGGATCAAAAGAAAAGGGTTTTGGCTTAACAATGACAAAGAAGAGGAGAAGAAAATAGAAGAAGAAGAGATAGATTTTGCATAAAGAGAAATTCGAAAGAGGGGAGAGAGAAGGGATTTTCGGCTACTTGGAAAGATGAGAGAAAAGACCTTGGGTTCTCCTTTATAGCTAATTTGCTAGGCCAAGAGTCCTTGACTTGGCCACCACTCTCCCTTAAGATAATATTATCTCCTTTATCTAAAAATAAAAGCATTTAATCCATCAATTATCTCCTCGATAATCCAAATTTAAAATCCCTTATTTATCACTTATTAATCAAGTTTTAACCAAATAAAACTCCTCCTCTTAGATTCCCTTGTGCCGTCAACTCCCCACTCATGGAAGCAAAATAAAACTTCTTTATTTACTTCCTAGATGACTCAAACTCAGGCCCAAAACATCTTGCATTTGGGCCATTTCCTAAGGCCTTAGGTGGCATCTTCAGCCACATTTCCAAGTCCGTTATTGGGTCAAATTTCATGTACTTTATATTTTAGGGTCATTTGGCCCTATTTGACTCCTTGGCCTAACAGAATGTCCCTTGAAGGTTAGCCTCAAGGGTGTTTATATAGGCTTTGGGAATGTCTTTCTTTGCCTCTAAGTACCCTAATCCGAATGAAACTCTTCTTTGCTGTGGTAGGGACACGCCCGTGTGGCACGACCGTGTGAATCGAATCCAGGCCGTGGTCGGATCTGCTAAAGAGGCATGACCGTATATCTCGGGTCCAAGCCGTGTTGATTTCATACTTTGGCCCATTTTCTTCATTTTTGGCCCGTTTCTCGTTTTTTTCATCCTCTAGTGCTCTCCTAAGTATAAAATATGAAATTAAAGGATTAAGAGCACCAAATTCCACAATTCAAGGAATAAATCATCCAAAAGTATGCTAAATGTGGGATTAAAATATGAAATATTACGGTTTATCAAATACCCCCACACTTAAGCATTTGCTTGTCCTCAAGAAAAATTCTCAACTCACAATTAAAACTAACTTCCCTCGATTCATAATTCTTATCAATGATGCCTCATCATAATTCATAGATAATTTATACATGGATAATTTAACTGAAAGAGTCTTGAAGATTCAAACAATCAAAGTCACAAGTTTGTAGCACGAAGAATATAGGTGTTTCCCCTTATCTAAATAATTACCTTTAATTCAAAATCAACAAGAGTTGACATCCTCACTAAAGATTCACTCAAAGTGTTTAAGGTTCAAAATTAAGCTCTCAAAAGTCGAACATGAAAAGTTAATCCCATAGGCTTGCCTGAAAATCAAATCTCCACCACTATAAAATGAAATGATACACAGATCAAAAGGTCTTTAAAAAAAGTTGTAACGGGGCTTAGGTTAAAGGTGTGGATAAAGGCTAAATTAAAGGTTAGAATCGAGATTGAATTGACAATTTACCTAACTAGAAAAATGAACTAATCCTGAATAATTACATCAATTGAAAACTTGAAACACTAATAACACGAGCTTCTTTTCAGAATGTGGAATTAATTGCTTAAGCTTAAACAACATAAAAATAATAATGAATAACTTTCCAACATTTTTTTAAGAACAAATCAATAATAGGAAAGAACTTTAACAACTGAAATAAAGAACATAGTTAGGCAACTGCTCAAAATCAAATCTCAAAAAAAAGGGCAGTCAACAAGAATGGTGATAACAAATTCAAAATGCGTTTTGGGTTAATATTGCGGGTGAGTCAATAAAAAGGGTTGTTAGGATCAAAGGGTTCACTAGGGGTTAATTGTGAGGGTAGGCTTTTAGAGTGGAGTGAATGGGTTAAATCCTAGGTGTCTTTATCATCTCTGTATATCAAATCAAAGGTGTGGTCTCAACATGTATAATCGAAGCAAGTTCTAGAATAACAAATCAATATTGACAAACTCATAATCAAGAAAAGGTGAGCAAGAAAAGAATATATGCTCTAAAAGGCTTAAAATCTCACAAAAATTATGGGTTTTTGATATCAACTTTGTAAATTTCAAATTTCAAGGTAATATTCAAATTTAGGTCAACAACCTAGCAAATTTTTTATTCTGAAAAATAGACTTATCATGCTTGATTCTCTAGTATCTTAAAGTTTAAATCATCAATGCACAATTAACTATGACTTAATTCAAAACATATCAATAAAAAATCATAAATCAATGAAGTTTCATTATAATTAGTAATATGATAAAATTACTTAAGAATAAGGCATAATTTAGGGATTTTCAAATAATACTATAGTTAACCCCCCACACTTAAGATGTACGTTTTCCTCAATGTAAAAAGATAGATAAATTGACAATATAGTGATAAAATCAAAAGATAGGGAGAGAAGTGAAACTTCATTAATTTTGGATGAAAAGAGACCAGATAGGATTGAGTAGAGGTGAACGTGGGGAGCGCCTCGAGCTTTTTGAAATTGAATCTTCAAAGTAGCAGATCTGATCTTATTGTATCCTAAGCTAAATGGCATGAAGAATAAGAAGAAAATAATAAAGAAAGTAAAAATAAGAATAAGAATAAGAGTAAATAATGGAAAATGGATATGCATTCAAAAAGAAAGGGGAAAGGGGAAAGTGAACAGAAGAAGGGAATTTTAAATAGAGATGAGGGATCTGGTGGTTGCCCATGCCCTTGTACCTACCTGTGGTGGCCACACGGCCATAACCACGGCCGTGTACAAGGTCGTGTGGGTATGGAAATCAGCGTTTTAAAATATGAAAACAAACAGATTAGTGGGGTAGCACTCGGGTTGCCTCTCGAGAAGCGCTCGTTTAAAGTCTTAAGCTAGACTTACCTCTCATTCGCATAATCATGGTGGTTTGAAGAGTTGAAAATCCTTTCTCATGCTATCATTATATAGTTTGAGTTGAGTGGCATTTACCTTAAAAGTGCCAATTATAGGATTACTTACCTCGACTGTTTCGTAAGGGAAGACATTGAGTACCTTAAAAGGGGTCTCTTCATTTGTATTAAGTTTGATATGGCGATTCGAGGGTCTATTTTATCTAACAGTACCTTATCTCCAATTTTGAAGTGATTTGATGTTCCTATAAGCTCGTTTGGGGTTCCTTCAGTTTCACTTCGTGTGGCTTTGATTCCTCCTTGAAATATACCTTCCACTTGTCTAGTTCATCAATCTGAAGCCTTCATTCCTCATAAATTTCTTCTTTATTGGCACGAGGTCTATGATCTGGCTCTGTAACATCCAGAATTTGGGGGCTATGCATTTTTAATTTAATTGTATGATGTTGCATGCCTATGTGTAGTTGAGTGTACTTTGGAAGTTTTAGGAACTTCAGTATGTAAGTGAATGCCTTAGAGAAATATTAAATTTTTAAGACTTAAGATGGAGCTAAGCAAGATAGGTTTTAAGAAAATTTGGCATGAGGTTTTAAGCATAACATGTCATTTGGCAAGGTGGTGTTGGCACATGGGTGAATGCTTGAGGGGAGAGGTTCGAATCCCCTAGCTAGCAAGTGGAAGAATTTTAATTTTTTGCTTTCTTTCCTATAGTGTCGGCCAAGCCTTATCTAGAATGGATGGACATTCTTTTAATTTTGGATAGTAGACCATAGGAAAAAGGCAAGTTAAAAGTTATGGTATGGAATCATGAGGTTATGGAAGGATAAGGGGACAAAGGGCTTGAAGAGGGGATGATGTTTTGGAAGCTTTCTCATGGTCATTTGACCATGAACCTAGACAACATAAGGGCTAAGGGGATTGGTTTAATTGCGATAGGAATCAAGGGATTGATAAGGAAGAAATGAGGAGGAAAAGGGGATCATGTTGGCATGGTGTTGGTAGAATTTTGTAATAGCATTAGGGTGAAAGTTGGCCAAAACTTTAACCAATTTGTGCATCTTTTCTTTTCTCCAAATTTTGTCTCTTAGCAGAATGCATATTACACAAAAGATGAACCTTTTCTTCTCTTTTAGTCATTTTATATTTTACCATTTCGGTTTGAGTAGTCTTTTATTTTCCTTTCTCCAAACCATAACTTCTTTCTCTCTCTCTTTGTAAGAAAATACCAAATATCAAAGATCATTTTTCTTCTCTTTTCCCTCATAGCCAAAAACACCAAAGAATTTTTGAAGACAATTCTCTTTCTTTTCTTCCTCTCTAGTCTTGTCAATCATATTAGCACCAAAGGACATTCTCATTTTCTTTCTTTTCTTTCTTTCTCTTTCTTCTTCTTCTCTCAACCAAAACCATCTTCTACCATAACCGAAACCACCATTCTCTTTCTTCTCTTTTGTCAAACCGAACCATCCTCTATTTTCATCTTATACTTTCTTTTCTTTTATTAAAAATCGAAATCACCATTCTCTTTCTTCTAAATCAATAAGGCCGAATCTTCAAATAGCCAAGTAAGGGTGAATCAATCTCCATATTTCGAGTAAGGATTTTCTATCAATCGTTCTCTTAATTTTCTTTTAGAATAGCTGATTTTAGAAATCTAATTCTCTCATTTTCTCCTTGGCCAAATCTTTGAAGGGGATTTTAAGGATTCCTTTTTGGTAGCCAACGTTTAAGGAGAGATCATTCGGGATCATCCAAGGTAAGGATTATCATATTTGGTTATATCGTTTTTAGATAGATTATTAATCGACTTTATTTTAGGGGACTCAATCGATCGGATATTTTTCGTAAACGTAAGATTTCGAGGCTAACAAAATAGGTTCGAAAAGAGCGGTAAGGAGTGTTTGGAAGAGGGGTGGCTCTGTTATACCCTCAAACTTCAAACGAAGGGCTGTATTGGGGATCCGAGATTTTCCACCGGGTTGTGGACCCTCTGCTAACGAAGATCGTTTATTTGAAGTCGTGCGTACACCCGAGCCACTTTTTGTTCGTGGGTTATCATCGGGTTTTGATCCATCTATCGGAGAGAAACCACATTCAACGGTTGTCTGAGATTTCGAGGGTAAGGAATTAGATCTTTCATCAATAGTGTAGATTATAAGTATTAGCGTATTCTAATCAAGTGTGATAATTAATTAGGTGTCGACGAGCGGGAAGGTATCGTTCTCACTGTTATAAGGTGTGTAACATTATACTAAATTCTCATAGATCTAAAATAAATGTGATTTGTATGAAAATATGTTTGATAATGGTTGCGGGTACCATTTAGTTGGTATACGATATTCAGGTATGTTTACCCCCAATATTTCGTTAATATTGCTATATGCATAAATATGAAATAAGTATGACTCTGTTATGATTTTGGGGTATATTGCATAAAATCTGAATAATATGTATGTGCATGGGCATATGGGTGATATTGATAAAGGGGAAGTGTTCTGGTGGTTTTTACCACATTATCCGGTGACTTCGGTCACATATGTGAATCCGGTGACTTCGGTCACATATTTTGAATCCGGTGACTTCGGTCACATATGTGAATCTGGTGACTTCGGTCACATATTTTGAATCCGGTGACTTTGGTCACAATTATCATGCCATGCCACAAAATTATAAAGGCGATGTGCATGTTGACCGCAAAGAAGCGCCTTCGATGGTGTGTAGCGGATGGAGGGTCGATTTAGTAATCCCACGGTGTGATTGGTAGGTACGGGTGGTGTGTAGCGGATGTATATTTAGGTGGCTTGGGTTTGCATTTCATTATATATATTCATGTGATTTTTAAGTGATTTATATTAAATGGGCTTATGGCTAAACATGTTTTGAATGGGCTTAATGGCCATGACCAATTGGGCTTTTAGTGTTTTGTTACACATTGAGTCTATGGCTCACCCTTTTATGGGATATGTTTCAGGTGACTCTTAGCGTGATGGATCGGGTCAGCTAGGACTACGTGGTGGCCAATGCTCAACAAAGTATTTTGGAGTTTTCTTGCAATAATACCTAATAATTTTATTTTTATTACTTAGGATTTATTATGAGTTTTGTTATTTTTGTAATAAGGCCGCTATGAATATGCTTTTAATTTTTGTTTTAGATATTTAATATGCTACGAACAATTTTTATTAAATAACTAAATGATTTTGAAAATAAAAAAATAACTTAAATTGTATTTGACACCTAAACATCTATGGTTTTACAAAATAATAAGTTTTTCATTAAATTTGGTTTTCTTTTAACTTATAATTTTCTCTTAAAATAATGTTTTAAGAAGATACAAATTTATTTAACAATATGAATTTCAACGAAATATTTAAGTTAAATCTATTTTATTCAAACCATTATATTTTCTTATAAATCAAAACGAGAATTAGTTAAAGTTTTACTCGATGAACATATCAAATCCGGTTAGGCTTTTGGGCCGGGTTTGGGGTGTTTCAGGCTCAGTTGTGTAATTTCGTGGGGTTCCTGTATGGAAGGTTGAACCATTTGGTTATTAATTGAATTTACGTTCTCACCTTTATCGCTCGATGTCCTAGCCGAGTCAAGAGCTTGAAGAGTGATCGTTTCGTCACCTACACGAAGTGTGAGTTCACCTGTACCAACATCAATTTTAGATCTGGCAGTTGCTAAAAAGGGCCTTCCTAAAATTAGAGGAACAGTATTGTTCTCATCGATATCTAAAACAACAAAGTCTATTGGGAATATGAATTTGTCGATTTTTACTAGCACATCCTCAATTATACCCCTAGGAATTCTAATAGTTTTATCAGCTAATTGAATGCTCATCCTAGTTTGTTTGGGTTTCCCTAGACCTAGCTGTTTAAACATTTTATAAGGCATAACATTGATGCTTGCCCCTAAATCAGCTAAAGCATTATCTATAGATAAACTACCAATTAAACATGGAATTGTAAAACTCCCTGGATCTTTTAATTTTCGTGGTCGTTTATTTTGCAACATTGCTGAGCATCCTGCATTTAGTTCCATATGCGATTCCCCGTCTAACTTCCGCTTGTTTGTTAAAAGCTCTTTTAAAAATTTCCTTGAATCTGGCATCTGCGAAAGAGCTTCAAGAAACGGTAAGTTAATATGTAATTTCTTTAAAAGTTTAAGAAATTTATCGAATTGTTCATCTGTGTTGTCTTTCTTCATTGTATTGGGGTATGGTATTTGAGGCTGGTACTCTTTAATTACCAGTTTTGGTTTTCTTGGCATTCCTCAACTTTACCTTCACTTACCACGTGTTCTTGCCTTGGCTCGATTCGATTCCACTAACCCATCCACCGTCATGAGTTGTTATGGCTTGAAGTTGCTCCTTGGGTTAGTCTCGGTGTTACTTGGCAAGCTACCTTGTGGTCATTGGAGATTAGCTTAGCGAGTTGCCTAACTAGTTCTCGATCCCTTGAATCGATGCTTGTTGATTTTAAGTGTTGTTTGGTGTTTTCAAATGTGTTTCTAACTCGCTATGAATTTTGTCACATCTCCTCAAGGTTGGCTTCTTTTCCGTGGGTAGATTTGTTGTTGGAAGTTTGGAGGGGGTTGTTGTCTCTGATTTCCTTGACCACCCCATGAGAAATTGGGATGGTTCATCCAACATGTATTGTAAGTACTACTGTAAGGGTTATTTTGAGGTCTAAAATTATTACCCATATAGTGAACTTGCTCGTTTTCAGCGCTTGGGTTGTAAGGCAGATATTCTGTATTGTTCATCCGTCCTCCGTTCATATTGTCTTTCGCATGGCGAATGTACTGTAAAGAACCACATAAACCATCAATCTTTTTATTTTACAGTTCTACGATTTGATAGTATGGTTACTACGTCAAGGTTAAAAACACTAGCGGCTTTCGTTGGCCTTGTCTTTATGACTTGCCACTGATAGTTATTCAGTGACATCTCTTCAATAAATTCGTAGGCCGCCTCAGGTGTTTTGTTATTCAGGGTTCCATAGGCAGCTGAATCAATCAACTGCCTGGTTGAGGGGTTCACACCATTGTAAAAAGTTTGGACCTGTAGCCACAAGGGTAATCCATGGTGTGGGCACCTTTTCAATAGATCTTTGTATCTCTCTCATGCATCGTATAGTGTTTTTAGATCCATCTTGACAAAAGAAGAGATATCATTCCTTAATTTGGCCGTTTTGGCCAGTGAAAAATATTTTAATAAAAAATTTTCGGTCATTTGTTCTCATGTAGTGATTGATCCTTATGGAAGAGAATTCAGCCACTGTTTAGCTTTATTCTTCAAAGAAAAGGGAAATAACCGAAGACGGATGGCATCATCAGAAATGCGATTAATTTTGAAAGTATCGCAAAATTCTAAAAAATTCGCCAAGTGATTATTTGGATCTTCATCCTGCAAATCATCAAACTGAACAAATTGCTGGATCATATAAATTGTGTTAGGTTTCAGTTCAAAATTATTTGCAGCAATAGCAGGTCTAACAATACTTGACACAGTTCCTGTTAAATTAGGTTTAGCATACTCATACATAGTTCAAGGAGCATGATTTTCGGCCACCTCCTGAGGTAGCGGATTATTCTTAGTGATCTCTTGGTAGTAATAATTTCGCTCACTTGCTCCTTCCACTTGTCTAGTTCATCAATCAAGCCTTCATTCCTCATAAATTTCTTCTTTATTGGCATGAGGTCTATGATCTGCTCATTGTGTAATTTCGTGGGGTTCTGTAAGGAAGGTTGAACCATTTGGTTATTAATTAAATTTACGTTTCACCTTTATCGCGATGTCCTAGCCGAGTCAAGAGCTTGAAGAGTGATCGTTTCGTCACCTACACGAAGTGTGAGTTCACTGCACTCAACATCAATTTTAGATCCGGCATTGCTAAAAGGGCCTTCCTAAAATTAGAGGAACAGTATTGTTCTCATCCATATCTAAAACAACAAAGTCTACTGGGAATATGAATTTGTCAGTTTTTACTAGCACATCCTCAATTATACCCCTAGGAATTCTAATAGTTTTATCAGCTAATTGAATGCTCATCCTAGTTTGTTTGGGTTTCTCTAGACCTAACTGTTTAAACATTTTATAAGGCATAACATTGATGCTTGCCCCTAAATCACTAAAGCATTATCAATAGATAAACTACCAATTAAACATGGAATTGTAAAACTCATCGGATCTTTTAATTTTCGTGGTCGCTATTTTGCAACATTCTTGAGCATCCGCATTTATTTCACATGCGATTCCGCCTAACTTCCACTTGTTTGTTAAAAGCTCTTTAAAATTTCCTTGAATCTGCATCTGCGAAGGAGCTTCAAGAAACGGTAAGTTAATATGTAAGTTCTTTAAAAGTTTAAGAAATTTACCGAATTGTTCATTTGTGTTGTCTTTCTTCATCGCATTGGGGTATGGTATTTGAGGCTGGTACTCTTTAATTACTAGTTTTGGTTTTTCTTGGCATTCCTCAACTTTACCTTCACTTACCACAGGTTCTTGCCTTGGCTCAGATTCAGATTCCACTAACCCTTCACTGTCATGAGCTGTTATGGCTTGAAGTTGCTCCCTTGGGTTAGTCTCAGTGTTACTTGGCAAGCTAACTTGTGGTTGTTTCGGAGATTAGCTTAGCGAGTTGCCCTAACTAGTTCTCGATCCCTTGAATCGATGGTTGTAAATTTTTAAGTGTTGTTTCAGTGTTTTCGAAACTTGTTTCTGACACTGCTATGAATTTTGTCAGCATCTCCTCAAGGTTCGGCTTCTTTTCCTGTGGATAGAGCTGTTGTTGGAAGTTTGGAGGGGGTTGTTGTCTCTGATTTCCTTGACCACCCCATGAGAAATTGGGATGGTTCATCCAACCTGTATTGTAAGTACTATTATAAGGGTTATTTTGAGGTCTAAAATTGTTACCCATATAGTGAACTTGCTCGTTTTCAGCGCTTGGGTTGTAAGGCAGATATTCTGTATTGTTCATCCATCCTCCGTTCATATTGTACTGCATAACTAAATGTACCTATAAAGAACCACATAAACCATCAATCTTTTTATTTAACAGTTCTACCTGATTTGATAGTATGGTTACTGCGTCAAGGTTAAAAACACTAGCGGCTTTTGTTGGCCTTGTCTTTATGACTTGCCACTGATAGTTATTTAGTGACATCTCTTCAATAAATTCGTAGGCCGCCTCAGGTGTTTTGTTATTCAGGGTTCCGTGAGCAAATCGAATCAATCGATCGCCTCGGGTTGAGGGTTCACACCGTTGTAAAAAGTTTGGACCTATAGCCACAAGGGTAATCCATGGTGTGGGCACCTTTTCAATAGATCTTTGTATCTCTCCCATGCATCGTATAGTGTTTTTAGATCAATCTTGACAAAAGAAGAGATATCATTCCTTAATTTGGCCGCTTTTGGTAGGGAAAAATATTTTAATAAAAATTTTCGTCATTTGTTCTCATGTAGTGATTGATCCTTATGGAAGAGAATTCAGCCATTGTTTAGCTTTATTCTTCAAAGAAAAGGGAAATAACCGAAGGCGGATGGCATCATCAAAAATGCCATTAATTTTGAAAGTATCGCAAAATTCTAGAAAATTCGCCAAGTGATTATTTGGATCTTCATCCTGCAAACCATCAAACTGAACAAATTGCTGGATCATATAAATTGTGTTAAGTTTCAGTTCAAAATTATTTGCAGCAATAGCAGGTCTAACAATACTTGACATAGTTCCTGTTAAATTAGGTTTAGCATACTCATACATAGTTCAAGGAGCATGATTTTCGGCCACCTCCTGAGGTAGCAGATTATTCTTAGCGATCTCTTCGGTAGTAATAATTTTGTTCTCTTGCTCTTCTTGTATGTATTGTAGGTTTCTCCTTATTTCTCTTTGGTTTCTGCATACAGTACCTTCAATATTACTGTCACAAATTAAGGGTCCTGTCGGGTTCCTTCTAGTCATAAACTAGAGGTACCTGCTAGGAAAGGAAAAAGAAAATTAGAAAATTAAATATAAATTTAATTGCAAAAATAAAATATGGCTAAAGTAATAAAAAAATTAAGCGTTCTTAATATTTCAGTTCCCCGGCAACGGCGCCAAAAACTTGATGGTGGTGGAAAAATTCTTAAATTTTATATAATGAATGATTGAGCCTAGAAACTAATTATCACCACGATTGAGGCAAGTGCACCTATCGAACAGTAGTATAGTTTAGTGGCAAGACCGGATTGTCGAACCCAAGGGAACCAAAAGTACTAATACTAACTTTTTCTTATTATTTAACCTAAGAATTAAGAGAATTGCTATTTAATCTAAAATTAACTAACTACTAAGACAAAGATGCTAAGACACAAAGAAGGAATTGGGGAAATACTTGTGGGAAAACCAATTGATTAAGACAATACCCGAGGAAGAATCCACCTAGACTTCACTTGTTATCTAACTCTAAGCCAGACGATTTATTCACTTGACTTGATCCGTAAGATTCCCTAATTTATATTAATACCTCTCTCGAGGCTACTAACATATAACCCTAGGTTGATTAATTAAAATCTCTTTCTAATTAAAACCCCTAGAATTGCATTAACTCGATCTATAGACTCCCATATTAGGTTTGACCCTAATCCTCCAGATTTTCATCATCCTATCTCTAAGGTTGTGATCAACTCCGCTTAACTATGCTAGATCTACTCTTAAACAGAGAATATTCCTCCATTGCCTAAGGGCATCAAAACTTGAATCAATATCCTAAAATATCAAAAAAAGAATTAAGAACACATAATTAAGAACAAATCAAGTACTTATCATATAGTTCAGAAAACAATCAAAAGATCCATCTTAGGTTTCATCCCCCTCAGGTATTTGAGGGGTTTAGTTCATAATCATAAAAGAATACATCTCAGAAGAAAAATAACAAAACATAAAGAAAACCCTAAAACCCCTGAAGAAATTGAAGGAGAGATCCTCAGTTTTGAGTGTGATTCCGCATCTGGAATGGATCAACTGGCTTTCTTCGAGTGAATCCCACAAGTCGACCTCTCTGGCTTGGCTCCTTGGCCTAGTCTAACGCCCCCTTGAAGGTTGGCCTCTAGGGTGTTTATATAGGCTTTTGGAATGTCTTTCTTTGCCTCTAAGTACCCTAATCCGAATGAAACTCTTCTTTGTTGCGGCAGGACACGCCCGTGTGGCACGGCCATGTAAATTGAATCCAGGCCATGGTCGGATCTGCTAAAGAGGCACGATCGTGTGTCTTGGGCCTTGGCCGTGTTGATTTCGTACCCAAGCCCATTTTCTTCTTTTTTTGGCCCGTTTCTCGTTCTTTTCATCCTTCGGTGCTCTCCTAAGTATAAAACATGAAATTAAAGGATTAAGAGCACCAAATTCCACACTTCAAGGAATAAATCATCCAAAAGTATGCTAAATGTGGGATTAATATATGAACATATTACGGTTTATCACCAATCAGTCCCGACCTCAATGAAATGAGCTAATTTTCTAATTCGATCAACAGTCACCCAAATAGCATTCTTCTTACTTGTCGATAAAGGTAACCCCATTATAAAATCCATCGTGATCTATCTCATTTCCATTCAGGAATAGAAATAGGCTGAAGTAATTTGGTGGGAACCTGATGTTCTACCTTAACTCGCTGACAAGTTAAACATTTAGCCACATACTCGACCACATCTCTTTTCATTCCTGGCCACCAATAATATTCTCGCAGATCATGATACATTTTCATTCTTCCAAGATGCAAAGCAAAAGGACTATCATGAGCTTCGCGAAGTATCAACTCTTTAAATTTAAAAACATCCAAAACACAAATTCAGTTATGAAATCTCAAACAACCATAATCATCAATGCTGAAATTTTCTAAAATACCATTCTAACCATTTCTTTTCTTCGCCAACTTGTCATCTTCTAATGCTACGACTTCATCCAATCAAACATCACCGCTTGATCTTTAGTTCACCAATAGGCTTCCATCATCATTGATAATTGAGTTGAGCAAACATTGCTCGTAATTCAATTGCTACTTTCTTACTCAACACATCAGCTACAACATTAGCTTTACCATGGTGGTAATCAATAACACAATCAAAATCTTTCAAAAGTTCTACCCAATGACGTTGTCTCAAATTCAACTCCTTTTGAGATAGAAGGTATTTGAGACTCTTATGATCGATATAAATATAACACTTTTTACCGTACAGATAGTGTCTCCAAATCTTTAGAGCAAAGACCACAGCAGCTAACTCTAAATCATGCGTCGAATAATTGCGTTCATGCATTTTTAACTGAGGAGATGCATAAGCAATCACTTTCCCGTCTTACATCAAAACACAACCAAGACCGCTTAAGGAAGCATCACTATAAATGAAAAAATTCATTCCCGATTTTGGTAAAGTCAAAACTGGCTCTTCAGTCAACAGCTGCTTCAATTTCTCAAAACTTTCTGGACATTGATCATCCAAAACTAATTGAATATTCTTATGCAGTAACTTTGTCAGTGGCAAAACTATCTTCAAAAATCTATTTACAAATTTTGGTAATAACCATCTAGTCCAAGAAAACTATGAATCTCTAACACATTCCTTGGTTCTTTCCACTTTACAATTGCCTTAATCTTTTTAGGATCAACTCTAATTCCATCTGTTGAGATAACATGACCCAAAAATACAACCTTTGATAACCAGAATTCACACTTACTAAGCTTTTCGTATAACTGTTTCTCTCGTAATACTTGAAAAATAATTCTTAGGTGTTGTTCATGCTCAGATTTCGATTTCAAATAGACCAAAATATCATCAATAAAAACTACCACAAATTGATCCAAATATGGTTGGAAAATACGATTCATAAGATCTATAAATGCTGCAGGAGCATTCGTCAATCCAAAAAGGCATCACTAAGAATTCATAATGACTATATTGTGTACGAAATGTTATCTTCGGTACATCACTTTCTTTCACTTTCAATTGATAGTAACCCGATCTTAAATCGATCTTTGAAAGGACAGAAGCTCCTTTTAGTTGATCAAATAATTCATCGATATTGGGTAGAGGGTATCGATTCTTAATCATCAATTTATTCAATTGTCGATAATCAATACAAAGCCGCATCAAACCATCTTTCTTTTTGACAAAAAGCATTAGAGCTCCCCAAGGTGATATATTAAGGCGTAAAAAACCGTACCAGAAAACACTTCAATTGCAAACTCAACCTCCTGATCCGGTGGTAATCCTAGTAATTCCTCGGGAAACACATCAGGAAATTCACAAACAGCTTGAATTTTACTGCATTGACTATCAACAAAATTCAAATTGATAACATAGGCTAGAAAAGCTTCACAACCTTGAGTAAAAAGCTTATTAGCCCGAATTGCTAAAATGATACGAGTTGAACCACTTGTTCGAATACCATCCACTTCAATCATATCACCACTTTCACTCTAAACAATAAACTTCTTTTTACAGCAATCTAGAATCACCCCGTGTTCCTTAAGCCAATCCATACCTAAAATCATATCAAAATAGCCAAAGGGCATTATCAACAAATCAACAGGAAGGTTATATTATGTATCATTAATAGACATCTCCTACACACCTAATTCACTAACACAGATTGTCCCAATGGACTAGAAACCACTATCGATACTCTAGGCGTCTTAGATTTTAAACTTCCCGACTCAACCAATTTAGTATTAACATATGAATGCGAAGGTCTCGAATCTATCAAACCATAAACAGGTTCTAAATGTAATAAAAATATACCTATCACAACATCATTGGTATCACCATCCTCACGAGTTTGCACAACATAAGCTCGAGCTGGCGTTTTGGCCTCTGACTATTGAGTAACAATATCATTTCCCTTTTTAGCACCACCTCTCGAAAATGAACCACTTCGACTTGACCCGCGACCTCTAGGAGTAGGCATAGATCTCTGAGAAGTAACAGGTGTAGCATTTTCATTCTTCGGATACTCTCTAACAAAACGTTCCGTAGATCCACAACGAAAACAGCCTTGAGTTAACTTCCAACATTCACCACAGTGCTTTTTCCCACAATGTTCACAATTCAAAATATCAGTATCCCTAAATGGACTTCGCACACTACCCTAGACACAGTCGGTTGTCTATCACAATTTCTATCAGTTTTATCTAATTTAAAATTTGATCTCCAACTGCCACGAAATTCGTTTGATCTCTTCAGTTGTGGATTTGAACTTGAAGCTCCAGAACGCTTTCTGAAAGTACGAGTATTCTCAGTCTTTTTATCAAAACACAAAACTTGCTCTACCATTCTTACCTGTTCAACTAAATCTGCAAACTCAGTAATTTTGTGTGATACCAACTGCATTCATGCGTAAATCGCACAGTAACCGCTTTGCATTGGCACAAATTCAACAGCATACCTACTAAGTCACGAAAATTCTCATTCATAATCAACCACAGACATTTCACCTTATTCTAGCATTAAAAACTCTTATTTTCTGTCTTCAATATTGTAACACCCCTAACCCGTAACCGTCGCCAGTTTAGGGTTAAAGGCGTTACCAAACAATTCAGATCTTTTACGACATTTCATAATATTATTCAACGAATCAAATCAAAGTGTCCCTTGAGTAGGCCTACAAGACCTTAAACATACTTTAGAATAGGACCGGGACTAAACCGAACACATACGAAAATTTTTAGAAATTTAAAATTTTTTTTTCAAAGTTACAGAGGTCACACACCTATGTGGGCAGGCCGTGTGCCCCCCATGGCATCAGACACGCCAATGTATCTAAGCCGTGTCAAAACAGGGCATACATACTGACTTGTCCCCACAGACTGAGACATGCTTGTGTGCCTCACCCGGGTCGATAATCGACTTGCACCACACAACCAAATACACGCCTGCAGTGTCTTACCCGTGGTCGAGCCTAACTTGTTTTGTTTTGCAACCACGAAGGACACGGCCGAGCCACACGCCTGCAGTGCTCAACCATGTGGGAAATTATAGGCCATTTACAAGGCCAAAATGCCACCCACACTTTGGGTCATCCCTACAAGCACATACAAGCATATTTCTAAACATAATTGGCAACCAAAAACACACCAAATGGTCATCATATCATCCCATTCAATCTCATTTCTAAACATACCAACTTAGATGCCAAATAGCTCAACTAATTCACAAATAAACCAAGCATGATTCATCCACAACTTACCACTTCATCATAACCATCATTCATCAAATACATACACTCACTTTGCATCAATAAGCTTACCATTACCTTGACTATTTCATAACCACGGAATCATACCAAAACCAAACATCATATAGCATGACTCTTTATTCATTACTCAACCATTTAACTAGCCATATCACATGGTTATACACATATTTCAAATATAACTCAAGGTAACTACCCTATACATGCCATACTTTTGTATATACATTTCCAAAAGGGTGCCAAAATAAGATTGAGTAGTGTGATGACGATCCTCGACGATTCCCGAGCCCTCAGTAGCTTTGACAATCTATAAAACAAAGCAAACACACACAAAGTAAGCTTTGCAAAAGCTTAGTAAGCAATATACAAATAAATTTATCATATAATCAATTAAAAGCATGGCAAATCAAATTCATAAACATTTCTTCATTTTATACATATAGATTTCTCTTTGGCTTAAATGGATTGCGATTGCTTACCAACATATCATATCTTAAGCATCTCTTGTGCTCATATAGCAAACATACATATATCACACTTCGTTCAAAGCATCTATGTACATATGAACTTACCTTTCATGCTTATTCAAAGCATATACATCGAACATACCTGAAACGTATATACAACTCACATAGTCATTCATTTCTTGGATTTTCCAGTTGAACCATTTGGAATCAAATAGGATATTCAGAATGCTTGGATTAGTCGTACAATGCCAATGTCTCAGACGTGGTCTTACAAGTTCTCATATATTGATGCCACTGTCCCAAACAGGGTCTTACACGAATCAAATATGATGCCAATATCCTAGACATGGTCTTACACGTAAATCTCAAATCGATGCCAACGTCCCAGACATGGTCTTACATGATATCACATACCAGAAACCTATGTCATGACATACGTAATCCTATCTATTCTTAGGTTCGTTTGAGACTTCTTGGACACTGATTCATTGTCGATTCATCCTCGAATTTCATAATCTCATCATTTCATATACATTCACTATCATAAATTTTCATATGAACATATAGATATCAATTTAAATACATTTATATGTATATCGACTTACCTCAGATTCGGATAAACAGAAACGAACTCGACTACTCAATTACTTTTGATTTCCCACGATTTAAGTTCGTTTTCTTCGGTTCTTGATCTATACATATTAAAATTTACCCCATTTATTCACCAAATCATTCAATTCCATCCAAATACACATATTTAGGGCAATTTACTAATTAGCCCTCATATTTTCACAATTTAACATTTTAGTCCCTATTTCACAAAATCAAAAAATACACATATTGCTTATACTCATGCTTAACCAAATATCACCCATGCTCATACAAGTCCACACATTTCATTTATTTCAAAATTTAGTCCCTCAAAATATTATTTTCTCAATTTAATCCAAATTACTCAAAATCACCAAAAACTCAAAGACAAACTATGTTAATCTAACACATATATTTCATATTTCATCACAAAACTTCACAAAGATCATGAATTCATCCATGGCACATTTAAAAATTATCACCAATTCACAAAATTAAAACATGGGTTTTGAAGAACACGAAGCAATGATTACAAAAACGTAGAAATTATCAAAAACCAATCAAAATCCATACCTTAATTTAGCCAAACCATAGACGAACCCTTGAAAGCTTTTGCTCTTTCTTTTTCTTTCAATATTCAGCACAAAGATGATGACAATAAAATGTAATTTTGGCTTTGTCTTTTAATTAATATAACTTATTAACTATTTTGTAAATTTAACCTTTATAAAACCTTATAAAATCATATAAAATATGGACATAAATGTCCACTAACAATAACAAAGGTATATTATCCACTTAAGGACTTCATAGGCGTAGAAGCCATATCAAATTAGCACTTAATCAATTAGAAAGCTAATTTTACATTTTATGTGATTTAGTCCTTTCTCAAATTAAGCACATGACGGACAAATTAACTCACGGAACTTTATCACATGCTTAATCACATATCATAGGCACAAAAATAATATTAAAATATTTTTCTAACTCAGATTTGTGGTTTCAAAACTACTATTCCGACTAGGGTCTAAACCGGACTGTTACAAATATACAATTCACCCACATATTTCTTTTGAAATTCCTTTTGGAAGGATTCCCAATTTACCTGATCTGTAGGTACATAACGTGTCACTAACTGCCACCAGGTACATGCTTCTCCTTGCAGCAGAGAAACAGCACATATTACACTTTCACACGGGAAACATTCAAGTTGTTGCAAGTTTCTCTTAATGGATTCAATCAAAACTTCAACTATGGAAAGATCAACTCCTTTCAATCCTAAAAATTTAGTTGCACCATATTTACGCAATTCTTTAATCGAGCTCACTAACAAAGAGGTGCAAATGTTTTAGTGAATGTAGTTCTTGCCACACATCAAGAGCATCATCAATAGCTCTAAGTAATCGTGAATTATTTCTTTCCTCAAGATACCTCGCTCAAAATTAGGTTTGTTGAGAACTAACCGGATTAACACTTGGTGTTGACGATTGGGCCATCTAACTCATTGGAGACATCATCTCCTAGATACATCTCTTGATTTATATCATCATTATAATCATCTAACATTTTCAACTATAAAACAAAAACAAATATATCAAGATCCCAATCCTAACTCAATTAGACTCAATTATAAAGAGGCATGGTCGTGTGTCTTGGGCCTTGGCGTGTTGATTTCGTATCGTGCCCATTTTCTCCTTTTTGGCCCGCTTTCATTCTTTTCATCCTTTGGTGCTCTCCTAAGTATAAAACATGAAATTAAAGGATTAGGAGCACCAAATTCCACACTTCAAGGAATAAATCATCCAAAAGTATGCTAAGTGTGGGATTAATATATGAACATATTAGGTTTATCACCAATCAGTCCTGACCGCAATGAAATGAGCTGATTTTCTAATTCGATCAATAGTCACCCAAATGGCATTTTTCTTACTTGTCGATAAAGGTAACCCGTTATAAAATCCATCGTGATCTATCTCATTTCCATTCAGGAATAGAAATAGGCTGAAGTAATTTGGTGGGAACCTGATGTTCTACCTTAACTCACCGACAAGTTAAACATTTAGCCACATACTCGACCACATCTCTTTTCATTCCTGGCCACCAATAATATTCTCGCAGATCATGATACATTTTCGTTCTTCCAAGATGCAAAGCAAAAGGACTATCATGAGCTTCGCGAAGTATCAACTCTTTAAATTTAGAAACATCCGAAACACAAAGTCGGTTATGAAATCTCAAACAACCATAATCATCAATGCTGAAATTTTCTAAAATACCATTCTGAACCATTTCTCTTTTCTTCGCCAACTTGTCATCTTCTAACTGCGCTGACTTCATCCAATCAAACATCATCGGTTTGATCTTTAGTTTAGCCAATAGGCTTCCATCGTCATTGATACTGAGTTGAGCAAACATTGCTCGTAATTCAATTGCTACTTTCCTACTCAACACATCAGCTACAACATTAGCTTTACCATGGTGGTAATCAATAACACAATCAAAATCTTTCAAAAGTTCTACCCAATGACGTTGTCTCAAATTCAACTCCTTTTGAGATAGAAGGTATTTGAGACTCTTATGATCGGTATAAATATAACACTTTTTACCGTACAGATAGTGTCTCCAAATCTTTAGAGCAAAGACCACAGCACCTAACTTTAAATCATACGTCGGATAATTGCATTCATGCATTTTTAACTGAGGAGATGCATAAGCAATCACTTTCCCGTCTTACATCAAAACACAACCAAGACCGCTTAAGGAAGCATCACTATAAATGACAAAATTCGTTCCCGATTTTGGTAAAGTCAAAACTGGCTCTTCAGTCAACAGCTGCTTCAATTTTTCAAAACTTTCTGGAGACTGATCATCCGAAACGAATTGAACATTCTTATGCAGCAACTTTGTCAGTGGCAAAACTATCTTCAAAAATCTATTTACAAATCTTCGGTAATAACCATCTAGTCCAAGAAAACTATGAATCTCTAACACATTCCTTGGTTCTTTCCACTTTACAATTGCCTCAATCTTTTTAGGATCAACTCTAATTCCATCTGTTGAGATAACATGATCCAAAAATACAACCTTTGATAACCAGAATTCACACTTACTAAGCTTTTCGTATAACTGTTTCTCTCGTAATACTTGAAAAATAATTCTTAGGTGTTGTTCATGCTCGGATTTCGATTTCGAATAGACCAAAATATCATCAATAAAAACTACCACAAATTGATCCAAATATGGTTGGAAAATACGATTCATGAGATCTATAAATGCTGCAGGAGCATTCGTCAATCCAAAAGGCATCACTAAGAATTCATAATGACTATATTGTGTACGAAATGTCATCTTCGGTACATCACTTTCTTTCACTTTCAATTGATAGTAACCTGATCTTAAATCAATCTTTGAAAGGACAGAAGCTCCTTTTAGTTGATCAAATAATTCATTGATATGGGGTAGAGGGTATCGATTCTTAATCATTAATTTATTCAATTGTCGATAATCAATACAAAGCCGCATCGAACCATCTTTCTTTTTGACAAAAAGCATTAGAGCTCCCCAAGGTGATATACTAAGGCGTAAAAAATCGTACCAGAAAACACTTCAATTGCAAACTCAACCTCCTGATCCGGTGGTAATCCTGGTAATTCCTCGGAAACACATCAGAAATTCACAAGCGACTTGAATTTTCTTGCATTGACTATCAACAATTCAAATTGATAACATAGGCTAGAAAAGCTTCACAACCTTGAATAAGAAGCTTATTAGCCCGAATTGCTAAAATGATCTGAGTTGAACCACTTGTTCAATACCATCCACTTCAATCATATCACCACTTTCACTCTAAACAATAAACTTCTTTTACAAAGAATCCGAATCACCCGTGCTGTAAGCCAATCCATACCTAAAATCATATCAAAATAGCCAAAGGGCATTATCAACAAATCCACGGAAGGTTATATTATGTATCATTAACAGACATCTCCTACACACCTGATTCACTAACACAGATTGTCCCAGTGGACTAGAAACCACTATCGATACTCCAGGAGTCTCAGATTTTAAACTTCCTGACTCAACCAATTTAGTATTAACATATGAATGCGAAGGTCTCGGATCTATCAAACCATAAATAGGTTCTAAATGTAATAAAAATATACCTATCACAACATCATTGGTATCACCATCCTCACGAGTTTGCACAACATAAGATCGAGCTGGCGTTTTGGCCTCTGACTATTGAGTAATGATATCATTTCCTTTTAGCACCACCTCTAAAATGAACCACTTGACTTGACCCGCGACCTCTAGGAGCAGGCATAGATCTCTGAGAAGAAACAGGTGTAGCATTTTCATTCTTCGGATACTCTCTAACAAAATGTTCCGTAGATCTACAACGAAAATAGCCTTGAGTTAACTTCCAACATTCACCACGGTGCTTTTTCCCACAATGTTCACAATTTGAAATATCAAGATCCCGAATGGACTTCGCACACTACCCGTAGACACAGTCGGTTGTCTATCACAATTTCTATCAATTTTATCTAATTTAAAATTTGATCTCCAACTGCCACGAAATTCGTTTGATCTCTTCAGTTGTGGATTTGAACTTGCGACTCGAACGCTTCCGACAAGACGAGTATTCTCGATCTTTTATCAAAACACAAAACTTGCTCTACCATTCTTACCTGTTCAACTAAATCTGCAAACTCAGTAATTTTGTGTGATACCAACTGTACTCATGCAGAAATCGCTTGCAACTATCAGTTTCAGTTGGCACAAATTCAACAGCATACCTACTAAGTCGCGAAAATTCTCATTCATAATCAACCACAGACATTTCACATTATTCCAGCATTAAAAACTCTTCTTTTCTGTCTTCAATATTGTAACACCCCTAACCCGTAACCGTCACCGGTTTAGGGTTAAAGGCATTACCAAACAATTTAGATCTTTTACGGACATTTCATAATATTATTCAACGAATCAAATCAAAGTGTCCCTTGAGTAGGCCTACAAGACCTTAAATATACTTTAGAATAGGACCGGGACTAAATCGAACACATACGAAAATTCTCGAAATTTAAATTTTTTTTTCAAAGTTACAGAGGTCACACACCTATGTGGACAGGCCGTGTGCCTCCCATGGCCTCAGACACGCCAATGTGTCTAAGCCGTGTCAAAACAGGGCATACATACTGACTTGTCCCCACGGCCTGAGACACGCTCGTGTGCCTCACCCGTGGCCGACACTGACTTGCACCACATGGCCAGTCACATGTCCGTGTGTCTTACCTGTGGTCGAGCCTAACTTGTTTTGTTTTGCAACCACGAAGGACACGGTCGAGCCACACGCCCATGTGCTCAACCATGTGGGAAATTATAGGCCATTTGCAAGGCCAAAATGCCACCCACACTTTGGGTCATCCCTACAAGCACATACAAGCATATTTCTAAACATAATTGGCAACCAAAAACACACCAAATGGTCATCATATCATCCCATTCAATCTCATTTCTAAACATACCAACTTAGATGCCAAATAGCTCAAGTAATTCACAAATAAACCAAGCATGATTCATCCACAACTTACCACTTCATCATAACCATCATTCATCAAATACATACACTCACTTTGCATCAATAAGCTTACCATTACCTTGACATTTCATAACCACAGAATCATACCAAAACCAAACATCATATAGCATGACTCTTTATTCATTACTCAACCATTTAACTAGCCATATCACATGGCTATACACATATTTCGAATATAACTCAAGGTAACTACCCTATACATGCCATACTTTTGTATATACATTTCCAAAAGGGTGCCAAAATAAGATTGAGTAGTGTGATGACGATCTTCGACGATTCCCGAGCCCTCAGTAGCTTTGACGATCTATAAAACAAAGCAAACACACACAAAGTAAGCTTTGCAAAAGCTTAGTAAGCCATATACAAATAAATTTATCATATAATCAATTAAAAGCATGGCAAATCAAATTCATAAACATTTCTTCATTTTATACATATAGATTTCTCTTTGGCTCAAATGGATTGCGATTGCTTACCAACATATCATATCTTAAGCATCTCTTTTGCTCATATAGCAAACATACATATATCACACTTCGTTCAAAGCATTTATGTACATATGAACTTACCTTTCATGCTTATTCAAAGCATATACATCGAACATACCTGAAACGTATATACAACTCACATAGTCATTCATTTCTTGGATTTGCCAGTTGAACCATTTGGAATCAAATAGGATATTCAGAATGCTTGGATTAGTCGTACAATGCCAATGTCCCAGACGTCGTCTTACAAGTACTCATATATTGATGCCATTGTCCCAAATAGGGTCTTACGAATCAAATACAATGCCAATATCCTGCACATGGTCTTACACGTAAATCTAAAATCGATGCCAACGTCCCAGACATGGTCTTACATGATATTACATATCGGAAACCTATGTCATGACATATGTAATCCTATCTATTCTTAGGTTCGTTCGAGACTTCTCGGACACTGATTCATTGTCGATTCATCCTCGAATTTCATAATCTCACCATTTCATATACATTCACTATCATAAATTTTCATATGAACATATATATATCAATGTAAATACATTTATATGTATATCGACTTACCTCGGATTAAAATAAACAGAAACAAACTCGGCTACTCAATTACTTTTGATTTCCCACGATCTAAGTTCATTTTCTTCAGTTCTTGATCTATACATATTCAAATTTACCCCATTTATTCACCAAATCATTCAATACCATCCAAATACACATATTTAGGGTAATTTACAAATTAGCCCTCATATTTTCACAATTTGACATTTTAGTCCCTATTTCACAAAATCAAAAAATACACATATTGCTTATACTCATGCTTAACCGAATATCACCCATGCTCATACAAGTCCACACATTTCATTTATTTCAAAATTTAGTCCCTCAAAATATTATTTTCTCAATTTAATCCAAATTACTCAAAATCACCAAAAACTCAAAGATAAACTATGTTAATCTAACACAGATATTTCATATTTCATCACAAAACTTCACAAAGATCATGAATTCATCCATGGAACATTTAAAAATTATCACCAATTCACAAAATTAAAACATGGGTTTTGAAGAACACGAAGCAATGATTACAAAAACGTAGAAATTATCAAAAATTGATAAAAATCCATACCTTAATTTAGCCAAACCATAGCCGAACCCTTGAAAGCTTTTGTTCTTCCTTTTTCTTTCAATATTCGGCACAAAGAAGATGACAATAAAATGTAATTTTGGCTTTGTCTTTTAATTAATATAACTTATTAACTATTTTGCAAATTTAACCTTTATAAAACCTTATAAAAATCATACAAAATATGGACATAAATGTCCACTAACAATAACAAAGGTATATTATCCACTTACGGACTTCATAGGCAGTAAGCCATATCAAATTAGCACTTAATCAATTAGAAAGCTAATTTTACATTTTATGTGATTTAGTCCTTTTCTCAAATTAAGCACACAGACGGACAAATTAACTCACGGAACTTTATCACATGCTTAATCACATATCATAGGCACAAAAAATAATATTGAAATATTTTTGTAACTCAGATTTGTGGTTTTGAAACTACTATTTCGACTAGGGTCTAAACCGGACTGTTACAAATATACAATTCACCCACATATTTCTTTTGAAATTCCTTTTGGAAGGATTCCCAATTTACCTGATCTGTAGGTACATAACGTATCACTAACTGCCACTAGGTTCATCCTTGCAGTAGAGAAACAGCACATATTACACTTTCACACGGGAAACATTCAAGTTGTTGCAAGATTCTCTTAATGGATTCAATCAAAACTTCAACTATGGAAAGATCAACTCCTTTCAATCCTAAAAATTCAGTCGCACCATATTTATGCAATTCTTTAATCAGAGCTCGACGAATAGTAGGTGCAAATGTTTTAGCGAATGTAGTTCTTGCCACACGCTGAAGAGCATCATCAATAGCTCTAAGTAACTGTGAATTATTTCTTTCCTCAATATTACCTCGCTCAAAATTAGGTTTTTGAGAACTAACTGGATTAACACTTGGTGTTGACGATTCAGTTTCATCTAACTCATTGGAGACATCATCTCCGGTATACATCTCTTGATTTATATCATCATTATAATCATCTAACATTTTCAACTATAAAACAAAAACAAATATATCAGGATCCCAATCCTGACTCAATTAGACTCAATTATGGTGTGTACTTTTAGACTCAATTTTGAGCTCGATTTAGTCAGAGAATTGGCTAAACTTGCAAAGCTTTGATACGACTAAATATAACACTCTTAACCCATATCCGTCACCAAAATAGGGTTTTAGAGTATTATCAAAGCTTACCAATCAAACAGAAATAATTTTTAATCATTTCGTATCATATAATATTTAAGTCAGAAACCAATTAAACTTATACATACTGTCCCTTATTCGAGCCCTCGATGCCCAAAATAGGCGTTAGAAACAAGTCAGGACTAATTTAGAAACTTAGGAATTTTTTAAAAAATATTAAAAAATTTTCAAAGCTACAGGGTTCACACAGCCGTGTGACTAGCCCATGTGACTCACATGGCCAGGAGACAGGCCCGTGTCTTAGACCGTGTGTAATATCCTAGATTAGGGGTTATGCATTTGGTGCATAATTCATGTGTTAATAGGCTCAGTGAGTGGTTTGGATGTGTTTTAGGGGTTCTTAAAACTCTAGGATAAAAAGGGAATGCATTGGAAAATTTTTGGATTTTGAGTTAGTAAAGGGAGCAAGGCCGGAGGCCTTAAGGGAAAATTATAGGCGCTTTTGGGACATGGAAGTGAGCTTGGTAAAGTGGTGGAATCGCCACTTAGGGCCTTGGTGATGACGCCATGCGTGGGCAAGGGCCTTGGTTGAAACACGTTGGTGGCATGGGAGTGTGTTTTATTTTTGCTCTTTCGCCAAGAAAGGGAACTGGCTAAGGAGGCTTTAAGAGAAATATTGGGAGTTTATGGCACAAAAGAACTAGCAACAAAGTGGCTTGGGCGTTACACGAGGAGCGGGGAAGCTTGCTGCAAAGGGAGCTTCAAGAGGGCTCAGGTTCGAGCCTTGTTGGCAACATTAAGTGGTTTTATTTTTGCATTCTGGCGTTAAGGGAGAGGGGAGTAGTGGACGGCATGTGGGGCTTTGAAGAGATAAGGATAAGGCTTGTTTTATTCTTTTTAAATTTGAGCTAAGATTAGAAGATAGTTGTGATTATATTTTATTTTATTTTAAATTTTATTTGGGTAAGATAAGAGATAATATAGAAGATTGATATGGGATAATGTGTTGGATTATTTTATTAAGGTGATAAAGGAGGAAAATGTGGGATATGATAGGGGAAGGTTTGTGGCCGAATGTGGGATTCCTTGGGGGTGGTATAATCGGTCTTGAAGTGTGTAGTGGTAGATGTGCCGAATTTGAGTAGTATAAATAGGGGTGCTCATCTTTCGGCTATTCTTTTTTTCATTTATTTTTTTTCCTTGTACCGAAAATTGTTCCTCTCATCTCACTCTCTCCTTGTGCCGAATTTGTTCATTTTTCTGCCTAGTCTCATTCTTTTCTTCATGCCGAAATTTTATGGTGATCAACTCTTTGTTTCCTCTTTTGATTAGCTTGGCTGAAACCCCAAAGAACACTAAGGGCATTCCTTGCGTTTTCTCCTCTTCTTTCTCTCTATTTCTTGGCCGAATCTACCTTTCTCATCCTACCTCTCTTTTATTTTGGTAGCCTTAAAACCGATATATACCCAGTGAATAGCCGAATATTTCACCTCTAATTGAGAGCCATAACCGAATCTTCAAGAGGTCTTACTCTCTTTTGTCTGCCGCAAGTTTTAGAAGCCGAAAACCTTTTTCCTTAAGTCTCTTCAGGTAAGCGATAGTGGTAAGTATTCTTTTTCTTTAAGCAATCGGTTTTGTTTCTTTTCTATTAGGATGCCGAAATCAAGTGATTAAACCTTGATCTAAGGTTGGCTGAATGGTCTTTAAAGCCATAATATGTGTGTCTGTTATGTGTAGCCAACGTTAAGGAACAGTAGGAGACTTTCGAGATTTGAAGGGTTCAAGGATTTCGATAGTCTCAAGGAGCAAGCAAGTATTTCGGGATTTGGTAAGCAAGGTAAGGAAGTGTTGACATTCGGCCATAGGCCATAGTTGGTATTCTAGTGTGACCGATTATGTGCTATGGTTTAAGGACAAATTGACAGGAATAAGGGAGTTTCAGGATTTGATCTATTGTGCCAAAGAAAAGGTGCATAGTTATCGCACTGTTCTCTTGTTGTGTGTATGTGTTATATTCATAAATATGTGATATGATGTGAATGATAGCCAAAATAAGAGCTAAGATTATGAATATCTGTGGTGGGTGATCGAATAATCAGGTCAGTGATTTATGATATTAAATGATTATTGATGAATGTATGAAAATGTGATGGCATGTGATGTATATTTGTTTCAAAGTGATGTGTTGCCATGATACATATATATGCATGGGACTTGGGATGTGACTATCGAAGGAAAGGGTGTACATTATGTACGTGGTCTAATGTTAGCCTTGTGTTACATTAGCGCTTGATGTTAGCTATGTGCTTCATCAAGGAGGTGTTGGCTAGGTGCCACATCTGGCGGTTGATAGTTGTGTGCATCACCGTGGGTGATTGATATGTGGGATCACTTATGTGATCGGTGGCTCACCACTGACCTTGTGCAGCAGTGCGCGAGGTAAGATATGTGGATCACTTAGTTGATCGGTGGATTAGCCACTGCACAGGGGTAGCAGTCTGCCGAGGTAGGTGTGACGGATGGACATTAGGATGTGTTGGGTTTCATAATTGCATAATTTTGTATGTGGATCAGATGGATATGGGCCAAGCCCATACGTGGAGACATGTGAAATAACTATGCACTGAGTCTGTTTGACTCACCCAATTTTTACCAACATCGCAGGTGATACTTGATGTGTTGATCAGACCGGGTTGGAGAGGATACGAGGTGGCCATGCAATACAGAAGATGATTTTAATTGTTTCAGCCATTTTATATTTTCAGTTTTTTTAAGTAAGGTTTATTGTAATAAGGGCCTTTTTAGGGATTTGAGGTTTATTATTCTATTTAAAATGGATTGACGATTAAAGTATTAATTGAAAGTGTTTTCATTCTCGGCAATTTATACCTTAAAAATATGCATTAAGTTTTCAATCCGAATAATTTGTAAGAATGAAGTTTTACTTAGCATTTTTAAACAAACAATGTTTTTACAAAGGACAATAAATTTTTATGATTTTAACTCTAAGTCAAAAGCTTTTTAAACGTTTTCCGTAGTGGCATTTCAAATTCGGTCGTAGTGAATGGGCCGGGTTTGGGGTGTTACACTGTGTGGGCATTCGAAATAGAGACACACGGCCGTGTCCCAGCCTGTGTCTGTGCCCATATAACTCTCTGAATTAGGTCACATGGCCAATCCATATGCCCGTGTGCTAGGCCGTGTACCCATTCAAAATGGCATCACACGTCTGTATGCTAGCCGTGTGTCTCACACGGCGGAGTCACATGCCCATGTGTTTGGCCTTGTGGACTTAGAATGCACTTTAAACAACAAGTTTATCACTCCCTGCAAGCTTGGACATTAAGTAATTCCAAAATTATTCGTTTAACTAGTTCAAAACACAATCAAACACATTTAAATCATATCAAAACAACCATCCTAGGTGCCTAACTAATGTACCCTCATTGGTACCACATTTATATCATCAAAACATATCATCAAAGTATTATTCAAGTCCAAACATAAACATACCTAATTTTATCCATTTTGCCTAGTTTATAAATATTTAAACATAAATTTAAGATGCCATAATATAACTTCCAACACAAACACATATTCATATGTATATACCACCAATATTAAACTTATAACCTTATTTACAATCAAACCACAGAATAATTATTATTTAGACAACCTAGGTACATGTTGACACAAAAGATAGACATCACCACATTTGAGTTCGGGATCGTTGTTGGATGTTGAATCGGCGATCAAAAGTTAAGTACCTAACCTACGCACGGAAAACAAAACTGTACGCTGAGTAAAAACTTAGTGGTATTTCTATAATCGAAATATTTAAAGACAAACAATATAATAGGCACAATTGAATATTTTAAACCACATTTTATTTATACAATAACATTAACCATTCAATACTCAAAACATAAATACATCATTTTATACCATATTCAATTTTCATCACTTGCTACATATAATAGCTTTTCACAATTTGATCCATATATCAATTGAAACAATAACAATATCCAATTCATGAATACATAATTCTTGTGTCTCATTTTCATGTTTTGCTTCGTTATCCCATTTTCAATTCTCGTACAATTTCATCCAATATCAATCATAGTACCATTTTATTTAATTACCTCTATTAACACAACTCAGACTCGGACGGATACACAGATCCAACCAACACACTAGTTTGGCACCCAGTGCCTCATCGAATAATTCGAAGTAATAAATTGACACCCAGTGCCTCATTGAATAAATTCGAAGTAATAAATTGACACCCATTGTCTCATCGGTTAAACCGAAGTAAATTAGCATTCAATGCCTCATCGACTCGAAGTCGAAGAAATCCCTAACCTCTTCCAATACTATGGCATGTCATTTATATCTGACTCAGCCCAATATAGTTAATAGGGTTCCAATTCACTTTCCAAATACAACCAATATCCAATTATCATATTTACACATATATATTCATAATATTTATACATATATCAATTCAATCCAATTCAATCAAATTTAATTCAGTTCAATATCAAGTTCCAAATACTCACCTCAACACTTACCATATGCATTAAATTGAATTATAATAAATTTACAACTAAGTTCGGATTATAGAAATACAAACCAGGAATTCTAAGCTATTCCACATCAACTTTGTCTTTCCCCTTTTTAGTTGAGGATTCTAGTACGACGTTCACTGTGAAATTAAAACAATTAAAATTCATCAATACAACACAATTTAATTTCATATTGCATATTTCAATTTTTACTCAATATTTTCCTAATTTTTAATTTAGTCCCTAAACGAGACTAACTTTATTTCTTTACAATTAATTCTATATTTTCACAAAATTTCACTTTAAACTAAATTTAACTCCCTATTTTCATTTACATTCCTAAATTTATAAATTTTCACAATTTAGTCCCTATTATTCAAAATTTACAATTTACTCCTTTTCATTTCTAGCTTAAAATCTATCAATTTAGTCCCTAATACTAAAATTATTCAACATTAACAACATTTAAAAACTCAATAAATGCTAAAATTTTTACATAGGTCGGGTAGTACTTAATACTGGGATTCCAAAAACATAAAAATTATAAGAAAAAGGGATTAAATTGACTAACCAATTGAACTTGGAACTTTGAAACCTCTAAGCTTTTGCGTCTGTTTCTTTCTTCTTTCCCTTTTTCTTTTTTCTTTCTTTCCTTTCTATTTCGTTTTACTTTCTCTCTTTCTTTTTATTTATTTCATTTACTTATTCATTTATTTTATTATAATTACTTTATTATTATATTATATACATTTACTTAAATATTAAGTAAAACATATTATAATATTTATATATATATATATATTAACTTTAATTTATTAATAATATATATAATAATTTACAGTTATGCCACCTCATTATAAGACAATGGCATAATTGCTTCTTTTGTCCCTTAAATTTTTCTTTAATCTATAATTCAACTTTCACCTTTTATGCAGTTTAGTCCTTATACCTAATTACTCTTAATTCATGCAAATTCACTTAACCAAAATCTAATTAACTACACAACTAAATTAGTAAATATAAAAATATTTATGAGTCCAATTTACAGGAACAGAGTCTCTAAAATGCACTTTCTGACACCCCTGACTATCGGGTCGTTACAATGTTGATGTTGATTTTGCTGGAGACCTTGATAAAAGAAGATCTCTCATAGGTTATGTCTTTACAATTGGGGGTTGTGCAATCAGTTGAAAAGCCACCTTCCAAATTATTGTCACTTTGTCTACCATTGAAGCTGAGTACATGGTCATTACTAAGGCTTGTGAAGAAGCTATTTGGTTAAAGGGGCTATTTAGTGAACTCAATGAAGACCTTCAAATCCATGCAGTATTTTGTGATAGTCAAAGTGTCATCTTCCTTATAAAAGATCAAATGTTTCATGAGAGAACAAAGCACATTGATGCTCGGTATCATTTTGTTCGTGGTATTATTACTTGTGGTGATATTGTTGTGAGCAAAATTAGTACTCATGATAATCTTGCAGATACGATGACTAAGTCACTTCCTATAACCAAGTTTGAGCATTACTTAAACTTGGTTGGTGTTTATTGTTGAAGATAAACCCTTAAAGGGTTTTGTGGAAGAGGTGGAGAACTTTTTCATTGAGAATTCGTGTCAAGGTAGAGATTGTTAGAGTTATGACCCAAATTCTTATTAAAATAAAATACAGGTTGCACAAGAATAATCGGTATAGAAGTTTACTTTCTTTATTTGATATTGATTTCAATAAGGTGTTTCAACCTTACTACATTAATTCTATTAGATGGTGATTAAAATAAGGTTTTCTAAACCTATAAATAGACGTAGTCTATACTCCTTATATTTATTCAAATTCAACATAGTGAACTTTTTTGTCCTTTACCCGTGGTTTTTTTCCTAAAGGCTTTCCACATAAAATCCGTGTGTTCTATTTTTCTCTCTTTTCTTGCCAATATCGACATTCTATTTTTTAGCATGTACCTAAGACCAGTTGAGATTGTGATTTTTTGTCTTTATTTACTTTGATTTGTTTACATACGTGCTTTTCGCTACATTGGCATAGCCTTAAGTTAAATTATTGATTTGATTCATTAAGATTGATGAATTTTGGTTTTTGTCTAAATATATATACAAGGATTCAAGTATTGTAAATTTATGGCTTGTATGTTGTTGGAAGTAAGGGTTAATCTACCAAGTAGGCTAAATTTTGCATATCTGAGTGTTTAACATGTTTTAAATATGTTGCGAGAGTGACAATACGTATTAGATATTTTAGTTATGTGATTGGTAATTGTTTGGGATATTTTGGGATGTTTTGAATATGTTAAAGTTGATAATTTTGCACTTTTTGACTCATTTTTGCAATTTTGGGTACCAAGTCTAAAGGCAATAAGATAATGTCTCAAGACATGTTGAACTATGTAGGTAAATGTCTCAAGATATGGTGACAAGTCATAAGACTTGGCCAGCAAAGTCTCAACACATTTGAAGTCAATAGCTAAAGTTAGCGTCAAAGGAGGCAAGTCTTAAGACGTGGCTTCTGTGTCTCGAGACATGCGACTATGTATCGATACATTGGCCCAAGTATTAAGACATAGCTTATAAGTTTTTAGTATTAGGCCCCCAATTGATGTTTTATGGCCTATTTGAGCTCGGTTCTTATTTTTCATGACCCGTGGTTGTTTAAAACATTAAATTAGATGCTTGTAACTTGAGTTTAAGAGTGGATTGAATGTATGGTTGATTGATCAGGTTGCTTCAATGAAAAATGTAATGCTTTGGATTTGATCAGACTCCCAGACTAGGTTTGAGAGTGTTAAGTTGTGCACTTTTCCTTTATCATTGCTAATGGTTTTTAGCGAAGAAACTTACAATAAATATTGTGGATTTTTTTTCCTTCATTAAATATTTATTCCATAGGATTTTTTTAAAAAAAATTTTAATGAGGTGTATTTTTCGTTGGTAGACATCTAAAGGGGAGTGTTATAACTCATTTTTTATTATGGATTCTCTTAACTATCAATAAAATTATTTATTAATCAATTTCAATTATTCTTGAAATAGCCCTCACTATTCTCGATGGCCCATTTGAATGGGAGATGCCACAAAAGCATGTACGAGTAAGAAATCTTGATTTTATTTAAGGATTAAGGATTTAAATCATTTTTTAAAATAATTAAAATATGATTTAAACAAAATGAAATTTTTAGAATCATTTTAAAAACATTTAGAATTGATGTGGAGTTGAACGGTGGAGATTGAGACTTAAAACAGATCTCGAAAGGTCAAAACGACTTGAAATAGTGCAAGGCTGAAACAAGCACAAAGTCACGACGTGGGACTTATAACATCACAACATGATTGATTGAGTCTAGATGTCATGACATAAGGAATCTGAAGTCACAATGTTGGTGACAAGGTTACATGTTGCAATTCTATGATTGCGACGTGACTCATTAAGTATGCTCAAAATGCTTCAAAATGTTTTCCAAGGTCCCTCTAATCATGATGTATCTAAGACATGCTTAAAATATATCAAATATATATACAAAATCCATTATAAAACACTTTAAAATTACAACTAATAATTTCAAAATTAAATTAATCATGCATATCCAAAATAAGAAAAGGATAATGAAATAAATGATGAGCTCTCAAGCTCAAATTTAAGCAACATTCAACACAAAGATCAATAAATATATAATTAACATATTCACTTATGTAGACTCCTACTACATAAGACAACTAAAAATATGTCATTTTCATACTCTTGTGGGTCTCGATGATAATAACAATCATGGATTGGGTTAGGCTTCAAGACTCGTCGAATCAATAATCTATGTGCAAAAAAACAACGCGTAAGCAAATAATGCTTAGTAAGTTCAAATGGAATTCACTATGCTTACCTTGTTGGAGATGTGCATACCAAATGCCATAAGAAGATAAACAGTGCTATTAACAATCACAATTACAACATATAAGGCAAATTAAGCATGAGAACTTATAATCATTTCAACATTTTTCAACTTTCATTATTGATTTTTCATAATTTGATACGTCAAATTAGGCTCTCCATTACACTTAAAGAGGTTATTCTCAAGCAATTTAGGTGTCTTTTATTTACTTTTGTTTTTTTTTTTAGATTTTGTAGTTAATAAATTATTTTTGTGAGTTCTATGATATTTTGATACCCAAATTGGCCAATCGTTCCATGGGGAACCTAACAATATGATTGAATGGTGTAAGGGAGTTGATAATGACCCGTACTTGAAGAAAACATCACCTAGAATGGGGTATCGCGATATCGAAGCATGGAAGTCATGATACCCTGGTAGTATTGAAATGAAGAGAATTGAGGTTGTAACACCCCAAACCGGCCTAGATGTTATGGCCGAATCTGGCGTGTTACATCAAAGTGTTTTTCGAAAACTATGTTTTCATTGAAAACCCTTCTTGAAATTTCAAACTTCTTGCCATTTAAAACTTGTACAAACCTCAGTTTGCGTTTGTTTATTTTCAATCGTGTTTTATTAAAGAGTTATTCCCTTTTAAAACATTATTACCTTTAAACCCTTATTTGTTGCGGAAGCTTAATTTAAAACAAATGATTTACAAAAAAGTGATATTTAAATATTGAGTTACGGAAATGTAGTGTTTGAAAATAGTTATTGTTTTGGACACCACAGGCTCTTTTTGTCTCATATTTTAACCACACATCGCTAAAAGGCCTACTATCAAGCAGTAAGGTTTTATTCACTTAAAAACTAAAATTTTTGCTCAAGCCCAGGTTTGAACCCAAGACTTCTCCAACACTTCTCAAGACCCTTAACCACTAAAGCAGACATTTAATTATGTCATTTCCTTGCACAATTAAATACTTATGTACAGCCTCCTTACTGATCCATACACAAGGCCTAATACTTCTAGGCCCAAAATTTGGGGCGTTACAGAGGTCATCTTCAATGGTATTGTGATACCAAGCATGGGTATCACAATACTAAGACACCCTAAGACCCCTCAATTCAAGACTGTCATGGGTATCGCAATACCAGAGCCTAGGTACCATGATACTATTGGCTGACAGGTAAAAACACTACAGGGGTAATTTTTGTGTCCAAACAAGCTTAATGTAACAGTCTAATTTTGGGAAAAAATTTATTTTTATTGTATTTTATGGTCTAAAATTTCATGAGATCATTTCGTGAAAATTTAGTTCAAAAATTTTTCCATTTGGGCACTCAATTTAGTCAAAAGGACTAAATTATTAAAAGTGCAAACTTGAGTTCTACATGTTAGAGGTGTCCAATTGTTATGAAATTTTAAATTTGAGGTCCTTAAATGGTAAATATACCATTGGTTAATTTATTGGACAAAAATGGGCATGAAATAGGTGAAATGGAATATTTTTAAGTTAAGGGCATTTTGGTCATTTAGTTATTAAAATGAATTAAAAAAGAAAAGAAAAAGCCAATTTTTGTCCATCTTCAAGCTATGACCGAAATTACCATGAAGAAACCATGGTTAGGGATTTTCAAGCTTCCAAGCTCGATTGTAAGTTCGTTCTAGCCCCGTTTTTAATGATTTTTACATTTTTGAAATCCTCGTAAGATCTATCTATTTCTACCATTAATTTGAAGTATGGTTAAATTCTAGGGTTTTGAACCATGATGAATATGTGCATATTTGGATGTTTAATGGTAGAATATACATGTTTATGGTTAGAGGAACGACTTTTACTAAGTGATTTTCGGTGAAAATCTCAAAAAGGACTAATTTGTAAAAGTTATAAAATATGTATTAAAAAGGTGTTTTAATGGAAATTGTGGGCTTTTATAGTTATGAAAATGGTTGGGCTAGGCTTGTATGTTAAAGAAATTGAATGGTTTTATTTTTCGAGCCTATGGGCAAAATGTAAATATGTCAAACTTTAGGGGCAAAACATAATTTTTCCAAAATGTGATTTTTGGGTTACATTGAATAATTTGACTAATAAAGGAGCTAAATTTGATATTATAGATCAAGAAAAATGAAGTTTGAGTCTAGATCGGGGAAAATAAATATTGGACAAATAGCTATTTTTCATCGTTGTCGAACTCAAGGTAAGTTCTTATGTAAATAATGCAATGTTGTGATTAATTATTTAATGTTTGATACTATATGAACTGTATATTTGATTCTATGAATACATTTTATAAGTTTCGACAAGAGAGAAAATCCCGTTTGAACCTTAGGAATAGAATTGGATACGACTGACATGTCACTAGGATTCCATGTGATATATGTGTTTATGTGATCCAGGTGCTGGTCTTGCACGTCTACCAGTGGCTGGGTAGTCTAGCATGTGTTTGCGGATACGTAATAGCTTGTGTGAGCAGCACTGCATAGTTACGTCTTGACTGATATCTTGTGTGAGCAGGCTTGTGATTAGCTCGAGAGCGAGCCCCTATGTGTTATGAGATATGAGGTAGCATTGGCTACATATGTGGCACTTATGTACAAATACTTTCCGTGAATCCGATTAGTATTCCAAGTGTTCAACGGGTATGTCAAAGACTGGAAAGGGTAAATGATTATGTTACGAGTTGGTACAGGTATGTACGTAAATTTTATAAGCATTGGCACGTAAATTTTATAAGCATTGGCTTCATGATATTATGAATTCATGATCACTACTAAAGTGATTTTAAGTTAACTATGTGATTATTGGTTTATCTGCATGGTGAATAAATACATGGTAAAGTTGATTGAAACTTATGAAAAAGGGCTTTTAGGCCAAATGGAATTGTGATATGAAGTGTTTTATTTCCTTGATTGTGACTCATTGAATATGAAATAAAGGAAAGATTGGTATTAATTTCTATTAAAAATATTTATAAAATCTTGTGATTAAGTGTTTGTGTTTATGATATGTAAATTCATGGTAGATTCGGTTGACGAGCATGTGTAAGGCTTTGGGGCCAAATCGATTGGTGAGATAGTAAATGTTTTTCGTTTGTATTGTGATTTATCAGTTATGTGTGCAAAAGGAAAGATTTGCATAATTGCCTATTAAAATGGTTATGAAAGTATGAAAAGTTAAGAGTTAAATCATTGAAAGATGTTAAGCTCTGGACTTGAAAATATGAATACGCATAATTAATGTACATGTTACTATGAGGTTTGAAATATTTGATAATGATTATTATGGTATGTTATATTAGAGATTTTACGAATGTTTGACAAATGTTAAGATATATTAAATTAGGCTTATAAATTGAAGGGGTAAGCATTGTGATTGAGTAAGTTATGCCTGTGAAGATTTAATGACATTTATGTTGTGTTATGTTATGTTAGTTGTATGACAAATGTATGTCTATTGATGCTTATTATTTGCATATGAACTTACTAAGCTCTGTAGCTTACTTCCCTTCCTTTCTCATGTCTTATAGGGTTATTAAGCTAGCTCAGGTTAGAGATCGCCATAGATGCTATCACACTATCAAGCTATCATGTTGGGTGTAGGTGAATGCAAACCCCTTTGAGTTTATGGCATGTATAGGGACTTAGTCATTTGGTGTATGAGTCATTATGATTTGGCTAAATGTATTAGCTTGTGATGGCTAAAGGATGGAGGTAATTTGTAGCCATGCAATTTGGCTTATATTGGCTAAATGGTTGTAAGTCCATATAAGTATGTATCTCCATATGTTAATGTTTTGTGATGTGGTTTATATTTGCTTGATAGATGATGGTATAAAAATTACACGTGGTTGCTTGATTGTAGTTTTTTTTTAAGGTATTTATATGTCATGATTCATGCCATGTGATGTTGTGTGTGTAACATCCTGAATTAGGGGTTGTTTGAAAATTTAATTATTTGTTCCCATGTGTGTGTGTGCTTGAAGAAATAAATGTTATGATTAATTTGGCATGTTCTAAGGTCTAGAATTAAACCCGAGCTAGGCCTGACCTGGTATTAAAAATTTCTTTGTAAGTACCTAAAAGTAGGGAAGCTAGGGATGGGGTTAAATAAAATTTTGGGTGAAACGTTACACAAAAACAAAGCATGGCTAAGTGGCTTTCATGTGCCACTTAGGTGCCTTAGAGGTGGCGTCAAGGGGTCTTAGGATCGAGTCTCGGCAGTAACAAAAGGGAAGTGTTTTTCTTTTGGGTTTTGTTGGCGTTAAAGAGAAGGGGGCCAGGAAAGAAGGTCTTAAAAATTAAATGGTGTGGTTAAGGGGCATGAAAGACGTTTGGTGGAGTGGCTTGGGGTGCCACTTAAAGGCTTGGAGGTTGAAGGGCGCAGGTCATAGGTTCGAGCTGCTGGAATGGATTTTTGGCTTTTTATTTTTGGGGTGATCGGCCTAGGGAGGCCTTATAAATAAATGAAAGGGGTATTTGACATGAAAGTCTAAAGGGAAGAGTGGCATGAGGCGTGAAGGGGCGTTGGAGAGGGCTGGAGGTTCCAGGTTCGATCCATAAAATCAGCATATGGTTTTATTTTCTTTTTCTTTTCTTTCTTTGGCGTGTATGGGTGAATATTGGCTGCAAGTTGGACTCTTAAAAGTGATAAGGTTGAGCTAAATTTTTGCTCTAAATTAAATGGAGTAGTAGGTGTTAGTAGCCTATTTCCATTTAATTTGTTCAAGAAAAGGATAGAAGATAAGTGTTATTGTCTTGAGTGATAATTAAAAACTAAATTATCACAAAGAGGGTAAGGAATTGGCCGGCATTGGGACTCCTTGGGGGGCTGTCCATAATTGATTTTGTACAGCAAAGAAGTGCCAAAAGTTCTTCAATTTTCTCTTTTCTTTTTATCTATTGCTGCTGCCAAATTTCCTCTTGTTGCTTTGCCTACATTGCTAAAAAAAAAAAATTCCAGCTTCTTTTCTTCAACTTAGTCGAAACCACCACTTCTCCTACATCTTTTCTTTTTCTTCTTCTTTCCCTAGTAGCCGAACCTATCTTCTTCTCTTCTCAAAATTCCAGCCCCTCAAACTTGAGTTAGCCGAATCCCCTCCTCCCTATTTGGTGTAGCTTTGGCCGAACATCAAAGCAAAGGGTGCTCTTTTCTTCTCCAATCGGTTTGAGAGGAAGGGCCTTCGAGGTTTTGGAAACAATCTAGTGAAGCCGTCATCTTTTAATTGGTTGGTAAGTGGTGGTAAGGACTTGATTTAGTAATCTTTTTCCTTTAGGTATTCGTTAAGCCGAAGGCTTGTGAGGCTAACTGTTTTGCGTCTTAAGGTGTGGCCGATTGTCAGAGCTGAACCATCGTTTGGCTCGGGATTTGGTAGGAAACCGAATCATTTGTAAGGTAAGGGTGGAGCGTTAACCCTTTGGATTTATGTGGTTTAGCCGAATAGGCCATGTCACTAACTTTCATGTATAGTCGAATATAGGGGCAAGGAAGTCTAGTGTGGCCGATTGATTCTTCGGGATTTAGGGCTACCGATAGTAATAGGTGTGTACATACACACTTCATAACTCGCAACTGTGCTAAATGCATTGTGCATGCTAATCTGAATTTATGTAGATTTGGATTTAATACCATCGTGGTATAAGCAAGGAATCAGGTAAGTCCTTGTTGTTATGAGTTTACTTTATGATGCTTTTGGGAAGCATGACATATTTGGTATATATGGCATATAAGTATGTGGGTATGATTCCTGTTATTTGCATATCATTGATTGATGTGGGTTGTATGAGAGGAGGGGGAAGTGATATTCGTGTCGACGGACACCAGTGGTTTGGTACCACATTTCGTGACTACGGTCACCAGAGGTTTGGCACCTCATAGCGTCTCGTCCCCGTGGCTTAGCACCACAGTGGGTTGGCCCCACAGATGATATTATGGGATTGACGCCAGTGATTTGGTATCACACGTGGGTTGGCCCCACAACTTATTATATGTGACTTCGAGTCACCAGTGGTTTGGCACCACCAGTGGTTTGGCACCACAACATTGATGGATATCGTGACTTTAAGTCACCAGTGGTTTGGCACCACCAGTGGTTTGGTACCACACGGGGTAGAAAAAGGTGTTTTGGATGGTTAGGTTGTGTGCATGTTAAACTTGATTGTGATTTGTGTATGATGTTGCATTAAACCGGGAAAAGGGTTACACACTGAATCTTGGTGACTCACCTTTTCATTTAACATTTTTCAGGTGACTCGTAGATCGCAGATAAGGCACCGGGTGGACTCGAGGTGGCCATGCATAGGAGATATGGATTAGATGAACTTGAATTATTTTATTTTATTTTGGTTTTATTTGTTCGAGTTGTAATAAGGCCTCCAAAGATTATTTTATTATTTTTCATGTTTGGATGAATTATTTAAAATGTTTAATGATTTTAAAATGATCACACAAGTTTTCTTAAATTTAAACGTAAAATGTTTTCTGTACCATCGTGTACATCCTAAATCAGAATAATCAGACTTAATATATTTTTAAACGAACTAAGTATTGATTTCTCTATACACCTCAACTGCTTTTTTTTAAAACAAGACAATATCTTTTACTTTAAATTAAATCGGCTAAACAAGGGTTTTCAAAATGTTTTCATCTGTAACATACCGAATTTGGTCATAGTGTTTGGGCCGAGTTTGGGGTGTTACAGTGTGAATTGTGCAAGTAAAGGTGACAAAATGGTTTGGAAAATAGCCTTGTATTTGCCCACACGGGTAGACACACGAGCGTGTGTCTCAACCGTATGGAGGACACGGGCGTGTGCCTTGGCCGTGTGACCTTATTTTGTTGATGATGTCATAAATAGAATACACCCTAAAGTGGACACAGCCTGAAGTCTAACACCCCAAACCCAGCCTAGAAGTTATGGTCGAATATGGCGTGTCACATTGAAGTGTTTTTCAAAAACCATGTTTTCATTGAAAACCCTTCTTGAAATTTAAAACTTCTTGCCATTTAAAACTTGTACAAAACTTCAATTTGTGTTTGTTTATTTTTAATCGTGGTTTATTAAAAATTTATTCCCTTTAAAATGTTATTACCTTTAAAACCTTATTTGTTGCTGAAGCTTAAAAATCATTGCGAAAACATAGTGTTTTGAAAACAATTATCATTTTGGGAAAACCGCGTTCTACTTCTAAAAAGTATAAATCATAATGATTAAAATCTCAGATCAAAAGCTATAAATTTGGAGAGGCCTTATTACAAATATAAAAACCTAGACGAAAACTAATAGTAAATAAAAGCTAAGTAAATTTAAACAGGAGCAGTAGTGTGGCCATCTCCAAGTCCCTCACAGCACCGAACCATCTAACGCTAAGGATTACCTGAAAGGTTAAAAACGGGGTGAGTTTATGAAAAAATCAATGTGTAATCCCCTTATTAAAGAAATAGTTAGTACACAAAAATAGAATTAGTCTAGGCCTGAGCCCTATAACAGTAACAGCATAGTGTGGGACTTAACCCATTATAGTAATGGTGGCAACTGGGCCTTAGCCCCCATCAGCCTCGGTTGGGCCTTAGCCCATCAAATGTCACATATCACATCTATCTGGGCCTAAGCCCATCTCAATATCTGAATCAGTATATGCAATGCATAAATACCCATACCAACCCTGCACTCCGTCTCCCGTCCAACCCTACACTCTTGTGTGGATTAAATTGACCCACCGATCCTTACACTCCTTATGTAGCATCGGTTGCAGAACTAACCAATATTGCAGCAAAGCTACCAATCACATTGGCTTAAAGTCATCAGTGGGTCCATAGTCATCTCGCGACCCTTGCAACCCTCACATATCAAGCACTTCCTCCAATACAAGATCCCAACCCTATGCAGTATGTCGTGAATGCAATATGCCATGCTCAGAATCAGTCATATCATTCATAGTTAAGTCAATCAAATCATAGTCATACAACCACAGTCAAATCAGTCATTCACCCTTAAGGGGCAAAATAGTCATTTACCTCCAAGAGGCTTTACAGTCATTTTACCCTCTAGGGGCATTACAGTCATTTTACCATACAAGGGAATTACGGTCATTTTACCCTACAAGGGCATTACGGTCATTTTACCCTACAGGGGCATTACGGTCATTTTACCTTATAGGGGCATTACGATTCATTTTACCCTACATGGGCATTACGGTCATTTACCCTACAGGGGCATTACGGTCATTTTACCCTATAAGGGCATTACGGTCATTTTACCTACAGGGGTATTACTATCATAACGGTGTAAATGAGCCCAATGCCCAATATTTGGCCCAAGTGGTCCCACACTCTCATGTGGCCCATTTAGCCCAAATTTAGTCACGGCTATGCGAACTACATATCCCATTCTAGTATTTGCCACTTAACGTGGATTTATTCCGTGTAGGGCCCACGAGCCTGTTGAGCCCACACGGCCGATTTTAGCCAAACGAGGCCCATAACGGTCCAAGAGCATGGGAACGCTCGTGGTGGCCTCTACAATTTATTGCCCATGATTATGGGCTCAGTTTACCACACGAGCGACCGCACGCTTGTGAGGCCTCAACTACCGAAGTTTCAGCATTTACCGACTCACAGAAATGATAGTGTGATTACACACACTCTTTAGGCTTTACGATAGTAATGATTTACGGTGTACAGATACACACCTGTTTGTGGAATCACACAAGAAATCTCCAAGTACCAACCTTGCTTAACGACTAACTTTAATCTCTTAAGACCATCGATCAGGATTGATCACACACTTATGCCGAATATTTGTATCAAAACAGATCTTATTAACCAAAACAGTGATCAAATATGTGGCCTTAATCCACAAATGCTAACTTACCAACCACAGGAATATTCGGCCTAATTTAAGAGTATGTTAGTGATCTTACCCTTAACGAGAGACAGAGTTTGATGACTTGAATAATCTTTGCCCTACTTCACTCCTCAGGATCTCTTACCCCAACGCACCCCACCGATTTGTTAAAACTCCAGCAAGACCGAACCACCACCCCCAACGCATTGAAATGATCTACCAAACACCAAGTAGTAGACAAGAACCCGAAAGGGAAGAAGAAAGGAGGGTCGACTCAGAGAAGACCGAAGGAAGAATAGAATATTAGGGAAGAAGGAGACTATATTCGGCTAAAAGGGAAAAATGAAAGAGAACTAAGAGAAGAAGAATAGTTTTGGTAAAGGGAAAATATGGGAATAAGAAGAGAAAGGGAGAGGTTTCGGTAATTGACACTTTCGGAAAAATAAGAATAATAGAGGAAAGAAACCCAAAAGGTACAGAGAGGCACTTGACTTACCAGGAATTAACCAAAATGATTTTACGTTACCAAGAAACAACAGCCATTTGGCCAGAAGGACACACAAAAGAAGTAAAATGCCTAAAAGAAAGAAAACTAAAACCAAAACTACTCTCAAAAGCTACCTTTGCCGAAATTCTGAGTACTAGCAATCCCAATTCGATACTACACATCCCACACACTTCAAATTCCTAACTTTTCTCCACAAACCTCTCCCCATATCACTCCCCATATCGCTCCTTAAATCCCTCCTCATATCTCTCCACAACTCCTCCATCAGAATTTCACTGTAACACAACCACTAGCCGATCCATGCTGCAAAATAAAATACACCATTGCTCATCCCAAGACTTGAACCTCAAACCCATTGCCATACTTGTAACGCCACAACCACTGTACCAACAGGCTCTTTGTTTGTCATAATTTGAACACAAATTTTCTTAAAGCCTACATGCTAAAGCCAAGGTTCATTTAAGTGAAAAACCAAAAATTTTGCAAAAGCTAGTGCTTGAACCCAGGACTTCTCAGACACTCTCAAACACTCCTAAATCACTTAACCATCAAAGTAAACAATGAATTGTGTCATTTTCTTGCACACATAAATATTTATGTGCAATCTCCTAGTTGATCCTACACTCAAGGCCCATTCCTTCTAGACCCAAATTCGGGGCGTTACAATTCACCCCTCCTTAAAGAAATTTCGTCCTTAAAATTTCCAACTGTCAGAATAGTCGTACAACACAATCTTCACCACCACGCTCCCACTGCGCACTCTGATTTCAAAATATTATTACAGCCTCTTGAACCACGTTCGCGTGTATCTGTTGTGCCCATTGTCTATTCGCATTTTATCAGAACTAATAGTTTTATGCAGATCGAAGTTTCACTACGGTTTAATCCCCTATAGTTTCAGTTTGCTCTATCTAGAGTGGTATAGTCTAATTTCTAATGTAGCCACAGTACTTTCTAACTTCCTGCATTTTAGTTTCTAAATAGACAAAAGTATTCAAAAAACTTACAGATCTGGCGCAGGAGACTCGGTGTGCCACACTTTTTAGAATAAATATCTCAAAACACTTCACATATTCGAAAACAACTTTTGAAATAAAAAAATTTGAAAACCCATTCCACAGTCGAGTTTTGCAACTTGACTCTAATACCACTAAATGTAACACCCCAAATCAGCCTAGAAGTTATGGCCAAATCTGGCGTGTCACATTGAAGTGTTTTTCGAAAACCATGTTTTCATTGAAAACCCTTCTTGAAATTTAAAACTTCTTGCCATTTGAAACTTGTACAAAATCTCAGTTTGAGTTTGTTTATTTTTAATCTTGGTTTATTAAAAATTTATTCCCTTTAAAACGTTATTACCTTTAAAACCTTATTTGTTGTGGAAGCTTAAAAATTGTTGCGGAAACGTAGTGTTTTGAAAACAGTTATCATTTTGGGAAAATCGCGTTCTACTTCTAACAAGTATAAATCATAATGATTAAAATCTTAGATCAAAAGCTATTAAATTGGAGAGGCCTTATTACAAATATAAAAACCCAGATGAAAACTAATAGTAAATAAAAGCCAAGTAAACGAAAACAGGAGCAATAGTGTGGCCATCTCTGAGTCCCTCGCAGCACCGAACCGTCTAACGTTGGGGATTACCTAAAAGGTTAAAAACGGAGTGGGTTTACAAAAAACTCAGTGTGTAATTCCTTTATTAAAGAAACAGTCAGTATAAAGAAACAGAACTAGTCTGGGCCTGAGCCCTATAACAGTAATAGTACAGTGTAGGCCTTAACCCATTACAGTAACAGTGGCAACTGAGCCTTAGCCCCCATCAGCCTCGGTTGGGCCTTAGCCAATCAAATGTCACATATCACACCTATCTGGGCCTAAACCCATCTCAATATCAGAATCAGTATATGCAATGCATAAATACCCATACCAACCCTGCACCCTGTCTCCCATCCAACTCTACACTCCTTTGAGGATTAAATTGACCCACCTATCCCTACACTCATTATGTACCACCGGTTGCGACACTAACCAATATTGTAGTAGAGCTGCCAATCACATCGACTTAAAGCCATCGGTGGGTCCACAGTCGTCTCGCGACTCGTGCGACCCTCACATATCAACCACTTCCTCCAATACAAGATCCCAACCCTATGCATTATGTCGTGTATGCAGTATGCCATGCTCAGAATTAGTCATATCATTCATAGTGAAGTCAATCAAATCATAGTCATACAACCACAGTCAAATCAATCAAATCGTAGCACAAATCAATCATTCACCCTCGAGGGACAAAATAGTCATTTACCCTCCAAGGGCATTACAGTCATTTTACCCTATAGGGGCATTACGATTATTTTACCTTATGGGGGCATTACAGTTATTTTACCCTACGAGGGCATTACAGTCAGTTTACCCTACGGGAGCATTACGGTCATTTTACCTTATAGGGGCATTATGGTCAGTTTACCCTATAGGGGCATTACGATCATTTTACCCTACAGAGGCATTACGGTCATTTTACCCTATAGGGCATTATGGTCAAAACGGTGTAAATAGGCCCAAGGCCCAATATTTGGCCCAAATAGGCCCACACTAGCCCAAATTCAGTCACGACTATGCGAACTACATAGCCCAATCCAGTATTTGCCACTTATCGTGGATTAATTTCGTGTGGAGCCCACGAGCCCGTTGAGCCCATATGGCCCATTTCAGCCAAACGAGGCCCATAACGGCCCAAGAGCACGAGAACGCTCATGGTGGCCTCTACAGTCTATCACCCATGATTGTGGGCTCCGTTTACCATAAGAGTGACCGCACGCTCGTAAGACCTCAACTGCCGAAGTTTTAATTTTTTTTTTACTCACAAAAACGATAGTGTGATTACACACACTCTTTTAGCTTTACAACAGTAATGATTTATGGTGTACAGATACACACCTGTTTGTGGAATCACGCGAGAAATCTCCAAGTACCAACCTTGCTTAATGATTGACTTTAATCTCTTAATACCACCGATCAGGATTGACCACACGCCTATGCCGAATATCTATATCAAAACAGATCTTATTAACCAAAACAATGATCAAATATGTGGTCTTAATCCATAATTGCTAACTTACCAACCACAGGAATATTTGGCCTAATCTAAGAGTATGGTAGTGATCTTACCTTAACGAGAGACAGAGTTTGATGACTTGAATAATCTTTGCCCTACTTCTCTCCTCAGGATCTCTTACCCCAACGCACCCCACCGATTTGTTAAAACTCCAGCAAGACCGAATCACCACCCCCAGCGCACCGAAACGATCCACCAAACACCGAGTAGTAAACAAGAACCCGAAAGGGAAGAAGAAGGGATGGTCAGCTTAGAGAAGACCAAAGGAAGAATAGAATATTAGGGAAGAAGGAGACTATATTTGGCTCAAAGGGATAAATGAAAGAGAACTAAGAGGAGAAGAATAGTTTCGGTAAAGGGAAAATATGGGAATGAGAAGAGAAAAGGAGAGGTTTCTATAGTTGACACTTTCGACAAAATGAGAATAGCAGAGGAAAGAAACCCGAAAGATACAGAGAGGCACTTGACTTACCAGGAATTAACCAAAATGATTTTATGTTACCAAGAAACAATAGCCATTCGGCCAGAAGGAAACACAAAAAAAGTAAAATGCCCAAAAGAAAGAAAACTAAAACCAGAACTACTCTCAAAAGCTACCTTTGCCTAAATTCTGAGTACTAGCACTCTTAATTCGGTACTACACATCCCACACACTTCAAATTCCTAAATTTTCTCCACAAACCTCTTCCCATATCACTCCCCATATCGCTCCTTAAATCCCTCCTCATATCTCTCCACAACTCTTCCATCAGAATTTCACTATAACACAACCACTGGCCGATCCATGCTGCAAAATAAAATACACCATTACTCATCCCAAGACTTGAACCTCAGACCAATTGCCACACTTGTAACGCCACAACCACTATCCCATCATGCTCTTTTTGTGTCATATTTTGAACACAAATATTCTTAAAGCCTACCTGCTAAAGCCAAGTTTCATTTAAAAGAAAAACCAAAAATTTTGCAACAGCTAGGGCTTGAACCCAGGACTTCTCAGCCACTCCCAAACACTCCTAAATCACTTAACCATCAAAGCAAACAATCAATTGTGTCATTTTCTTGCACACATAAATATTTATGTGTAATCTTCTAGCTGATCCCACACTCAAGGCCCATTCCTTCTAGGCCCAAATTCGGGGCGTTACATGAAGCACGGGCATGTGATATGCCACACGGGCGTGTCCTTCACCCACACAGGCGTGTGGAACTGTTTCATGATCAAAATTTTCCAAGTTTCCTGAAAGTTTCTAAAGTTCTCGGTTTAGTCCCAAACCATTCCCAATGTATGTTTTGGGCCTCGTATGCTCGTTTAAGGGACGATATGAATGTTTATGAAAAGTTTTAAATTTGAATGGAAATTCATGTCTTGGTTTGGTATGAATACTAGTGTTTAAGTTCGATAATGCCTCATACCTTGTTTGGCATCGAATACGGGTAAAGGGTGTTACATTTAGTGGTATCAGAGATATGGTTTTATTGATTCTCAGACTAAAATAGCGTACGTGAGTCTAGCTATACATGCCATATTACTACTCGTGATAGTGTGATATCTCCCGACTTAGACGAAATTATTTTTGTTAAGATAGAGATGACTTCCAACGGAGCTATTTTTCGGTAATGCTAAAAATGATATTGAGATGATTAACATGTGCCTATGATATGTCAAAATTTGGAAAGGTATAAATAGAATTTTATGATATGTATGTGTTAATATACGAAATGAGATAACTATAAATCGAGAAATATGGAAACGTGGAATGAAATGAAAATTTTTATGGTGATAAGCTCATCCATATTTGTTTGACATTCATATGACGTTATGTGCCTAACATGTTTGATTAAGTGAATGCAATGAGTAAACTTACTCAAAATTTATAGAATGTATGTTTAAGTATACTTGTTTGAAAATAGGTAATCCGAAAGTTCGCATTTCATGAATATGTGTGTTAATTTGCTTGAAGTGAATTATGTGATTATGATGATATTATGTTGATGGTGGATACTGAGTTATATGTGTGTATTTGTGAGAGTCAAGTTAGAGGCTTTACGACCTCACCCCCTTACCAGTGTTTTTTATAATGAAAATTCACGAGAATCATGTTGAATAAGTTCATAAGTGTGAAACTAAAGAGTTCAGTGGTGAAATAATTAGTAATGCATACAGAGATGAGAATAGTTTGGAAAGTGAAAACAATTTTGGAAGATATATAAGAGTGTTTTAAAGATTATACAGATTATGCAATGTCACAGATAAAGAAGAAGCTAGCCTCGCCTAATTGACTCAATCAGGTATGAAGTCTAAAGATATGTTTGCTGAAATTTCTCCCAAATTAGTTTCGTTAGTGAGTAGAATAATACGAGGCTATGGATGATAGAATTAGTCAGAGAAATGACATTTGAGCTGTAAAGATGTCTGTGTGACAGTTATAGTTGAATAAACTATGATGATCTCTTCTGGGTATTATATATATTCGTTATCCTAGAGATATATGGGATTGTTTGTTTTTTGATGAAATTCCTATCATGTGAGAATGTTAGCTAACTCTAATGCTAGATGAAAGCATTGTTAGTCTGATCAGTTTATGACTGGTATTTTCTTATCTTTCCTTGGAATTCTATCCTATTATGTTTAGAATAAAAGTCAACGGTGAAATTATATGAGGCTACCCTTCTGTCTCTACTGGTTATTGTTCTATTTTATATGTATTTATGGAAGATATGTTATCTCTGTCGCAATTGATTCTAGAACTTATGAGCGGTATTTTTCTTCTGGTTTTCTTTGAGGAATCATCATGATCTTTATTATTTTCTAATGAGTTATGTTCTCAAACTTTCGGTATGGTATCGTAATTCGATTTTCTTATCATCCTTATTGTGTGAATTATCAAAATGGCTCACCTTTAAAGTATGTTCTTTGGTCTGTGATGGCTATGTTTAGTATGAATGTATTTCAGGATTTCTCTAATTTTCTTGTAAGGAATCATCATTGGTAAAGGTATAGATGATAAAAGCTCAAGCTTGAATTTTATAATGGTTTTCTTTTCTAGATAAGTTTGACTAAAGTCAATAAGTTTAATCGGGATATCCGTGTTTCCTCAAGCTAATCTGGTTGCAAGATCCTTGATTAGTATGTTAAGAGAATTCTAAAAAGGATTGTGTGTTTGAACTGTTTTCTTAACATGAAGAAAAGAGTATTCTGATATGTTATTATTCGATAGTTGAAAGCAACTCATTGGTTTTTATCAAAGTAACCTGATTTGTTGAGACGTGATTTGAGTTATATGTAATTAAGCATGTCCTTCAGTTAAGAGAATAAATTATGTGCATTCACGATATGAAGACGAATAGTCTGAATGAAAAATTTTATTCTAGAAAGCATAATACAAAGATATGCCTATTGGATTATCCTAATCGAATGATGTTATTATGAATTAAAGTTGTTCTGATTGATAAAGTCATCACATTTATGAAAGATTGAATGATCTGTACATGTTAACAAAGTTGGAAGCAGTTGAAAGTATATTTAAACGAAGCTCTAGTTCTGAGTCCAATATGAATTAAGAAAAGAATTTACGATTTTTCAGTGATGTACTATTGAACAAATTGGAATAAGTTTTAATACAAGAATGTAAAGAGGTAGTTTGTACTTTCAGACGGTTAAAGTCATATTAAAAAGAGTTGTTCGACTGGTGATTTAGAGACGGTCACTTTTATGCCTTTGTTAAAAATTTGATCACTTCATGTGTTTGACGGGAAATGTCACGTGCTTCCTGGTCCAAAGAGTTAAAGTATTGAATGTCCTAGAAAGATCTAAAAATTTAAGACAGTGTCAATGCTTTGAGATAATGAAAGATTTTGAATAAGTTATTGATTAATCTCTGAGAAAACAGTTATAGTTACAGATGCCTGGAAGGAAAATCTTTGTTTATTTTTGTGAGTATTGGTTGCTTGATTGATCTTATTTGATGATGGTCTAATTCTAGCTAAGTTAAAAGCTTAAGCGATGCTTTCTTTGCGAGTTGAGAAGCTCAAAAAGTGATAGAGAGTGGTGAACTAAACGAGTACAGTGTAAAAGGACTTTCCATTCTGAATTTCAGGTTGGACCTGATTCCTATTATTATTATTATTGTTCTGAGATAGAATTTGTGTAATGTGTAATCCAGAGTTATGCAAAAGTTTTGTACGAGACTTAGTAGTAACTCGTCTGCTCATCCAAGAGTGAAAACTGTGCAATCATATGAAGTCGATATTCTAGTAATTTTGTATATTACATGATATTTTTTAGTTCGTATTCCGATGTCGGTTCGTCAATAGGTAAAAGTCGAAAATCAAATGTATTCAGGACTAATACAGTTAGTGATAATACTAGTGTGTTATGAGATGAAATTGCTACCGATTTTGTATCAAGATTATTTTTATCTCTAAAAGGAATATATTAATTGATTTATGGTTGATCATTTCAAAAAGAAAGATCCGTATAATCATTTCAATATGTACAGAGTTTTTATATGACAGATCAACTGAATATATGTGTTCCTGAGAGAGTAACTGAGATCATGACGATGTACTCCGGCGATGTGTGTTAAAGTTCAAATGTTATTGGAAAGAGATTTACGAGGTTAAATCGATTTGAGATTTTGAGAAGTTAGTGAAAATGTTTCAAGAAAATTAGAAGCAACTTCTTTTGGTAAGATTTTCGGGGACGAAAATACCTAAAGGGGGAGAGTTGTAACATCCCGATTTTGGGCCTAGTCAGAACAGTGGTTTCGGGACCACAAATCCAATGCAAGAAAATTTATTTTTATTATATTTTTATGGACCACAATTTCATGGGATGATTTCATGAAAATTTTGATCAAAAATTTCGTCGTTTGAGCATTCAATTTACTCAAAAGGACTAAATTATAAAAGTGAAAAACTTGATTTCTACATGTTAGAGGTGTCCAATTGTTATGAAATTTTAAATTGGAGGTCCTTAAATGGTAATTAGACCATTTGTTAATTTATTGGATGAAAATGGGCATGAAATAGGTGAAATGGAATATTTTTAAGTTAAGGGCATTTTGGTCATTTAGTTATTAAAATGAATTAAAAAACAAAAGAAAAATCCAATTTTTATCCATATTCAAGCTATGGCCGAAATTAACATGAAGAAACCATGGCTAGGATTTTTCAAACTTCCAAGCTCGATTGTAAGTCCATTCTAGCCCCGTTTTTAATATTTTTATGTTTTTGAAATCCTCGTAATAAGATCTATCTATTTCTACCATTAATTTGAAGTATGGTTAAAGTCTAGGGTTTTGAACAATGATGAATATGTGTATTTGGATGTTTAATGGTAGAATATGCATGTTTATGGTTAGAGGAACGACTTTTACTAAGTGATTTTCGGTGAAAATGTCAAAAAGTACTAATTTGTAAAAGTTATAAATATGTATTAAAAATTTGTTTTAATGGAAATTGTGGGATGTTATAGCTATGATAATGGTTCGGCTAGGCTTGTATGTTAAAGAAATTTAATAGACTTCATTTTCCAAGCCTAGGGGAAAAATATAAATATGTTAAACTTTAGGGGCAAAAACATAATTTTTCCAAAATGTGATTTTTGGGTTACATTGAATAATGTGACAAATAAGTGAGCTAAATTTGATATTATATATTAAGAAAAATGAAGTTTGAGTCTAGATCAAGGGAAAAAAATATTGGACAAATAGGTCCTTTTTGCCGTTGTCGAACTCGAGGTAAGTTCTTATGTAAATAATGCAATGTTTTGATTAATATTTAATGTTTTAATATTGTATGAACTGTATATTTGATTCTATGAATACATTCGACAAGTTCCGACAAGAGAGAAAATCCCATTTGAACCTAGGAATAGAATAGGATACGAGTAACATGTCATTAGGATTCCATGTGATATATGTGTTTATGTGATCCGGGTGTTGGTCTCGCACGTCTACCAGTGGCTAGTAGTCCGGCATGTGTTTGCGGATACTTGATGACTTGTGTGAGCAAAGACCTTGTGTAGTTATGTCTTGGTGACGACTTGTGAGCGAGCTCGTGATTAGCTCGAGAGCGAGCCCCTATGTGTCATGAGATATGAGGTATCATTGGCTACATATGTGGCACTTATGTGCAAATACTTTCGTGTATCCGATTAGTATTCCAAGTGTTCAACGGTTATGTCAAAGACTGGAAAGAGTAAATGATTATGTTACGAGTTATACAGGTATGTACGTAAAGTTTATAAGCATTGCCTTCATGATATTATGAATTCATGATCACTATGAAAGTAACTTTAAGTTAACTATGTGATTATTGGTTTATGTGTGTGGTGAATAAATACATGGTAAAGTTGATTGAAACTTGTGAAAAAGGGCTTTTAGGGCAAATGGAATTTGATATGAAGTGTTTTATTTCCTTGATTGTGACTCATTGAATATGAAATGAAGGAAAGATTGGTATTAATTTCTATTAAAAATATTTATGAAATATTGTGATTAAGTGTTTATGTTTATGATGTGTAAATTCATGGTAGATTCAGTTGACGAGCATATGTAAGGCTTTGGGGCCAAATCGATTGGTGAGATAGTGAATGTTTTTCGTTTGAATTGTGATTTATTGGTTATGTGTGAAAAAGGAAAGATTTGCATGATTGCCTATTAAAATGGTTATGAAAGTATGAGAAGTTAAGAGTTAAATCATTGAAAGATGTTAAGCTCAGGACTTGAAAATATGAATACGCATAATTAATGTACATGTTACTATGAGGTTTGAAATGATTTGATAATGATTATTATGGTATGTTATATTGGAGATATTATGAATGTTTGGCAATTGTTAAGATATATTAAATTAGGCTCATAAATTGAAGGGGGTAAGCATTGTGATTGAGTAAGTTATGCCTGTGAGATTTAATGATGTTTATGTTGTGTTATGTTATGTTAGTTGTATGAAAAATGTATGTCTATTGATGCTTATTATTTTCATACGAACTTACTAAGCTCTGTAGCTTACTCATCTTCCTTTCTCATGTCCTATAGGGTTGTTAAGCTAGCTCGAGGAGGTCGTCAAAGATGCTATCACACTATCAAGCTATCATGTTGGGTATAGGTGAATGCAAACCCTTTTGAGTTTATGGCATGTATAGGGACTTAGTCATTTAGTGTATGAGTCATTATGATTTGGCTAAATGTATTAGCTTGTAATGGCTAAAGGTTGGAGGTAATTTGTAGCCATGCAATTTGGCTTATATTGGCTAAATGGTTGTAAGCCCATATAAGTATGTATATGCATATATCAATGTTTGGTGATGTGATTTATATTTGCTTGATAGGTGATGGTATAAAAATGATACGTTATTGCTTGATTGTAGTTGTTTTTGAAGGCATTTATATGCCATGATTCGTGCCATATGATGTTGTGTGAATGTGTGAAAGTAAAGGTGATAAAATGGCTTGGAAAATAGCCTTGTATTTGTCCACACGGGTAGACACACTGGCGTGTGTCTCAGCCGTGTGGAGGATACGGGCGTGTGCCTTAGTCATGTGACCTTATTTGGTTGATGACATCATAAGCAAAATGCACCCTAAGGTGGAAATGGCCTGAAGCTTGGGCATGTGATATGCTACACGGGCATATCCCTTCACCCACACGGGCATGTGAACGTGTTTCATGATGAAAATTTTCTAAGTTTCCTGAAAGTTTCTAAAGTTCTCCGTTTAGTCCCGACCCATTCTCAATGTATGTTTTGGGCCTCGTAGGCTAGTTTAAGGGACGATATGAATGTTTATGAAAATTTTTAAATTTGGATGGAAATTCATGTCTTGGTTTGGTATGAATGTTAGTGTTTAAGTCCGGTAATGCCTCATACCTTCTTCCGGCTTCGAATACAAGTAAGGGGTATTACACTTAAGTCTTTGTTTTCATTTACAGGCATAATGATCAATTTTAGTAGACTATAAATAACACTTTATAATCCTTTGGATTTAGATTTTATTGGCTGAATATTTCTCCTTAGTTTTCATAGTGTTAGGTTAGATTTTCTTTTCTTTTCATTTTTAGATTAGGTTTTCCCTTTTATTTTTAGATTAGATTTTAATTTTGTTGTTTTGTTTCTTTTTCCTGTTAAAGAATTTTTGTAAATGAAGATGGATCAAGCTTTTGGGTGCCATTGGTGCCACATCTAAATGAGCATTTCTTACCATTACCTTTATATTGTGCATATCAATTGTTTAATAAGATGTCTATTTGGGTGTTAAGCTTTGTTATGTGCTGATATTGCTTGTTGGTTAATTGATGAATTGATTATTAAACTAAGTTAATGTCTATGCTTTATTTATTTTTTTGTTCTTTTATGTCAAAATGTTTAATACGCTAGAATTGACGTCTCTAGTGAAAAATCTAGATAAATGATACCGAAAAGAGAGTTTATCATTAGATAGTTCGATATAATTGTGCTGAATAGTGAGACCGAAAAGAGAGCTTAGGTGGTATCTTTTAGTCTAAGATGAGACCGATGGGAGATTCCTAATTGAGAGTGGCAATCAATATAATTGGTATAGGCTTATTAGCTTAGTTAGCGATTAACGAATCAATGGATCATGTTTTTAATCATTAACATTGTCTAAGATAGGAAGAAAGTTTATGTAACAGCCCGATTTTGGGCCTAGTCGGAATAGTGGTTTTGGGACCACAAATTCGATGAGGAAAAATCTTATTCTTATTATATTTTTATGGTCTAAAATTTCACGGAAAGATTCCATGAAAATTTCGTTGAAAATTTCAACGTTTGGGCACTCAATTTAGTCAAAAGGATTAAATTGTAAAAATTGCAAAAGTTGAGTTCCACATGTTAGAGGTGTCCAATTTCTATGAAATTTTAATTGGAGGTCCTTAAATGGTAATTAGACCATTGGTTAAATTTCTGGACAAAAATGGACATGAGATAAGTGAAATATGATATTTTTAAGTTAGGGGCATTTTGGTAATTTGGTAATTAAATGGACTAAAAGACAAAATAAAAGCCAAAAACCTTTGTCCATATTCTTACTTGGCCGAATTTAGCATGGGGGAAGCCATGGTTAGGGTTTTCAAGCTTTCAAGCTCAATAGTAAGTGCATCCAAGCCCCGTTTTTAATATTCTTTACATTTTTGAAATCCCCGTAACTCGGTTTAGCTATTTTTACCATTATTTTGAGCTACGGTTTGTGTTTAAAAATTTACCCATAGATGACATGCATGTGCTTTTATGTCTAATGGTAGAATATGAATGCTCGGTATGTAGTAAATTACTTTTATTAAGTGATTTTTGATGAAATCGCATAAAAAGACTAATTTGTAAAAAGTTAAAAAATGTATGAAAATGTGTGAATGAATGCAAATTGTGGACTGCTATAGTTATGAAAATGGTTCGGCTAGGCCTAAAATACAAGGAAATCGAATAAAAATTATTTTACGAGCCTAGGGGTAAAAGTGTAAATATGACCAAGTTTAGGGGCAAAACTGTAATTTTGTCATAGTATGATTTTTGGGTCACAATGAATAATGTGACTAATAAGTAAGTTAAATGTGATGTAATAGATCAAAGAAAACGAGGTTCGGACTTAGAACGGGGGGAAAAACGAGTAATTGACGGTTAAGTCTCTTCTTTCCATTTTGGTATCGAGGTAAGTTTGTGTGAAATTAAAGCTACATAATGTTTTTATATTTTTGATTTCTAGATATTATGTGAAATTAATATTATTTCTATGAAATCGAATAATGATGCCTTGATGAGAGTATGATGAAATTATGTTAAGTTGAAGTCCGGTTGAACATTCGGAATAGCAAGGATACTAATGTCACAACATGAGATAAGAAAGGTCTCATATAAGACCATGTCTGGGACATGGCATCGGCACCAAATGTAGGTCCCGTATAAGACCATGTTTGGGACATGGCATCGGCACCGAACGTAGATTCCATATAAGACCATGTCTGTGACATGGCATCGACATCGAATAAGGAAGGTCTCGTATAAGACCATGTATGGGACATGGCTTCGGCACCAAAGGAAAATCTCGTGTAAAACCATATCTGGGATATGGCATCGACATCTATGTATGATTTCATAGTAGATCATGTCTGGGACATGGCATCGACATCGAGTTAAGAGATCCCTGTAAGACTATATCTGGGATATGGCATCGGTATCAAGAGGTGATCCCATATAAAACCATATTTGGGATATGGCATTGGCATCGTGATTCATGTATGATGAGATGAGTATCCTCCGATATTCCGAGTAGTTCAACGGGTAAAGAGTTAAGTTTATGCATCAATGACAAAGAGCTAAGTTTATGCATAAATGACAAAGAGCTAAGTTTATGCATTAATGACAAAGAGCTAAGTTTATGCATCAATGACAAAGAGCTAACTCCATGCTTATAATGTAAGAATATGTGGGAAATATGGATTGTGATCATGTGTGAGGCTTTTAAGCCAAATTAAATTGATAAAAATGCAATGTTCAAGTTTTTATTGTTGATGCGTAAGTTAAATTGGCCAATGAATGGATTGTAAATATTTGATGAGGACTAGCTATTGGTATGGCTAACTATGGATATGATTTAGTATTATAAGTGTGTAAATGAGAATTAATATAAAGAAAACATGATAGAGTAAAATTAGCAATAAAACAGTTTGGACAACAGCAGTTGAATCACTTTAAAAATTCACCAAAAATGGTAAAAATTGAATTAGAAGTTTAATAAGATATGAAATTAAATCTTATTGAGTCTATTTTCACATAAAAGAGACGGTGTAAGTAAAATAATTTCATATTATGAGATATTTGAATTTTTATAAGATAGGGTCAAAATGATTTAGGAATCCCCTGTTCTGACTTTGAAAATTCATTAAAAATTTTACAAAAATAATAAAGGGATAAAATTTATATGATTGAATTTATTAATGAGTATATTTTCAATAGAAACAAATGGGAACGTATTTTGAGTTCTTTGCAATGAGAAAATAATTTTTTAGTGAAGAGGGGTCAGAACTACGGACAGTGAAATAGGGGAAACTTTAAAGAATAAAATGTACTAATTGGCTGAACTAAAAATTCTAGAAATTTTATGGTAATAAAATATGTGAGTCTAGATTCAAGGAAAATTAGCGGATCTTAATTTGGAATTCCATAGCTACAGATATAAATAATTTAGTGACTATAACTCGAGTAGATAGCTCAAGATAAACATAAGTGAATTGTGAAATTTTATGTAATAATGATGGCATTATCTTGAGAACTCAAAATAAGGATTTTTTAAAGCATGGTAATAATTTTTTTTTATTATTTACATACATACTTACTAAGCTTTATAGCTTACTCTCCTTCTTTTCTCATATCATGTAGGGTTTTATACTAGCTCGGGTTGGAGATCGCCGAAGATGCTATCACACTATCAAGCTATCATGTTGGGTATAAGTGAATGCAAAACCTTTTGAGTCTATGGCATGTATAGGGACTTAGTCAATTGTGTATGTGTCATTTGATTTGGTCAAATGTGTTGGTTCATATTGGTTAATGAGTTGTAATGCTTATTTATACATGTGTGCTTATACTAAAGGTTTTATGTGATATGGTTATGTGTGTTTGGGATGGATGGATTGAAGATGTGTTTAAGTATGTGCAAATGAGGGTGCCAAATGGTCTGGAAAATAGTCATTTTCTTGGCCACACGGGCAGAGACAAGGCCGTGTGTCTCAGTCGTGTGAGAACACGACCGGGACATGGGCGTGTGCCTAGGGCGTGTGAAGTCTGCATTTACTTTTTGAATTAAATTCGCCACACGGCCTAAGCACACAGGCGTGTCACTTGGCTGTGTGACCCAATTTTGTTGATAACGTCATAAACAAAGAGTCACACGGGCTAAGGACATGGGCGTGTGTGACCACACGGCATACCCACATGGGCGTGTCCCAAGCCACACGGTCGTGTTACCCCTTTTTGATGAAAAATTTTCTAAGTCTTCTTAAAGTTTCCTTAGTTCTCGGTTTAGTCCCGAATAGTTCTCAATGTATGTTTTGGGCCTTGTGGGCCCATATAAAGGGCAATTTGCACGTGAATGAAGAATGTTAAATTGAATGAAATTTTATAGTCGGTTTTGTATAAAGGTTTTTGTTTAAGTTCGGTAATGCCTCGTATCCTGTCCCGACGTCGGACACGGGTAAGGGGTGTTACAGTTTAGTTTTATTTGTTTAATTGATAGCTTAAATTTAGTTTATAAACAATTTATATTTTTGAATTTGCACTAATAATTTTGACTCGATTATATTAGTAATTACTTAACTTGTAATTAACTTAATAAACACATTTACCAATTTGACAACCCCTTAGGTTCGATCCTTGGAATACTCGGGTGTTCCATTTTAACGCTTATAAATATTACAACTAACTTGTCACACTTGCAGTAAGTCGCTTTTAAATTATTAAATAGTGTTGATTCTCAGTCCCAATGCACGTACGCCGGCCGTAGTCAAGTCGTTGATGCCGTTGTCAGGATTGTAACTATGTAAATGTGTTGTTCAGTTAGTTATTTGAAATGAGCAATATTAGTTGAAAGACGAAGGGATTAGATAATGCATTACTTTTCATGTTTTGTATTTTTCTTGTGTGTTGTTTTATTTGTTTACCTTGTTGAGGACTTTATTTAATCATGTTTAATTACTCCAAAAACTACTTCATCATCACCCACTAATATAAACTCTAATATTTACTCATATTTTGTCCATAATGACCAAAATGCCCTCGAGAATAAAATTACCATTTTGCTTAATGATACTAGTGGCCCAATCTAATTCAAAGTCCATGATGGAGATTTGTTTAGTTTTCCTTAAGACCTAATCACGAGATCCAAATTCAAGTAGTTGAAGCCAAAACTCAACTTATACATCAAGACTTTATCACGAAGAAATTTCGAGAAAAAAGTTGAAAATCCAAGATGATGGACTTTGGAGTTCAATAAGGAGCGACGATGAATTAGAAAGGACCAATTTTGTTTATCGACTTAAAATCTCAATCCATGATGTAAAGCCTATGTGGAAGATCTTAACAAGCTCAAGCGTTACACTTCAAAAACCCCAATCAAGCTCACACGCCTAGTCATGTTATAATCAGTTGACTTACGGAGAATTTTGGAAAGGGATCCAGGCATTTTGAGGCAATATGTCTACATATTAATCTAAGGCCTGTCTCTTACCTTCTCAATGCATTTTGAATCACTCAATTTTGAGTTTGGGAGCTCAAGTTATGACTGTTTCAGTGAAGACTGCTCGAGCAGAAGTTCTGAACGGGATTATTACGAAAATTACGAGTTTTGGGCTTTTAATTTGAGTTCAATCATTTTGGGCCTGATTTTTAGGCTTAATTTTTAATTATATATGAGCCCAATATTATATTTATTAGGTCTTATTATTCCATTATTTATTTATTCTAAAATTTGGATATCTTTTAAGTATTTTAAGTTATTTAGGAGTTTCATGTTTCTTAGTTAATAAGAAAGTTTAGTTTAAAACTACTTCTTATTTAGATTAATTAGAGTTTTAGTATACTTAAGAGTTTTATTTGGATATACTTAGCTAATTTATATAAAAGTCTCTTCATTGTTCATTAGAGAGACAATTCATAATTCATTCAACAACTTCTCTCTTTGAGTTTTTCCCTTCAAGAATTTCTCTCGAGTTTTCTTTTAGAAGAGTTTTAACAATCTTTTCAAATTGTAGAGATCATTTCAAAGCTTTTTCTTGTCAAGTTTTCTTTCTTGAGGGGAAATTAGAGTCATTTGAAGGGGGTTATGGATTCATCTGATTTCCAAGGCTCATTAGAACTTATACACACCACTTTTCATATTTTCCATCTATCTTGTTTTGTTTCTTTGTTATTCAGCTTTGTTCTTGTTTAATTGTTTTTAGTTTTTAATTTGGATTCCTTTTCTTTTTTCTATAGTTTATTACTTGTTTTAATTATTGTCATTTTTTCCACTTAAATCTGGCTTAAACTTGTTTGCATTTCAGGTTGTGTTAAACTTTAAGTTTTCCTTCATTCGTCTAAAATCATAAGTCAAATCCGTAATTTAGACAAACTTGCGATCATGTTTCGTGAGCATCCATATCACCCCACAATTTGCATTTATACTCGATTGGGCCCAAAACTTTTCTAATGACCTCAGTCTAAAAATAAAAAAAATCCATTAAGAATGAATTTTTTTTTTTTGAGCAAATATTAAGAATGAATTTCTTATAAGATACAGGGATAAAATAATTGAAATAGTCCCGTACGAAACACTGAAAATGTTTTGGGGCGCTACAATGTTAATAAACTCCAATAAAGTAACCTCATTATTATGAATTGTGAGAATAAATCATATTATCTTAAATGTTTTCTTTGTGGAACAATAACTTCATTTATTATGTATAACTGATGAGATGCTAGAAAGCCCGTAAACATACTACTAGGCTTGTATATCATCTAAGAAATGAATGAAGAGCTCTCTGTTTTGCATTTTATTTTATTGATATTTTCTTAATTTGTTTTTCATTTGATTATTTTATAATAATATACACATACGCAACACATATGCAACTCTAACAAAGGATTAGTTTATAGATTCTTTTTGGATCATGTGCCATTTTGAAAAACATTCGAAGAAGGAAAATGTTATGGGAAAGAAACAGTGATGGATATTAAGACTAAATTTTGGAAGGTTAATTAAATTTTTAAAATTTAATGAGATTTTTTTCACAAATATTGAAAGCTCTAAGTAAATTTTTTTTTAAATTTTGTGAGATTAATGAGAATTTTGAAAAAAAATAATTAAAATTTTAAAAATAAAAAATAAAAAATTTACAAAAAATAAAAAATGTAGGATTTCGACCGTTTGGAAAGGCATCAGTAGAAGTCCAGATAAAAAGCATGAAGATTTATTCAATGATGATGTGGGTGGACAGGGATGGCTTCTCTTAACCTTCAAAGGCCCAAACTTGTTTTACCCACATTTATTGATCTGCTTCCTTATAAATAAGCCTCACACCTGTGATTTGTTTTCCACATGAGACAAAGCCCACGATTATCTAAATGTTGCTTCTTAAAGGATTTCATTTGCAGTTTCAAATATTTGTGGTAAAATTATCTTTTTAACTCCTTTTATTTTTTAAAAGGATTTACTTGTATTGGTACGGCTCAAGATTGGAGATTAGTCATTATGTTTCTATGTTTTACACTGGTTTATGCTTTGAATTGTTGTTTGTTTTTTATGCAAGGAGATTGCTTTGGCTTCAGTGAGTTGCAAAATTTTGTTAGCAGCATGCTCTGTTCTCATATTGATCATGCAAGAAGTAAAGAAATGTAATACTTAAAAAAGACTGTATAAGCAAGCTATCTCAAGAAGCACAACCTTAAAAGAACATATAGGAATGAATCAATGAGTGTTGTATCCCAGAATCAGAGTAGAATATGTGGGTGTACGTATATGAAACTAGAAGAGAGAAAATAATTCTCTACACTACACATGATTCTTTTCATCCATGTTGGTTGAAGTTGAAGATGAAACAAAGGGTTCCCTGATTTGCCATTCATTCTCCAACTCATCTGATGATGTTTTTGATGACTTGTTATTATGCTCCCTGCTATAAATTGCGTATAACATTAGCTGAGCTATTCCAAGCACAAACCCTATCCCATTTGGTACCTGCAACCATAACACTACCTTCTTATTTGTGTTATTCGAATGCAGGATATGTGAAATTCCCATGAACACAGGCCTAAATTCTTGCCCGGATCTCAGATATTATTACAACTTACTCCAAGGAAGTAATCTTTGACGAGCACAGCATACAAAGTCCATATGGCTCCGTTTAAGAAGACGAAAAACGAGAGAAGGAAAGGCATGTACTCCACGCTTTTACTTGTCACCACTGTTCTCTGCACAATGTTTCATGTTTAATGGTTAGCATCATTCCGATACGATATGATTTCAAACTAATATTAAGGTGATCTTTACCATTGCTGCTAAAGGTGAGCCATACATGAGAATATTAAGGCCTGCACACAGAAAACCTAGCACATCAATCCTCAATTCTCCATCCAGAATCAGTTGAGTGCCCAAAGCTGTTGCTGCTACAAATCCCACATCAAAAACTCCAAATAGTATCCCAGTTTTAGCCTAAAACACACAAACCATAGCATGGAAATCACTAAATTGAATATATTTTGAGGACTGAAATGTTGAGTTGATAGTTGATGATTGATACCCTGATTCTTGGAGGTGCAAAAATAAGGAACAAAGCTACATAAATCAACTCGACCACTATTCCGAATCCATTTACAGTGGCTACGAGGAGACTTCCAGGCTTTGTAACACCGTAGTAAGTCCATAAGGCTGAATTCAAGAGGGTGCAGATGTAAGGAAAGCTCTCAAATTCTTCAGTTGACCGGTGCCTCACTATTCTGCAGAAAGTGCCCCTGCAATTCCAATCACATGAAATGCATTTACTAATTGAAGTGGAAATGGCTTAGAATCATTTATACATACACTTACAATGGAGAAAGAAAGAGTAAGACTGAGATGATGTTGCCTGATTCATCAACACAAACAATACAAGGTAATTAGATTTTTGTAAATCCCATTGGAATTTGCAATAACATAATCTAATTAATGCTTTTACCTATTACTCCAACCAAGAAACTCAAGCTTGTCATGTTGGTAAAAGGCCGCTTTGTTATGAAAATATGGAATTGCTATTTAACAAAATTATCCCAGGATTACTTAAAAAATAAATTGCTGTTGTTCCCTATTCTGACATTTATTTAATGCAAGACATGAATCATGTGCCATATATATTATAGTAATAATAATAGTTGACAATGTTAAGGGTGTATTAAAATTTTAATTTTACTGATCCATAGCTGGAATGCCTTGCAAGCAACCTAAATCTTTTGTCCTTTACATAATTTCATATATTACGGATGAACTTTGAACCTTTTGGGTATCCCCACTTTTTTGTAAATATTATTTTTCTTTTTGCCTCATTTTTAAAATAATAATAATTAGATGCTTATAAATAAAGCAAACAAACAGAAAATGTTTTCAGATCAAGTTAATTATAATAGATGAGATCTGATTTTAAATAAATAATAATAAATTTATAAGTTTAGCCATCAGGTTTTCTCCAATTCAATTGTTGGGGTGCTTTAGCTTTACTGGACAACTAAGCCTAGAAATCAAATAAGATATAAAGTTTGATAAAAGATATCAAAATAAAAAATATATAAGGTATTTTTTTAATGATAAATATATATCATAGGCTTAAGGGTACAAAAGCACTCAAAATTTTTCAAAAATAAAAATTAAGCTCTTTTTTTTATTCATTTGGGTACTTGAACTTTCAAAATACATAAAAAAGGCCCTCAAATCTTTAAAAATAAAAATCAATTAAGCCCTATTTATTTTTACACTTATTTGGGTACTTGAACTTTTAAAATGCATCAAAAACATCTCAAACTTTTTCAAAAAAGCAATTAAGCCCTTGCTTTTATTAAATATTATAAAATTAAAAACTATAGATATTATTAAATTTTAATAAAAAATTAAATATTAAAAATTTTATAAAAATCGTAAAAAATAAAAAATTGTAAAATTTTATAAAAATCATAAAAATTATAAAATATATAGAAATATAAAAAATTATAAAATTTTATAAAGTCATAAGAAAATTATACAAAATGTAAAGAAATATAAATTTCGTAAAAATATTATAAAAATTATCGTACAAAAGAAACATTTTATAGTTTTTCTATAACTCTTATTGATTTTTATTTTTATTATTTTCACCATATGTCACGCTTCGTGACACGTGATGACTTTGATTAAAAAATAGGGTCATTTATTTTTTATGATTTTTATAAAATTTTACAATTTTTTATTTTTTAAGATTTTATAATTTTTTTCTAATTTTAGTAAATTTTAAAATTTTATATTTTAAATATAATTTAATAATTTTTCTAAAATTTATTATTTTTATGATTTTTTCTAATTTTAACAAGAGCAGGGCTTAATTGTTTTTTGAAGAAGTTTGAGGGCCTTTTAATGTATTTTGAAAGTTTAAGTGTTCAATTGAGTATAAAAAAAAAGACTTAATTACTTTTTAATAAATATTTGAGAATTTTTTACACCATTAAACCTATATTATATAAGGAAAAGAAAAGAAATACGAAAAATTTGTCAAAGTTTATAAGTCATTTTAGGTGTGCATTTACGTGTGTTTGTATTTGTTTAATATTTTGTCAAACTTTATAAGACATTTTAATCAATTTTCTCATTTTGCATTCAAGTTATATAGTTGTGTACTAGAAATTGTTTAATCAAATGAATATTATTAAAATAAGAGATTATAGCTAGATTTATTTTGTACTTTAATAAAATTATCAATGTGGTATAGTTTCAATTTGTCCAATTTAATATCTGTTCTGTCTAATTTTTATACCCCAATTTTATAGTGTCATCTCTAATGAGACTTATCAGAAATTTTGTGATCTTCTTTAATATCTAATTTAGACTTCATTGAATAATTTTGAGATGAAGTGAGAAAGGTAAAAGCAAAAGCAGTGGAAAGGGCTCAACTTTTTTTTTCTACTCAAATCTGCAGCATCTTTTTTATTTTCTTATTCATACACAAAAAAAAAAGGTTTGTCATAGAATATTTACCAAGACTCAATAAATCTTTTCTTTGTCTTCCAAATAATAAGTTAGAGATACCAAAAATCCCTACATCAAAATAGTCCCATGTTGATATGTGCTAGTCATAGAATAAAAATGATGAGCCCATGATAAATGCTAAAAGTAATATGTTTTAGCCTCATTCTTAATGCGTTTTTATACTCCTAATCATTTAAATTCATGTTTCTATACTTAGAAAAATATTTATGAGCAAAAGGAGCGAAAACCAGAAAATCGGAGCAAATTTCAAGAGCCACACTGGCTGGACCTTCCCACACGAGCTGGGCACACGACTGTATGAGTCATACGGGCTACCATACAGCCATGTGCCAAACCGTGTGGATTTCGCAAATCACACTCCAAACATGTGGGAAAACACAATTTTTAGGTTTTTCGGGCATTCTAAAACATACATATACCAAATATAAGAAGATAGGAGTACGCCGTTATAGAATATTCAAGAAAACAACTCGGAAAATACCATTAAAGCCGACTCTAAAGCAGATCTCCATCAAGATTGCATATCTCCTTTTGATTTCTTTAAAGTTTATTATAGGTTTTCTTGTTTCTTGTGCTTATACTGTCTTTGAGATGTTTTTATTTGCGATTATGAACTAATTTTCTAAATAAATAGGGAGATAAACCCTAGGATGGATTCTGTTATTTGATTTTTGTTTTGATGAATATATATTTGGATATTGTTCTCAATTATGTGTGCTTAATTCTTGGTTTAATATTTCTAAACTATTAATCCATGTTTGATGTGCCTGAATCAGAGGGGGAATAGACCTTATTTAAGAGTAGATCTAACATAATTGAGTGGAGTTGCATGCAATCCCAGAAATAGGACGACATAAATCTACCTGATTAGAGTCAAATCTAATAGGGGGATCCATATATTGAGTTAATGTGAAAATAGGGATTTTAATTAGAAAGAAATTTCAATTAATCAACCTAGAGTTAGTTGCTCTTATTATCGAAAGAGATATTAGCTTAATTTAGGGATTTCTATGGATCAAGATAATAAGTAAAGAAATTGTTTAATTTAGATTGATAATGACAGATGAAATCTAGGTGGATTCTTTCCTAGGTATTGTTTCTCTTCTTGGTTGTTAATCGTTTGTTTTCCTGATTCGTTCATTTTCGTGTTCTTTATTTAATTAATTTACTTAATTTTAGTTTTAACCAATCAATCCAACTTGTCGGTTAAATAATAGAAAGATAGTAATTACTAGTACTTTTAGTCCTCGTGAGAACGATATCTTTACTCATCATAGCTATACTATTATTTGATAGGTGCACTTGCCTTTGTCGAATTTTTAGTTGGCTTACGACTTGTATCAAGTTTTTGGCGCCGTTGCCAGGGACAAAATATTAGGAAAACTTTATTTCTATTAATTTAGACATTTTTAATTTTATTTTAATATTTTTGTTTTTAATTTAATTTTTACATTCTAATTTTTTGTTTGTTTGCTTCAGGTAGGTTCTTTTGATTTATGACTAGAGGAAACTTGTTGTATCCATCACTTTTTGATAGTGAGATTGAAAAGACTACTCGTAAAAATTGTAAAGAGGTTAGAAAAGCAAGTCAAAGTCAACATAATATAGTAGACGATCAAAGATGAAAAGGATATTACTATGGAGATGGGTGATAATCAAAATAATTAGCTACCTCTTGTAGATCTTGCTCCTCATACTATGTATGATTATGCTAAGCCTACTCTGATTGGGACTGAATCAAGTATTGTGAGACCGACTATTGCTGAAAATAATTTCAAGCTGAAGCTGAACACAATTCAGATGGTACAACAGTATGTTCAGTTTGATGGTTTACAATATGAAGATCCGAATACTCATTTAGCTAAATTTCTAGATATTTGCGACACATTCAAGATAAATGGCGTTTCTGATAATACCATACGCTTATGGTTGTTCTCATTCTCTTTGAAGAGCAAGGCAAAACAGTGGTTGAATTCACTTCTATAAGGTTCTATCACTACTTGGGCGCAAATAACTGAAAAATTTCTATTGAAGTACTTCCCACCGGCTAAAATAGCTAAGTTGAGAAACGACATCTCTTCTTTTGCTCAAATTGACTTGGAGACATTATATGATGCATGGGAAAGATTTAATGATCTATTGAGAAGGTGCCCTCATAATGGGTTACCTTTGTGGTTACAAGTTCAAACTTTCTATAACTGTTTAAATCCCTCGTCTAGGTAATTAATTGATGTATCAGTTGGTGGAACATTGAATAGTAAAACACCTAAGGTAGCTCAAGAGTTTATTGAGGAAATAGTACTGAATAACTATCAATGACAAGTCATGAGAATAAAACCGATGAAAGCAGCTAGTGTTTTTAATCTAGATGATGCAGTTACTATGTTGTCAAGTCAAGTAGAAGCATTGAATAATAAAATTGATGGTTTAAATTTTTCTACGCAGGTGAACCCGACAATGCAATGTGATGTGAATAAAGTAGGGATGATTAATTTAGAATGTTTACACTTTAGTTTTATTATAGAGTATGAGCAAGTCAATTTTATGGGTAACAATTCTAAACCTCAAAATAACCCTATAACAATAACTATAATGCAGGTTGGAGGAACCATCCAAATTTCTCTTAGAGTGGTCAAGGAAATCAAGGATCACCTCCTTCGGGTTTTCATTAACCATATCAGTAAGAGAAAAAATCGAACCTTGATGAGATTCTTGCCAAATTCATTTTAGTTTCCGAAACTAGATTTCAAAATACTAAGGCAACTCTGAAAAAATTAGCAAGCATCGATTCAAGGGCTTAAAAATCAAATTGACAGCTTGTCAAAAATGTTTCGGAAAGACCACAAGGTAGCTTACCTAGCAACACTGAAACTAACCTAAAGGAACAAGTCCACACAACCACTATTCAAAGTGTGGAAGGGTTAGTCGAGCCTAAACAGAAGTCAAAGCTAGAAGTTGTTGTGAAAAGGGATGAAGTTGAGGAAAGTAAGAAAGAGCATAAACCGATGGTCAGAGAATACAGACCATGACTTCCTTATCCAGCAGCATTAGAGAGAGGCCACATAAAAGAACAGTATGGTAAATTTCTTAGACTTTTAAAAAAAATACACATTAACTTACCGTTTGTTGAAGCTCTTTCGCATATGCCAAATTATATAAAATTCTTTGTCTTATTAGTAGTTTAAATGTTGAAAGCTCTTTGGCTGATTTGGTAGTTAGTATAAATGTATGCCTTATAAGATGTTTAATCAACTTGATCGTAGGGAACCCAAACCCACTAGGATGAGTACTCAATTAGCAGATATATCAATTAGATGTCCTAGGGGTATTATTGAGGATGTACCCGTGAAAGTTGATAAATTTATATTCCCTGTTGATTTTTTTGTATTGGACATGGATGAGGAGATTGAGGTACCTATGTTCTTACGTCGACCCTTTTTAGTGACTACTAGAACTATTATTGATGTGGGTACTGGTGAACTTGATCTTCGTGTAGGTGATGAAAAAATTACTTTTCAAGAACGTGATTTTGTAAGAGTCCCTAGTGAGCAAGAAGATACTAATTGTTATGTTAATGTTAGTAATCATGTGGCTCAATGTTCTTTGCAGGAAACCCCTCATGACAACTTGTTGGAACCATATTTTATTCAAAGTGATAGAACTCAAGGAACAAGTGAAGAGCTAATGGTGTAGCTCGACGAACTAGATGAATGACGTGTAACACCCCAAACCCGGCCTAGACGTTATGGCTAAATCTGGCGATGTCATATGATAATGTGTTCGAAAACTAAATTATTACAATAAAATCATTTCCATGTTAGTACCTATCTTTATCTCTTATTAGTTATAAATGGAATCGTTTTACTTATTTAAAACATTTGCTTTAAAACGTTTCTCGTTGCTGAAGCTTTTAAAACAAAGCAGTTTAAGTATTAGTGAGTTTAGAAAATACGTTAGCTTTTTGAAAACCGAACTTCCTACAACTAGCAGTTATAATTCCACAAAAAATAAGTAAAAACCAAATTTAAGCAAAAGTCCTAATAGTCCTCAAATTACATCCCAATAATAATAAAACCATAGGATATAAATAAAAAAAACGTAAAGTCCAAAAATTGTAGTCACCGTCGAGTCCTCCGTCGCACCGATCCGTCTAGGTCAGGGATTACCTGTGAACATTAAACAAAGAGGGGTGAGTTTACGTAAACTCAATGTGTAATCCCACAGAAAACAAACAATAGTAGACACAGTGCACAGTCAAATACAGTTTTGGGCCTAAGCCCTTTCGGTATCAATAACGGTTTAGGCCTTAGCCCATCTCAGTACAGTATCAAATATGTAATAGGGCCTTAGCCCATCATAGTATCAGTATGCATTAGGGCCTTAGCCCATCACAGTATCAATAGCATTCATGTAGTATTCAGTAACAAAGTCCTACCCAACCAACCTCTAACCCTACACTCCATGTGGGGATTAAATCAACCCACCCATCCTTACACTCCAGGTAGTACCGAATACGATACAAAACAGTAATTTGCAACTGAGCTACTAGTATATTAGGCTTAAGAACCTTTTATTACACTTCCTCCAAATATAATCAACCCAACCCCATGCAATACAACATACAAATCATGACATGCTATCTCATGATATCAGTACATATAACCAGTTTAGTATACATACATACTATCACCATGCTCAATATATATAAATCAAACAGCCAGTTCACACAATTAGGGGTCTAAGTGATGCTTACCGACTCTACAGTAGGTTCATAGTCGACTTGGGTGACCCGTGCAACCTTAGCAATCAATTCAGTGAAAATGGACTCACATGCCCATATGGCCTGCCCGTGTAGGCCCACATGCCCGTGTGGCCCGCACGACCCAATTTGGCCTTTGTCATCACACGACCATGTCTTATGCGCACGGCCTGGCCTCTTCGATCACACGGTCGTGTGGTCGTACACGGGCAACCACACGGGCAACCACACGCCCGTGTGGCATCGATAGTGAGATTTTTGACTTTGTCAAAACCCGTTTTCTACGTTTTGGGTACACACCTGTATCTTTTTTAACGCAAAAGCAACTCCAAGCAATCCCAAACCTATAATTGACCAAATTACTACTTAGTTAATCACTTAACCTACGAATTAAAACTAACCCAAACCGATTACTCAACTATTGAGTGATTGAAACTTACCCCCAACGCTTCAAATTGATTTGCTTCCGAAGTAGTACCAGAAGAGTATCGATCCTAGCAAAATGATACTGGCCAAACATTAGAATAACCCTTAGTCAAAAACTTAACATTCTCAACTACAAGCCACATAAAATCACTTACCAAAGTTGTCCACGAAACGTCAAAATAAGGAACAAAAGTGTAATTGCAATCGAGATGGGAGCAAAATCAAAAAAAAATGGGAAGAGAAAGGTAGGTTTCGGCAAAAGAGAGAGGAAACCAATGGAAAAGAGTTTTTGAAAAGAAACAAACGTAAAAAAGATGAGTACTTACCGAACGATTGCATTTAATTGTGGAACGACACCAGACCGAGTGGAAAGTAGTTGAGGAGAAAAAGAATGGGAGAGCACAATAATTTCGGCAGCAAGGAAAAATAATGGAAAAGGAAAACGTAATAAAAAGGGAGAAGAGAAGAAGAGAAATTCGAAATTTTTTTGGGGAAAAATGAAAAGAAAAAATATGAGCAGAATTATTCAATAAGAATCTCGATAACCCCCAAATCCCTTAATTCACTCCTAAATTCTCTCCATCAAACTTCCACTACTCAGATTTCCAATACAACTCAAACTCTCAGCCATCAAAGCAAGCAAAAATAATCTCCTTTGCTCACGGAGGGATTCGAACACAGGACCATTAGCAAGCCAACACACTGCTTAACCACCAGACCAACAGACTCATTCTAATATAAGCTTATCAACAATTAAATAAAACCTATTGACCAAAGATTGGGCTTTATTCATAAAAATACCAAAAATTTTCCAAGTCATGGCTTGAACTTGTGATCTCCTACACACACCCAAAACATATAACGCTGAAGCAGATACACAGATGTGTCACACATTCACAAAAATAAAAATTTAAATTTTGGGGTGTTACAACTCTACCCCCTAAAAGAAAATTTTGTCCTCGAAATTTACCTGATTAGAATAGATGAGGATACTACTGACGCATTGCATCCTCAAGCTCCCACGTGGCCTCCTCAGTGCTATGATTACACCATAGAGCCTTCACCAAAGGGATAGACTTTCTCGTCAGGATCTTTACGTCACGATCCAGAATCTGGACAGGCTCCTCCTCAAAGGTCAAGTCTGGTCTAACCTCAATCTCCTTAACAGGAACAATATGAGTAGGATCAGAGCGATAACACCTCAACATAAAGACGTGGAACATGTCATGAATACGATCCAACTCTAGAGGTAGCTCCAACTGATAAGCAACCGGCCCCACTCATTTCAAAATACGGTAAGGTCCAATAAATCTATGGATCAACTTGCCCTTACGACCAAACCTCAAAATCGAAGCTCCTCAAAATTGGTCGAACAAGTCATCTATCCTCGATAGGGGGTACTTATTCTTGATGGTCAGCTTGTTCAATTGGCGGTAATCAATACACATACGCATGAATACATCATTCTTTTTCACGAACAGTACAGGTGCTCCCCATGGGGACACGTTAGGACAGATGAACCCACGATCCAGTAACTCTTGAATCTAACCTTAAGCTGTACAAGCTCCTTCGGTGCCATTCTATAAAGGGCGATGGACACCGGAGCTGTACCAGGAAGGAGCTTAATCCCAAACTCTACTTCAAGATCTGAAAGTAACCCATGCAGCTCTCCAAGAAAAATATCTTGAAAATCCTTAACCGTTCTAATATCCCTAACGAAGAATCCTCAAAATCTGAAACACTGATGTAGGCCAGATACGTCTCACATCCTTTACAAACCAATTTTTTGGCCCTTAGTGCAGAAATTACATTAATCAAGTAGATCCAACATTCCCCAATTAAGACTACCTCACTGTCCACTACAGTTCTCAATATAACCCTTTTTATAGTACAATCTAACCTTACTCGGTACTTGACCAACCAATCTATTCCCAGTATCAGATCAAATTCTTCAAAAGGGAGTTCCATCAGATCAACTAGAATGATAGTCCCTTGGACCTCTAAAATAATATCTCTAAAAGTTTATTCACCCTTACTTATTGCCCCAACGGACTCAATATAACCACCTCACTCGTAGTGCTCACAATCAAGATACCCAAGTTCCCCAATACAATACAGGCTATATACTAGTGAGTAGATCTTATATCTATCAGTGCAGTATAGGGTACATTATAAATAAAGAACATACCCGTAATGATGTTTGGAGCACACCCTCCTCTCGGCGGCATGCCGCATAAACTAGAGTCACTACCTCACCTCAGTATGACCAGCACCTTTGACCGATGCTCACTAACCACGGCCCAAACTATTACCACCCCTGGCCTGACCACGACCTCTCTGTAGCTGTTAGACTACCTGCGGTGGTGGTGCCATAGCAGCACCCGGAGCTTGCATCTAATCGACCATTTGTGGACAGTCCCTAATATGGTGCTCCAAAGATTCGCACATCAAGCATGCCCCAATTCTTTTCCAACACTCACCCATACGGCGTCTACCACAATTAGTGCATGGCGGCTGTCCAGTAGCAGTAATAAAAGTCCCCACTCTGACCTGTCCATCAACTTAGGCCTTTTTTTAAGCCTCTGAATGGAATTCAAAAGCTCTAAATCCCTCTTACTCCTGCCTCTCTCTCAGTTTTGGCACTCAGCGCGTTTCACTTCTTCGGCGATTTTCACCTTATCAACCAATGCAGCAAAGTCTCGCTCTCTCTGTGGAGTAATCAGAACTCTTAAACTATCTCTGAGACCGTCCTCGAAGCAAACACACCGCTCATACTCAATCACTACCGTGGCTCTCGCATAGCGAATCAACCTTAAGAACTCGGCCTCATATTCAGCCACTGAGTTGTCCCCTAAGTAAGATTTAAGAACTCTTTCCTACGAGCATCCACGTAGCTGGCACCCATATATTTTCCCTAGAAAGCGGTCTTGAAGAACTCCCAGTTTAGTCGATCGAGCTAGGTGCCCTCCTTAACATTGAGCCACTACTAGTAAGCCTCATTTCTCAGCAGTGACATTGCACCCTTTAGTTTCTGCTCAGGAGTGCAGTCCAAGTCATCCATAATCCTTTCTGTGGCCTCGATCCAGTACTCAGCCACATTAGGGGCAATTCCAACAATACCCCTGAAAATCTTGGCTCCATTGGACTGGAGTCATTCCGTAACCGGCCCTCATCCTTCAATTCTAGTATCAGGCCCAACGGCCCTCTCTAAGATCCTCAACATGGCTTGGGATAGCGCATTGTCCCCAGCCGCTCGATCATAGGACCCAATCTCGATCATAGGCAAAGCGGCGTCTCACTTGTATCTAAGTTGGGCAAGTTGCTAGAAGATGAAAACCTAGCTCGGGATCCTCTACGGCCTCTACCACGACCTCTCGTACCTCATCCGCGAGTACTTTCGTGCTCATTGTCTAAGCGCGTTTATCTGTATTAATAGTTTTATGTATCAGTTTATAGTTTCAGTATTTTATTAACAAATGTTTTATGCAGAATAGTATCAGTAATTTTGAAGTTCGTTTTCATAAATCACAGTCGCACTACAATTTTTAGTTTTTTCTATAATTTCTTAGTATACACTAACTTAAAGTGTTTTCAGTGCAGTATACTACCTATCGTAGTTTCAGTTTAAACACATAACAGTTTCAGAGAACTTACTAGATCGGCGCCAAAAACTCGGTGTACTATACGTTTGGTAAAATCATTTCAAATCATTAGAAAATATTTCTTAGATAATCCAATCTTAAAACCTAAATCCACAGTCGAGTTTTGTAACCTGGCTCTGATACCACTAAACGTAACACCCCAAACCCGTCCTAGACGTTATGGTCGAATCTGGCGATGTCACATGGTAGTGTTTTTAAAAAAAGAAGTTGTCGTCAAACCTCTTTTATATTATCTTATGTTAATTCTAGGGCGTGTCGTTAATGTTCAAAACATTGTAAATTTTCAAAACGTTACTTATCTTAGAAATTTTTAAAATCCATTTGCATATTTTGTTAAAGTGTTTGGTTCCTTTTTGAAAGCTCGATTATCCATATTTCTAGCTGTTATAATCCAAAACAATAAAAATCTCAAATTTAAAAAAAGACAAAATCAGAGAGGCCATGGTACAGTAAAATACTCAACATGAAAGCCAAAATAAAATTTAAGCACTTAAATAAAAAGAAGTAGGTCGTATGGCCACTGTTGAGTCTTCCGCCGCACCGATCCGCCTATGTCTGGGGATTACCTGTACAAATTAAACAGAAGGGGTGAGTTTACGTAAACTCAGTGTGTAATTCCCCATGTAACAATCAGACAATAACAGATAATCACAGTGTGGGTTTAAGCCCTTTTTTCAGTATCAGTATCAATCTAGTTTGGGCTTTAGCCCATTTCAATATTTTATGCATTAGGGCCTTAGTCCATCATAGTACAGTAACAGTAGCAGATATGTAATCAGAAAATCCTACCCAACCAGCCTCTACACGCCATCTCCGTCCAACCCTGTACTCCATGTGGGGATATAATCAGCCCACCCATCCCTACACTCTAAATAGTACCGGTTGCGGCACTAAACCGTAGTTTGCAGCTGAGCTGCCAGTAAATTAGGCTCGAAGCCTTTCAGTACACTTCCTCCAATCAATATCAACCCCCAACCCCATGCAATGCATCATACAGTTATGTCATCCTCAATCATGGAATATCATATTTATACAGTACAATACAAACAACATGCTCAATACACAATCATTCAGTTAGGAGTCTAGGTAATCTTACTGACCCTTTAGTAGGTTCACAGTCATCTCGGGCGACCCGTGCTACCTTAGCAATAAATCAGTGAAAATGGACTTACACGCCCATGTTGTCTGCCCGTGTGGATCACCCGTGTGGGCTCACATGCCCGTGTGGCCCACACGACCCAATTGGTTGAGCCCGTATGTCGTACACGACCTCGCTTAACCATCACACAGCCGTGTCGCTCGCGCACGGCTTGGCTCGTCAATCACACGGTCGTGTGGTGACTTACAGTCTTGCACATGGCCTACAACATGGGTTACCACACGCTTGTGTGGAGTCGACAGAATACTTTTTCGGCTTTCGCCGAATCCTATTTTCTATGCAATCGATTACACACCTGATACTATTTCGCATCTAACTCCCTCCCGAGCCCCTAAAAGCTAAAATAGAGTAACAACCACCGATTTAGCGACTACACTTACTAACGTTTCAACCATAATCCGACCTAAAATCACACTTACCCACGATGAACAACACCGTTAACATCGATTGAAAAATGAAATGAGGGTCACCGCTCGTTGGTTCCTCCTATACCATAAAATTCAGCAATGTTCAAATTTTTAGAAAAGCGATACGAAGAAAGTTAACGAAACCCACTTACCGACTATACAAAGAAAGAATAGGGATTCACGATGCCCCAACAATGAGGTTAACAAAGAATCAAATGGAGAGCTGCTTTAGTTCGGCAGGGAAAAGAAAATAGAGATTTGTTTCTTTGACAAAGAATTAACGTTAAAAAGCAGAGGGAATTTGGGAAAAATAAAAATTCAATTTTGGCAAAAACTCAAATATGATGTGCATATCCCTTGATTTCCTCCCACTAATCCTCTTCTTAGAATTCAATTCCCACTGAAACACTTGCTTGAAAACTGAGCAAAAATAAACTTTCTTGCTCGTGCAAGGATTCAAACTCACAACCTCATACAATCAAACAATCCACTTAACCAATAGACCAGCAGACCCATTCTAATATGATTTTACAAACATTTAATTAAAAGCCTACTATCTAAAGATAGGGCTTTATTCAGAGAAACATAAAAATTCTACCCAAGTCAAGGGTTAAACCCAAGACTGCTCAAACACTCCTAAAACACCTAATCACTGAAATAGACAGATATTGTGTAAACAAATTTTCAAAAGCCGAAAAAAGAAAAATTGGGACGTTACAATCAACTCTTTCTTTTTATTTTTTCCAAAAAGCTTTCCAGCTCAAAAGGAAGCGTTAAAAAGAAATTGACTTTCAAAATAAAATACAAAAAAATACCTTCCCATGTTAGAAAATTTGGCCTTATATTTTCTTTAGGGAAATCAATTATTAGACTAATGTCTAGCCCTAGATTTTCTTTTAGCAAATGTTTGGCCATAACAAGCTCAATAATGTGTGTGCATGCCCATATTAAATACAAAATTTTGCTCTCTAATGTTCAATAAGATGTTTCTAAACATATGTATAACTTTAAGAAATTCCCTTTGAAGTTGATTGCCATCAAAGTCTTCATCAATTCAGTATATAGCCCGTTTCAAATTTGAATGGGGACTTTTATTATATCATACTTGTAAGGCCAATAGAAAAAGGACTTGAATAACCCTAAAGGACCATCATGGAATATTAGATGGAACAACTTATAGCTAGCAAACAAATAAAAGCCTGAAGATTGGAATACAAAGGACCCCGACACTACAAAGAACTGGTACAGTCAAGCCACTGTGTGGAGCAAGCAGACCAAGGAACCAATCCCAAGGCACATTGGGTGATCATGTGACAGAATGAGGTAAGCATGAAAGGACCCTTGAAAAGTATTATCTTGTGGCACTCACTTTATCATCTTCATCCTCTTAAATATCTTTTACTGACTTAACCATAAAAGAATGATCGGATTGCCAATTCAAATGCCCCTTAACTAACCCACTTTGATTTTGTAGATTTAGCCGTCTACTAGATCCCTCTCAGTCCACATGTTTACCAACTTAAAAGAAGACACTAACAAAGTTTATACAAGCTAGATTTTAATCTAGTCCACTCATATAATCAACTTTAAAAATATTAACAAACTGAGTTGAACATCTCGTCCCTTTATAAACCTTCTTTAGTAAAAAAAACTCTTGTTTTCAAGATTGGTGTGTATTCTATAAGTGCAGAAAATGTTGCAGCTGAAATATAGGGTGCATTGACATTTGAAAAAAAAAAAACTCATATCACATTTTGCATTGATGAGTCAGTTTTTTTCTGCATACATTATATATATCTAGAGCATATAATAAATCAGGGTTCTTTTTTGCTTTTCTTGATGTTACTTCTTAATCATCATTTAACAATTAGGATCTTACACAAACTTTATTCAAAGGATGAATAAATTTCTTATGTTAGTTTCACATGTAGCTTAGTATTGGACAGATTCTTTTAATTTTCATGGTTTTATTTTTAAAACTTCAGAAAGTTGAGATAATATAGACTGAGATAAGCACACAATGACAGCAAAACTGATTAATCATTTGATCCCAAATCTGGGTTGTTTTTCACTTGTTTATTATTTTCCTTACCATGTCTTCAATCATGTTGTGTTTATCTGCTTAAGTAAGTTGGTTCGTCTACGGAAATTTCAAATGAAAAAAAAAAAAGAAATCACAGGCATGAACACCGGTCCATGTATATATATTACCCTCCCTGGGCATCATTTCTTTATTTTTCATTTATAGGTTTACAATAGAAAAGCGAGACACATGAAAGAAGGAAAAAAAATAAAAAGGGCTGAAGTTTGAAAGCTTTAAAGCTCCCAGTGCTTAATTAACGCCCTAAGATGATGGGGTGATCATTGTTTGGATCCTCTACATCATTGTCAAGAGTCCAACCAGGTCGCAACTCATATGGAGTCAAAGGAACTCTCTTTTTTGTTGTATTGTTGATTAAAATGTGGTCTCGGGAGGCTTTTGCAATTGTTTAGACGTTTCCAAGTGATGAATTCATCTCTATGCCTCTTCTCGCTGGGTGAGCTGAGCCGCCTTCTTCTTCTTCTTCTTCTTCTTCTTCTTCTTCTTCTTCTTCAATTGCCTGACTTGGGTTTGTTGAAACAGGCTTGTTCTTGTATATAACATAGAGAATCAACTGAGCTGATCCTAGAAATAATCCAACTGCATTTGGCACCTGAAATATTTTTGGGTGAGCTTGAATCTTTATAAATTAATTATCTCTAACTTCCTGTGTAATACATATTCAAATATGGTTGTATGATATTATCCATTGAGATACACTCACAAAGCCAAGTAGCAAAGCCTATGTTTAGATTGGCGTGAGAGAAAATTCTTCCTTTACTTTGTTTGGATAAAATTTTTAATTTGGGCAAAGGATCTCTTACTTTTTCTTGGACACTTAATTTTTTATTTATCAATTTCATTTACTGATTTTAATTATGCAAAACAAGATATTACGTAACTATTTACCTTTCATTGCTTTTTTCTTTACTACTTTTAATCCAAACGATTTAGGTAATAGAAGATGATAGAAGTCAAATGAAAAATGTGAACTTACACCAATATAGATATCCTTCACAAGCACTGCATAAGCAGACCAAACACCAGCATTGAGGAACAGAAACAATGAGAGAAAAAATGGCATATACTCCACACTCTTGGTCTTTACAACTGTGCTCTGTTAAACATTAAAAATTGATACATCACTCCTTGAAATGTAGTTGGATTATGGAGTGTCGGATTTGGGGTTCATATAATAAATTAATTAAATCAAGATATAGAGTAAAAGATAATTGTTTTGCAAGTGATTAATTAACATGAAGTATCCTTTGCTGGTGGGAGTTCAACTATAATCAATATTTGTTTTGCATGTGAGTAAATGAACAAAAACGGTGCATCGATCTTTAGGCTGAGACTTGTTTGGATTAAACATCTATCTTGTAGATTTAGAAATGCAGGTGGAGAAACTTACCATGGCTGACAATGGCGATGCGTACATGCCAATGGTTAAAGCAGTGCATAAAATTCCAACAAAAGTGAGCCTTGTGTTTTTATGAACTGCAAAAAGAGTTACAGCGGTAACCGTTCCAAGGACACCAACATTTACTACACCCACCAACTTTGCTGTCTTAACCTGATAAAACAGAATTTGCGGTCGATTACCTTAACAGCTATTACGTTGCAAGGGTAACACGAAACCACTCACACTCGCATGCAATTTAGGTTTCATTCTCCCTTGCTTTTGGGTTGAATGTTTTTAGAGTTTTATATATTATATTAAATTATTTAAATATTATATATCATTATATTTAAAATTTTAAAATATTTTATATATCATTCATTTTTCAAATATTTTATATTTAATACATATATTAAATTATTTACATTTCATTTAAATTAATTAAATTTTTTTGTCTAAAACAATATTTCAACTTTCCAAACACTTGAAACTAAAAATAAAAAAAAATCTTTTAAAAAAAATAAATAAAAAAATCTCTAAACAAAAACACTTTTCAACCCGCACAAATATGATGCCTTCAAACTTATAAAGTAATACCACCTTCGTATCTTTAGGAGCATATACGAGGAAGAGGATGACATAGATGAGCTGAAGGATGGCACCAGCTCCATTCACTGTCATTACAAGTAAACCCTCTGGATTGATGATTCCATATAAAGTCCACAAGCTGGTGCTCAAAAGGGTTGTTATGTAGGGCTCTCCTTTATAATCCCCCGTTGATTTCTTCTTTATCACCACCCAAAAGGTTTTTCTGGAAACAAAGGAAAAACTTTGATTTGTCTGATAAGCCTAACCAGTTTGACAGTATCTAATATTTGTGCTCTAATATATTGTCTTAAATGATGTTTACTCACATGGGAGAAGCAAAAAGCAGTATTGAAACTACATTACCTGCAAAAGAGCAAGAAAGCGAACTCAAAATATCTTGCATTTTGGTTAAAGATTGAATTGCTGATAATATATGCTTACAAAATTAAATCATGAGAAAGAGAGCTAACCAATGATGCCAAGGATGAAGCTCAAGTTAGCCATTGAAGCAGAGGTAACAATAGTTGAAGAAATGAAACAATAGGGATCAGTTGAGAGTGTAGGATATTTGTGTTGGTGTGATGTGTAAATCAAGGTGAGAGTTCAATAACTTTGTTGCAACACATGATTCAACATTAACTCTTATTTATTCAGCACGTTTTGTTCCCAAATTATTGTCTTTATATGTATTTGTTGATAAGACAAAAATGTGTACCATCTTTTAGCTACCATGACCGTGTGTTGACGATTATTTTTAGGTTTAATATTTGACATAGTAATAGGGTTGAATTAAATGTTTTACAAAAAATTAATATCTTTCATTTTAATAATATATTATTTCAACTGCTGTGTGATCATCTACATCATTTTCATTTCCATTCTAATCAAAATGTTTTTTACCATGGAAAATGGTTCTCCTATAAATTGATTTACCCTCTTGAAAAATATAACTTATTTTCTAGATAAATATTTTTATATAAAATTAACTTAAATCAAGTTTAATATTATTATATTATTAAATATTTTTATTTTTAAAATATTAGTATAAAATATTATAATATCAATATTATTAAACATACATATTTAATTATTTATATTTAATAATATGAAAAATTATTAATAAAATTAATATAAATTTATTATTTTAGGGTAAATTGCACCCAAGGTCACTAAACTATTAGTAAATTTACGTATTGGTCACTCAACCTCAAAAAGTTACAAAATGGTTACTAAACTATTTGGAAGTTTTCATTGAAGTCACTAAACTATTTAAAATTTTTTATTTAAGTCATTGTGTTGTTAAGCTTTTTTTTTTTTTTAAATAAAAGTTCAGTTAGTGAGCTTCAAGTGACAAATCGACGAATGGTATGGTGGATTAGTACCCATCGACGAGTAGAAGAACATACCTTAAATCCAATTCGATTTAACGATTAATATCAAAGATCGGACAAGAAAGTTGTTTGGATATTGGTTCGCATATTCATAACATTCAAAGATGTTTCATGAAAAAGAATAGAATTGTAGAGGAGAAGAGGAAGAAAAGCTTTTAATTGGTGCAGGCAGTGTGAACAAAGAAAACCATACAACAATGATTTTAACAGCTTAGTGACTTAAATGGAAACTTTTAAATAGTTCAGTGACCATTTTGTAACTTGTTGAAGCTGAGCGACCAAAATGTAAACTTACTAATAGTTTAGTGACCTTGGATGCAATTTACCCATTACTTTAATAAATTATTTAATATTGCGTTTAAATTTTAAATAATATTCTTAATATATTATTGAAAAAACTTTACATTAATATTTGATAATAAATATATATTACAATTTATAAATACTCAACAATAAATGTTTTTATTAATTATATAAAAATGGGGTCACTACAACAAAATAGTCCTATAGCGACACTTATAACTTTCGTAAGTGTTGGGATAGATAAATATATACGCTTTAGCCAACTCTTTTATAAGGGTTGGTATATGCATGCTCAAGGCAACGCTTAAATAAGAGTTGGCTTTGTCTAGTCCTAAGACTTTTGGGGCGACACTTTCCTAAGTGTTGGGATAGACTTGCCAACATACGCTTTAGCCAACTCTTTGTACAAGGGTTGTGATATGTATGCCTAAGGCAACGTGAGTAAAGTTGGCTTTTGTGTAGTCTTAGCTTTGGGGTGACACTTTCCTAACTGGGATAGACTACACTTTGCCAACTCTTTGTATAAGAGTTGGGATATGTATGCCTAAGGCAACACTTCAATAAAAGTTGGCTTTGTGTAGTCCTAAGATGACACTTTTGTGGCGACACTTTCCTAAGTGTTGGGATAGACTATGCTTTGGCCAACTCTTTGTATAATGGTTGGGATATGTATGCCTAAGGCAACGCTTGAATAAGAGTTGGCTTTTATGTAGTCCTAAGATGACACTTTTGTGGCGACACTTTCCTAAGTGTTACGATAGACTACGCTATAGCCAACTCTTTGTATAAGGGTTGGGATATATATGTCTAAGGTAACGCTTGAATGAGAGTTGGTTTTTGTCTATACTTAAGACGACAGTTTTGGGGAAACATACGCTCTGGCCAACTCTTTGTATAAATGTGTAACGTCCCAATTTTCCTTAATTCTGACTTTTTTTGAATGTGTAGCACCAAAAAATTAGATTTAAAATATGAATATTCTTAAAATTTTACAATATCAGTTTGTGAATAATTATATATATTTAAATTAAAATAACTTAATAGCTTCGAGTGTGATAAGGTTTTTAATAAAAATGCTGCCAAAAATCAAGTTTTTTAGGGTTTAAGGTTTAGTATTTAGAGCTTAAAGTTTAGGGATTATAGTTTATTGTTTAAGGTTTTAGGGTTCTATTTTTATGTGTTTGGGGTTTAAGGTTTTAGGGTTTTGTGTTTATGGATTTAGGGTTTATGATTTTAGGGTTTAAGGTTCTGTGTTTATGTGTTTGGGGTTTATGGGTTTAGGGTTTAAGGTTCTGTGTTTATGTGTCTGAGATTTATGGGTTTAGGGTTTTGAGTACCAAAAGCTTGGGTATACAAGTTTATCCCTTTCAAAACAGGTATCGTATTTTGTTTCTCATGATTTTGGATACAATTTCTCCTTTAAGACTTCTCTTACTAGTTATCTGGTAGAAACTTGCAATAGAAATAGTTCTCAAAAATCAGTATAGGAGAGTGAATGATAGTGATTTATGTAACTAATATTGTTCTTCGTAATTGCTTTTGAGGTTTATCACATCTCATGAAAATTTTTATTTTACAAATAAACTATCAAAACTTTGAATTTTGCGGATTCCAATCAGGCCATGTAGACACAATGAATATGAAAGATTCATACCAACTACTTATCCCTACTACGATCCAAGGGGGGCGCGGAGTGATCATCCTTTTAAGTCACGAGATTGATCTCCTTTGAAAAACCCCTAATTCTATGCATAACTTGTTGTTGGTAGATAGAATTAATTCTATATGAATTTACTAGGTACTTATTAATATAATCATTTAAAACATTTAAAAAAAAATCGATATTAAAGCAAGTAGATTTGGTATAATAATAACTATCTCAATTAATAAAAATTTTATATTTGCAACAAAACCTCGTTATAAAATATATATCTTTATATAATGTATATACATTTAAATGATGTATTGAAAGAAATATATATATATATATATAATAAGCACAAAACTAATCCAATAAAAAATATAAATACCGAATAAAAAGCTCAAATTGAATATAAAATTACAAATTAATAAGTAATAATTATTTTAATAATAATTAAGATCTAAATTATATAAATAAATTTAACTTGTACTAAATTTCCTTTAAAATTTGAAATTCTCAATCCTCTCTTACCTCTCTTCGCCAAATTGAAATTTCAGGCTTGACCCAAGGCAGTCCTCTCTCGCCTTCAAGTTTTCGATGACCATGAAATTAAATCGTAAATCAGTAACCTTTTAAACCCTAAACTTATCTCCCTCATTTCATTCTTCTCCACTCATTAGGTTTTGAGTTATCTTCGTCTCGCATCACGCTGCTATGTTTCGATCCTCGCTTTTATCTCTCTGTTTACCTTGTTGGAAGGAGAATGGCAAACCGTTATTTTTCGCTATTGAGATTTTAGTGGCGGCAGACTACGCCGGTCATGTAAATAATGCCGTGTCATCGCTACGCCACCGTATTTGAAACCCTTTTCTTATTATTTGTTTGTTTTCATGGAAAAAAACGGTTTGCTTTTGAGCCGATTCCACTACTGGATGATCTTGAACCTCTGTTCGATTACCGCCGTGTTTAGCCCCTGAACATTGTTTGCTTAGACGGTAAAAAGAACTTTCAAGTCCAGTTTAGTTTTCATTAATCTTGTTTAAATACATTTTGTTATGTCTCTTATCTGCTTTTTCAAGTTTAATTAACGTGTGGTTTCTTGCTTTTGTCTTGTGTTAATGAATTTCAATAATAACAAACAATATTTATTTAGTTTCGACTTTTAAAATTTAACTCGCTAGGAATTAATTTTATCATGTTGAGTTTATTAGACCTGCTCATGTTTAGCAAACATGTGAGAGTCATGTTTGGTAAAAATTCTTGTGTTGTGTTCTCTTTTCATATAGCAATCCTAAATTCCAAAATTAGGTGTACACTTGCTTTTGTTCATTATAATTGTTTCCATGCTTGATAAACATGCGCCATGTCAAGTTTTTATATGGTGTTCATGAATTTCAGTAATGTCATATATAATTCACATTTAGGTTTTGAAATTTAGCTTAATTGTACTTCAAACGTATTCATTGTGCTTATTATACTATTTTGTGTTTAACAAACATGCATTTTGACTTGTGTCCATACGGTGTTCATGAATTTCGAAATGGCACATACACTTTGCATTTAGATTTAGAAATTTAGCTCAATTAAACGTTTTCGTTGTATTTATTAAACCACTTTCATGTTTAATAGACATGCATTTGACTTGTTTACATAGGGTGTTCATGAAATTCAATAATAGCACATACAATTCGCATTTAGGTTTCAAAATTTAACTCAATTGTAATTAAATGTATTCTGTTGTGTTTATTATATTGTTTTCTTGTTTGATAAACATGCATGATGTCTTGTTTTCACATGGTGGTCATGAATTTCAATAATAGCATACAGTTCACATTTAGGCTTTGCAATTTAGCTCAACCGTAATTTTAGCAATTGAGGTTTTTAAAATGTGATCATGAATACACTATTAAAAGATTTAAATGTACTTTATTTTAATATATTAAATTGAGGTTTTAAAGAATTTCGCTTATTCAATTGAGTTACCTTGTTTACCAATTCAACCGAATTCGGGTGAAAGAAAAACTAATTGGTGTGAATTGCATATTGGCGACTTTATTTCAAAGGTTGTAACCATTAAGATGCTCTGAGCAACGTAAGCTTTGTTATACTCTATTAAACCTTGGCTCTTATATATCTTCCACTTAGTCGCATGTCGCTTAATTATGCCGCACCATCTATTCTCTTGATATATGTGTTCCTCATAAAGTTCTCTATATTTGGTCGGTGGACATGCAGGTTTTGGTCATTGTTGCTTTCTTGAAGATGATAATGAGGCGAGGATTTTCTTCGATATGACTTAGTTTCAAACATATCATCTACTTAAAAGGAATATACTTAGAAGAAAGTACACATCAATACAATGATTTCATGCACTAAGTTCACATCTCATACCGGTTTTGTGTGGTATTGGTGGCTTCTTTCTTACATTATAGTAAAAATGTTTGCTTTGCGTGGGAAGCTCTTCCTCTGTTGCTCATTGAGATTGGTGTAAATCACCAGTATTCTTTACCTCAAGGTATTTCAAAGATTGGGCCTTCTGTTACAACTATTGCTCTCATATCCACATATTGATCTTTGTAAGTACTTCCATATATCGATATTTATGTCCAAGTGAAAGTTTTCTTATGTATGAACCATGCAATCTTTAACTTGTATCCAAGTAAGCCCTAATTTACAATTTATGCATAAATCAAAATTTCACTAAGATGGGCTTATTTGGGTACATTTAAATCTTTATTGGCTTACATTTTATAATGGTTAGCCAAGTTTTGAATGACTTGCTGTTGCACTATTATTTAGAGGTCTTGGTTAACATTATATATTAAATGTTTTTTGATATTTGCAAATGGTCTGCATTGAAGTTCTGAACTTTGATTTATCTTTAAAGGTGTCAAGGTTCGTTCATTTATCTTCATATAATTATGTTCATTTATCTTCATACTAGGCTTTCTTGCAGGCTTACAATGTCTAACTTTTTATTTCTTTAATGCAGGCTGCAGGATAGGATTATGAGAAGGAAAAACTTAACAAAAGGAATTGAAGTTTCTTGGGGCTACCTTTGTAGAAATAAGAGACCAACAAAGTTTCTTGGAATTGAAGTAATTTCAAATTGTATTAGCTTTTATGTATTACAACATCAATATCAATGTCCATCATCTTAGGTATTTTTTTATTTGTTTACTTTTGTATATTCATTGAATGTTAGTGGTATAAATTTCAGCTAAATGTTAGTGTATTTTATTGTTGGATAGATTTTTGTAGTGAATATTCAATCTTTATTTTAATTTTAATTTTAATTTTATATTTTTAGTTGTATTTAAGGTACAATTCTCGTAATTATTTCTTGTAAATATTTATAAAATATATTAATATTGAAATAATAAAAATAGAAAAAATTACATTATAGGTGTCTATTCCAATTTTTTTAAGGTTACTTTAAAGCAGTTTATAAATTTATCCCAACCTTTTAAGGTTGCTTTAAATGGGTCTATCCCAATTTTTTTAAAGGTTGCCTTAGACATGGTCTATCCCAACCTTTTAAGGTTGCCTTAAGCGGGTCTATTCTAACCCTTTTTAAAGGTTGCCTTAGACATGGTCTATCCCAACCTATTTAAAGTTGCCTTAGATAGGTCTATCCCAACCTTTTTTATAGGTTGTCTTAGACAAGGTCTATCTCAACCTTTTTAAGGTTGCCTTATACTACTCTATCCCAACCGCTTTTTAAAAGTTGCTTTAGACAAGAACTATCCCAACCTTTTAATGTTGTCTTAAACAGGTCTATCGCAACCTTTTCAAAGGTTGGACTTGACTAGGCCTTTCCCAACCTTTTTAAAGGTCGGTATTGACTAAACTTTTCACAACCCTTCAATAAGCGTCGGCTTATGTTGACTTATAGCGACGCTTTTGAAAAAGCGTCGCAATGCATATACCAACCCCACTATATACGACCATTTTGGAAGCGTCGGATGAAGCGTCGCGAAACCTATGGCAACCTTTTTTGCGTCGTCTTATGTCAAAAAAAGTGTCACTATAGGCCATTTTTGTTGTAGTGGGTATTTGTTTAAATCATGCTTAGCTTCACTTCTAACTCTAATGTATCACTATTCACTCTCATATATGTAATATATGTAATTTAAATTAAGATTTAATTAGGTATTTATTATTATTATTATTAAGTTTGTATATGATATTTATTATTATAAAATTTTATCTTATTATATAATAAATTTCGATTGTTAAAAGGAAATGCTACTATAATATTTTGTAATTAATATATTTATGTTGTGTTTATTTCACTAAGAACAACTTTTAAAAATGATTTCAAGAAAATTTTCCAAACAAAGAAGACTCTTTTACGCAAAATGATCAAAACACCAAAAAATATCAACTTTCCCATAAAATCAATTTATTTTCCCTAAATCAATTTTAGGAAGTTATTTTCAATGAAACAAACACGACCTAAATTCATTTTCAAAGACGACAAATTGAGACTTCCCTCATATTATTTGCTACATTTATATAAAACATAAAAAATTAAAATACTAGTCCTATTGCACATTTATTTTGTAGGTAAAAATAAAATTTTAGTTAATAATTATTGATAAACTAATGAAAATTACCATAAAAAGTAAGGAGAAAAAAAAGTAGAGAGTACTTATTATTGCTATTTAAAAAGAAATCAATTTAAAATCTTTTGATTTATTAAAATTAAAACACTTAAATATTCCTCCTTTATTTTGTTATTATGGTTTTAATTTAAGCTTTTAAATAAATTATAATCATGATTTCATCTAGATTAACTCTTTTATTATAGTATAAATGTTAAAATTTATATAAATATTTGACATTTTAAATATAGAGTATACTTCAATAATAATAATAATATAGTAGAAAAGTAACATTAAGCGCAAATAAAGGCCTCCTCCTTTGGTTTGGTAAAATATTATTTCAAACCCTTAAAAATTTATATAAATTGAAGTTAACAAATTTTTTAAGATTCAATTTCGGTTTAAAAGCGATTTGGCCTTGAGTTGAAAGTAAAAGACTAACCGTAAAATGTGAAAGGATTAATCATACCATGATTACCATGTAAAAGGTTTCATATTAGAGACTGGTAAAAGAATAGATGGCATTAATACAAAAAGAGTTAGATATGAATCAATTTTATTTACTCTAGGGGGCCCAAAACAAACAGCAGTGGCCGAACTACATGCCCTGCTCCTCCTAACTGTTAGTTGAATATGAGAGTGAGGGTTTCCAACTCTTGATTAGGTGTTGGGGGATTCACACAAAATTCCAATCATTCATCAATCCAAATTTGTTTTCGTTTTTATACTATACTCGTAAAACCATTTCACCTTCTTTATCTTTTTTAATTAGTTAAATTATGGATTATTCCAATACCTTACTTCCTCTATCTATCTATATAATTCCTAACAAGTTATTTCTTCAATTATTCTTTCTCCACACAAATGCATACCTAACTGCATTTAAGAAGGAACCTTGTTTATTTTTCCTAAAATTTGGATGATACTTTCTCAAATTCGTAAATTTATCAGATATTTATTTAGTGAAATATTTAAAATATTTTTTAATTTAATAAATCCATATTCAACTAATTTATCCATAAAATATACATTTCATTCTTATTATATTAAATCCATGTTTCTAAGAAAAACATGAATACAAAAGAGTACTTTGGATATCAATCTGGTTTTACATGTTACTCTCACTTTCGTGTAGGTCTCATAATTTTAGATACTGTATAATATAATTACAAGATTTTATTATACATGCACTTTATATTTAATATTTAATCTTTTGCATAAATGATAAGAGAATATAAAATATACCGGTTGTCAAATTTCGTTCCAAGAAAAACAATATAATTTTCATAACAGATGTGACCTAAGACAATCATTATCACACCAGGCAAGTCAATGTTTTTCTTATATCCTTTCATCACTCATACTACACTAATCTTTAATTTATGCATTAACTCTTTTCAAGCAATACTTTGATAAGTTACCCGTATTTTAAGTGTAAATATTACCCTAATGTCAACACATTTTAAGATAATAAAGAATTCATTTAGACATAATTAACTCCTATTGATAAAGTCTGATGGTATAAAGATATCATTATTTTTTTATAAATTTAGTTAGGGGCTGAATGAATATCCTGCTATGTCATACTAACAAAGAGATAATTTCAACTATAAATACCCAAATAAATGGCGAAGAAATTATTGATCTTTTAGCACCCTAAAGTTACTTTGAACAATTATTTTCTTAATCAGTTTGTCCTCTTATCCTTATTATGATTCTCTACTTCTTTAAGTGAATCAACCTCCCTTACACCACCGTGATCTCCTCCTTCCTTCTCCTTATCATTTTCCCTTGTTGCATGCAACATTGACAATTTTTATTGTTTTTAAGTGCTCATGCTTGCATTTACCATTTTCTATTAATGTTTATGGTATGTTTAATTAGAGGTGAGCAAAACTTGATTCGACTCAAAAAAATCGAAAAAAATTCGAATTTCATGTTAAACGAATTGAGTTATTCGAGTAAACTCGAGTTTTTTTTTCAAAATTTCGAGTTCAAATCAAGTTGAGTTTTCGAATTGAATAACTCGAATAATTTCAATAAACCAAATATCAACCTATAATATTTTACATTTTTACCTCAAACCTTTTTACTTTTCTCCAAAACTTTTACTCCACTCCTATCCCATCTCAACCCCCTATCTACCCTAATTCCATTTCCCACCAAATTTTTTTAAATATTTTCCCTCCAAATTTTACTCTCCCATTTATTTTCCCTCAAAATTTTACTCCTAAAACCCTTAAAACTTTTTTATTTTCCCCAAAAATTTTACTCCATCCCACTTTCCTCCTAAAACTTTTATTTCCCTCCCATCCTACCCCCATCTACCTCAAACTCATCCCCTTCAATTTTTTTTTAATATTTTTCCTCCAAAATTTTACTTTCCCTCAAAATTTTACTTTCCCAAAACTTTTTATTTTCTCTCTAAACTTTTACTTCTCATCCTTTACCCCCAAATAAAAAAAAATCAAAATCATTCAAAAAAATCCCTAAACCTAAATAGTAATAATTTTATTTATATCTATTATTAATGATGCCATAAAATATTAGTGTTAAAATTTTATGTTGTATCAATTTCACATTTTATCTTTAAAATAACTTTTACTAAAAAATCAAATTTTACATTTAATATATTTTTCATTTCAAAATACATAGTGACAAGAATCATAAGATAATTAAAGCAACTAAGCAAGTAAAGAAGCTAATCTATATATAAAAGATTAATAAATAAATTATGAGGTGATGAAAGTTAATAATTGTTACACACACGTTAGTGAAATAAACAGTAATATAAAATATTTATTTAAATCACAAGATCGAACCAGAATAATATAGATACATATATATAATCTGGAAAAAGAACAGAAATAAAGACTGGATTGAAATATTATACTCTTAGGTAGGCAGGAAAAACAGACTGGTAGTTAAAGCCTGTTTTCACAGTTTCCTGAAGAAATTTGACTGCTCCTTTTATCTCCTAGAATACAACAACGAGATGAGCATGGCAGTAGCACAGCTGCAGTGATCAACGAATTGTAGCCTTGCTGATAAACCGTAAAAGTAACATATTTTAGGCCCACATTTAATATGCTTTTGGATGATTTAGCCTGTGTTTTATGTAAAAGGTGCTCTTAATCCTTTCTTTTCATGTTTTTACTCAGGAAAGCATCCGAGGATGAAAAGAACAAGAAACGGGCTTAAAACGGGCCAATTTAGGCCAAAGAAGAAATTGACACGGCCTGGACTTCAAGCCACACGGCCGTGCCTTGACAATTAACTAAGACACGGCCATGCCACGATTTACACGGCCGTTTCCCAATCGACAGAATCGAGATACGGCCTGAAAACGATTTACACGGGTGTGTACCATGGCCGTGTCCCTGCCGCAAAAAAGAGCAATTCTACTCGGAATAGGATACTTTGAGGCAAAGAAACACATTCCAAAGCCTATGCAAACACCCGAGTAGGAATTATACTTGAATTAGGAAACTTAGGGGCCAAGTAAGGTATCTCAAAGTCTATATAAACACCCAAGGGTGCAACTTAAGGGGGAGTTCGACGGGGTTCGACAGAACCTTCTATCGGCACTTTTGGCGTGAGGCGGTGAGCTAGGCCAAGGAGCCGAGCCAGGAAGATCACATTTTGTGGAATCACTCGAAGATAGCCAAGTGGATCCATCTCGAAGAGTCGAAATTCTACTCAAGACGGCGAATTTCTCTTTCAGTTCCTTCAGGGGTTTTAGGGATTTTCTATGTTTTGTTTTATCTTTTCTCTTGAGATGTTTTCTTTATTTGTTATGAACTAACCTTCAGATACCTGAAGGGGATGAAACCTAGATAAATCTTGTTATTGTTTTCTAAATTATATGATAAATACTTAGTTTGTTCTTAATTGTGCATGCTTAATCCAAATTCTGATGTGCTTAGGTGGAGGAGGAATAGACCTTGCCTAAGAGTAGATCTAGCATAATTAAGTGGAGTTGATCGCACGCCTAGAGATAGGGTGACGAGATTTTGCTGGATTAGGGTGAAACCTAATATGGGAATCCATAGATCGATTTACTTCCATTCTAGGGGGTTATTATAAGAGAACGGGAGTTCCACTAATTAACCTAGGGTTAGACGTTATTCGCCTCGAGAAAGGGTTTAATATACGCAAGGGAGTCTCACGGATCAAACTAAGTAAATAAATTTTATGGTTCAGTGTTAGATAGCAAGTGAAGTCTAGGTGGATTCTTCCTGAGGGTATCGTCGTGATCAACTAAGTTTTTCATCAAGTTATTTCTAAATTCATTCTCTTTTGTCTTTGAGTCTTTAGTTTAGTAGTCGTTAAATTAGATTAAATCAACCAATCACTCCATATTTTAGGCTAAATAATAAAAAGAAAGTTAGTATTATTACTTTTAGTTCCTTTGGGTTCCACACTCCGGTCTTGCCTAAGCTATACTACTGTTTGATAGGTACACTTGCATTAAATCGTTGTCAGAGTTAGTCTCCAGGTTTGATCACATTCATTATAAATTTTAAAACTTGATAGACACACGATCAAGTTTTTGGCGCCGTTGCCGGGGAACTAAAATATTAAGAAAGCTCTATTTTTATTACTTTAGCCATTATTATTTTATTATTTTCTGTTATTTTAATTTTATTTATTTTTAAGTTAAATTTTTGATTTTGCTAAATTTTCTTTTATTTGATTTTGGCAGATAGAGGAGATGGCACTAAATAACTATCAGTGGCAAGTTATGAGGACAAAGCCAACAAAAGCATCCAATATCTACAACCTCGACCCAATAACCATGCTATCAACCCAACTAGAGATGATGAATAAAAAGATTGATGGTTTGTATAATCTCTCGTAGGTACACCCAATAATGCAATATGACTCAAATTTGAGAGGCATGGCGAATCTTGAGTACCCACCCTACGGATATGGCATGGAGAACGAACAAGTCCACTATATGGGTAACTATTCTAGACTTCAACATAATTTTTATGACAACACTTATAATGCAGGTTGGAGTTACCATCCAAATTTCTCGTGGGATGATCAAAGTAGCCAAAGACAGGAACTTCCTCCAAATTTTCAACAATCACCTCACCAATAGGAAGAAAAGTCGAGTATTGAGGAGATGCTGACAAAATTCATGGCAGCCACAGAAACCCGTCCCCAAAAAACTGAGACAACGTTCGCTAATCAACAAACATCAGTTGAAGAGAACAAGAACCGATTAGAGGAACTTACTAAGTCAGTAGGGGAAGTCACTAAAGTAGTCAAACAACTTGCAAAGTTGATGTCCGAATGACCACAAGGACGTCTACCAGGTAATACTGAAACTAACCCGAGAGAGAAAAATCAAGCCATTTACGATAGTGAAGGGTTAGACGAACCAAATCCAAGGGAAGAACCTGTGGTAAGTGAAGGTAAGGTTGAGGTGTGCCATGATATACCAAAACTAGCAAGTACAGAGTACCAACCTCGTATGCCATATCCCGATGCAATAAAGAAAGACCACACAGAGGAAGAATTCGGTGAACTCACACTTCGTGTAGAAGACAAAACAATCACTCTTCAAGCTCTTGACTCAGCTAGGACATCGAGTAATAAAGGTACGAACGTTAATTTTATTGATAACCATTTGGTTCAACCTTCTTTACAGGAAACATCACGAAATCACCTAGCTGAGCTAGATCTTAGACCTCGTGCCAACAAAGAAGAATTATATGAGGAATGAAGCCTTAGGGTCAACAAACTAGAAGAGTGGAAAACACAATTTAAAAAAGAACCAGAACCACACGAAGTGAAACCGAAGGAAACCCTAGATGAGTTGATAAGAACAACAAATCACATCAAAATAAAGGATTAGGTATTGTTGAATAAGGAAGACCCTCGAATCACCAATTTAGACCTGAAGGCTAACGAAGAAATCACTTTTGAGGTACTTAATGTCTTCCTATACGGTATAGTCAAGGTAAGTAATTCTAAATTCAACACTTTTGAGGTAAACATTACTCGACTTAAACTTTATATCCATAACCGAGTTGATCGCATGAGAAAGGATTTCCACCTCCTCAAACCACCATGATTGTGCGTACAATAGGTAAGTCTAGCTCTAGACTTTAAACGAGCGCTTCTCGGGAGGCAACCCGAGCACTAACCCCTTTTTTATTTTATTTTTATTTTTATTTTATTTTTATTTTCCCTTTTTAACATTTAAATAAAATAAAAGTGCATATTTCCAGACCACACGGCGTTGCACGTGGCCGTGTGGCCGTGTGGGCACCATAGGTAGGTAAAAGGGCGTGACCGTAGACGTGTGGCAACAAGACAAAATTTTTCCCAAAACACGGGCTGCATCTTTTTTTCAAACCCCTTTTCCTTTTTCTTTTGTAGTTGTCTTTCTTCTTTCATTTTCCATTATTTATTTTTATTTTCTTTATTATTTTTTTCTTATTTTTCATGCCATTTAGATTTAGCTTAGGATATAGTAAAACCAAGACGGCCGTTTCGAGGATTCAATTTTAAACGGTTCAAGACGTTTCCCACATTCACCTCCAATCCTATCCGATCTCTTTTCATTGATTTCATCCAGAATTCAGAAAGTTTCACTTCTCTCCCTATCTTATGATTTTATAATTATTTTGATATTATCTATCTTTGTACATTGAGGGCAATGTACAACTTAAGTGTGGGGGGGTTAACCATAGTATTATTTGAAAATCCTTGAATTATGCTTTGTTCTAAAGTAAGTTTCTCATATTATGATTAGAATGAAATTTCCCTGACTTATAATTTTTATTGATATGTTTTTGATTAAGTCATTGATAATTGTGCATTAATGATTTATACTTGAAGAATACTAGAGAATCAAGCATGATAAGTCTATTTTTCAAGAATTAAAATTTTTTTCTAGGTTGTTGAACTGAATTTGAATATTACCTTGAAGTTTGAAATTTACAAGATTGATGTCAAATACCCATAATTTTTGTGAGATTTTGAGCCTTATAGAGCATATATTCTTTTTCATGCTCACTTTATTGATTATGAGTGTGTCAACTTTGAACTGTTATTCTAGAACTTGCCTCGATTATACATGTTGAGACCACATCTATGATTTGATATATTGAGATGATAAAGGCACCTAAGTTTTAACCCATTCACTCCACTAAAAAGCCTACCTTCACAAATTAACCCTTAGTGAACCCATTTGATCCTAACAACCCTTTTTATTGATATGCCCACTAATATTAACCCAAAACCCTTTTTATTTGTTATCACCATTCTTTTGACTACCTTTCTATCGAGAATTGATTTGATTAGTTACCGAATTAGTTTATTTCAGTTGATAAAGTTTTCTTTATTATGTTTCTATTTGATCTTAAAAACAAAATCGAAATTAAAGTATATTCAGCATTAGTAGTATAAAAAGTAAGCTTGTACATTCAAATTTCAATTATCAAAGAAAAATCTCATTGTATTATTAATTTCAAAGTTTCATGTGATGTAATTATTTAGATTATTGGTTCAATTATTTTTCTAAAAGTTAGGTAACTTGTTAATTCAATCTCGATTCTAAACCTTCTAATTCAGCCTTTATCCACACCTTTAACCTAAGCCCCGTTACAACCCTGTCAAAGACCTTTTGATTTGTGTATCATCTCATATTACAATGGTGGAGATTTGATTTTCAGGCAAGCCTATGGGATTAACTTTTTAGGTTTGACTGTTGAGTGCTTATTTTTGAGCCTTAAACATTTCGAGTGCTTTGAGTGAATCTTTAGTGAGGATGTTAATCCTTGTCAGTTTTGAATTAAAGGTAATTATTTAAATAAGGGGAGACACCTATGTTTTTATGCTACAAATTTATGACTTAGAATTGTTTGAGCCTTTAAGAGTCTTTGAGTTAAATTATCCATGTATAAATTATCTATGAATTATGATGAGGCATTATTGGTAGGAGTTATGAATTATGGAAAGTTCTTTTTAATTATAAGTTGATAATTTTGCTTGAGGACAAGCAAAAGCTTAAGTGTAGGGGTATTTGATAAACCGTAAAAGTAACATATTTTAGGCCCACATTTAGTATGCTTTTGGATGATTCAGCCCGTGTTTTATGTAAAAAGGTGCTCTTAATCCTTTCTTTTCATGTTTTTACTCAGGAAAGCATTCGAGAACGAAAAGAACAATAAACAGGCTTAAAACGGGCCAATTTGGGCCAAAGAGGAAATCGACACGGACTAGAATTCAAGCCACATGGCCGTGCCTCGATAATTAACTAAGACACGGCCATGCCATGATTTACACGGCCGTACCCCAATTGACAGAATCGAGACATGGCCTGAAGACGATTTACACGAGCGTGTACCATAGCCATGTCCCTGCCGCAGAAAAGAGCAATTCTACTCGGAATAGGATACTTTGAGGCAAAGAAACACATTCCAAATCCTATTCAAACATCCGAGTAGGAATTATGTAACATCCTAAAATTTGAGTATTAGTTGGTTGTTTGTGTTAGCTCGGGTAGTATTGTTTGTGTGCTTAGCATAGCCTTGTGAAGGCTTGATTTTATTTATGAAGCTAGAATAATTCTTAGTATTTAAAATTTAATGAAGTGGACTAGGTGATCTTGACACTTAAGATAATTTAAGTATTAAATTCTAGCGCATGAGGAGTTAGTGGTAAGGTGGCTATGGTGCATGAAGGGTTGCTAGAGGGAAGAGGTTCGAGTAGCATGGATTGCATTTGGAAGACTTTATTTTTATGTATCCTAACCTTAAGTGTCGGCCAAGCTTTAAGTATGGTAGGTTGGACTTTCAATTTTTATGGCAAGTTGAATATTAGTTTAGGAAAGCTTGTATTTTGGGATAAGAATCTTAAGATTTATGGAAGGATGGGGGGACAAAGGGCTTGGATGATGGAGAGTGTTTTGGAAACTATCCTAAGGCCATTAGTCCATGAATGTGGACGGCATGTGTGGCTAGGGGGTGGCCGAATGTTGATAGGAAGTTGGGGGGGAGGGGGAATTGGTTGGCCAATTTTAGCATTTTGTGCACCATTTGGCATTTCTTCTTTTCCTCTCCAAAATTTTCTTCCTTAGCCGAATGTACCTTAGGCATTAGATGCAATTTTGCTTTTGATTTAGCTCTCATTTTTGTTTGAACCAAATTCTATTTTCTTTCTTTCATTTTTCCTTTTGAAATCGAAACCACACTTAGCACTTTGTGCACTTTTCTTTTTGGCAAACAAGGTGTTTGGCCGAACTTCTTTCTCCCATCTCTCTCTTTTCTTTCTTTTGATATTTGCTCAAAACCACATTTCCTTTTTGCTTTCTCTTGGCCGAATCTTCCTCCTTCCCAAATCTCATTTCTGTCACTTTTGCTCAAAGTTAAAAACATCTATCTTCATTCTATTTTCTCCTTCCATTTTCTTCTTTCTTTTATTTTTGAATCCTCCTTCTCCTATTTCATTTTCACTTTTATTTTCCTTTCTTTTTCTCCACCATAGCCGAATCTTCTTTCTCTCTCTTTTGGTGTTATCTTGGCCGAAAATCATCAAGGGTAGATTTTCTAAGTGTTCATCTATAATCGATTTTGGAGGATAGGTAAGTGTTCATGGCCGAATTTCCTTATTTCTTTTATATTTTCTCTATTGATTTTCATGAGGATAAAAGCCAAATTTTGGGCACTTGTTAACAAGGTTCTAATCATTCTTAAAAACCGATCTCTTCTAGGCTCTTTGGGACTTTGGAAGCAATCAATCTAAGACTTATTTCTCTAGCAATCAAAGTTGGCAAGTCAAGTGGTAAGGATTCATGTGGATTCATTATTCTTTTAATGGTTGTAAAGCTAACGGCTATTGGAATTAAGGTGTGATGTTGGCTGAATGGTCTTGATTATAGTTTTGTGGTTTGGCCGAATGTAGGACAAGGTGATCTAGTACGGTAGATCGGGTCTTCGAAATTTAGTACTTGCGTTTGTGACAGGTGTATATCTTACACACTTTATAACTCAGTTTATATATATATATATATATATTAATAAACTAATCATGTTACTAAAGTGGAAAACTATGAGATCTTGATATGATTCCTTGATGGGTATAAACAAGGACTCGGGTAAGTCCGTTTCGATATGATGTTGTTATATGTTGATCTATATCATGATTTAAGATATATATAAATGTTATATGATCATATCAAAGCATGATGGCATGATTTACTCTTGTGAAACATTGGTTTGGGTGATTTGAGAGGAGGGAAGGATTTGATATCCGTGTCTTTAGGACACGAGGTTTGGCACCTCCGGTGGTTTGGTACTATAGTTATTTCGTGTCTTTGGGACACCAGAGGTTTGGCACCTCATAGCGACTCGTCCCAGTGGCTTAGTACCACCGTGGGTTGGCCCCACTTTCGATATATTGGGATCGTCGCCAGTGATTTGGTATCACATGTGGGTTGGCCCCACAACTTGATTATTTGTGACTTTGGGTCACCAGTGGTTTGGCACCACCAGTGGTTTGGTACCACACGGGGTAGAAAAGGAGTTATGGATGGCTAGGTTGGGTGCATTATATATGTATTGCTTAGTTATGAATTGTGTAAGAATATTGCATTAACCGGGGGAAGGATTATGCACTGAGTCTTGGTGACTCACCTTCTCCTTACATTTTCAGGTGATTCATAAAATCGCGAATGAGGAGCCGGATGAACTCGAGGAGGCCATGCAATAAAAATTTGATTTTATAAGAACTTCGATTTGGGTACTTTATTTTATCTTAATTTGGTTTACATCTCTATTTGGATTTGTAATAAGGCCTCTTTAATTATGTTTTTGGATTATTTATATGCTTTGGGTTTGTTTTAAATATGGCTTATAAATTACATGATTGGGATAATAATTTGAGCACAAAGTTTTCTAAACTACAAAAGCAATGGTTTTTAAAATATTAACATCGGGTAATATAGATCGTTTGATAATATTTAACAACTTAAGTGATTTTGATAACTCATACGTTTTTTTCCAAAACTTAAGTTTGCGAATTTCAATAAACAATGATTTTCAACTATTCGCTTGAGTCTTTCATAAAAATTATAAAAGGTTTTCTAATCTATGGATCTGTAACTAAGTTTTAAAGATTTATTCACGGAATTTCAAAGTAAATTATCAGTTTTTAACTTATTATAACCTGTTTTCTTCAAATATAGAATAACAAATAGTTTTTTTTCACTAAAAATTTGTCGTTATCTCGATTTTCTTCAAAATGTTTTCCTTCGTGGCATGATAGATTCGATCTTGGCGTATTGACCGGGTTTGGGTGTTACAAATTGGTATCAGAGCTAAGTTCAAAAGCTCGACTGTGGGCCCAAGGCCCAAAATGATTTAAAGTATGGTCTTAAAATGTTTTTGTTGAAAATTTTATGATTTGAAAGGCATGGCACCGAAGTTTTAAGACCGATCCGCTTCGGGTAAGTACCTCAACCTGTTGCTTTTGATGATATGATTATGATGATGATGGCATGACTGTATAGTAGTAGGAACTAATCTAGAGACTCAAAACTATAGGATGAATGTACTCGGGAAACAACTTCTTATATAAATTATTCATAAAACTGTGTTTTAAAGATAGTGGAATGAAGTCTAAGGATAAAACTATTAAATCAGATAATCGAGACTTTTAGACATGAGCACTCGAGGTCGAGGTCGTAATATGCGTGGACGCAGTCAGGGTAGGATGGCTGTGTCTGAGCCAGTGAGGTCTGGTCAGGGGTTGAAAAACGAGATACCAGCACCACCACCGGCTGTAGGTGGTGAGTTCCAAGAGCAAACGGGGGATGACGTAGTGTCTCAGGCAATGCTGCGAGTTCTTGAGAGAGTAGCTGGAATAGGTGGAGGCGCGGGAGCTCGGAAATCTGTACCTGAGCGACTCCGAACCAATGGAGCTGAGGTATTTCGAGGTTTTTTGGGTGTTGTTCCCAGTACGGCCGAATATTGGTAAGAGGCGACGGAGCGAATCATGGATGACTTAGATCTGAATGCTGAGGAAAAGCTAAAGGGGATAGTGTCGCTTCTTCGGGATGAGTCATATCAGTGGTGGCTCACGGTGCGAAATAGTACTGCGGTGAAGGATCTCACTTGGGACTATTTTAAGGCAGCGTATCAGAAGAAATATATTGGGTCTAGTTACATTGATGTGCAGCGTAAGGCATTTTTGAGCTTGGTCCAGGAGAGTAAGTCCGTATCAGAATATGAAGCAGAATTTTTAAGATTGAGTCGGTATGCTGGAGGTATCGTGGCTTCGGAGCACGAGCGATGTGTTTGGTTCGTGGATGGATTGAGGGACGAGCTGAGATTGCTAATTGCTCCACATCAGGAGCGAGAGTTTGCTATGCTAGTTGAAAAGACTAAGATAACTGAAGGGATAAAGGAATCTGTAAGGCAGAATCACGACAGGAACAAATATAAGAGAAGTTTTGGATCATCCGGTCACCAAGAATTCTCAAAAGAGGCAAGGCGTAATGGGTCGAATCGATCGGGAGGCTTGTTACTGCTAATCAGGGACCAGCGCAATGTAATCGATGTGGGAAATATCATTGGGGCGAATGTTGGATCGGAGGGAAAGGGTGTTTTGAGTGTGGCTCGCTGGATCATCGTGTAAGGAATTGTCCACGTAAGCCAGCCAGGAATCAGTCTGAGGGTCAAGGTCATGCTCAGTTTAGAAAGGAGGGACCGTCACCGCAGAGAGGTCGTGGTAATGGTAGAGGAGGTAATGGTTCTGGTCGAGGTCGCAGAGCATCGGGCAGAGGTGCAAGTAACACTGAGGCAAGACAGCCTGGTTTCGTGTATGCAGCGAGACGTCATGAAGAGGGCGACGCACCGGACGTCATCACCGGTACGTTCTTAATATTTGGTTTACCATATACTGCTTTGATAGATGTGGGTTCGACGCATTCGTATATTGTTAGTAGTATAGTAGAGACTATGAGCTTAGTCTCTGAGACTACTTCTAGGGAGATGACAGTAATTAGCCTTCTAGGTCACTCTGTAGAAGTAAATAAGCTGTATAGAGATGTACCCCTAGAACTCTAAGGGGTAGTGTTTGTAGCTGATCTGATGGAACTACCGTTTGGGGAGTTCGATCTGATTCTTGGGATGGACTGGTTGGTTAAGTACCAGGCAAGTTTGGATTGCGCTGCTAAGCACATGGTTTTGAAGACAGCTGAGGGTAAAGAGGTGGTTATGATAGGTAATAGAAGAGATTATCTATCCAATGTGGTATCTGCGTTGAAAGCTGAGAAGATGGTCAGGAAGGGCTGTGAGGCATTTGTGGTTCATGTGTGTGCATTGGAGGCTAAGGAGTCTACTGTAGGGAATGTCCGAATAGTTAAGGAATATGCTGACGTATTTCCAGAAGAACTTCCGGGACTACCTCCGGATCGTGAAGTTAAATTTGGAATAGATTTGTTACCCGGAACTGCGTTAGTGTCTATTACTCCGTATAGGATGGCACCGAAGGAATTGGTGGAATTAAAGGCTCAGATTCAAGAGTTATTGGATCGAGGTTTTATTCGACCAAGTGTTTCACCTTGGGGAGCGCCGGTACTTTTTGTCAAGAAGAATGATGGTACGATGCGGATGTGTATAGACTACCGCCAGTTGAATAAGCTGACGATCAAAAACAAGTATCCTTTGCCGAGGATAGATGACTTATTTGATCATCTTAAAGGGGCAGCGGTTTTCTCCAAGATTGATTTAAGGTCTGGATATCATCAGCTAAAGGTGAAAGAGGCTGATATCCATAAGACGACATTTCGCACTCGGTATGGGCACTACGAGTTTCTGATAATGCCGTTTGGGTTGACTAACGCGCCGGCAGCATTCATGGTATGATGAATCAAGTATTTCAGCAATTTTGGATCAGTTTGTAGTGGTATTTATAGACAATATTTTGGTATACTCCAAGTCAGAGGAGGAGCATGATGCGCATTTGTGAGTAGTGTTGCAGATCCTGAGGGAAAAGCAGCTATATGCCAAATTTAGTAAGTGCGAGTTTTAGCTTAGGGAGGTGACTTTCTTAGGTCACTTAATATCAGCTGAGGGGATTACAGTGGATCCTCGAAGATTGAGGCAGTGTTGGATTGGAAGCCGCCTAAGTCAGTGGCTGAGATTCGGAGTTTTCTAGGTTTGGCGGGGTATTACCAAAGATTTGTCGAGGAATTTTCTTTGATCGCAGCACCAATAACCAAGTTATTAAGGAAATGAGTTCCATTTGTGTGGACTGAGAAGCAACAAGAAAGTTTCGACAAGTTGAAGAAGATTTTGTTGAAGCTCGGCTTTAATTCAACCCGAGGTGCAAGGAATTCACGATTCTTGTGATGCATCACATCTTGGTTTGGGATGTGTCTTGATCTGAGGAAGGAAGGTAGTGGCTTATGCATCTCAACAGCTTGAGACCACATGAAGTTAATTATCCGATGCATGACTTGGAATTAGCCGCAGTGGTTTTCACCTTGAAGATTTGGAGATGCTATTTGTACGGAGAGAAGTCGATAGTCTACACTGATCACAAGAGTCTAAAGTATCTTTTGACTCAGAAGGATTTGAATTTGAGGCAGCATAGATGGGATTGAATTGTTGAAGGACTACGATTGTTCGATTGAGTATCATCCGGGCAAGGCTAACGTGGTGGCGACGCGTTGAGCCGTAAGGTTGTATCAGACTTAAGATCGATGTTTGCTCGTCTTAGTTTATACGGCGATGGGAGTCTTTTGGCAGAATTGCAAGTCAAGCTGACTTGGTTAGAGTAGATCAAGAAGGAACAGTTAGAGGATGATAGCTTGAATGATTGGAGATTGCAGGTTCAGAATGGTGGTTTAGAGGATTATAGTTTGTCCAGTGATGGAGTATTGTGTTTTCAAGGGAGAGCTTGTATGCCGAAAGATGTCGAGTTGAGGCAGAAAATTCTTCGGGACGCACATAGCACCCATACGCTATGCATCCCGGAGGTAGTAAGATGTATCGAGATTTAAGAGAAGCGATTTTGATGGCCGTGTCCAAGCGGAGGTAATCGAAGTTTGTGGGTAAATGTCCGACGTGTCGCCAGTCAAAGTCGAGCATCGCCATCGTCTGGATTACTTTAGCCGGTGAAGATTCCACAGTGGAAGTGGGAAAGGATCACTATGGACTTTGTCAGTGGATTACCTCTTACACCTAGTAAGAAGGATTCAGTTTGGGTGATTGTGGATCGTCTGACTAAGTCAGCTCATTTCATTCGGGTAAGGGTGGATTACTCGCTTCAAAAGTTAGCTAAGTTGTATGTGGTGGAGATAGTAAGGTTGCACGGTGTGCCAGTGTCGATCATCTCGGACAGAGATCCTAGATTTACATCGAGGTTTTGGAGAGCGTTACATCAAGCTTTGGGTACGCGGTTGGATTTCAGTACCGCATTTTATCCACAGTCTGACGGGCAGTCAGAAAGGGTTATACAGATTTTAGAGGATATGTTGAGAGGTTGTGTTTTGGACTTCAAAGGCAGTTGGGAAGAGTTTTTACCATTAGCTGAGTTCACATACAACAATAGTTATCAGGCAAGCATTAAAATGGCACCATATGAGGCGTTGTATGGTAGGAGGTGTCGCACACCTACATACTGGACAGAGTTGGGTGAGCATTAGATGTTAGGACCAAAATTGGTTGCAGAGACTGAGGATAAGGTTAAGATGATTCAGGCTCATCTGAAGGAAGCTTTGGATAGGCAGAAGTCATATGTCGATCTCAAGCGGAGGGATATAGAGTTTGCCGTGGGTGACCAGGTCTTTTTGAAGGTCTTGCCATGGAAGAAAGTGTTAAGATTTGGGAGAAAAGGCAAGTTAAGTCCAAGGTTTATTGGGCCGTATAAGGTGTTGAGACGAGTGGGACTAGTAGCTTATCAGCTCGACTTGCCATCAGAGCTGAGTCAGATTCATAATGTGTTCCATGTCTCCATGCTTAGACGATATCGTTCTGATCCATCCCAAGTCGTGGCAGTAGAGGAAATAGAGGTGAGTCCAGATTTGACAGTGGAAGAGGAACCAGTGTAGATTCTAGATCGAGACATGAAAGTTTTGCGTAAGAAGTCAGTTCCTTTAGTGAAGGTCTTATGGCGGAACCATGGCGTAGAAGAAGCTACATGGGAACCGGAGGATGTTATGAGGCAGCAGTACCCTCAACTCTTTTGATCAGGTAATTTCGAGGACGAAATTATTTTAAGGGGGTAGAATTATAACATCCTAAAATTTGAGTATCAGTTGGTTGTTTGTGTTAGCTCGGGTAGTATTGTTTGTGTGCTTAGCATAGCCTTGTGAAGGCTTGATTTTATTTATGAAGCTAGAATAATTCTTAGTATTTAAAATTTTATGAAGTGAACTAGGTGATCTTGACACTTAAGATAATTTAAGTATTAAATTCTAGCGCATGAGGAGTTAGTGGCAAGGTGGCTATGGTGCATGAAGGGTTGCTAGAGGGAAGAGGTTCGAGTAGCATGGATTGCATTTGGAAGACTTTATTTTATGTATCCTAACGTTAAGTGTCGCCAAGCTTTAAGTATGGTAGGTTGGACTTTCAATTTTATGGCAAGTTGAATATTAGTTTAGGAAAGCTTGTATTTTGGGATAAGAATCTTAAGATTTATGGAAGGATGGGGGACAAAGGGCTTGGATGATGGAGAGTGTTTTGAAACTATCCTAAGGCCATTAGTCCATGAATGTGGATGGCATGTGTGGCTAGGGGGTGGCTGAATGTTGATAGGAAGTTGGGGGGGGGAATTGGTTGGCCAATTTTAGCATTTTGTGTACCATTTGGCATTTCTTCTTTTCCTCTCCAAAATTTTCTTCCTTAGCCGAATGTACCTTAGGCATTAGGTGCAATTTTGCTTTTGATTTAGCTCTCATTTTTGTTTGAACCAAATTCTATTTTCTTTCTTTCATTTTTCCTTTTGAAACCGAAACCACACTTAGCACTTTGTGCACTTTTCTTTTGGCAAACAAGGTGTTTGGCCGAACCTCTTTCTCCCATCTCTCTCTTTTCTTTCTTTTGATATTTGCTCAAAACCATATTTCCTTTTACTTTCTCTTGGCTGAATCTTCCTCCTTCCCAAATCTCATTTCATCACTTTTGCTCAAAGTTAAAACATCCATCTTCATTCTATTTTCTCCTTCCATTTTCTTCTTTCTTTTATTTTCGAATCCTCCTTCTCCTATTTCATTTTCACTTTTATTTTCCTTTCTTTTTCTCCACCATAGCCGAATCTTCTTTCTCTCTCTTTTGGTGTTATCTTGGCTGAAAATCATCAAGGGTAGATTTTCTAAGTGTTCATCTATAATCGGTTTTGGAGGATAGGTAAGTGTTCATGGCCAAATTTCCTTATTTCTTTTCTATTTGCTCTATTGATTTTCATGAGGACAAAAGCCAAATTTTGGGCACTTGTTAACAAGGTTCTAATCATTCTTAGAAACCGATCTCTTCTAGGCTCTTTGGGACGTTGGAAGTAATCGATCTAAGACTTATTTCTCTAGCAATCAAAGTTGGTAAGTCAAGTGGTAAGGATTCATGTGGATTCATTATTCTTTTAATGGTTGTAAAGCTAACGGCTATTGGAATTAAGGTGTGATGTTGGCCGAATGGTCTTGATTATAGTTTTGTGGTTTGGCCAAATGTAGGACAAGGTGATCTAGTGCGGTAGATCGGGTCTTCGAAATTTAGTACTTGCGTTTGTGATAGGTGTGTATCTTACACACTTTATAACTCGTTTATATATATATTAATAAACTAATCATGTTACTAAAGTGGAAAACTATGAGATCTTGATATGATTCCTTGATGGGTATAAACAAGGACTCGAGTAAGTCCGTTTCGATATGATGTTGTTATATGTTGATCTATATCATGATTTAAGATATATATAAATGTTATATGATCATATCAAAGCATGATGGCATGATTTACTCTTGTGAAACATTGGTTTGGGTGATTTGAGAGGATGGGGAAGAATTTGATATCCGTGTCTTTGGGACACGGAGGTTTGGCACCTCCAAAGTGGTTTGGTACCACGCTTATTTCGTGTCTTTGGGACACCGAGGTTTGGCACCTCATAGCGACTCGTCCAGTGGCTTAGTACCACCGTGGGTTGGCCCCACTTTCGATATATTGGGATCATCGCCAGTGATTTGGTATCACATGGGTTGGCCCCATAACTTGATTATTTGTGACTTTGGGTCACCAAAGTGATTTGGCATCACATTATTGGATATCGTGACTTTGGGTCACCGGTGGTTTGGCACCACCGGTGGTTTGGTACCACAAGGGTAGAAAAGGAGTTATGGATGGCTAGGTTGGGTGCATTATATATATATTGCTTAGTTATGAATTGTGTAAGAATATTGCATTAACCGGGGGAAGGATTATGCACTGAGTCTTGGTGACCCACCTTCTCCTTATATTTCAGGTGATTCGTAAAATCGCGGATGAGGAGCCAGATGAACTCAAGGAGGCCATGCAATAAAAATTTGGTTTTATAAGAACTTCGATTTGGGTACTTTATTTTATCTTAATTTGGTTTACATCTCTATTTGGATTTGTAATAAGGCCTCTTTAATTATGTTTTGGATTATTTATATGCTTTGGGTTTGTTTTAAATATGGCTTATAAATTACATGATTGGGATAATAATTTGAGCACAAAGTTTTCTAAACTACAAACTAATGGTTTTAAAATGTTACCATCGTGTAATATAGATCGCTTGATAATATTTAACAACTTAAGTGATTTTGATAACTCATACATTTTTCCAAAACTTAAGTTTGCGAATTTCAATAAACAACGGTTTTCAACTATTCGCTTGAGTCTTTCATAAAAATTATAAAAGGTTTTCTAATCTATGGATCTGTAACTAAGTTTTAAAGATTTATTCACGGAATTTCAAAGTAAATTATCAATTTTTAACTTATTATAACCTACTTTCTTCAAATATAGAATAACAAAGAGTTTTTTTTCACTAAAAATTTATCGTTATCTCGATTTTCTTCAAAATGTTTTCCTTCGTGGCATGCCAGATTCGATCTTGGCGTATTGACCGGGTTTGGGGTGTTACAAATTATACTTGAATTAGGATACTTAGGGTCCAAGTAAGGCATCTCAAAGTCTATATAAACACCCAAGGGTGCAACTTAAGGAGGGGTTCGACGGGGTTCGACAGAACCCTTCTGTCGGCACTTTTGGCGTGAGGTGGTGAGCTAGGCCAATGAGCTGAGCCAGGAAGATCACGTTTTGTGGAATCACTCGAAGATAGCCAAGTGGATCCATCTCGAAGAGCCGAGATTCTACTCAAGACGACAAATTTCTCCTTCAATTCCTTCAGGGGGTTTTAGGGATTTTCTATGTTTTGTTTTATCTTTTCTCTTGAGATGTTTTCTTTATTTGTTATGAACTAAACCCTTCAGATACTTGAAGGGGATGAAACCTAGATGAATCTTGTTATTGTTTTCTGAATTATATGATAAATACTTAGTTTGTTCTTAATTGTGCATGCTTAATCCAAATTCTAATGTGCTTAGGTGGAGGAGGAATAGACCCTGCCTAAAAGTAGATCTAGCATAATTAAGCAGAGTTGATCGTACGCCTAGAGATAGGGTGACGAGATTTTGTCGGATTAGGGTGAAACCTAATATGGGAATCCATAGATTGATTTACTGCTATTCTAGGGGGTTATTATAAGCGAACAAGAGTTCTACTAATTAACCTAGGGTTAGACGTTATTCGCTTTGAGAGAGGGTTTAATATACGTTAGGGAGTCTTACGGATCAAACTAAGTAAATAAAATCATATGGTTCAGTATTAAATAACAAGTGAAGTCTAAGTGTATTCTTCCTGAGGGTATTGTTGTGATCAATTGAGTTTTCTTCGAGTTATTTCCCTATTGTCCTTTTTGTCTTTGTCTTTAGCTTAGAAATCGTTAAACTAGATTAAATCAACCAATCACTCCATATTTTAGGCTAAATAATAAAAAAAAAGTAAGTATTAGTACTTTTAGTTCCTTTGGGTTCGATAATCCGGTCTTGCCTAAGCTATACTACTGTTCGATAGGTACACTTGCCTTTAATCGTTGTCAGAGTTAGTCTCAAGGTTTGATCTCATTCATTATAAATTTTAAAGCTCTAATTTCAGCGATCAAGTTAAGCAAACGAGAGTTCCACTAATTAACCTAGGGTTAGACGTTATTCACCTCGAGAGAGGGTTTAATATATGTTAGGGAGTCTTACGGATCAAACTAAGTAAATAAAATCATATGGTTCAGTATTAGATAACAAGTGAAGTCTATGTGGATTCTTCCTGAGGGTAACGTCATGATCAACTGAGTTTTTCATCAAGTTATTTCCAAACTCATTCTCTTTTGTCTTTGAGTCTTTAGTTTAGTAGTCGTTAAATTAGATTAAATCAACCAATCACTCCATATTCTAGGGTAAATAATAAAAATAAAGTTAGTATTAGTACTTTTAGTTCCTTTGGGTTCGACAATCTGGTCTTGCCTAAGCTATACTACTGTTCGATAGGTACACTTGCCTCCAGGTTCGATCACATTCATTATAAATTTTAAAACTTGATAGACACACGATCACTTGCCTTTGTCTATCATCGAAATAGTTCAAAAACTATACAGGGAAAAGACCTCTCAAAATTTTGGAAAATTCAGTGTGTATCTTTTTCTGTAGATTATGTAGTTTTAAAATAAAATTCAAATTAAGAACTTTTGGAAATTTTGACTAATGGAGCCAATATTGTCCGTGAATTAAGGAGCCATTAAACCCAAATTATTGTTTGAATTAAAGGAGCCACTAACTACTTTTAATTCCAAACAGATAAGCTCTGCTGAGAAAAAAATAAGATTACATATTGGGTTAAAATATCTGCAGGCCTAGAAAAGCCCAACCGGTCCAAACATTTCAGTCGTCGCTGGCGTCGTGGGTAAGGCCCTCAACCTCAAGGGTTTGATTTGCACCCTCCTAAGCGCGAGGGAGAGCATTAGTTTAGTCATTCAATAACCACCAAGTTGGTTCATATATATAAACATATTCCACACTTAATATCTAACCAATGTGGGACTAAGCTTTCCATTTTCCTCAACATAATTCACAAGTGGCTTACTTTGAGCATCAATTTCTCTTTTATCACTCAACCATTTTGAGCATATGATATACCGTTGTAAAGGTATCATTGGGTAGAATATAAAATCATAATTTTATGATTCAAATCTCCACCTTTACTAATAAGAATACGCCTCAAAGTTTCCAAAAATCTATTTTTTCCAACAATCCCCCACATGAATGAAAATTGGTAGTTTTAATGAAAAACATTGACTCAATGTGGTTATAGAATCTACGATCAATAGTTGCATAGGATAGGTAGGCATCAACCCTTGAACCTTCCCTTGTGGAAGTATATTTACTTTACTAGCCAACCAGTAGACGTGATGTCCTTGAACTATTTTGTCGTTTGTGTAAACTATGGTATACCTCATACAACTACCTCCTTGGCATGGTTTTTGTTCTCATAGGTATGTTCATATGGCTGTGAACATCTCCTAGTTTTGCAAGAGTTTAAGAGAACTATGCCCTAGTAGTCTCCTCCAAGCGGCCCCACTTCACTCTCACATAGGTGACTTATGTTGCTCGGCTTGCCGAAACACACAAAGGTCATTAAACGTATTGCTTAACCTATCTCACTTTTAATCATTGTTTATATCATAGGAATGAACTTGGGATAATAACCCCCATAATAACCTCATAAGGTCTATGCAAGTAGGTTGTCCCTTTGAACCTAGATCTTGGGATCTCCAGTCAACTAAGTTGGGTTTTTCTTTACATAACGTCTTTAATTTTCATGGGCCTTAGTCCCATTCCTTTCGATGTATTATCAACCCGATCTCAATTTAGGCCTTTAATTAGCGGATCCGCAATGTTATCTTTGATTTTACAAAATCAATAGAGATAACTTCATTTGAGATTAGTTGTTAAAAATATTATGTCGACGACGTATATGTCTTGACTTACCATTATACATTATGTTATGTGCTTTACCAATTTTTGCTTGGTTATCACAATATATGTATATTATGGGCACAGGCTTTGGCCAGTCAAGAATATCCTCCAAGAAGTTTCGAAGCCATTCAACCTCTCCTCTAGATTTGTCTAGAGCTACAAATTTAGATTCCATTGTGGATCTGGTTATAATCGTTTGTCTTAAGGATTTCCATGACACAGTTCTTCCTCCCAATGTAAAATCATATCCACTTATGCCTTTGGTATCTTGAATATTTGGATATCCAACTGGCATCTGAGAATCCTTTTAAAACAGCAAGATCTCTTGAATAATGTAGTCCGTAGTCCCGGGTATATCTGAGATATCTCAGTACCTTCACAATTGCTTTCCAGTTGTTTTCCCCTAGATTGCTTGTGAATTTGCTTAAACTAATCATAGTGAAAGCAATATATGAACTAGTACAGCTCATAAGATACATTAGACTGCCTATGACCCTTACATATTCCACTTGGTCAACACTTTCACTTTTGTTTTTTGGACAGATGTTGGCTCGTATCTATTAGAGTTCTGGCTATACCAGAATCATCCTTGCTAAATTTTTCAAGAATCTTGTCCACATAGTGTGATTGAGTCAATATGAGACCTTCAGATGACCTATTGATTTGGATGACCAAAATCACATCAGTTAATCTCAAATCTTTCCTGTAAAATATTGAATTTAACATGTCTTTGGTACATTTTAACATTTCATTGTTACTTCCAACAATGAGTATGTCATCAACATATAAGCATAGGATTATATATCCAATGTTGGTAGTTTTGGCATACACACATTTGTCAAACTCATTAATCTTAAAGCCATTTGTCATCAAGAAATTATCAAACTTTTCATGCCATTGCTTTGGTGCTTGCTTAAGTTCATACAAAAACTTCACCAATTTACAAACTTTCCTTTCTTGTCCTGGAATTACATGACCATCAGGTTGTTCCATGTAAATCTGTAACAGTCTGATTTTGATCCTAGTCAGAATAGTGGTTTCAGGACCACAAATTAGAGTTATAAAAATATTTTAATATTATTTTTTGTGTCAGTAGTATATGATTTGGCATGTGTGAAAGTTTCGTAAATTAATTTGTCTGTTTGTGTGCTTAATTTGACAAAAGGACCAAATCGCGTAATTAATAAAAGTGACATTTTATATGTTATAGTGCTCAATTGAGTTGGCTTTTGAATGAGAGGGCCTGAAAATGAAATTAGGCCATCATTATGTATAGTGGGCAGCAATGGACTTGAATAACCTTATTATATAAATGTTATATATGTTAATAGTAAGGTTAAATATGTAATTTGGAAAATAAATGTTTATTAATAAAATTAAAAGCTAAAATAAGCCATTATACTCATCTTTGTCCACCGAGTATTGAAAGAAAAGAAAGAATAAGAGCTTTAAAGGGTTCGACTATGATTTGGCTTAATTAAGGTATGGATTTTGATTAGTTTTTGATAATTTCTATTTTTTTTTGTAATCATTGCTTTGTGTTCTTCAAAACCCATGTTTCAATTTTGTGAATTGATGAATATTTGAAAATGTGCCATTGATGAACATATGAGTTTTGTGATGTTTAAAGATGAATAATGAAAGATATGTGTTAGGTTAACATAGTTTATCTTTGGAATTTTTGTGGTTTTGAACAATTTGGACTTAATTGAGAAAATAATATTTTGAGGGACTAAATTGTGAAATAAATGAAATATATGGACTTAGATGAGCATGACTAAAATTCGGCTATGCATGGGTATCATGAGATTTTGGTATAATTTGTGAGTTTGTGAAATAAGGACTAAAATGTTAAAATGTGAAAATATGAGGGCTAATTTGTAAATTACCCTAAATATGTGTATTTGGATTGAATTGAATAGTTTTTAAATAAATGGATTAAATTTGAATATGTATAGATCAAGAACCGAAGAAAATGAACTTAGATCGCAAAAAATTGAAAGTAATTGAGTAGCCGAGTCTGTTTCTAATATCTGAATTCGAGGTAAGTCGATATACAAATAAATGTATTTGAATTGAGTTATTTATGTATCTATGAGATATAGATTGCATGGTAAATGATCGAAATGGAATTTATATGAAATCCGAGGATATGTTGACAAGTTATTAAAGTTTGAGAAGTCCCGTGCGAACCTAGGAATAGATAGGGTTACATATGTCATGACATAGGTTTCGATATGTGAGATCATGTAATACCACGTCAGGGATGTTGGCATTGATTCAATATTTCACGTAAGACAACGTCTGGGACATTGGCATCGATATGAGATTTACGTGTAAGACCCTGTCTGGGACAGTGGCATCGATATTTGAGTACAAGTAAGACCTCGTCTGGGACGTTGGCATTGTACGACTATTCCAGGCACTTTGAGTATCCTATTAAATTCTGAACAGTTCAACTGGCAAATCCGAGATGTAAATGGCTACGTGAAATGTATAATGATACAGGTATGTTTGAAAAGTACACCATGTATGTGTACAAAAAGGTAAGTATATACATGAATTTACTAAGGTGAATATGTGTATTGAAATGATGAGATGTTATGTGATACACATGTTTAAAGAAGTTATGAGCATCTGAAATATTTGAGTTGTGGCATATGAGCCAGTAATGGCTAAGTAATGAGCCAATGATGATGTTATGAATTTACAAATGAGAAATTTTAATGTCATTATATCTATGTGGTTATGTGCATTTGTGTTAAGTTTATTTGTATATGGCTTACTAAACTTTTGGAAAGCTTACTCTATGTGTGTTTAATCTATTTTATAGGTTCTCAAATCTACGAAAGGCTCAGGGAATCATCAAGGATTATCACCACACTATCAAACATTATTTTGGTACTTTTGAATGTGAATATATAAATAAATATGGCATGTATAGGCTAGTTATTTGGAATATGTTTAAGATATGAAATAGCCATATGATATGGCTAGATATATGTTTGTGTAATAAATGACTAGTTAAGTCTTACGATGCTAGTTTTGGTATAGTTTGACAACCGATGAATTGGTCATATAAATGGTAAGCCTAATGATGTATAGCTAGCATATTGTTTTAGTAAATTTGTGATGGATTATGCTTTGATGTGTTTGTGATTATATGGAATTGAAATATGGAAAAATTTGATGTGCTTTGGGTTGTCAATTGTGTATAGGATGATGCTTGTAAGTGCATGGAAGAATGACCCAAGTGTGGGTGGCATTTTTGCCTTGCAAATGGCCTATATTTTCCCACAGGGTTGAGCACACGGGCGTGTGGCTTGACCATGTCCCTCGTGGTTTTATTTCAAAACAAGTCAGGCTCGACCACGGGCTGACACACGGGCGTGTGACTGGCCGTGTGGTGCAAGTCAGTGTCGACCACTGGTGAGACACATGGGTGTGTCCCAAGCCGCGGGGACAAGTCAGTATGTATGCCTTGTCTTGACACGGCTTAGACACACGGGGTGTCTTAGCCCATGGGAGGCACACGGCCTGCCCACACAGGTGTGTGACCTCTGTAACATAGAAAATTTTTTAAATTTTTGAGAATTTTTGTATGTGTTCAGTTTAGTCCTGGCCCTATTCTAAAGCATGTTTAAGGTCTCATGGACCTATTCAAGGGACACTTTGATTTGATTCGTTGAATAATATTAATATTATGAAATGTCCATAAAGATTTGAATTGTCTGGTAATGCCTTTAACCCTAAACTGGCGACAATTACGGGTTAAGAGTGTTACATTTGGTTGGTATCAGAGCTACGGTTTAGTCGATTCTTAGACTAACGTAGTGTGTGAGAGTCTAGCTATACATGCCATATATATGAAATGTGATAGTGTGATGAATCCTGATGTTTAAAATGTGTTTAATGTATAGTAATGGATCTCGAAAGAGCCGTAGCTGACGACGTAGAAAGCAATGCGCCTGCTCCTACTTAAGGGATAGCGCCATTTGATTCGAGACCGACTACTAGCGGTCAAGAGGGAGAAGCTAAACAAGCTTTCTTCCAAATGATGAGTGAGTGGTTCACTCAGTATGTAAGAGGTAATCCAGCTATTTCACAACCTCCGCCCGCCTAATCCCCCTCAGACTTCAGTTGTGTCTTCGATTATGAATCTGAATTTGTTGAATAAACCTTCGGTTGATAAAATTTGTAAGTATGGGGCTGAAGAGTTCAGGGCTACCAGTGATGATGATGCCGAGAAAGTTGAGTTTTGGCTTGAGAACACGATCCCGGTATTTGATGAAATGACATTGACCCATGAAAAATGCAAAATGTGCCATTTCTTTACTATGATATGCAACTTATCAGTGGTGGAAGACTCTGATTTCTATTGTTCCAAAAGAACGGGTTACATAAGATTTCTTTCAGTTTGAATTCTGAATGAAATACATTAGCCAGAGATTCATTGATTAGAAAAGAAAAAATTTTGGAATTGAAATAGGGTCGCATGTTTGTTACTGAATATGAACGAGAGTTCATGAGATTAAGTCAGTATGCTCGGGAATATGTATCAACCGAGGTAATAATGTGAAAAAGATTTGAAGATGGTCTTAATGAAGATATCTGTTTGCTTGTTGGTATTTTGGAAATAGAAGAGTTCATTGTGCTTGTTGATCGAGTGTACAAAGCATAGGCACTTGGGAAAGACAAAAGAAAAGCTGAGTCTAAAGTCAGAGATGTGAGAAAGATATTCTCGAGCAAATTATTTTAGTCTACTTCAAAGAAATTCAGAGATGAGCATAGCCGTTCCAGAACTAATATGGGACATTTGAATCTGAGAGATCGAGCTAGATCACAGTCGAATTCCAAAGCTCCAGCAACTTCGATGGCTAGTGTCGGAATGTACGATCCGAAGGACATGAATGTAAGCATTGTGGTAAAAGACATCTGGGTAGTTGTAGATTAAATGATCGAGCTTGTTTCATATGTGGATCCTTAGATCATTTCATTCGAGATTGCCCAGAGTCTGTTGAGCAAGAGATTGTTTAGAATCCAAGATTTGATAATGCTTCAGCGAGAGGTAGACCTTCCCAAAATACAAGGAATGTTAGTGGTAGTCAGAGAGCTACAAAAGATTTAGTTGCGAGATCTGAAGCTAGAGCACTTGCCACAGCATATGCCATCCGAGCTCATGAGGAAGCTTCATCTCTGGATGTTATAACGGGTATATTTACTCTTTATGATACTTCTGTGATTGCATTGATAGACCTAGGTTCTACACATTCATATATATACATGAACTTAGTATCCAATAAGACTTTGCCTGTAGAAGTCTACTGAGTTTGTTATAAAAGTATCGAACCCCTTAGGTAAAAGTGTCCTGGTTGATAAAGTATGTAAGAATTACCCATAAATGTTTAAAGATGTTTTTTTTGGTGATCTGATGCTATTACCCTTTGATGAGTTCGATATAATTTTGGGTATGGACTAGTTAACATTGCATGATGTTGTTGTGAATTACAAGAGAAAGGCCATTGATTTGAGATGTCAGAATGATGAAATAGTTCGGGTTGAGTCTAATTTTTTGACCGAGTTACCTGCTGTGATATCTGTGTTGAAAGATCAGAATTATTTGAGAAAGGGTTATGAGGTTTATTTTGCTTATGTGATTGACTCAAAAGTAACTGAAAGGAAAGTTGAATCAGTGTCTGTGGTTTGTGAATTTCCTGATGTATTTCTTGAAGAAATACCAGGATTACCTCCGATACGTGAAGTTGAATTTGGTATTGAATTGTTGCCGGAACAACTCCTATTTTGATAGCTCCGCATAGAATGGCACCAACAGAATTGAAAGAGTTGAAGTCACAGTTGCAAGAGTTGACCGATAGAGGATTTACACGACCGAGTTTCTCACCTTGGGGTGCTCCTGTTCTATTTGTGAAAAGGAAAGATGGTATGATGAGAATGTGCATTGATTATCGTTAGTTGAATAAGGTGACTATATAGAACAAATATCCTCTGCCTAGAATAGATGATTTGTTTGATCAGCTGAAAGGAGCCACGTTATTTTCAAAGATAGATCTGAGATCGGGATACTACCAATTGCGGGTAAAAGATTCAGATATTTCGAATACTACTTTCAGAACGAGGTACGGGCATTATGAGTTTTTAGTTATGCCTTTCGAACTAACAAATGCTCCTGCTATTTTTATGGACCTGATGAACAGAATTTTTAGACCGTACCTAGATCAATTTGTTATTGTGTTCATTGATGACATTTTGATTTATTCACGTGACAAGATTCAACATGCCGAGCATCTGAGGATTGTGTTACAGACTTTACAGGATAAGTAATTGTATGCAAATTTTAGTAAATGCGAATTATGGTTATGAGAAGTTGGTTTTCTGGGACATATTATGTCAGCATCTAGTATTCGAGTTGATCCGAGTAAGGTTTATGCTATTTTGGAATGGAAACCTCTGAAGAATGTGTTTGAAGTCCGTAGCTTTTTGGGACTAGCTGGTTATTATCTTCAGTTTGTAAAAGGATTCTCGATGATAGATACTCCATTGACTAAATTGCTTAAAAAAGATGTGAGATTTGAATGGTCCGATAAATGTCAAAAAAGCTTTGATCAGTTGAAAACTCTGTTGGCTGAAGCTCTAGTTTTGATACAACCAGAATCGGGTAAAGAATTTGTGATTTACAGTGATGCTTCGTTAAATGGTCTGGGATGTATTTTGATGCAGGAAGGCAAATTTATAGCTTATGCCTCTAGACAATTGAAGTCACATGAAAAGAACTATTCGGCACACGATCTTGAACTAGCTGCGATTGTGTTTGCGTTAAAGATTTGGCGCCATTATCTTTTTGGTGAGAAATTTCATGTATTTTCAGATCATAAAAGTTTGAAGTATTTGATCACTTAGAAATATTTGAATTTGCTATAGAGAAAGAGGTTAGAGCTATTCAAAGACTATGAGCTTGTGATAGATTATCATCCGGGAAAGGAAAATGTTGTTGCCGATGCAATGAGTCGAAAGTCATTGTTTGCACTTCGAGCGATGAATGCTCATTTAGATTTTTTGATGGTGGTTCAGTTTTAGCTGAATTAAAAATGAAACCAACATTTCTACAATAGATATGTGATGCTCAGAAAGTTGATAATGAAATGCTAGTGAAATGAGCTCAATGTAATTTGAATTTTGATTATGAATTTTGAGTTAACGATGATAATTGCTTGAGATTTCGAGATCAAATTTGTGTTCCAAGGAATCTAGAGTTGATTCAATTAATTTTGAATGAAGCTCATAAGAGTTTCCTATCTATTCATCTGAGAAGTACAAAGATGTACCATGATTTGAAACAACACTATTGGTGGTCTGGTATGAAAAGAGATATCTCTGACTTTGTGTCGAAATGTTTAGTCTGTCAGCAAGTTAAAGTTGAAAATCAAGTTACGTCTGGTTTGCTACAACCAATTTTGATTCCGAGTGGAAATGGGATAGGGTGACGATGGAGTATGTTTCTAAATTGCCATTGACTCCGAGAAAGAAAGATGTAATTTGGGTCGTGTTGATCGATTGACAAAATCTCCTCATTTTATTTTGGTACGATCCGATTACTCACTTGATAAGTTAGCTAAACTGTATATTTCTGAGATTGTGAGATTGCACGGAGTGCCACTGTCTATTGTGTCAGATAAAGATCCAAGGTTTACATCACAATTTTGGAAGAAATTACAGGAAGCTTTAGGCACGAAATTGCATTTCAGTACAACTTTTCATCTGCAAACAGATGGTCAATCCGAATGGATTATTCAGATACTCGGGGATATGCTAAGATGTTACATTCTTGAGTTTAATGGTACGTGGGAACAATATTTTCCATTGATTGAATTTGCATATAATAATAGTTTTCAGTCGAGCATCAAAATGGCACCTTATGAAGCTTTATACGGACGCAAATGTCGAACACCTCTGTATTGGACTGAGCTCAGTGAAAGTAAGATACACAGGGTTGATTTAATAAAAGACACTGAACAGAAAGTAAAAGTAATTCGTGATAGTCTAAAAGCAGAGTCTAGTAGTCAGAAGTCCTATGCAGACTTGAAAAGAATAGACATTGAATTCAAAATTGGTGGTATTTTTAAAAGTATGTCCGTGGAAGAAAGTACTCCGATTCAGACGTAAAGGCAAATTGAGTCCGAGGTTCATCGGACCGTATGAGATTATCGAACGTGTTGGACCTATTGCGTATAGATTGATATTGCCACTAGAGTTGGAAAAGATACATAATGTATTTCATGTGTCAATGCTTCGTCGATATAGATCTGATCCATCACATGTGATTACTCCATCTGAGATTGAAATCCGATCCGATATGACTTACGAGGAAGAATCGATTCGTATCTTAGCTCTTTAAGTGAAAGAATTGAGAAATAAGAAAATCTTGTTAGTAAAAGTGTTGTGGCATCGACACAGTGTTGAAGAGGCTATGTGGGAGCCTGAAGATACAATGAGACAACAATATCCGAACCTGTTCAATGGTAAGATTTTCGGGGATGAAAATCCCTAAGGGGGAGAATTGTAATAGTCTGGTTTTGACCCTAGACAGAATAGTGGTTTCGGGACCACAAATCTGAGTCACAAAAAATTTTAATGTTATTTTCTGTGTTAGCGTATATGATTTGGCATGTGTGAAAGTTTTGTAAATTAATTTGTCTGTTTGTGTGCTTAATTTTACAAAAGAACTAAATCGTGTAATTAGTAAAAGTGACATTTTATATGTTATAGTACTCAATTGAGTTGTATTTTGAATGAGAGGGCCTTAAAATGTTATTAGGCCATCATTATGTATAATGGGAGACAATGGACTTGAATAACCTTATTATATAAATGTTATATATGTTAATAATAAGGTTAACTAACTAATTTGTAAAATAAATGTTAATTAATAAAACTAAAAGCTAAAATAAGCCATTATACTCATCTTTTTCCTCCGAATATTGAAAGAAAAGAAAGAATAAGAGCTTTAAAGGGTTCGCTATGATTTGGCTAAATTAAGGTATGGATTTTGATCGATTTTTGATAATTTCTACGTTTTTTTAATCGTTGCTTTGTGTTCTTCAAAACCCATGTTTCAATTTTGTGAATTGATGGATATTTTGAAATGTTCCATTGATGAACATATGAGTTTTGTGATGTTTAAAGATGAATTATGAAAGATATGTGTTAGATTAACATAGTTTGTCTTTGGAGTTTTTGTAATTTTGAGCAATTTGGACTTAATTGAGAAAATAATATTTTGAGGGACTAAATTGTGAAATAAATGAAATATATGGACTTAGATGAGCATGAGTAAAATTCGACTATGCATGAGTATCATGAGATTTTGGTATAATTTGTGATTTTGTGAAATAAGGACTAAAATGTTAAAATGTGAAAATGCGATGGCTAATTTGCAAATTGCCCTAAATATGTGTATATTGATTGAATTGAATAGTTTGGTGAATAAATGGGTTAAATTTAAATATGTATAGATCAAGAACCGAAGAAAATGAACTTAGATCGCGGGAAATCGAAAATAATTGAGTAGCCGAGTCTGTTTCTGATATCTGAATTCGAGGTAAGTCGATATACAAATAAATGTATTTGAATTGAGTTATTTATGTATCTATGAGATATAGATTGCATGCTAAATGATCAAAATGGAATGTATATGAAATCCGAGGATATGTCGATAAGTTATTAAAGTTTGAGAAGTCCCGTGCGAACCTAGGAATAGATAGGGTTATATATGTCATGACATAGGTTTCCGATATGTGAGATCATGTAAGACCACGTCTGGGACATTGGCATTGATTCCAGATTTCTTGTAAGACCACGTCTGGGACGTTGGCATCGATATGAGATTTACGTGTAAGACCATGTCTGAGACATTGGCATCGTATTTGATTCGTGTAAGACCCTGTCTGGGATAGTGGCATCGATATTTGAGTACATGTAAGACCTTGTCTGGGACGTTGGCATTGTACGACTATTCTGAACACTCTGAGTTTCCTATTAAATTTTGAACGGTTCAACAGGAAATCCGAGATGTAAACGGCTATGTGAAATGTATAATGATACAGGTATGTTTGAAAAGTACACCATGTATGTGTACAAAAAAGTAAGTATATACATGAATTTACTAAGGTGAATATGTGTATTGAAATGTTGAGATGTTATATGATACACATGTTTAAAAAAGTTATGAGCATATGAAATAGTTGTGTTGTGGCATATGAGTAAGTAATGGCTAAGTAATGAGCCAAGGATGATGTTATGAATTTACAAATGAGAAATATTAATGTCATTATATCTATGTGGCTATGTGCATTTGTGTTCAGTTTATTTTTATATGGCTTACTAAGCTTTTGGAAAGCTTACTTTGTGTGTGTTTACTTTGTTTTATAGGTTGTCAAAGCTACGAAAGGCTCGGGGAATCGTCAAGGATTATCACCACACTATCAAACTCAATTTTGTTACTTTTGGATGTGAATATATATATATATATGGCATGTATAGGCTAGTTATTTGGAATATGTTTGAGATATGAAATAGCCATGTGATATGGCTAGATATATGTTTGTGTAATGAATGACTAGTTAAGTCTTATGATGCTAGTTTTGGTATAGTTTGATAACCAATAAATTGGTCTTATAAATGGTAAGCCTAATGATGTATAGCTAGCATATTGTTTCAGTAAATTTGTGATGGATTATGATTTGATGTGTTTGTGATTATATGGAGTTGAAATATGGAAAATTTTGATGTGCTTTGGGTTGTCAATTGTGTATAGGGTGATGCTTGTAAGTGCATGGAAGAATGACCCAAGTGTGGGTGGCATTTTGGTCTTGCAAATGGCCTATATTTTCCCACACGGTTGAGCACATGGGCGTGTGGCTCGATCGTGTCCCTTGTGGTTTTATTTTAAAACAAGTCAGGCTCGACTACAGGCTGGACACACTGGCATGTGACTGGCCGTGTGGTGCAAGTCAGTGTCGACCATAGGTGAGACACACGGGCGTGTCTCAGGCCATGGGGACAAGTCAGTATATATGCCATGTTTTGACATGGCTTAGACACACGGGCATGTCTTAGCCCGTGGGAGGCACACGGCCTGCCCACACGGGTGTGTGACCTTTGTAACTTAGAAAAAAATTTTAATTTCTGAGAATTTTTGTATGTGTTTGGTTTAGTCCCGACCTTATTCTAAAGTATGTTTAAGGTCTCGTGGACCTATTCAAGGGACACTTTGATTTGATTCATTGAATAATATTATGAAATTTTCGTAAAGATCTGAATTTTTCGGTAATGCCTTTAACCCTAAACTAGCGACGGTTACAGGTTAGGGGTGTTACAAAATCTCTTCATCAAGATCTCTATTTAGGAAATCTATTTTAACATCCATTTGATGTATGTCTAAATTTCGCAAGGCTGCAATTGCAAGTATCATCCTTATAGAAGTTATCCTAGATACTGGATAAAAAGTATCAAAGTATTCAATACCTTTCTTTTGTCTAGAACATTTTATAAAAAATCTGGGCTTATACTTATCAATTGTTCCAAATGCTTTCATTTTCCGTTTGAAAATCCATTTATAATTTAATGGTTTAATTCCCAGAGGAAGATCCACTAATTCCCACTTATGGTTTTGCATGATAGAGTCAATTTCACTTTTAATAGCATCTTTCCATAAAGTGCTTTTGGATGACCGTATAGCATTATTATACATTTGAGGTTTGGCCTATAGCATAAAGGTTAGAAAATCCGATCCAATAGAAATTTTCACCCTTGCTCTGTAACACCCCAAAATTCTTATGGTTGTTTCTGTAAAGTTTTGACACAAATGTGTATCTGCTTCAGTGGTTAAGTGTTCTGGGTGTGTGTGTGAGGTCACAAGTTCAAGTCTTATCTTTAGTAATTTTTATTATTTTTAGGAATTAAGCCCTATCTTTGTTCAGTGGGCTTATATTTAATTGTCTGTAATTTCATATCAGAATAAGCCTATTGGTTCAAGTGGAAAGGAGTTAGTGTTGAAGGTACTGTGTTTGAGTCCCCGCATGAGCGTGGGTATTAAATTTTGCTCTGTTATCTGGTAGAGTTTCGATGGAGCTGAAATTCTGAGGGAGTTATGAGTAGTGGGTAAGTGGAGATAATTAAGGGATAGGTGAATATCTTTTGATTATTTTCTTTTTCAAAATTTTCTCTCACGTTCTAGAAAAAAATCCCCAAATTTTTACGTTAGTTCCCTGCTTCTCTACCGATTTCTTTTTCCATTCTTTCCTTCAATTTCATTTTCTTTTTGCTCGACCAACACTCCTTGGTTCTCATTATTTTTGGTTTTTGTCACACGATTCTGGTAAGTGAAGCTTTACTATCTCGTAATTTGTGTTTTTCCAACCATTGATTGGGGTCATATGGTTGTTTGGTAGCAGCAAATCTTGAAGACCGTGACTCTACTCTTGTAGAATCATAGTCGATTGTTCGGAGTGCTGGAGTAAGTGGTAAGTGTTTGGTTCAAGTTTTAGATAGTTTTTGGTTTATTTGTGCGTAAAGACTAAAATTGAGCGTTAATATGTCAATTTTTAGGTTCTAGAAGGCTCGGGATAGTTTTTACGTTGAAACAGTATCAGGTGTGTACCTGAAACGTAGAAAAATAAAATTTGACGAAAGCCGAGAAACCCCATTACTGACGCCACACAGCCGTGTGATAGGCTATGTGCGACGACACGGCCGTGTGATTGAGGAAGGCCAGGCAGAGCGCAAGACACAACCGTGTGATGGCCGGAGTGTGGCCGTGTGAGCCACACGGGCTAGGCCAAATTGGGCTATGGGCCACACGGTGTGTGGTATCTTGGCTAGGTTGTGTGATCCATACGGACAAGGCCAATATGGGCCTGTGGGCCACACAGGTGTGTGGGCCCATTGTACTGAAATTTTCCTTAAGGTCGCACAGGTCGTCCTAATGACTGTGGGCCTACCGTAGGGTCGGTAAACAGTAGCTAACCCTAAAATCAAATGATCTATTCGACTGAAATACGATTATGAGCATGCCTATGTTTGTATATCTTTTATCTGTTATGAAAGCATGTTAAGTATGGTATATCTGTTAATTCTATAACACCCCTAATCCTGTATTCAACGCCGAATAGGGTTACAGAGTATTATCAAACTTACAACACATTTGTACATACTTTTCACATACGAGCCTATGAGGCCCTAAACATACATTGGAGTGCTTTGGGATTAAACCGATAACTTAAGAAACTTTCACAAACTTTGAAAATCTTTCTCAAAACAAGGGACATACCCGTGTAGTCAGGCCGTGTGTCTCACATGGCCACTAGATACACTTGTGTCATAGGCCGTGTGGACATTCGAAATGGGAGCACATGGTCGTGTCCTAGCCCGTGTCGTAACAAGTGAGCTTACTGACTTGGGTCACACGGCCAACCACACGGCCATGTGTCTAGCCCGTGTGCCCTAAAACTGGCCATACACGCTCGTGTGCCAGGCCTATTCTAGGCCTTGCCAAACTTGTAGGGTATACTAACTTATGCCACACGGCTAAGTCATACTCCCGTGTATAAGGCCGTGTGCAACATACTGACTTAATTTCTAAAACCACACTAGGGGATACACGGCTGTGTAACATGACCGTGTGTCACACACACCTGAGACACAAGCTCGTGTCTCTGCCTGTTTGGAAAAAAATAGGCTATTTACCAAGCCAATTTCCACCCTAAACTTAGGCAACCTACACAACCATATAGCACAAAACATAGCATCAATAGTCATATAATTCAACTCCAAACCAATGTATGATTTATACCATTTCTAACACCAACTAATACAAAACATAATACCACATTATGCCAACTAAATTCATACAATTCTGTATCTTTTCAAATCATCAAAATGACCATTAACAAATATGCATTATTTGACCTAATTTCACAAGCATACCAATATCCACAATTCAACCATTTGAACACCTATAACATCTATAACCATCAGGCATCACCCAACCATCATACCATTCATATCACAAAGCATAAACACATATATTAATACATGATTCAACCATACCAAAATAACCCCAAATAAGCTATTACTCAAGGATATATATATAAAAACCAAAACATGTAAATTTACAAGCCAATTCAATTGGCCAAAATCATTATCAAGTCATAACCAAAATGACCAAAGTCCCTATACATGCCATATACTTAAAATAAAAAGTTCATAGGTACCGAGTGAAAGGTGGATAGTGTGAAACAATCTCCGATGATCCTCGAATGCGAGCTAGCTTTAATAACACTACAAAACATAGGAAAAATGAACAAAGTAAGCTTTATAGCTTAGTAAGCTTGTATGAATAACTCAACTAATCATAAATACACAAATCATCAATTTGAACTTGTTAGCTTGTAATTCATAAATACTAACAAACCTTCCACATGCTTAATCATATGCTTATATGAAAACTTCATAATTTCTTCAATTTTAAGCTTGTATGATTCATATACATACCTGAACCAATCTGTAACAAACTCATACCCAAACGGAATGATGTCGAATACCCGAATTCTCACACACTAAGTGCTAATACATAGCCAAAGCTATTTTAATCTTACACACTAAGTGCCATACATAGCTGAAGCTATCTCGAATCGCACACTAAGTGCCATACATAGCCGAAGTTATCTTGACTCACACACTAAGTGCCATACATAGCCGAAGCTATCTTGAAACGCACACTAAGTGCCATACATAACCGAATTGTCATCAAACATGACTGTAGTCTCGTATATACAATTTATGCAATATCAAAGCATTTAAAGCATAATTATAACAATGCTTATTACAAACGAACTTACTTCGGATGTGAAAACGACGAAATAAGTCGATTAGTCGATAACTTTGGTTCTTCCCCGACCTTGATCCAAATTCCGCTTTTCTTGATCTAAATATTTTCAAAATTAACTTATTTAATCATCTATTTATTCAATTATTTAATCATCTATTTATTCAATTCAATCCAAAAATATACATTTGAGCTAATTTACACTTTAGCCATTAAACTTTCACATTTTTACAATTTAGTCCTTATTACAAAAATAAAAATTAATGAAATTCCAAATATACCCATGCTAGCTGAATTACTATTATACCCCTAGAGGCCCATATTTTCCATTTATTTCACATTTTGACCATAAATTTTCACATTTTCACAAATAAATCCCTATTTTGCATTTTTACTCAAAATCACTTAACAAAACTTGTATAATTCATATCAAATATTCATTATATATCATCAAAAATAAAAAACACATATATTCATCAATGTCATCATTCAAAATCTTTAACAGTTATGCAAAATAGTCCCTGGGCTAGCTAGTACTAGTTGCAACTATCTTAAAAACATATAAATCATTAAAAACGAAACAAAAATGGACTTACAATTGACAAAATAAGGTTGGCCAAACCTAGCTCAACAATGGATTCTTTTTATTCTTTGAATTTCGATTGTAGATGAAAGATGAACACCATTTTATGATTTTGTTTTTATTTATTATAACTTAATAACTAAATACCAAAATTAACCTTGTTTATAAAACATAAAAATCACATATTATATGCCCATAATTGTCCACCCACCATTTTAATGGTCTAATTACAACATAAGGACCTCCAATTTAATGTTCCATAGCTAATAGACACATTTAACTAATAGATTATGCATTTTACACTTTACGCGATTTAGTTCTTTTTATCAAATAGACTATTCAAACGATAAAATTTCTTAACGAAATTTTCACAGAATCAATCAATCATGCTGTAAACATTGAGATAATAATAAAATAAATATTTTGACTTTACATTTGTGGTCCTAAAACCACTGTTTCGATTTGACTAAAAATGGGCTGTTACAAATTCTGTACGTATGTTATGTTATATGATATTGGGACTGGATTTATGTACATTGGAGGAAGTGTTCTAAAAGACATTGCGCCTATTATCTGGGAGCATGGCTATGATATATCTGTTATGAGCCGCATTGGTACAACACGGTGTGTAGGGCTGGGTGGGTGTTTTAAACCCCACATGGTATGTAGGGATGGTCGGAGATGGTGTGTAGAGGATTGGGGTAGGATATCTGATTTTTGATTCTAATTTTCATATCTGTATCTGTATCTGGGATGGGCTTAAGCTCAAAACTGCTTCTGTATCTGTAATGGGCTTAGGCCCGAATCTGTATATGACTGATTCTGATTTTTTGGTTGTTTGCATGCTAATTTCTATGGAATTACAGACTAAAATTACTTAAACTCACCCTTTTCTCTTTTACTGTACAGGTAATCCATAGAGTTAGGCAGATCGGTGCAGCAAAAGACTCAACGGTGACAACTCACTATTTCTGTTTATTTTATTTTCTGGTTTTAATTAAGTTTTGGCATCGAAATTTGAGAGGTTGTATTCTTTGGGACTCTCTAGGCTCTTTTAAACTGTTTGGTTTTGGTTTTGGGATTTTTGGATTTAATCTGTTAATTCGATGATGGTTTTACCTAAAAATATATTTTTCTAAAAATGCGAACTGTTTTCTTAAAAACGGAGATTTTCCTAAGCTTTCGCTAAATTGATACATTTTAAGGCAGATCAACTAATTAAATATATGTTTGAAAATAAATGAAAGAAAATTAAGATTCATAAGCTTAATGTTTTTATCAAGTTAGCTCTATTTTTGAAATCCTCTCTATGTGACATCGCCAGATTAGGCCATAACATTTAGGCCGTGTTTGTGGTGTTATATTTAGTGGTATCAGAGCCAAGTTGTAAAACTCAGTTGTGAACTTTGGGTTCCAAAATCTTGTTTTCTAAAAGTATTTGGTTTTTAAATGATTTGAGTAAAATAAGCAAATATGTGGTTCACCGAGTTTCTGGTGCCGATCCTATAAGTATTTCTATACTTAATTAAAACTGTTTTGAAACACTATAACTAGTACCTTTTGAAACTATACTGAGTTAGTTAGAAGACTGAAACTTCTGAAATGATTTTGAACTTCTAATACTTATTACATAAAATATATGTTAATAAATATTAAACTGATGTATAAAACTCTTAATATAGATAAATTTGAATTAAGACAATAAGCGCACAAGGTATCTGTGGATGTGGTACTCGAGGTCGGGGTAGAGGCCGTAGGGAGGCTCAAGCTGAGTCCTCATCTCTAGGCAACATGCTGAATCTGGACACTAATGAGGCATCTGTGTCACCTGCTACTGAGAATGGGTCTTAGAGTCATTTAGCTGGGGACGACGCATTGTCCCAAGCCATGCTTAGGATATTAGAGAGGGTCGCTGGACCCAATTTTGGATTTGGGGGCCGTGGGTCGATAACTGAACGAATCCGGTCTAATGGAGCTGAGTTGTTTAGGGGTGTCACAAGAGTCGCCGCTAATGTCGCAGAGTATTGTTGAAGGCCACTGAGAGGTTTATGGATGATTTGGACTGTACCTCCGAGCAGAAATTGAAGGGTACAGTCTCTTTCCTTTGTGATGAGGCTTACCAGTGGTGGTTGACGGGTAATGAGGGCACTCAGCCTGATCCTCTGACCTGGGATTACTTTAAGACTACTTTCCAGAGCAAGTATGTAGGAGCGAGCTATATAGATGCTCGTAGGCATGAGTTCTTGAACCTCATGCAAGGTGACCGATCTGTGGCCGAGTATGAGGCTAAATTTCTGAGGCTAAACCACTATGCTTGAGGTATGGTGGCATCTAAATATGATAGGTGTGTTCGTTTTGAGGATGGGTTGAGAGATAATCTGAGAGTTTTGATAGCTCCATAGAGGGAGCTAGAGTTTTCTATTTTGGTTGAGAAGGAGAAGATTGCCGAAGATGTTAAGCACGTGGAATGCCAGAATAGAGATAGGGGAGATGTAAGAACAAGAGGGACTCAAAGCCCTCGAGCTATGTGCAGAGGCCTAAGAAAAAGGCCAGATCTGATGGGTCAGTTAGAGTGGGAGCTCATGTTGCTTTAGCTGGGTTGCAGCCATATGGTGATTGTGGTAGGCACCATCCGAGCGAGTGTTGGAAGAGGATTGAGGCCAGTGTGAGATGTGGGTCGTTAGAGTAAAGTATTCAAAAGTGTCCATTGAGGGCTAATCAGGTGCAAGCTCCAGCATAGGTCTCGCGCAACCGCATAGATTAGTTCAGCAGCCACCTAGGAGCCGTGGTTAGGCTAGGGGTGGTAATGGTATGGGCCGAGGATAGAGAGCACCGGGCAAAGGTGCTAGTCAGACTGAGGCGAGGCTTGCTTTGGTGTATACTACACGTCACCGAAAGGACAGAGATGCTCCTGACATCATCACCGGTAGATTCTTTATATTTGATGTACCTTACTTGGCTTTGATAGATATAGGGTCTACTCATTTGTAAATAGCTAATACTGTCTCTGAGACTTTGGGGATTTCTGTAAAGAACACTACTAGTGAGGTTACTGTACTGAGTCTATTGGGGCAGTTTGTTTGGGTTAGTAAACTTTATAGAGATGTTCCCTTGGTGGTGCAAGGGACTATTTTTCTGGTGAATCTGATGGAGCTTCGTTTGGGGAGTTCGGCCTTATTCTAGGTATGGATTGGTTGGTGGAGCACCGAGTCAGTTTGGATTGCGCATCTAAGAGGGTCATTTTGAGGACCAAGGCTATGGAGGTGGTTATGATTGGTGAGTGTCGAGACTATCTATCACATGTGATCTTCGTGCTTATGGCTGAGAAACTGGTTCGGAAAGGGTGTGAGGCGTACTTGGCCTACGTAAGTGTTTTTGATTCTTAGGATTCTTCTATTGGGAATATCAGAACAGTAAAGGATTTTTCAGACGCCTTTCTTGAGGTGTTACCGGGATTACCTCCTAATCATGAAGTAGAGTTTGGGATTGAGCTTCTTCCTAGTATAGATTCGATGTCTATCGCTCTCTATCTTATGGCACTGAAAGAGCTTACAGAGCTTAAGGCTTAACTACAAGAGTTGTTGGACCGTGGTTTCATTCGTCTTAGTGTGTCTTTATAGGGAGTACCAGTACTGTTTGTTAAGAAGAAGGATGGGACCATGAGGATGTGTATTGATTACTGGCAGCTAAACAAGTTAACCGTGAAGAAAAAAATCTGCTTCCAAGGATTGACGACTTGTTTTGTAACACCCCTTACCCGTATTCGATGTCGGAACTGGGTACGAGGTATTACCGGACTTATCTCACTTGAACACATAAAGTTGTACTATCAAATTTCATTCCAATTTGAACTATCTCATTCACCCTCAAAACATTCTCATTATGGACCCACAATGCCTTAAACATGCTTCGAAGGGTCTCGAAACCCAACCGGAAACTTCTGTGCATTTAAAATTTTTTTATATAAACATGGGGCCACATGCCCGTGTGAAATGGGATATGCCCGTGTGGGCAGGCCGTGTGGTCACACACGCCCTTGTCCCTAGCCCGTGTGGGATTTATTTTCATTTCGAACCTACAGGGGTGATCATGTGTCAAAGTCTTAAAAATTTATAAAAAGAATGATTGAACCTAGAAACTAACTAAGAAAAAATGATTGAACCTAGAAACTAACTAAGACAACGATGGAGGCAAGCGCACCTATTGAATAATAGTATAGTTTAATGGCAAGACAGGATTGTCGAACCTCAAGAAACCAAAAGTACTAATACTAACTTTCTTTTTATTATCTAGCCTAAGAATTTAGGGATTTGTTTATCTAATCTAAAATTAACTAACTACTAAGCTAAAGATGCTAAGAAAAAGAAGGAATTGGGGAAAAACTTGAGGGAAAATCGATTGATTTAGACAATACCCAAGGAAGAATCCACCTAGACTTCACCTGTTATCTAACCCTGAACCAGAGGATTTATTCACTTGACTTGATCCGTAGAATCCCCTAAGTTATATTAATACCTCTTTTGAGGCTACTAACGTCTAATCCTAGGTTGATTAATTGAAATTTCTTTCTAATTAAAACCCCTAGAATTGTATTAACTCGATCTATGGACTCTCATATTAGGTTTGACCCTAATTTGACAAATTTACATCATCCTATTTCTAGGGTTGCATTCAACTCCCCTTAACTATGCTAGATCTACTCTTAGGCAGGGACTTTTCTCCACCACCTAAGCACATAATACTTGAATCAATATCCCAGAAATACCAAAATAAGAATTAAGAACACATAGTTAAGAACAAATCAAGTATTTATCATACAGCTCAGATAACAATAACAAGATCCATCTTAGGTTTCATCCCCCTCAAGTATCTGAGGGTTTAGTTCATAATTATAAAATAAAACATCTCAGAAGAAAATATAAAACAAAACATAAAGAAAACCCTAAAACCCCCTGAAGGAATTGAAGGAGAAGTCCTCAGTCTTGAATAAGATTCCGGCTTCTTGAGATGAATCAACTGGATTTCTTTGAGTAAATCCCTATATTCAGCTTCGGCTCAGCTCCTTAGCCTGCCTGAACTCTCGAAAAGCCTTGACAGAAGGCTCCTGTCAAACTCCTCCTTTAAGTTGCCTCATAGGGTGTTTATATAGGCTTCGAGATGCCTTACTTGGCTGGAAAGTATCCTAATCCGAATAGAACTCTTCTTTCCTACGGCAGGGCTATGCCCATGGCACACGCTCGTGTGATTCGAGGCTAGGCCGTGATCTAACCTGTTGAGAAGGCACGACCATGTATTTTAGGGTCCAGGCCGTGTTCGACTCTTCTTAAGAGGCACGGCTGTGTGGTCTTAGGCCCAGGCCATGTTGATTTCGTGTTTTGGCCCATTTTCTCTATTTTCGGCCCATTTATTCATTCTTTTCATCCTCCGGTGCTCTCTTGAGTATAAAACATGAAAAAAAGGGATTAGGAGCACCTATTTCCATAATTAAAGGGAAAAATCATCCAAAAGTATGCTAAATGTGGGATAAAAATATGTTCATATTTCGGTTTATCAAATACCCCCACACTTAAGCTTTTGCTTGTCCTCAAGCAAAATTCTCAACTCACAATTAAAACAAACTTCCTCTACTCATAATATTCATTGATAATGCCTCATTATAATTCATAGATAATTTATACATGGATAATTCAACTCAAAATGTCCTAAAGATTCAAATAATCAAAGTCATAGTTTGTATTACAAAAAAGATAGGTGTTCCCCTTACCTAAATAATCACCTTTAATTCAAAATCAACGAAAGTTGACATCCTCCCTAAAGATTCACTCAAATCACTCAAGGTGTTTAAGGTTCAAAAAAAAAAATTAAGCACTCAAAAGTCGAACATGAAAAGTTAATCCCATAAGCTTGCCTGAAAATCAAATCTCCACCACTGTAAAATGAGATGATATACGAATAAAAAGGTCTTTAAAAAGGGTTGTAATGGGGTTTAGGTTAACGATGTGGCTAAAGGCTAAATTAAAGGGTTAGAATCGAGATTGAATTGACAATTACCTAACTAGAGAGATGACTAATAACATGCATAATTACATCAATTGAAAACTTGTAATACTAATAATACGAGCTTTTTCTTCAAGATGTTGAAATTAAACGTATAAGCTCACTTAATCACAAAACTAATAATGAATATACTTTGATTTTTTTAAGAACAAATCAATATAAGAGAAAACTTTAACAACTGAAATAATATAATTAGGCAACTGATCAAATCAAGTCTCGATAGAAGGGTAGTCAAAAGGAATGGTGATAACAAATACAAGATGGGTTTCGAGTTAATATTAGTGGGTTGAGTCAATAAAAGGATGGTTAGGATCAAAGGGGTTCACTAGGGGTTAATTATGAGGGTAGGCTTTTAGTGGAGTAAGTGGGTTAAATCCTAAATGCCTTAATCATCTCTGTATATCAAATCAATAGTGTGGTCTTGATATGTATAATCGAAGCAAGTTCTAGAATAACAAATCAATGTTGACACACTCATAATCATTAAAGTAAGCATGAAAAGAATGTATGCTCTAAAAGGTTCAAAATCTCACAAAAATTATGGGTTTTTGATATCAACTTTGTAAATTTCAAACTTTAAGGTAACAATTAGATTCAGGTAGACAACCTAGCAAAATTTTAATTTTTAAAATAGACTCATCATGCTTGATTCTCTAGTATCTTAAAGTTTAAATCATCAATGCACAATTATCAATGACTTAATCTATAACATATCAATAAAAATCATGAAATAACAGGAATTTCATTCTAATTAGTGATATGAGAAAATTATTTCAAACAAGATATCATTCAGGACATTGAGAATAATACAAAAAGTTAGGCACTTTTTTTAAATAATTTTCACCCCCCACACTTAATATGTATATTATCCTTGATGTACAAAGATATATAATAATTATATACTAATAAAGTCATAAGATAGGGAGAGAAGTGAAACTTCCAAAATTTTGGATGAGATCCTCAGTTGGCAGTGGTCGTGATGTGGTGGCCACTGACAATCTAACTTAAAAGAATTGATTAATGGACCGAAAGGTCCTTATTGTTAGATGGTTCGCGAGGTGGGTGTGATTTCTAAGGCCGTGGTGTGTGATTCCCTAGCAGCCTTTAGAACCTAAAACCATGAAACTAAAATGAGATAAATCGAATTTAGTATAAGAAAAATAAAGGAAAAGAAAATAAAGGAGAAGAGAAAAGTAAAACAAAGATTAAATTACCTCAAAGACCCTTGGCTTGTCGAGTTAATGAAGCGGCCGGCATGAACTTATGTTGATTAGTCTCGCACAGGGAGACTGGGCTAGGAAATTTCCATTTCTTCGACATTGTTGAAGATTAGATCAAGACTTTAGAGATTGAAGAAGGAGGAAAGTGAAGATGGAGGGGAGTAAAGAGTGAATGGTGGAGTGGGTGAGAAGGGGAGATGGATGTTTTAAATAGAAATTTTCAGTTCTGGTACATCCCCACGCCCATGTCTCATGGGTGTGTTGTGTCCCACGGCCACATCGCATGGCCATGTGATGGTTTAATCACTTCTCCCACGCCTTGTATTGGATTGCCACGCCCGTGTTGGTTCAACAGTGTCGGCCACGACTGTGTTGCACGGCCGTAGTGTTAGTTGAGTCCGTGATCTGATGATATTTTTCTCGTCCTGTCTCGTACTATATCTGCCATGCCAGAGCTAACATCCATAGTATCCATACGGCCACGGCCATGGCTATGTGTAAGGCCGTGTGGTATGGAAATCTGCGCTTCATTAACTTGGTTAGTTTGTAGTTAGGTGCTAAAAGAAAAAGAAATAAAAATAAATAGGGTTAGTGCTCGGGTTGCCTCCCGAGAAGCGCTTGTTTAAAGTCTTAAGCTAGACTTACCTCTCATTTGTACCTTCACGGTGGTTTAAGGAGTGAAAAATCCTTTTTCATGGTATCACCATATAATTTGTGTCGAGTGGAGTTTACTTTAAAAGTACCAAGAGTAGAATTACTTACCTCGACTGTTCCGTAAAGGAAAACATTAAGTACCGTAAATGGGATCTCTTCATTTGTCTTCAGGTTTGATGTGGCGATTTTCGGGTCTGTTCGATCTAATAATACCTGATCTCCTATTTTAAAGTGATTTGATGTTCCTTTAGGTTCTTCTGGGGGTTTCTTCGGTTTCACTTTGTGTATTCCTAGTTTCTCCTTGAAATGTGTCTTCCACTCATCTAGCTCATCGATCTGAAGTCGTCGTTCCTCATTAGATATTTCTTTATTGGCATGAGGTATAGGAACAGACTCAGTGGTGTGGTTCGTGGTGTTTCCTGAAAAGAAAGTTTAACCGAATGCTTATCAACGAAATTTACATTCTCACCTTTCTCACTCGATGTCCTAGCTGAGTCGAGAGCTTGAAGACTGATTGATTCATCACCTACACAAAGTATGAGTTCACCTGTACTAACATCAATTTTAGATCTGACAGTTGCAAGAAAAGGTCTTCCTAAAATTAAGGGGTTACTATTGTCTTCATCCATATCTAAAACAACGAAGTCTATGGGGAATATGAATTTGTCAACTTTAACTAGTACATCTTCAATTATACCCTTAGGAATTTGAATAGTCTTATCAGCTAGTTGAATACTCATCCTATTTTGCTTGGGCTTCTCGAGACCTAGCTGTTTAAACATATTAGATGGCATAACATTGATGCTTGCCCTAAATTAGCTAAAGCATTATCAAGAGATAAACTACCAATTAAACATGGAATTGTAAAACTCCCTGGATCTTTTAATTTTTGTGGTAGTCTGTTCTGTAACATTTCTGAGCATATTACGTTTAATTCCACATGCAACTTCTCATCTAACTTTCGCTTGTTCGTTAAGAGCTCTTTTAAAAATTTCCTTAAATCTAGCATCTGCGAAAGAGCTTCAAGAAACGGTAAGTTAATATGTAATTTCTTTAAGAGTTTAAGGAACTTACCGAACTGTTCTTCTGTGTCATCTGCCTTCATCTCATTGAGGTAAGGTAAACGAGCTTTGTATTCTTTAATTACCGATTTTGGCTTTTCTTGGCTTTCCTCAATTGTACCTTTGCTTACCACAGGTTCTCGCCTTGGCTCAGGTTCAGATTTGACTAACCCTTTACTGTCATGACCTGTTATGGCTTGAATTTTCTCCTTTGGATTAGTCTCAGTGTTACTTGGCAAGCTACCTAGTGGTCATTTGGAAATCAGCTTTGCGAGTTGCCCTAACTGGTTTGGGATTCCTTTAATCGATGCTTGTTGATTTTTAAGTGTTGTCTCGGTGTTTTAAAAATGAGTTTCAGACACCGCTATGAATTTTATCAGCATCTCTTCAAGGTTCGGCTTCTTATCCTGTGGGTAGGGCTGTTGTTGGAAGTTTGGAGGGGATGGTTATTGTCTTTGATTACCTTGACCACCCCACGAGAAATTGGGGTGGTTCCTCCAACCTAGATTATAAGTATTACTATAAGGGTTATTTTGAGATCTGAAATTGTTACCGTATAGTTTATCATTCGCTTTCCATGCCATGATTGTAGGGTGGGTACTCGGGATTCGCCACACATCCTAGATTTGAGTCACATTGCATAACTGGATGTCCCTGCAAAGAACCACACAAACCATCAATCTTTTTATTCATCATCTCTACCTGATTTGATAGCATGGTGGCTGTGTCTAGGTTGAAAACTCCTGCTATTTTAGTTGGCCTTGTCGTTGTAACTTTCCACGATAGTTGTTCAGTGACATCTCCTCTATAAATTCATAAGCTACTTCAGGAGTTTTGTTATTTAGGGTTCCACCGGCTGCTGCGTCAATTAACTGCCGAATTGAGGGGTTCACACCATTGTAAAAAGTTTGGACCTGTAACCACAAGGGTAAACCATGGTGTGGGCACCTTCTCAATAGATCCTTGTATCTCTCCCATGCATCGTATAATGTTTCTAAATCCATTTGCACAAAAGAAGAGATATCATTCCTTAATTTGGTCATTTTGGCCGGTGGAAAATATTTCAGTAAAAAATTTTTGATCATTTGGTCCCATGTAGTGATTGATCCTCGTGGAAGAGAATGTAACCACTATTTGGCTTTATTTCTCAAAGAAAAGGGGAATAACCGAAGACGAATGGCATCATCAGAAATACCATTTATTTTGAAGGTATCACAAAATTCTAGAAAATTTTCTAAATGAGTATTCGAGTCTTCGTCCTGCAAACCATCAAATTGAACAAACTGTTGAATCATTTGTATAGTGTTAGGTTTCAGTTCAAAATTATTAGAAGCTATAGCAAGCCTAACAATACTCGATTCAGCTCCTGTTAAATTTGGTTTAGCATAATCATACATAGTTCGAGGAGCATGATGATCGACCACTTCCTGAGGTAGTGGATTATTCTCATCCATCCCTTCGGTGGTATTAGTTTCGTCCTCTTGCTCTTCTGGTATGTAATTTAAGCCTCGCCTTACTTCTAAACGATTTCTGCATACGGTTCCTTCAATATCACTTCATAAAGTAGTGGTCCTGTCGGGTTCCTTCTAGTCATAAACTAGAAGTACCTGCTGGAAAAAAAGAAATAGAAAAAGAAAATTCAAAAAGTAAAAATAAAGTTTAATTGCAAAAATAAAAATATGGCTAAAGTAATAAAAATTGAGCATTCTTAATATTTCAGTTCCCCGGCAACAGCGCCAAAAACTTGATCGTGTGTCAGAGTCTTAAAAATTTATAAAAAGAATGATCGAACCAGAAACTAACTAAGACAATGATGGAAGCAAGCACACCTATCGAGCAATAGTATAGTTTAGTGGCAAGACCGGATTGTTGAACCCAAAGGAACCAAAAGTACTAATACTAACTTTCTTTTTATTATCTAGCCTAAGAATTTAGGGATTTGTTTATCTAATCTAAAATTAACTAACTACTAAGCTAAAGATGCTAAGACAAAGAAGGAATTGAGGAAAGACTTGAGGAAAAACCGATTGATTTAGACAAAACCCGAGGAAGAATCCACCTAGACTTCACTTGTTATCTAACTCTGAACCAAACAATTTATTCACTTGACTTGATCCGTAGGATTCCCTAAGTTATATTAATACCTCTTTCGAGGCTCCAAACGTCTAATCCTAGGTTGATTAATTGAAATTTCTTTCTAATTAAAACCCTTAGAATTGTATTAACTCGATCTATGGACTCCCATATTAGGTTTGACCCTAATCCGGTAAATTTACATCATCCTATTTCTAGGGTAGCATTACTCTTAGGCAGGGACTTTTGCTCCACCACCTAAGCACATCAATACTTGAATCAATATCCCGGAAATACCAAAACAAGAATTAAGAACACATAGTTAAGAACAAATCAAGTATTTATCATACAGCTCAGATAACAATAACAAGATCTGTCTTAGGTTTCATCCCCCTCAAGTATCTGACGGTTTAGTTCATAATTATAAAAGAAAACATCTCAAAAGAAAATATAAACAAAACATAAAGAAATCCCTAAAACCCCCTAAAGGAATTGAAGGAGAAGTCCTCAGTCTTGAATAAGATTCGACTTCTTGAGATGAATCAACTGGCTTTCTTCGAGTAAATCCCTATATTCAGCTTCTCTGGCTCAGCTCCTTGGCCTAGCTGAACACCCGAAAAGCCCTGATAGAAGGCTCGTTGAACTCCCCCTTTAAGTTGCCTCATAGGGTGTTTATATAGGCTTTGAGATGCCTTACTTGGCCTGAAAGTATCCTAATCAGAATAGAACTCTTCTTTCCTGCTGCAGGGCCACGCCCATGGCACACGTCCTGTGTGATTCGAGGCTAGGCCATGGTCTAACATGTTGAGAAGGCACGGCCGTGTGGGTCTTGGGCCCAGGCCGTGTGGATTTTGTGTTTTGGCCTATTTTCTCCATTTTCAGCCCGTTTATTTGTTCTTTTCATCCTCCGGTGCTCTCCTGAGTATAAAACATGAAAACAAAGGATTAGGAGCAACTATTTCCATAATTAAATGGAAAAATCATCCAAAAGTATGCTAAATGTGGGATAAAAATATGTTCATATTTCAGTTTATTAAGGGGTTTTCACACGGCCGGACACACGCCCGTGTTCTTGGCTCCGTATGCTCTACACGGTCTAGACACGCCCGTGTCCTTGCTCGTGTGTAAAAACTTGGGTATTCTATTTGTGACGTCAGTAATCTCATATGGGGCACACAGCCTAGGCACACGCCCATGTGGCTAGCTCGTGGTAGACACTGACTTGGAACACTAACATGTAGGGGACACACGGCCTCGTCACACACCCATGGGACTGCCCGTGTGTCTCACACGACCTATACACACACCCGTGTTCCTACCTGTGTGGAAAAGAACAAGGCTATTTGCCAAGCTCTTTTCATCACCCTAGTTCACACAATATAATTCCATTCAACAAATCACTAAGCAACTTAAATTTGCAACATACACTTCCATGAATAACTTCATCTTTTCATAAATTAATAATAATGAGCCATCGACTATGGCAATATACAAAAGAGTTCATCTTTAAAGGAGCCAATACATACTTGGCCAAAATAACAAAACAGTTCACCTAGTCTAGTCCCTGTACATGCAATACTCAAAATAATAAGTCTAGATATACCGAGATGAGCTGATAGTGTGGGTGATCTTCCAATTATCTTCGTATCCTGACCGGCTCTTTGACACTATAAATTAAGGGAGAAAAAAGGAGTAAGCTTTAAGTTAGTAAGTTTACATGTATGTAAACAATAAACATCATAACATATGCTAATCAATAAATGGCATTACATACTAAACAAGATCAATCCACAATCCATATCATGCTTACTTATTTCATCTCTTACCACCTTCCAACCATCTCACAAGCATAATATTCACATTTATTAACATGCATCCCTGCACTTATCACCACATGATCGTATGAGACAACATTTAAAAATTCCACAATAAACCATTCAAAAAAATACCAAAAACTCGGTGGTTTCGCACATAGCCCACCATTAATCTTTAATAGGGTGGTATCTCACATAGCCCACCAACAAGAATATTTACGGTGGTATCGCACATAGCCCAGCAAATGATGACATAAATGATGGTATCGCACACAGCCCATCATGAATAAGTAATGAGGTGGTATCGCACATAGCCCACCAATCAAGAAATAATTAAGGTGGGATCGCACACAGCCCACCATTACGGATAATATTCCACACTTACCTATAAATTTTAACGTTCATACGAGAATTATTCATTATGTATCAAATTCAATCCATTTAAATCATGAATGATCTCATTTATACAATGCGCCAATAAGTAGTAATTTATGTATGTTACATGTATCGGTTACACTTAAACTTACCTCGGTGCAAATTGTGCTAATTTGCGGTTTAATCAGAAACCTTGCCTTTTCCCTAGTCAAGGTTAATTCCACGCTCTTCTTGATCTATAACACAAAATTCACTCATTCAATCATTTTATAATCATAATGCATCATAATCTCTACTTAGGCAAAAATGACCATTTTGCCCTTGAACTATGGCAAAATTATGATTTTGCCCCTAGGCTCGTAAATAATTTTTCATCACATTTTCTCATTAAACAAGCCTAGTTGAACATTTATTTATCCTAAAACTACTCACAAATCCAACTATTTCATGCATTTATTACTAAATCACAACATTTACAACTTGGTCCCATTTAGGTGTTTTCATGATAACACCTTTCACAAAAGTTGTTTCTCATCTCATTAACATTAATTTTCTTCCATAAAAACCTAGAAAATAACATAAATACTCTCATGGAAAGTGCCTAGACATTCAACCATATTGCAAATTAGTCCTCTCATTAGCTAGCTTAAGCTTTGGGGGTTCTAAAAATACAAAAATCATCAAAGAAAGACCTCTAAAATCACTTACTTGCAAGGAGATAACTTGGCTGAAAGTTTGAACTCAAAAAATTCTATTTTCTCTTCAATTTTTGGTAGAAGAAGAAGGGTGAACAGTGAAAGATGATATCTTTTCTTTTTATCTTATTTTATTAATCTTTTATCACCTAATTTCACCAAAATTTGACCAAAAATTAAATGCCCTTGTCTCCTTGTCTCTATGGCCATCCAGCACACCTCAATGGCCTAATTTCACTTTAAGGACCTCCAATTTGATATTCTTTGGCTATTAGACACATCTATCTTGCATAATAGAACTTTCGCACTTTATGCTATTTAGTCCTTTTTCACAATTAAGCCTTAAATAACTAAAATTAATGCACAAAATTTTCATACACCCATATAGTTATGCAATAACACATAAAATAATATGAAAATAATTTTCCTCAACCTCAGATTAGTGGTCCCAAGACCACTATTTCAACTAGCCCCAAAATCGGGTTGTTACATGTTTGATCAGTTCAGAGGGGCTTCTATGTTTTTAAAGATTGATCTGCATTCTGGGTACCATCAGCTGAGGGTTAAGGAGGCTGATGTATATAAGACTGCATTTAGGACTCATTATGGGCATTACAAGTTTCTAGTTATGCATTTTGGGTTGACAAATGCACCGGCCGCATTCATGTATTTGATGAATAAAGTGTTTCAACCCTATCTGGATCAGTTCTTTGTCATCTTCATCGACAAAATTTTGGTTTATTCTAAGACCGAGGATGAGCACGATGAGTACCTTAGAGTAATGCTTTGGATTCTTCGTGAGAAGCAACTTTACGCTAAGTTAAGCAAGTGTAAGTTCTGGTTGTGTGAAGTGACTTTTCTAGGGCACGTCGTTTCTACTGAGGGGATTCGTGTTGATCCCTGAAAGGTTGAGGCTATTTTGGATTTGAAACAGCCTAAGAATGTATCCGAGATCTGCAGCTTTCTGGGTTTGGCGGGATATTATCATCAGTTTGTCATGGGGTTCTCTTTGATTGTAGCTCCTCTTGCTAAACTGTTGTAGAAGGGTGTCCCTTTTTTCTAGACTGATGCATAGTAAGAGAGCTTTGAGAAGCTCAAGTCTATTTTAACTTAGGCTCTTGTGCTAATACAACCTGAATCTGGCAAGGGGTTTGTGGTCTATAGTGATGCTTTGCACGTTATGTTGGATTGCATTCTGATGTAGGATGGTAAGGTTGTGGCTTATGCATCCCGTCAACTTAAGACACACGAGGGGAACTATCCGACGCATGATCTCGAGTTGGCTGCAGTGGTCTTTACGTTAAAAATATTGAGACATTATTTATATGCTGAGAGGTGTATCATCTACACCGATCACAAGAGTCTCAAGTACCTCCTTACTCAGAAGGAGTTGAACCTTAGACAGTGTCGATGGATTGAGTTGCTCAAGGATCATGACAGCACCATTGAGTGTTATCCTAGTAAGGCTAATGTGGTAGCCGATGCTTTAAGCCGAAGAGTGATGACTGATTTGAGGGCGATGTTTGCTCACCTTAGTTTGTTTGATGATGGGAGTTTATTGGCCGAGTTAAGGTTAAGCCAACTTGGGTTGATTAGATTCGGAATAAACAGTTAGGGGATTAGTCTCTGAGCTTGAGGTTTCAGTAGATTGAGAGTGATGCTATGTTTGATTTTGGATTAAATTAGGAGGGTGTGTTATGTTTTTGAGGGCAAATTTGTGTGCCAAATGATTTAGATTTGAGACAGTTGATTCTTAGGGAGGCACATAGTAGCCCTTATGCTATGCATCTCGACGGGAATAAGATGTATCAAGATCTCCGTGAATTGTACTGGTGGATAGGTTTGAATCCTGAGGTTACTGATTTTGTGGCTCGTTGTCTGACGAGCCAGCAAGTTAAGGCTGAGCACCAGCTACCTTCGAGATTGTTGCACCTAGTTTAGATTTCCTTATGGAAGTGGGAATGAGTGACAATGGACTTCATTAGTGGGTTGCCTTTGACACCCACTAAGAAGGATTCTATTTGGGTCATCGTGGATCAATTGACCAAGTCTACTCACTTCATTCATGTTCGGACGGACTACTCTATACAGAAGCAGGAGAAGTTGTACATTTCTGAGATAGAAGACTGCATGGGGTTCCTGCCTCGATTATTTCTGATAGGGATCCTTGCTTTACTTCTCGGTTCTGGAAGAAATTATATAAAACTCTGGGTTCGAGATTGGACTTCAGTATTATGTTCCATCCTCAGATCGATGGTCAATCTGAGATTCAGATATTGGAGGATATTCTCATGAGCTATGTGATCAATTTTGAGGCAATTAGGAGGATTATCTGCCGCTAGTTGAGTTCGCTTATAATAATAGTTTCCAGGCTAGCATTCAGATGGCACCTTACGAGGCTTTGTATGGTTGTAAGTGTCGCACTCCGCTATGTTGGACTGAGTTGGGTGAACGTCGAGTTTTGGGTCAAGTTGGTTTTTGAGACGGAGGATAAGGTTCGATTGATTTGGGATTGACTGAAAGTAGCTTCTGATAGACAAAAGTCTTATGCGGATCTGAAAAGGTGAGAGATTGAGTACTTAGTGGGGGATTTTGTCTTTCTTAAGATTTCTTCGTGGAAGAAGGTTCTGAGGTTCGGTCGTAAGGGTAAGTTGAGCCCTAGGTTTATTGGGCCGTATCAGATTCTAAAACGTGTGGGACTAGTTGCTTATCAATTGGAGCTACCTCCTAAACTAGACCATATTCATGATGTGTTTCACGTCTCGATGTTGAGGTGGTACTACTCTGATCTATCCCATGTTGTCTCGGTTGAGGAGATCGAGGTTAAGCCAAAATTGACTTTTGAGGAGGAGATGATTCAGATTTTGGATCGCGATGTTAAGGTTCTGTAGAAAAAGTCTATTCCATTAATGAAGGTGCTGTGGCATAATCATAACACTGAGGAGACCACGTGGGAACCTGAGGGCTTGATGCATCAGCAGTATCCTCATCTGTTCTGATTAGGTAAATTTTGAGGTCAAAATTTCTTTTAAGGGGTAGAGTTGTAACGCCAAAATTCTTATGGTTGAATCTGTAAAGTTTTGACACAAATGTGTATTTGCTTTAATGGTTAAGTGTTTTGGGTGTGTGTGTGAAGTCACAAGTTCAAGTCTTATCTTTAGCAATTTTTTTTTTATTTTTGGGAATTAAGTCTTATCTTTGTTCAGTGGGCTTATATTTAATTTTCCGTAATTTCATATCAGAATAAGCCTGTTGGTTCAAGTGGTAAAGAGTTAGTGTTAGAGGTCCTGTGTTCGAATCCCCGCATGAGTGTGGGTATTAAATTTTGCTCTGTTATTTGGTAGAGTTTCGATGGAGCTGAAATTCTAAAGGAGTTATGAGTAGTGGGTAAGTGGAGATAATTAAGGGATGGGTGAATATCTTTTGATTATTTTCTTTTTTTGAAATTTTCTCTCACGTTCTAGAAAAAATCCCCAAATTTCTATCGTTAGTTATCTGCTTTTCTGTCAATTTCTTTTTCTATTCTACCCTTTGATTTTGTTTTCTTTTTGGTCGACCGACAGTCCTTGGTTCAGTTATTTTTGGTTTTTGTCACACGATTCTGGTAAGTGAAGCTTTTCTATCTCGTAATTTGTGTTTTTCCAAACATTGATTAGGGTCATATGGTTGTTTGGCAGTAGCAAATCCTGAAGACCGTGACTCTACTCTTGTAGAATTATAGTCAATTGTTCGGAGTGCTGGAGTAAGCGGTAAGTGCTTGGTTTAAGTTTTGGATGGTTTTTGGTTTATTTGTACGTAAAAACTAAAATTGAGCATTAATATGTCGAGTTTTAGGTTCTGGAAGGCTAGGGATAGTTTTTACATCGAAACAATATCAAGTGTGTACCCAAAACGCAGAAAAATGAGATTTGATGAAAGCTAAAAAACCCCACCATCGACAACATACGACCGTGCGGTAGGCCGTGTGGTAGGTCGTGTGTAACGAAACGGCCATGTGCTTGACGAAGGTCAGGTCATGCCCAAGACACGGCCGTGTGATGGTCGGAGTGTGGCCATGTGAGCCACATAGACTATGCCAAATTAGGTGTGGGTCACACGGGCGTGTGGGCCCATACGGACATGCCACACGGGCATATGATATCAAGGCCAAGCTGTGTGATCCACATAGGCAAGACCAAATTAGGTGTGTGGGCCCACATGGGCACGCCACACAGGCGTGTGATATTTGGGCCAGGCCATGTAATCCACACCGACAAGGCCAATCTGAGCGTGTGGGCCAAACGGACGTGTGGGCCCACAAGAGTGTCTGGGCCTACTGTACTGAAATTTTTTGTAGGGTTACACGGGTCATCCTAATCGACTGTGGGCCTCCCATAGGGTCGGTAAATGCTATCTAACCCTAAAATCAAGTGATCTGTTAGACTGAAATATGGTTATGAGCTTGCCTATGTTTGTATGTCTGTTATCTATTATGAAAGCATGTTAAGTATGATATATTTGTTAATTCTGTATATATGTTATGTTATATGATATTGGGGATAGGTCGATGTATATTGGAGGAAGTGTTCTGAAAGGCATTGTGCCTATTATCTGGCAGCATGGATGCTATATATCTGTTATGTGCCATATCGGTACAACATGGTGTGTAGGGCTGGGTGGGTATTTTAAACCCCACATGGTGTTTAGGGATGGTCGGAGATGGTGTGTAGAAGATGGAGGTAGGATATCTAATTTCTAATTCTGATTTGCATATATGTATTTGTATCTGAGATGGGCTTAAGCCAGAAACTGCTTCTGTATCTATAATAAGCTTAGGCCCGAATCTGTATCTGACTGATTCTGATTTTCTAGTTGTTTGCATGCTTATTTCTGTGGGGTTACATACTGAGTTTACTTAAACTCACCCTCTTTTTTTTACTGTACAGGTAATCTACAGAGTTATGCAGATCGGTGCAGCAGAGGACTCGATGGTGACCACTCACTATTACTGTTTATTTTGTTTTCTAGTTTTAATTAAGTTTTAGCATTGAAATTTGAAAAGTTGTATTTTCTGGGACTCTCTGGACTCTTTTAAACTATTTGGTTTTGGTTTTGGGCTTTTTGGATTTAACCTGTTGATTCAATGATGGTGTTACCTAAAAACATGTTTTTCTAAAAACGCGAACTATTTTCTTAAAAATGATGATTTTCCTAAGCTTCTGCTAAATTGATACGTTTTAAGGCAAGTCAACTAATTGAATATATGTTTGAAAAAAATGAAAAGAAATTAAGATTCATAAGCTTAAGGTTTTTATTGAGTTAACTCCGTTTTCGAAATCCACTCCATGTGACATTGCCAGATCCGGCCATAACGTCTAGGCTGAGTTTGGGGTGTTACATTTAGTGGTATCAGTTGGGTTGCAGCCTTGTGGTGATTGTGGTAGGCACAATCCGGGCGAGTGTTGGAGGAGGATTGGGGCTTGTTTGAGATGTGGGTCATTAGAGCACCGTATTCGGGAGAGTCTACTGAGGGCTGATCAGGTGCAAGCTCGACATCAGGTCCCGCGCAGCCACAGAGAGTAGTTCAGCAGCCACGTAGGGGCCATGATCAGGCTAGGGGTGGTAATGGCATGGGCCGAGGACAGAGAGCACCAGGTAGAGGTGCTGGTCAGAATGAGTAGAGACAGCCTGCTTTGGTGTATGCTACACGTCGCCAAGAAGACAGAGATGCTCCTAACATCATCACCGGTACGTTCTTTATATTTGATGTACCTTACTTGGCTTTGATAGACATAAGTTCTACTCATTCGTACATAGCTAGTATTGTATCTAAGACTTTGCGAATTTTTGTGGAGAGCACTACTAGTGAGGTTACTATACTGAGTTAGTTGGGGCAGTCTGTTCAGGTTAGTAAACTTTATAGGGATGTTCCCTTGGTGGTGCAAGGGAATATTTTTCTAGCAAATCTGATAAAGCTTTCGTTTGGGGAGTTCGACCTTATTCTTGGTATGGATTGGTTGGGAGTCAGTTTGGACTGTGCATCTAAGAGGGTCATTCTAAGGACCAAGGATGATGTGGAGGTGGTTATGATTGGTGAGCGTCGAGACTATCTTTCACATTTGATCTCTGCACTTGTGGCTGAGAAATTGGTTCGAAAAGGGTATGAGGCGTACTTGGCCTACGTAAGTGTTTTTTATTCTAGAGACTCTTCTGTTGGGAATATTAGAATAGTAAATAATTTTTCGGACATCTTTCTTGAAGAGTTACCGGGATTACCTCCTAATCGGGAATTGGAGTTTGGGATTGACCATCTTCTTGGTGCAGCTCGGTGTCCATCGCTCCCTATCATATGGCACCGAAAGAGCTTACAGAGTTTAAGGCTCAACTACAAGAGTTGTTGGACCGTGGTTTCATTCGTCCTAGTGTGTCTTCATGGGGAGCACCAATTATGTTTGTTAAGAATAAGGATGGGACCATGAGGATGTGCATTGATTACCTGTAGCTAAACAAGTTAACCGTGAAGAACAAGTATCCGCTTCCGAGGATTGACGACTTGTTTGATCAGTTCAGAGGGGCTTCTGTGTTTTCAAAGATTGATATGAGTTCTGGGTATCATCAGTTGAGGGTTAAGGAGGCTGATGTACATAAGACTGCATTTAAGACTCGTTATGGTCATTACGAGTTCCTAGTTATGCCTTTTGGGTTAACGAATGCACCAGATTTGTTGAACCGAGTGTTTCAGCCCTATCTGGATCAGTTCGTTATGGTCTTCATCGATGAAATTCTGGTTTATTCTAAGACTGAGGATGAGCACGATGAGCAACTTAGAGTAGTGCTTCGGATTCTTCCTGTTTATAGAGAATAAATTTCTTTATAGCTTCATTTTTGCTCTTAAGCAAATATAGGTAGCAATATTTTGTGCTATATCAATGAAGGTAATAAAATATGTATTCCCTCATCTAGTTTGAAAAACTTGATGTCACAAACATCGCCAAGTATTAGATCAAGTGGTTCTGTACTTCTTTCAACAGTTTGGAATGAAGATTTTATTAATTTTGCCTCAACACAAGTTTCACATTTTTTTATTGTAATTAATGTAAAATGAAAGAATGTGCTCTAAATTAATTAATCTACATAAAGTATCATAATTAACATGTCCGAGCCTACCATGCCATAAATTAAATGACTCAAGCATATAAATAGAAGAAGAAGTGACATTCTTATTCATTGTCTTTTCTTTTACCGAGACTACATTCAGTTTCCACATCATTAATACATACCCCCTTCTCGCAAACATTCTTGCTTTAGACAAAATTAGCTTCTAGGATTCAAACACCATCTTAAAGCCGTGTACACTTAGGAGTGTCCCAGAAACAAGGTTCTTGCATATGTTAAACACATTCAACATATTTTAAAGCTTGATTTCTTTGCTAGAAGTCATCTTCAAGAAGTAAATACCCTTCCTCTTGATCTTGTAAGTCTCAGCATTGCCCATATAGAGCTTCTCCTCCTTGTCACAAGGCAGCAACTCAAAAAAGGAGTCTTTTTGCAGTAGATATGACGTGTGGCACCAGTATCAAGCCACCATTCTCTTGGATTTGAGTCAATCGTGTGTAATTTAGAAATCATAGCACATAAATTCATATAAGACACTTCATTGGAAATTTCTTCCACGGCATTGGCCTCATTAGCTCTAACTTTCTTTGGAAGCCTACACTCAGATGACTTGTGCCCCATCTTGTTGCAATTGAAGCATTTCCTTTGAAATTTTTTCTTCTTGGAAACACCACCTTTTGGTCCCAATTTAGACTCATTCTGAGGTTATTTTCCTATCTTGAAGTCCTTATTGACTTTTACCACGTTTGTCTTAGCACCATTGACATTTACTTCTTTGTTGAGGTTTTTCTAGTACCTTTATTGTCTTCTTCAATTCAAAATCTGATAATCAGGTCTTCCATTGACATTTCCTTTCTTTTGTGCTTTAAGAAGTTCTTGAAGTCATTCCAAGCAGGAGGTAACTTCTCAATAATTGCTGCCATCTGGAAGGATTCACTTATGACCATCCCTTCAGCAAGAATTCCATGAATGATCAATTAAAGTTCCTACACTTGGCTCACAACTAGTTTAGAATCAATCATTACAAAATTCAAGAATTTGGCAACTAAAAACTTTTTAGCTCTAGCATCTTCGATTTTGTATTTATGGTCCAATGACGTACATAATTCCTTAGTCATCTTCTTGACACTGTATACTTCTTACAATGCATCTGAAAACCTATTTAGGATGTAATTTTGACATAGGAAATCAGAATGCTCCCAAGCTTCAACAGCAGTGAAGGCTACAACATCACCTACCTCACCCTCTTTATTAGTGGAAGGGTCATCCTTCCAAAATTTGGCCAAATTCAACATGGTTAAATAAAGCAACATCTTTTATTGCCATGTCTTGAAATTCTGTCCAAAAAAGTTCGCAGGCTTCTCATTGTGGCTTATAGCCACCGGCAACATTGAGTTTCGATTTGAAGCTTGAGTTGGAACCAACACTACAAATTGCAAATTGGGTGAATTGGTGGGAGTTTCCATTTTTCTGTTAAGATTTCAAAAACGAAACTAAAATTAGTAATAATAATAAATAAAAATTTTAATTTCCAGTTTATACTACCCTTTGATTCTGTTAAATGGAAGAATTTAGTTAGAAACTAAAAATTCTGAAACAAAAACAATTTTTGGTAACAGAATTGTTTGTTACTCTCAAACAATTACTATTAACAAAAAAAATCAAATAAATTCTGTTGTACAATAGGAAAAGAATCCTCAAGCAGAATTATTCAATTGATTTTTCTTTGAAACAAAAAAAAATCGAACAAATCCTCTTAAATGGTAGGAATAAAATCTTGAAATAGAATTGTTCAATTGATTTCTATTTACAAACAAAATACAATTTCTCCTCGGTGTCCTGTTCGACTCGAATTAGAAAGTGTTAAAGAATATGTCTTAAGATTGTTGCACTGTAACACCCCAAACCCGACCTAGACGTTATGGCCGAATTCGGATGTGTCACAAGATGGGGTTTTGAAAACAAAGTCATCTCGTCCAAATTATTCACGTTTCAAAATTCGTATTCATTTATACCAATTTCCGAAAGTGTTACTTAATCTAATTATTTGCTAAAATGTAATCTACAACGGAAGTTTAATAAAACAATTATATTTTACAAAAATGCAGTTCATGTTTTTAAAAACCTTTGTTATTGGAAACTATGTTTTTAGCGAGTCGTCCAGATAAAATATTAAGCAAAATCCAAAAGCTGAAAATTAAGAAAACAGTCTGGAGAGTCCAATTAATACAAAACTCCCAGAAATAACCTTTAAATAAACAAAACCCTTAATTAGCTCAATTTGTAAACTAGTGGTCATCGCAAGACTCCGCCGCACCAATCGTCTAAGTCTGTGGATTATCTGAACAGAACAGACAAACAGAGGTGAGTTTACATGAACTCAGTGTGTAACCCAACAGAAAGAGACAAGAAAACATACAAAACATCATATACAATCAGATACAGATTCGGGCTCATGCCCATCTTAGATATAAATAAAAGAATCAGATGTACATATCAGATATACAGAATCCTACCCCTATCCTCTACACACCAACTCCGCCATCCCAACACACCATGTGGGGTTAAAAACACCCACCCATCCCTACACACCATTTCATGCCATTTAAACACATGTTAGATAATATGCAATCAAGCTGCCAGAGTAAAGGCGATGATCGCTGTACAGAACACTTCCTCCTCATAAACAAATCCTACCTCAAATCATATACAGATAACAGATATAGAAATAACAGATTAAACATGCTCAACATGTTTATATACAGATAATGGAACAATTAGACATGCATAGCATTATCATACTCAAAACAGAATATCAAACGATCAGATCCACAGTTTGGGTTTGATTAGCCCTTATCGGCCTTACGATAGGCCCACAGTCGATCGGAACGACTTGTGTGACCCTAAGGAAAATTTTAGAATTATGGGCCCACATGTCCATGTGGGCCCACACGCCCAGATTGGCCTTGCCGTCTTGCCCACGCGGCCTGGCCCAGAATCCACACGCTCGTGCAACAAGCCCTTGTAGTCCCACACACCCAACTTGGCCGAGCCCGTGTGGCTCACACGACCTTGCACACGCCACCATACGGCCGTGTCCAGAGCATGGCCATTCCTTTGTCAACCATACGACCGTGTCTCGCACACGGCCACCCACACGGCCGACTACACGCCATTGTAGCATCGACAGTGGTCATTTTTGGCTTTTGCTGAAACTCAATTTTTCATATTTCGGGAACACACCTGGTATCGATTTGATGTGAAATCTATCCCGAGCCCTTCAAAACCTAAAAATCGACATTCCAGAGCCTGAATTAGTAACACTTACGAAAATTGAACCGAAATTAATTCACAATCGAAGCCTTACATCATTAACCAACGCATATGAAATCTTACCATTATCGAATAAAAACCCCGAACACTTAAATCGCTGCAGAAGCCTCAACCAATTTTTGTTCTTTGCCTAAACCGAAAGTAACAAGAACAACCCCCTATTAACCACTTTGCGAAAAAGCGTTAAGAATCAATAAAACAAGACCTACCAAACAACGCAACTAGAAATTGTACAAAAGGAATCACTTTGAAAAATCAAAAGGAAAGAAGAAGAAACAATGGACAGGGAAGACGAGAGAACAAAAATGTCAAAACAGAAGGAATTAAAAAAAAAGTAGAAACCAATTTGATATACCCCAACTTCCCACTAACTACACAATCTCAACCACTTGAAATTTAAATTTAACCGAGACTCTATTAGAAAATTGAGCAAAAATTTACATTTATGCTTGTACAGGGATTCAAACACAGGACCTCTAACACAACAGACCCCGTTAGCAAAGGTGAGACTTGAACCCAAGACCTCCCCACACACACAAAACACTTAGCCATTGAAGTAGATACATATTTGTTTCAGATTTTACAGAAACATAACTAGATTTATCATGGCGTTACAACTCTACCCCCTAAAACAAATTTCGACCTCAAAATTTACCTGATTAGAACATATGAGGATACTGCTGATGCATCAAGTCCTTAGGTTCCCACGTGGCTTCCTCAGTGCCACCGCCATAGAGCCTTTACTAGCAGAATGGACTTCCTCCTCAAAATCTTAACATCTCAATCTAGAATCTGAACTAACTCCTCCTCAAAATTCAAGTCCGGTTTAACCTTGATCTCCTCAACAGAGACTATGTGGGATGGATCAAACCGATATTGCCTCAACATCGAGACGTGAAACACATCGTTGATACAGTCCAACTCTAGAGGTAGCTCCAACTGATAGGCAACCGATCTCACACGCTTCAGAATCTGATACGAATGAACCTAGGGCTCAACTTGCCCTTACAACGAAATCCCAGAACTCTCTTCCATGGAGAAACCTTAAGAAACACAAAGTCCCCCACAGAGTACTCAATATCTCGCCTCTTGAGATCTGCATAAGATTTCTGTCTACTAGAAGCTGCCTTAAGATGATTCCGAATCATTCTAACTTTATCTTCGATCTCAGAAACCAACTTAGGACTCAAAACCCGATGTTCACCCAACTCAGTCCAACATAGTGGACTACGACACTTATGACCATATAAAGCCTCGTAAGGCACCATCTGGATCCTAGAATGGAAACTGTTATTGTAGGCTAACTCAATTAGCGGCAGATAATCCTCCCAACTACCTCAGAAATTAATCACACAACTCTAAAGCATATCATCCTGTATCTGAATCACCCTCTCAGATTGACCATCGGTCTGAGTATGGAACGCAGTACTGAAGTCCAATCTCGACCTCAGAGCCTCATGCAATTTCTTCTAGAGCTGAGAAGTAAAGTGAAGATCTCTATCAGAAATAATCGAAATAGGAACCCCATGTAGTCTTACAATTTCAGTGATGTAGAGCTTCGCTAATTTTTGTAGATAATAGTTCGTTCAAACTGGAATAACATGAGCAAACTTGGTCAATCGATCCATGATAATCCTTCTTAATGGGTGTCAAGGGAAACCCACTAACGAAGTCCATCGCCATACGTTCCCATTTCCACAAGGGAATCTTAACGGGTTATAGCAAACCCGATGGAAACTGATGCTCAGCCTTAACTTGCTGGCACATTAGATAACGAGCAACAAAATTAGTAACTACACGTTTCAAACCTGGCCACCAGTATATCTCACGAAGATCGTGATACATCTTATTAACACCTGGATGTATAGCACAATGGCTACTATGCGCTTCTCTCAAAATCGACTGCCTCAAATCAAAATCATTTGGCACACAGATCTGACCTCAGAAACACAGAACTCTTTTGCTATTCAACCCAAATTCAGAAGTACTACTACCTTCAATCTGATGATACCGCAAACCCAAAGACTCATCCCCTAACTGCTTATCTCGACTCTGATCAATCCAAGTCGGCTTAACTTGCAACTCGGCTAACAGATTCTCATCATCAAACAGACTAAGTCGAGTGAACATCACTCTCAAATTAGTCATCGCTCTTGAGTTAGAGCATTGGCCACCACATTAGCCTTACCAAGATGGTACTCGACCCTGTAGTCATAATCTTTGAGCAGCTAGATCCATCGACGCTGCCTAATATTCAACTCCTTCTGGGTAAGGAGATACTTGAGGCTCTTGTGATCAGTGTAGATAATACACCTCTCACCATACAAATAGTGCCTCTAAATTTTCAATGCAAAAACCTCCACAGCCAGCTCGAGATCATGTGTCAAATAGTTCCCTTTATGTGCCTTAAGCTGACGGGATGCATAATCCACAACTTTTCCATCTTGTATCAGTACATGTCCCAAACTAAAGTGCGATGCATCACTAAAATAAACAAACTCTTTATCGATTTAGGTTGTATCAAAATAGGAGCCTGAGTCAGAATAGACTTGAACTTTTCAAAGCTCGATTGTTGTACAACAGTCCAGAAAAAAAGGAACTCCCTTGCGCAGAAGCTTAGTCAACGGAGTTGCAATCAGAGAGAACCTTTCAACAAAACACTGATAATAACCCGCCAAACCCAAAAAACTATGGATATCAAATACGTTCTTAGGCTGTTTCCAATCAAGTACAATGTCAATCTTTCTAGGATCAACTCGTATCCCCTCAGCAGAAATCAGGTACCCTAGAAAAGTTACCTCTCGCAACCAGAACTCACACTTGCTCAACTTAGCGTAGAGCTACTTCTCTCGCATTATTTGAAACACTACTTTAAGATGTTCATCATGTTCATCCTCAGTCTTAGGGTAAACCAAAATATTGTCGATGAAGACTATGACGAACTGATCTAAATATAGCTGAAAGACTTAGTTAATCAGATCCATGAATGTAGCTAGAGTATTTGTTAGACCAAAAGACATAACTAGGAACTCGTAATGCCCATAACGAGTCTTAAATGCAGTCTAATGAATATCAACATCCTTAACTCTGAACTGATGGTACCCAGATCGGAGATCAATCTTAGAAAATACCAAAGCCCCTTGGAACTGATCAAACAAATCGTCGACCCTCGGAAGTGGATCCTTATTCTTTACAGTCAGTTTATTCAACTGTCGATAATCGATGCACATCCTCATGGTCCGATCCTTCTTTTTAACAAACAAAACCGATGCCCTCCATGGAGACACGCTAGGACGAATGAAACCACGATCTATAAGCTCTTGAAGTTGAGCCTTAAGCTCAGTAAGCTCTTTCAGAGCCATACGGTATGGAGCGATAGACACCAGAGCTGTACCAGGTAGAAGCTCAATTCCAAACTCAACTTCTTGATTTGAAGGTAAGCCGGTAACTCCTCAAGGAAGACATCTAGAAAATCCCTCACTATTCTGATATTTCCAACAGAAGAGTCCTAAGAAACAAAGACACTAACATAAGCCAAATACGCCTTACACCCTTTTCGAACCAATTTCTTAGCCATAAGTGCAGAGATCAAATTGGACAAATAATCTCGGCGCTCACCGATCATAACCACCTCCTTATCATCCTCAGTTCTCAAAATGACCCTCTTAGTCATACAATCCAAACAAACTTGATGCTTAACCAACCAATCCATTCCTAAGACCAAGTCAAATTCCCCAAATGGAAGCTCCATCAGATCTGCCAGAAATATCACCCTTGCACCTCTAATGGAACGTCTCTATAAAGTTTACAAACCCAAACAGACCCAGCGGACTCGATCAAGACAAGAACCTCACTAGAAGTGCTCTTAAGAAATCCCGTGTTTCGGATACTGATACTAGCTACATAGGAATGTGTAGAACCTATGTTTATCAGAGCAGTATAAGGTACATCAAAAATAAAGAATGTATTGGTGATAACATCAAAAGCATCTCTGTCCTCTCGGCATCGCGTAACATAAACCAACGCAGGTTGCCTCACTTCAGTCTAACTTGCACCTCTGCTCGGTGCTCTCTGCCCATGACCCATACCTTTACCACCCTTAGCTAGTCCACGACCCTTAAGTGGCTGCTAAACTACCTTCTGAGGCTATGCAAACCCAATCCCGAAGCTTTCATTTGGTCAACCCGCTGTGGACACTCTTGAATCCAATGCTCCAAAGATCCACACCTCAGACAAGCCCCTATCCTCTTCTAACACTCGAACAGATGGTGCCTACCACAATCTCCACACTCGCCTAGTCTCAATAGTGAGTGAAACCGAAGTCTCACTTGTATCTAGATGTGGCATAATACCCAAAGAGAAAGACTAAGGTCGAGCCCCCTTACGGGCTCTACCACGGCTACGAATACCACATCTGTAAGTTCCACAAGTGCTCATTGTAAATTTCTAAATTTTATCTACATTATAAAATTTTATGCATCAATTCTAGTATTTATTAACATATGTTTTATTCATAAATTATCAGAAGTTCAGAATTGTTTTCAGAGGTTTCAATTTCTAACTATTTCAATGCAGTCTCAGAAAGTGCTATCTACAGTGTTTCAAAGCAGTTCTATCTAAGTACAAAGATACTTACAGGATCGACATCGAAGACTCGGTGTACCACATGCCTTCTCAACTTAGTCAAATTATTGAAAGCCAATTCTTTTTGAAACAAAATTTTGGAACCCAAAATTCATAGCCTGAGTTTTGCAAACTTGGCTCTAATACCACTAAATGTAACACCTCAAACCGGTCTAGACGTTATGGTCAAATTCGAATGTGTCACAAAAGGGTTTTGAAAACATAGTCGTCTCGTCCAAATAATTCACGTTTCAAAATTTGTATTCATTTATACCAATTTTTGAAAGTGTTACTTAATCCAATTATTTGCTAAAACGTAATCTATAGCAAAAGTTCAATAAAATTGTCATATTTAAAAAAAAGCAGTTCATGTTTTTAGAAAACCTTGGTTATTGGAAACTGTGTTTTTAACAAGTCGTCTAGATAAAATATTAAACAAAAACCAAAACCCAAAAATTAAGAAAATAGTTCGAAAAGTCCAATTACTAAAAAACTCCCAAAAATAACCTTTAAATAAATAAAACCCTTAGTTAACTCAATTCATAAACTAATGGTCACCGTAAGACTCTGCTGCACCGATCTGTCTAAGTCTGTGGATTGCCTAAACAAAACAGAAAAATAGAGGTGAGTTTACGTAAACTCAGTGTATAACCCAAAAGAAATAAAGAAGCAAACATACAGAAACATCATATACAATCAGATACAGATTCGGGCTTATGCCCATCTCAGATACAGATAACAGAATCAGATGTATAGGTCAGATATACAAAATCCTACCCCTATCCTCTACACACCAACTCGACCATTCCAACACACCATGTGGGGTTAAAAACACCCACCCATCCCTACACACCATATTGTGTCATTTAGACACATGTCAAATAATGTGCAGTCAAGCTACCGGAATAAAGACGATGATCACCGTACAGAAAACTTTCTCCTCATAAACAAATCCCACACCAAATCAGATATAGATAATATATGTAGAAGTAACAGATTAAACATGCTCAACATGTCTATATACAGATAACGGAGCAATCAGACATGCATAGCATTATCTACTCAGAATAGAATATCAAACTATCAGATCCACAGTTCTAGGGTTTGATTAGCCCTTACCGGCCCTACAGTAGGCCTACAGTCGATCGGAATGACCCGTGCAACCCTAGGGAAAATTTTAGAATTATGTGCCCACATGCTTGTGTGGGCCCACATGTCGAGATTGGCCTTGCCCGTGTGGCCCATGCGGCCTGGCTCGAAATCCACACGCCCGTGCGACATGCTCGTGTGGGCCTTCACACCCAACCTAGCCAAGCCCGGGTGGCTCGCACGGCCTTGCACACGCCACCACACGCCCGTGTCTAAAGGACGGCCATGCCTTCGTTGAATATACGGTCGTGTCTCACACACGGCCACCAATATGGCCGACCATACACCCGTGTGGTGTCAAAAGTGGCCATTTTTGGCTTTTGCCGAAACACAATTTTTTACGTGTTGAGAACACACCTGGTATCGATTTGATGCGAAAATTATCCCGAGCCCTTCAAAACCTAAAAATTGGCATTCCAGAGCCCGAATTAGTAACACTTATGAAAAATCAACCGAAATTAATTCACAAATGAAGCCTTACACCATTAACCCACGCACGTGAAAACTTACCGCTATCAAACAGAAACCCCGAACACTTAAATCGCTGCAGAAGCCTCAGCCAATTCTTGTTCTTCGCCTAAATCGAAAGTAAAAAGAACAACCCCCTCATTAACCACTTAGCCAAAAAGCATTAAGAATCAATAAAATAAGACCTACCAAACAATGCAACTGAAATTGCACAAAAAGAATCACTTTAAAAAATCGAAAAGGAAAGAAGAAACAATGGACAGGGAAGACAAGATAATAGAAACGTCAAAACAGAAAGAATTTTTTAAAACAAATAAAACAAAAACCAATTTGATATACCCCAACTTCCCACTAACTACACAATCTCAACCACTTCGGAATTTAAATTCAACCGAACTCTATCAGACAACCGAGCAAAAATTTACATTCATACTTGCATAGGGATTCAAACACAAGACCTCTAATACAACAAACCCATTTACCACTTGAACCAGCAGGCTCATTCTAATATGAATTAACAAACAGATCTATATAAGTCCACTCAACAAGGGTAAGGCTTGGATCAAAAATAACAAAAATTTGCAAAGGTGAGACTTGAACCCAAGACCTCCCACACACGCCCAGAACACTTAGCCACTGAAGCAGATACATAGTTGTGTCAAATTTTATAGAAAAACAACTAGATTTATCAGGGCTTTACATGCACACACGTTAGTGAAATAAACAGTAATGTAAAATATTTATTTAAATCACAAGATTGAACCAAAACAATATAGATACTCGTATATATAAAATCTAAAAAAAACATAATAAAGACTGGATCGAAATATTATACTCGTAGGTAGGCGGGAAAAACGGAATAGTAGTTGAGGTCTATTTTCACAGTTTCTTGAAGACAGATCGACCGCTCCTTTGGTGCTTAAAAATGTTGGTCAACTGTCTCCCAGGATACAACAACGAGATAAGCACGACAGTAGCACGACTACAGTGATCAACAAACTATAGCCTTACCTTCATCTATCATCGAAAACGGTTTGAAAAATATGCAGGGAAAAGATCTCTCAAGATTTTGGAAAATTCAGTGTGTATCTTTTCTTGCAGATTATTTGGTTTTATAATAAAATTCAAATGAAGAAATTTTGACTAATGGAGCCAATAACGTCCGTGAATTAATGAGCCATTAAACCCAAATTATCATTTTAATTAAAGGAGCCATTAACTCCCTTTAATTCCAAATAGATAAGCTCTACTAAAAAAAATAAGATTACATATTGGCCTAAAATATCCGCAGGCCTAGAAAGGCCTGACCGGTCCGAACATTTCACGTCACCCACATCGTGCGCCCCCAACCTCGGCAAGTTTGGATTTGCACCCCCTTGTGAGCGAGGGAGAGCATTAGTTTAGTCATTCAATAACCACCAAGTTGGTTCATATATATAAACATATTCCACACTTGATATCTAACCAATGTAGGACTAAGTTTTCCATTTTCCTCAACATAATTCACAAGTGGCTTACTTTGAGCTTCAATTTCTCATTCATAATTCAACCATTTTGAGCATATGATATACCCTCTCTCTTTTTTTACAAAAGAGCATATGATATACCGTTGTAAAGGTCTCATGGGGTAGAATATAAAACCAAAAATCTATTTTTCCATCAATAACAGATTTTATTACGGTGGAAAATTTTGATTACGGTGGGTGAAAATGGTTACAAGGACCCAATTTTTTTTTAAATTTAACTCAAACAGATATATTCGATTCGATTCAATTCAAATTTCAACTCACTCGACTCGATTCTAGAAAATTTCAAATCGAGTTAAGATGATAAAATATGATTCGTCAACTCGATTAACCCGAAATTTTTTCATTCGATTTGATCGAACACTCACCCCTATGCTTGATGGCAAAGGAAATTCATTAGAATTCTTCTTGTTTATATATATTTTGTTAAATCATGTTAATTTTACACAATTTTATAATTTTTATATAATTAATATTATAAAAAATCTTATTAGATCTATCTATATAATTTTACTTTTCATATACTTACTTTTGGAATCATCTAATTTTTTCTATCTTAGCGATTAAAAATATTGTTTTAAATATATAGTTTATTAGAAAAATAATGTAAAAATAGATTAAAGAAAAAAAATAAGACTTTTAGGCATGAAATATTTTATTTTGATGTTGTGGTTAAGAAAATGGATTTTAAAATTTAAATTTGTATTTCATTTTCTATATAAATTGTAAGATAAAATGCATACATGAAAATAAATGAGTTAGGTTTCGATGTAATATCTATTTGAAAAGTATAAAAGAATCAACTTGTTAAAATCATACATTCAAATTTTCAAAATCACTAGTTAAGTAGCATATATATCCATGGTTTTGATAAATAATCATGAATTTTATAGTTGGATATGTATTATCACTTGATTAAATGAAACATTTGCTAAGAATCAAACTACACTAGTGAAGTGGTGCTAAGGAAGTAGGCACTCCTTCACCATCAACTATGAAAAATATCAAACCCACTGAATAAAAAGGAGTTGCTTATGTAGTTCGGTTTCTCAACATTTGCGGAGCCTAACTCGGTAAGAAATATCCACTCTCTTCAACAATAACAATAAGTGATCCTAATCTATCAAACTTGTGATAATTTTTCTCAATTTTGTAACTTGAAGACTCGATACTCTCACCACTAAATTCACCCATTGTGAATTCAAAAAGTAAAACCACAACATAAATGTTTTACTATCAAGATGCACTAATACTATAAGGTTCCTCACTTAAAACAAACCAAGTGCTCATTTCTCTTGGTACATAAACCTATACCACTCTCTCAATTTATAAAGAATCTTTCGAAACTTTCTAACATAGAGGCGATCTATTAGAATCCCTATAAAACATCCACTAGATAACATGAATACAATATAATAATAAATAAGGCTGATCCAATTTCTTTGATTTAAGAGTATAGATAAGGGTGATCCAATTCAATCCAATCTTTAAAATATTTTTTCCCCAAGTGATATGGTCTTCATTGATAGACTAGATATTGTCCATATACTCAACATAACTTATATAAATCATTCAATAAATTGCCAACACTTAAAATATGAATAATGCCTTTTCATAATTTTGATGGTTAGGGAGTGTGCACTCTTTTGTAACCAAATTGCTAATTTCATATTTTTCAACATCACTTAATTTACACTAACTATGAAATCTAGATCCAAGGCCACAAACACTACTAGAAGCCTAAAATTATCCACCCTTATCCATACCTTGAACCTAGCCAAGTCATAACCTTGTAAAGACTTATTGATTTAGATTGGTATGCTAACTACACTAGAGGAGAGGAGTTATTGAGTACAACATATGAAGACATAAATTAAACCTTAGGATTGTTTCTTAGCTTAATCTAAGAAATAGAAATTGATTGGGAAGAACAAATTGCACAGTCAATAAAGGTATAATTCAAAGCATGATTTTGTTAGCATTTTTAATACTTGAGAAAATTGGTTTACGAATGCACATAAGTTAAACGTTTGCAAAATTGATTTGAGAGTATAATATCACTAATACAAGACCATGGGGGGAAATTAATTCTGTGTAATCATAATTTTTTTTTATTCTTAAGTCTTTGATGCCAATCTAGTGTTGTTTGGGTCATATTAACTAGGTTGGATAGTGTCATCACTCGGGACGAGCAATGAATTAAGTTTGGGGGTATGATAACACTAATGTATAGCATTATTTAAGTACTTTTCAGCAATGGCATCCTCGAGAGTTGTAGAGTTCGTGGACCGATCTTGTTTTAAATGTGGATCCTCGCACCATTTTATTCGAGAGTGTCCGATGTTAATGAGTAGAATATGGCGCAGACTCTGTACCGAGCAAAGGCATCAAGACGGGCGCACCACCCTGCATTCCGCAATGTAGTGGTAGTCAAAGAGGGACGAAGAACACAGTAGCCTCGATCCGAGGCTAGAGCTCCACCTAGAGCTTATGTTACTCGAGCTAGGAGGATACCGCTTCTCCGTATGTTATTACCAGTACTTTTACCCTTTATGATACTACCGTGATTGCATTGATTGATCCCGGTTCAACCCATTCATATGTATGTGAAACTCGGTATTCAAGAAGACTCGCCATTGAGTCTCATCGAGTTTGTGATTCGTGTATCCAACCCTTTGGGTAGATGTGTGTTTGTTAATAAAGTGTAAAAGTTGCCCATTGATGATTCGGATTTTTGCTTTCCAATGATTTAATGTCATGTTTTCGATGAGTTTGATATAATTTTGGGAATGGATCGCTAACTTCGCATGACGCAATGGTGAATTGTAAAAGAAAGCTTATTGATTTGAAATGCCGTAATCGGTGAGATCGCTGTAATTGAATCTAGTGATTTAAGTGGGTTTCTACAAGAATATCTTCGATGTTAGCCTGTAAGTATGTGAGAAAAGGTGCGAGTTTATTTGGCCTATGTATTGATAATAAAGTGTTCAAGAGCATATTGAGTCTGTACTGGTTGTGTGTGAGTACCAGACGTGTTTTCCGAGGAATTACCGAGTTTACCACCAGAGAGAGATTGAGTTCTAGATTGAATTAGTAACGGAACGACCGATCTTGATAGCTCCGTATCGAATGGCACCTACCGAAGTTAAAAGAGTTGAAATTGCGCTTGCAAGAGTTGATGATAGGGTTTTGCACGGCCAAGTTTTTCCCCTTGGGTGCACCGTTCTTTTCGTGAGAAAGAAAGATGGAACGATGCTAATGTGTATTGATTATCTAAGAATCAATAAGGTAACTATAAAGAATAAGTACCCATTACCTCTGATTGATGATTTGTTTGATCACTTGAAAGGGCGCCAGATTTTCAAGATAGACTTGAGGTCGGGTTATTATCGCCATTGAGCCGTGGATACAGATGTGCCAAAGACCCATTTCGGACGAGGTACGGACATTTCGAGTTTTTGGTAATGCCTTTGGGCTTACTAATGCACCGCTATTTTTTGGATTTGATGAATCGGGTTTTAGACAGCTTTTGGATCGATTTGTGGTAGTGTTTATTGATGACATATTGATCTACTCCAAAGATGAAATTGAACACACTTAACATTTGAGGTTAGTACTACAAACTTTGAGATCATCACCGATGCGAAGTTTAGTAAGTGTGAGTTCGGATGAAAGAGGTCGCTTTTTTGGGACATGTGGTTTCAAAGATCGTGCATTCGAGTTGATCCAACAAAATCTCTGGCTATACTTGATTGGAAGCCACCGAAAATGTTTTTTAGATTTCAAGTTTTTGGGACTCATGTTACTATCGACGATTTGTGAAAGATTTTTCTATGATAGTTACCCGCTGACAAAGTTATTGTAGAAAGATGTCCGTTCGAGTGGTCAAAAAATGTCGAAAAGTTTTGATCATTGAAAGCCCTTTTGATGTAAGCTCCAGTGTTAGTTCAAATTGAATCGGGTAAAGAATTTGTTGTTTATTCGATGCTTTGAATGGTTTGGCTGCGCTTTGATGCAGGAAGGCAAAGTGGTAGCCTATGCTTCAAGACAATTGAAGCCGCATGAAAGAAATTACCCGACGATGATTTAGAAGTGCGACCATTGTGTTCGTGATTGAAGATTTACGCCATTACTTATTTGGTGAGAAATGCCATGTTTACTCGGATCACAAAAGTCCAAGTACCTAATGACTCGTAAAGACTTAGATTTGAGACAAGCAGTGGCTAGAATTGTTGAAAGACTATGAATTGATGATCTTAGATTTCGCAAGTTAAAGATGAATGGATTTTGTATCCGGCCTTCCTATGACACCAAGTAAGAAAGATGCCGATGGGTTATAGTTGATAGATCGACTAAATCATTTCATTTTGTGCCGATTCGCATGTAATTTTCACTCAATAAACTTGTGAATTGTATGTATCGCAAATTGTAAGGTCGCATGGTGTACCGAGTTCCATTGTGTCGATAAACCCGAGATTTACGCCGCAATTTTGGAAGAAGTTGCAATATACTTTGGGTACTAAACGCATTTTAGTACGACCTTTCATCCGCAGATGTATGGTCATCCGAGCGAACTATTCGGATACTTGAGGACATGTTGAGATGTTGCTTTTTGAGTTTGAAGGCATGGGAACGATACCTACCTTTGATTGAATTTGCTTACAATAATAGCTTTCAATCTAGTATCAAAATGGCGCCTATGAAGCCTTTACGGCAAAAGTGTCGAACACCATTATATTGGACCGAGCTCTGAAAATAAGATACACGGGTTGATTTGATTAAAGAGACCGAATAAAGTGGTCATGATCAAAGATAATTTGAAAGTCGCATCGATCGACAAAAGTCCTATGCTGATTTGAAACGTAAAGATATTGAATTTGATCGAGATCGAGTCTTTTAAAGGTTTCACCATGGAAGAAAGTGTCCGCTTTTGGCCGGAAGGCAAGTTGAGCCCGAGGTTCATTGGACCGTATGAAATCATTGAACGCGTTGGGCTGCTTGCTTATAGATTGAAGCTACCTCGAATTAGAAAAGATACACGACGATTTCATGTTTCTATGTTCGTAGATACGATCGATCCGTCACATGTGATTGCTCCGTTCGAGATTGAGATACAACTGATATGACGATGAGGAAAAATCGATCCGTATCTTAGCTCGGAAATAAAAGAGTTGAGAAATAAAAGAATTCCGTTAGTGAAGGTTCCGTGGAATCATCACGGAGTTGAAGAGGCTACGGGAGCCCGAGGATTCAATGAAGCAACAATATCCGACTTTGTTTAACGGTAAGATTTTCGTGGACGAAAATCCTTAAGGGGAGAGAGTTGTAATGCATCAATTTGACCCTAATCGGAACGGTGGTTTTGACCACGAATCCGAGTCGTAAATATAGTGATATTTATTTTATTTTATGTGATGTATGTTGAATTGTGTGAATTTGATTGTTTGGTGTGCTTGAATAAAGAGAAAGGATCTAATAGGTAAAGTATAAAAGTAACATTCAATAAATTGAAAGGTTTAATTTAAGTGTAATATAAATAGAAGGGGTTTGCATGTCAAATAACCCAAAATGTGGGTAGTGGATCAAGAATGATGAGTAAATATATATATATATATAATAAGTGATTATATGTTAATGGCATTTTAAATGATTATTTTAAGTAATGAAAATGAATAAAGTAAATTAAAGAAAATAAGAAATACATTTTGACTTCTTTCTTTCATCTTCCTCACCATTTTCACGAAACAAAAGAGTAAGGAGACAATTTTAGCTTCCATGGCGGCCTTTGCATGTGCCATTAAGGTGAGGTATTTAGCTTAATTTTGATAAATTCTTGCTTGGTTGTGTTAGTTTTCATGAATGCTATCACATATATGAAAAAGATTTTGAGTTTAAAGCTCATCCTAGGTTCGCCATGGATGAGCATTATGGTTTTGTTATGTTTGATGAGAGAACCTTGAAAATATTTAGGACATCTATATGTTGAATAAGAAATTTTAGATAATAGGTATGTGTTAAGGTTTGAATTTTTCTTGAAATGAATAGATGAGAACATGATTGCATAAAATAAATAGTTATATGAACTTGTGAATGAGGGAAAGAGATTCTGGCTTAAGGGGTTAGACCAATTTCATGAAATTCTTGTGTTTTATTTGGGGACTAAATTACAAGGAAATCGAAACTAAGGGGTAAATTTGTAATTATATAAATTATGTATATATGGGTGATATTAATTCATTTTAACTAATGAAAGGTTAAATTGTACAAAGATTGAATTGTATAGATTCGCATAAGGGTAAATAGCATTCTACCATGGAGTATAAAAATTTAATTAAGTACATATTGTGTATGGTATGCTTGGGACTTAATTGAAAAGTCATGAAATATTAGGGTAAAATAGTAATTTACCCATTTATGTGCTTAGGGACTAAATTGAGATGAATTGTGCTTGAATAAGCTAAATTTAATATGTTTTAGATCAAGAGCAAAGAAAACGAAAGTTAGATCTAGAAAGACGAAGGTTATCGAATAGCCGATTCGCACTACTTATCGACAACCGAGGTAAGTCTTACAAGTATAGATTATCGAATTAGTATGAATGTACTAAATGATGTTATTCAATAAAGTTTTGTATAAATTCTTATGTTACTTTAATGAAAGTATTGGTATGGGATTGGTTGAAATTTTATATAAGTGATAGTGAATTTGAAATGAAATGTTGTTATATCTCTAAATGAGATGGTATGTCAAAGTGACTTGAATAATGTGTGTTTTATGCTGATTGATAAATGTTTAGTAGCTATTTTTGTATATTTCTATTGAATAATAGATATTGAAAGGTGTTAGTGAATATTACATTTTTGGTAAATTTTGGTAATATCCCTAAACGGGTCTAGTAGTTTGGTATATTTTTGGAGTTCCGAGTGTGAAACTAGGAATTTATAAGGTTCCTAGTAATTTTAATTTAGTTTAAGAGGTTAATTTCATCTAAAATTGATTAAAAGATAATCCGAAAAATAAAAAATGTAAATATTTTTGAAAAATTAATTTTAAAGATTTTAAATAATTATTAGTGGACATAATGAATTTGGATTGAAAAAGAATTTTAAAATATTTTTTATTGGGTGTAATTTGAGTAAAATTTAAATATTAATTAAATATGATTTAATTGTAAACAAAGGAGATTTTATAGTATTTATATGGCAAATAAACCTTAAAATTCAGAAATTTGGAGGGAAATGATTAAACGGTAATGTAAGGGAAATGTGGGAGTGGCCATTAGGCAAATTTCCCCATTTTTAAATTTCTAGTGGGTGGTTTCAATTTTAAAACTAATGTATCTAGCCCACTTTTCACACATTTTATATCATATTAGAGAGCTTTAAAATTCGTTTTCTTTGCATGATTTTAAAGATCTATCATCAAAGAATAGATCCAACCAATTTCCTTCTCAAAATACTCTCTCAATTCACCCAAAATTATTCTTAAAAGTAGCCATGAATATTCTGAAATTTCTCAAGTTTCTTGAATCAAGATTTTCAATCAATGAATTTAGAGCGAATCAAAGGTAATCTTCAGTCCTAAACTTATTTTTATGATGATTAGAAACATTTTTACATGATTTGAGACTCAATTAAAGGATTTTTATCAATGTCATCTTCTTCCAAGAACATATGGGTATCTAATGGTGGATCTTGAATTTTGAGAGGAAATCCACAAATCAATGGATGTTCCAACTCAAAATGGATCTATTAAAAGATCCTTTGATCTTATTTATCAAGATTAAACATGATTTTTGAGGTAATTTAAAGAAATTTGAATTTCATCATCTTCATGAACCGATTTTCTAAAATTTTGTGAAATTGATTTTGTAACAACCCGTTTTTTTAGTCAAATCAAAACAGTGGTTTTGGGACCAAAAATTCAAAGTCAAAATATTTATTTTATTATTATTTTAACATGATAATATGATTGTGTGAAAATTTTGTTAAGAAATTTTATCGTTTGAGTGATTAATTTGATAAAAAAAAAGACTAAATTGCTTAAAATGTAAAACTTGTGTTCTATTAGCTAAAGGTGTCTAATAGCTACGGAATATTAAAGTGGAGGTCCTTATGTGGTAATTAGACTATTGGTTGCTTAAGTTGACATTTATGGACATCTTTTAAATGTTTTTAATAGTTTATAACCAAGGTTAATTAAGTAATTTAGCAATTAAAGTTAATTAAAATAAAACAAAATTTAAAGTCACCATCTTCAAATGTTCTTTAACCAAAAATTTAAGGGAGAAGAAGCCATTGTTAGGTTTACATTCGACCAAGCTTCTCATGCTCATTTAGGTACGATTTTTGTCTTGTTTTTAATGATTTCTATGTTTTTGAGATCGTTACAGCTTAGTTTAGCTAGCCCAGGGACTGTTTTGCAAAAATGTTAAATGTTTAGAGTTTTTCCATTGATGAATCTATGTATGTTTTGATGTTTGATGATAGAAAATGCATGTTTGTTGTTAGATAAACAACATTTGTAAAGTGATTTTTGACAAAATTATCAATTAGGGGTTAAATTGTGAAATGTGTAAAATTTGTGTTTAAATTGTGAAATAAATGAAAAATATGAGCTGCTAGGGACCTAATTGAAATTCGTGCATGGGTTTTGGTTGAATTGCATGAATTTGTGATTTTATGAAATAAGGACTAAATTGTAAAAATGTGAAATATTAGAGGTAAATGTGTAAAATTTCCTTAATGTATAATTTGGACTAAATTGAATAGAGAGATTATTAAATAAGTTAATTTTGATTATATTTAGATCAAGAAAGGCGAAATACGAATTTAGATCAGGGAAAGAACAAAGTTTTGGATTAATCGACTTAATTCGCCATTTTTGCATTCGAGGTAAGTTCGTATGTAATAAGCATTTTTATAATTGTGTTTTAAATGCTTTGATATTGCATAAATTGTAAATATGACCTTACGGACATGTTTGATGACAATCGGCAAGTGTGAAGTCCCGGTTGAACCTTAGGAATAGTTTAGGATACAAATGATATGTCATTAGGGGTTATGTGATTTGGGTGCTGGTCCATATGTCCTACCGGTGGCTGAGTTATCTAGCATGTGCTGCAGATACTCACCAGCTTGTGTGAGCAGCACCGTGTAGCTTCACCATGACCGTCAGGTTGTGTGAGTAGATCTGTTGATAGCTCGAGAGTGGGCATTATATGTGATACAAGATTGAGATAGCTTCGGCTATATTTGTGGCACTTAGGGTGCGAGATTCATGAGTATCCAAAAGTATTCAAATGGTTCAATGGGTATGTCAAAGATGTGGATAAGTATGAGTTTGATACGGAATGGTACAGGTATGTACATGAACCAAGCAATCCATTGAAATAAGGAAAATTATGAAAGTTACATCTAACTTTGTGAATGCAAATGTGGTAGGTTGGTGATTTATTATAAGCTATGTTATGTTATGTTTTATTTGCTTAATTTGAACATATATGATGAGTTGATTTAAATGTTATACGAACTTACTAAGCTTTATAGCTTACTTTGTTTAATTTTTTGTGTTTTATAGTGAAATCAAAGCTACTCGAATTCGGGATTGTCGGAGACTTCATCACACTATCCAACTATCACCTTGGTACTTTTGAACTTAAGCTTTTTGAGTATATGGCATATATAGGAACTTTGGTCATTTTGATATATGTATTGGTAATGAATTTAGCCATTTGAATTGGCTTGTAAATGTCTAAAGTTTAGTTTTGTATAGAGCCATGAAAGTTGGCTTAATTTGGTTGGTTTGGTTGTGTATATATTAGTGTATATGGCTTGTGTTATGAATTTGATAATGGGTATTGTGTAAGTCAACTGGTTGATGATTTGAAATTTTGTATGCTTGTAAACTTAGGCAAATTAATGCATGTTTGAAAGTGTCCATTTAGTTGAGTTGAGAATGTGAATATGGTATAAAATGGAATAGCATATTGTAGTATATGTGTGCCTTGTTGTTGTTGGTATGAAAATGGTTTGACTGATGCTTGGTTGAGATTAGATGAATGCCTACATATGCTATGTTTTGGTGTCAATTGGGTTGGTTTAGGTGTGCACAAGTTTGGATGGAAAAATGGCTTGGTATATAGCCTATTTTTGTCCACATGGGCAAAGACACGGGCATGTGTCTCAGCCATGTGTGACACACGGTCAGGTTACACAGCCATGTGTCCCCTGTTGTTGAATTAAAAATCAAGTCAGTATGCTCCACACGGCCCAACACACGGACGTGTGATTGGCCATGTGGCCTAAGTCAGTATACCCTACAGGTTTGGCACGGCATGGCACACAGGCGTGTGTGGCCATTTTTAGGGCACATAGGCTAGCCATATGGCCGTGTGACCCAAGTCAGAGAGTTACACGGGGTCAAACACGAGTTGGGACACGGCCTATGACACGGGCATGTCTTTGGCTATGTGAGACACATGACTGGGCCACATGGGTGTGTGTCCCCTGTATTTCACAAAATTTTCTAAGTGTCCCAAAAGTTTCCTAAGTTATCGTTTAGTCCTAAACCACCCCGAATTCATGTTTTAGGCCTCGTAGGCTTATACTTGTTGAATGATGATTATTTGGAACTTGCAAATGTAGGTGAAATATAAGTGTAATTGTATAATATGTTCGATAATGCTCCATAACCCTATTCTGGCATTGAATACGGGTGAGAGGTGTTACAGATTTAAAGATGAAATCAATGCTTAGTATTAGTGTTTGGTCTAGTATTGATGATTGGAAGTGTTTAAGAGGGCTGGAGAGATCGATTTTGTGAGGAATCAAGTTTTTGACTTGATGTTTCAAATTTGGTAAGGTATCTTTGTGAGAGGATTTCGATTAGTATAGTTAATTAAAATTCGTGTTTATTATAGCATTGGAAAGGTGGTAATGTCTACTTTATCACAGTTGAAGCTCTGAGTCTTGAAGAGGACCGAGTTAACTGGATTGAAGCTTGGATTTGCTTGGTTGATCACTTGTTTGTGGTAGAATAAATTGTGTAGTGACTATTTTTAAGGGTGATTTGGTAATTTAACCCTCATTTATGTTTAATTAGTAGCTTAGTTGATGATTTCAATTGACTAATTATGGTGGAATGGCTGATTTTTGCAAGATTGATATTATATGTGCAAGAGTTGAATTTTATTGAATAATGGTAAGTAAGTAGTTCGGTGATTTTGTGAATTTTAAGTAGGCTAATTATATTAATGATTAGAGCATGGTTACTGGAGTTTTCTTATCATGATATATTGGTGTTACAATTGGTCTTGATTTAATTGGATGTTAAATGGTTGTGTTACATGTTACACATAAGCATTTTGTCACATTAAATAGAGCACAATAATGACTAATTTATATGCTATGTTAGACTTAATATATTAGCAACACGCATGGTGGATCCATTGGATATAGTTGGCATGCCATAGGATTTGTGAGTACTCACCTTTATTTGTGACATTATGAGCATATGGCTCTCGAGACTGATTTGTTTAAAGTAGATAAGGGAGTGTTGAGAATGAGTCTCCACTCATTAGGTTATTTGTAGCGCTATAAGGGAGCATGTGCTTCGGCCCTCTCAACTCGGTGGATTGTATTTGATATTTGTGGGAGTTCAGAGATTCGTTTATCCAATGTATGATCAGCTGATTAAGCCATGAGAAGTGTACGCCAATATATTTATGTGTGATTATTGTTATATCATTCAATGTTTGTAAGCCATGAATAATTTATTCTTGATATTGATAAAGCATATGGAAATTAAAGTGACATGTTTCATTATTATGGCTAATAATTGGTGATTGATTGGATGTGATTTAAGCATGATTTGGATTTTGATTTACTAGTCATTTTTATTAACATTCACTAAGTTTTTAAAGCTCACACCCTTACAATTTGTGCAGATAATTGTCGGGCTTGAGGAGCTAAGGAACCGAGCAAGAGAGTTCCAAGAGATTTAGGCTTGGTAGAGTTTTTATTATACATTTTAGAGACTGTAATCGGGCATTGTTGAACTCTTGGGAATTAGTTTAATTTTTATTGTAATTGGATTTTGGACATTTGACATTTTATTTTGGATGGTTTTTTAATAATTTTGAGGCACGTTTAAGTTTAATTATTGAATGATTTAAGGTGTATTGTTGCTTGATAACATGGTGATTGATAACATGGTGTGTGAGGCATGAAATTTATACTAACGATTGTTTAAATGAAGCTTCCATAAAATGGTTTACTAGCGACTAAGATATGCAACTTGTTTGATTTATTCGGTGTTTGTTATGCATGAAATTGATTGCCTAATTCTATATAATTGAGACTTAATTGATGTCAATAAACTCAATTGAAGGTGTATGTATATATGTTAATTAATCGTAGTTAAATCGGGTTTAATTGGCCATTAAAATATGAAAAATCGGGTTTTAAAATGAGTTTTTCACAAAAATACGTGAAATGGTTTTCACACGGGTGCCTGCTTGTCCACATAGGCTTGTGAGGGGTTGTACATGGGCATATGGAGACTAGAGCTATCACACACGGGCGTGTGGGATTTCCACACGAGCATGTGAGATCAGTCTAAAATTTTTTCACGACTCAAACATAGTCCCTTATAATAAAACTTGAATTAGACATAGAAAATGAACTCAAATTAAGCTAAAATTTTTAGGCTTGCACAATTTAACTAAAAGAAGGTTAGTAAACACTTAGATCTAAATTCAGGTTAGTTTTACCGTAGGTGGTAAAATGATAAAAATGCCCGTAGGTTAAATTACCTAAGAAAAGTTTAAAATTGGTTTATAATTTGCTTCCACGTTAATAAATAACTAATAATTAGATAAGATTGAGGTGTTATAAGGTTGAGGTGTTTCTTGGATGGTCGTTAGCCGAAGAGTCACTTAGGTGGCTAATGTAATGCTTCGAATTCGGGCTGGTCCGTCCCAGTCGGGTTTGGGTATCATAATTTCATGCTAAAATATGCAATTTTATCCTTGAAATTAGCTATTGAAGTCTACGCAATGCCACAGTAATGTTGCAGCAGAGCCACAAGCCTCAAGACCAATGGGAACAAGCTCGCCTGCACAGCTCTTGTGCTCAACTCACAAGAAACACTTGTAGACAGGTTTGCAATATCCAGATTGCATTGCTTGAAGATAGCTCGCACTTAACTAATTAGTAGCTCTCCTAATTCTCATGTACAGTGCTTAGAGACAGCTCACAAAACATAGCTCGCAGCTTTCCTACTCATAATTCATCATCTCACAACACGAATGTAACACCCTTTACCCGTATCCTTTGCGAAAATAGGGTACGAGGTATTACCGAACTTAATCACATATAACTGATCATTTTTGAGTCACAAATTTCCATTCAAATTTAAAACTTTTCATTCATAATCATATTGTCCCTTATACGGGCCTACTGTAACACCTCGAACCTGGCCTAGACGTTACGACCAGATCTGGCATGTCACATAAAAGGGTTGTTTAAAAACCGCGCGTTCGTTTAAAAACTTCGTATTCTTTTTGGAACTCTGAGCTTTGTTGTTTGTGAAATTTAGATTTGATTTTATGATTCTCTTGTAAAAACGTTATTATTGTTATTTCTGAAAACATCATTTATAGTAGAAATCGGATTCAGTAATTTGCAGAAACGTGATATTTTGAAAACAGTTATTAGCTTTTTAAGAAAACCCAGAGTTAAATTGTTTATAATTTGAATATAACTGAAATGAAAGTTTAAAAGAAAATTAAGTCCAATGGCCTTATTACAAAAGAAACCAAACCCAAATTAAAATAATCTTAAAATGAAGCAAAATCGTAATTTACTAAAGTTTGAGAAATACTCCGACGTATGGCCACCACCGAGTCCTCCACGGCTCCAAATCCTCTAAGGCTAAGGATTACCTGCACAGTTAAAAACAGGATGAATTTAAGAGAACTCAATGTGTAATCCCTAAATGGTCTCTAACTGGGCCTGAGTCCTTATAGCACCAATATGGACCTAAGCTTATAATCATGATAATGCAAACAGTAAAATGCAACCCAACCCAATCCAACCATCACACCTCCCGTACCAGCCCTACACTCCTGTGGGGACCAATTCAACCTGTAACATCCTGAAAAGGGCCTATGCATTTTGGCCTAATTGTACAAAAAGACATCTTTTATGTGTTTTGGAATAAATTTGGAATGATTTTTGGAAACCTGAGAATGCATGGAAATGTTATGTTGGAAATAGGAAAATGACCATTTTTGAAACCTAAGCAAATTAGGAAAGTGAACATTTGGAAACCTATGTAAATTAGGAAAGTGAACATTTTGGAAACTGAACATTTTGGAAACACGAACATTTTGGAAACTGAACATTTTGGAAACTTGAACATTTTGGAAACGAACATTTTGGAAACTTGAAGATGTAAGAAAATGCCAAGTTACAGAGCTGATTGAAAATTTTAGGAAACTTAGAAATGATACCGAAATGTCAAATTTTAAAGTCCAAAATAGGAAATAAGGGCAAGAGGGCCTTAAAAGTAAAAGTTGGTGAAATTCGACACACAAACAGGCTTGGAAAAGTGGCCTAAAGGTGTCACTTAGGGCCTATGGAAATGGCGCCATGTGTAAGAGAAATGGGCCTGAGTTCGAGTCACTTGGGAAGCAAATAATGAAGGCTTTATTTTGCTTCCAAGGTTAAGGGGTGGACGGCACCTATTTTCTAGAAAGGGAGGAGTTTTATTTCGGTTAAAACTTGATAAATTAAGTGTTAAGTAAAGGATTTTCTCTTAAATAAGATAATTAAGGAGATATAGGATGGATTAAATACTTTTTAATTTAATAAGGTGATAATTAAAAGATAATATTATCACTTGTGGGGGAGTAGTGGCCAAGTCAAGGACTCTTGGCATAGCAATTTCAGTTAAAAGAGGAGAATTGAGGCTATTCTCTCATCTTTCCTAAGTGTGTGCGAAATTCTCATAGCTCTCTCCCCTCTGCGAATTTTCTTTGAACAAAAACCATCCTCTTTTCTTCTATTTTCTTCTCCGTTTCTCTTGTCAAAGCCGAATCTTGGTTGATTCTAAGTAAAGGAGCAATCAACTCTGACATCAAAAGGGTAAGATCATGGTCAATCAATTTCTATTCTTTTCTTTTTACCAAAATTCGGTACTAATCCTATTAGCAAATTTTGGCCGAATATACAAGGGTCTCTCGGGCTTCCACAATAACCGAATATAAGGATCAAGGATCTAAGGTAAGAACAATCAATTCTTGTTCTTCTAATTCGTTTAATCAAGATCTAAGAAATAACCTCTTTTATGTCTCTTGGCGAATATCAAAGGAAGAGTTTCGGATTTGATTCAAGGAATTTAAGGTGAGACACATTCGCCAAAGGCCAATTACTACTTATTAAAGTTAGATCAAATCTAACATATGAATTTTAGGGATTTGACGGATATTCAAGACAAGGAAACTTTCGGGATTTGGAAACTATAAGGTAAGTACATAGATCCAATCGGCCAAGGTTTGATTTTGATATTCAAATTATTTTCCACTTATTCAAAAGTTAAAGCGACATAATTACATGATTTAGTGGCTAATGATTTAAGGAAGGAATACTATCATTTTTTACGGCATTTGATTTACGATCTTTCAATTGACAACAAGGTAAGTAATACAAATCCTACTTGGATTTGGTTTTTAAGCCAAATAAGTTTGTTAATATATTTTAATGGTTGGTAGAATATAGGAGTAAAAATCTAGATCGGTAGATCGTTCTTGAGATTTCAAGGAATCTATTAAGCAAATCGTGTGTATGCACACTAACTTTCGATATTTCATATGGCAATTATTTTTATTATATGATTATCGTAAGTATATGAATATGGCTAAGTACCCTAAAGTGGTACAAAAGTACTGTGCACGTTTCCTACTTACGATAGGATTATGAAATATTTTATTTTATAACATGTGAATATATGTATATGAATATGAAATTAAGTATGTTATGCATGATATATATATTTTGGGGCATTCGGGATTTATGTGAAAGGGAAGAAGGTGTTGACTTGGTCTCACTAACGTTATATGGTGACTACGGTCACAACATTTTGAATATGGTAACTCGGTTACATTATACGAATTTGGTAACCGGTTACACTATTTGAATATGGTGTCTAATGACACAAATTATATGGGCGATGAAGCACGTCAAGCTGCAATGATCGCCTTCGATGGTGTGTAGCGGATGGAGGGTTGACTTAGTAGTCCCCACTGTATGATTTGGCGGTGCGGGTGGTGTGTAGCGGATGGACCATTAGACTTGGGTTTGGGTTGCATCATAATTCATTTTATATGAATATGAATTTGATTTATGAACATGTATGCCTGATTTGTTGAAAGTTAGTACTATGTGCACATTGAGTTTGTTGACTCACCCCATTGTGGGAAATATTTTCAGGTGATGAACGAAGAATTGAGGGGACGGTAGACCTCGAGGTGGCCATGTTCCATTTGAAGATTTTATTCGATTTGGACTTTTTATTTGTTTTGGGTTTTACTTGATGTAATAAGGCCATAAGGCCCGAGTGGATTTTTTTTTCTTATTCGCTTTACTTTAAATTGTTATGTTACTGAACTATTATGACTAAAAGTTAAATGTTATTTTCTTTAAAACCCTAAAATTATTTTGTCACCTTAATAAAAATTGGATTTACAAGATTAATTAAATGGGTTTCCAATCTAAGCCCAATCCACAACAACATTTTCTAAAATTTTACAAATTTTCTTTGAGTAATGTAAATTCTTTGAAACCGGTTTACTTTAGGAACATACCAGATCCGGTTCGGGCTCGTGGGCAGGTGTGGGGTGTTTTAATTTGGTATCGAGCCAGTTTTAAACTCTCGGCACTGTGGGCTAAGGCCCAAAACGTTTTGAATTGAGCCCAAATGATTTTCTTTGAAAATAAGCGGTTTTCTAGCATGGCCCTAAGTCTCCGACCATGATCCACGGTAAGTACCCCTAACTCTATGTGTGATTCTGTGAACTTTATAAGGGTAGAAAAGGCATGGAACATAGAATAGAATGATAGGAACTTGAACCCTAGGATTAGACTACTCAAACACAAAACCACATAAGACTTAATGCCTTTGAACAAACCTATGGCTAAGTCAATGAGCTAGTGGTGTGGTAACCCCAGACGCATGTCTAGGATTGGATCAGGAAGAGCACAGTATTTGCAGTCCTAGTGACTCACCTCCTCTTCGTAGAATCCTACACAGTGCGTAGCTCAGTTCACCCTAACCCGGAGGGCTCGGTGGTGTGGCAACCTCTCAGACATGTCTAGGAATGGTTTCGGTGGGAGCTTGGTATTTAAGCGATTCAGCGTGACTCACCTCCTCTCCACACGAATCCTGCATGGTGCGTAGCTTTGGTTCACCCTGACCAAGAGGGCTCGGACATAGGCTAAACATAATGACTAAAACCCGAAAGGGAACTAGCCATGTTTAAAAAAAAAAAAAAGAAGAGAGAACAAAACAACAAACCCTAGTTTTTCAAACTTCTAAGAACTTTCTTTTAAATCTGAGAAAATTATTTTTTACAACATTTTCTGAAAAACTCCTGATTTGCAAAAATTACAAAAATGCCCTTAGGGGTGAAATTACCAAAATGCCCTTGGTTTATAAAATGCCCAACTACTCAACAGCTTTACCAAAATTTCATTACTTTGTAAACATTCAAAAACCCTAACTTGTAAAATATCAAAATACCTTGATTTTGGAAAAAATTACAAAGCGCCTAACTTACAAAATTACCAAAGTGACCTCGATTTCCAAAATTTTTGCAACAACACGGTTGTGGAAAGTACAATTCTCAAAAGAACCCTCAAAGTTTTGCAACTTCTAAAATATCCCGATTTATTAAAATTTTACAATTTACCGGTTTGTGGAAAAATTACCAAAATACCCCCAGTAAAAATTTCCGAAATACCCTCGGATTTCAAAAAAAAAATTCAGAATACCCCGGGAATTTAAAAATACTTTGTGACAAAATCACCAAGGAACCTTATTTTGACAAATTACGAAAATACCCTTGTAGGATAAATTACGAAAATACCCCCGGGTAGTGAAAAAAAAATAACAACTACAATGAAAACTACAACGTTTCTCTGAATGAACGAAAGTTCATACTTGTTTGATGGATGAATGAATGAATGGAAAAGACTGTGTGTTTGTATGTATACGAAAGAACCACTCTTAAATCCCTTTTCATAAAACTCCTTCGCTGGTAAATAAGTGGAACAATGACTAATCCATAAAATTTTTTAATCAGATCTCGACGCTAGAAAATGAGTTCTAGAGGACGTGGTCGTCGTGGTCGAGGCAGAGGAAGGATGACCGTGTCGAAACCCGTAGGGTCGGGTCAAGGGTCCGACAATTAAATGCCACCGCCACCACCACTCCCAATTATTAATGTTGAGCGGCCAGGCTCGAGACGGGGAAGATCTTGTCGCAGTCAGGTCTGCGAGTTTTGGAATTAGTGGCGGTGCAGGAGGAAATTCGAAATCGAAAGTCAGACCGAACGGCCCGAGCTAATGGAGCGAAATGTTAGGAGTATCTAATGTGGCACCTAAATGCTGGTGATCTTGGTTGGAAGCAACGAGCGTATCATGGATGAGCTCGATCGACTCAGAGGAAAAGATGAGAGGATGGTGGCATTGTTCTGCGATGAAGCGTATCGATGGTGGTTATTGTTCGAGATGGTACCACGCTGAAAATTTGACACAGGAGTATGTTAGAGAGGCATTTGGAAGAAGTATGTGGGAACGGTATCTGGATGAACAAAGGAAGGCTTTTCTAGGGTTGGTGCAAGGGAGTAAGTCTGTCATGAGAATATGAGGCGAATTCGAGGTTGAGCCGCTATGCTCGAGGGGTAGTGGCAATCGAGCATGAACAGCGTGTCCGTTTGAGGACGGATTGAGAGACGACCTGAGACTGTTGATAGCACCGCATCAGGAGCGGGAATTCTCGGCTTTGGTGGAAAAGGCCAAGGTTGCCGAGGGGATTAAGGACGCTACTAAGCAGATCATGGATAAGAATAAGGCCAAAAGAGGATTTGGGCCATCTGGAAAGGGTCACAAGAGGCCTAGGGTTGACGGGCCACGAAATCAACAGGCTGGTCTGGGCAGGCAGTATCGCCCTTGTGAGCATTGTGGAAAGAAGCACATGGGAGAGTGTTGGAGAAAGACGGGAGGATGTTTCAAGTGTGGGTCCAGGGACCATATGCTCAAGGACTGTCTAAAAATATCGATGACAAACACCAAAGAACTCGTAATGTTAATCAAGTGGTAGGGAGGACAATGACCTCAACGAGGTCGAGGTTGAATAATGAGGTAATGGTTCCGACCAAGGTCGTGGAGCACCAAGCGGAGGTGTTGAAGGTTGAAGCAAGGCGCCAAGGTTAGTTTATGCGATCGGCCGTCGCGAGGATAGTGACGTGCAGACGAGACAACGAGTAAGTTTCTTATTCTGGATTAAACTTCATTGCTTTACTCGCTATAAGATTAGTTCGATCTTATGTTGCTAATGAAGTGTATGGAACCTTGATTGTGAACTTAGAGAATGTGTCTAGAAAGTATGATAGTTCTTTGAGATCAGTCTTGCAAACAATAGCGTAGTGTAGTGAGTTAGGTATGCGGATGAATGATAGTAAGTAATTTAGAGGACGAAATAATTTTAAGGGGTAGAAGCGTAACATCCGAAAAAGACCAATGCATTTTGGCCTAATTGTACAAAAGACATCTTTTATGTGTTTTGGAATAAATTTGGAATGATTTTGGAAACACGAGAATGCATGGAAATGTTATGTTGGAAATAGGAAAATGACCATTTTGGAAACCTAAGCAAATTAGGAAAGTGAACATTTTGGAAACCTAAGTAAATTAGGAAAGTGAACATTTTGGAAACACGAACATTTTGGAAACTGAACATTTTGGAAACTCGAACATTTTGGAAACTTGAACATTTTGGAAACCTGAACATTTTGGAAACTTGAAGATGTAAGAAAAATGGCAAGTTATAGAGCCGATCAAAAATTTTAGGAAACTTAGAAATGATACCGAAATGTCAAATTTTAAAGTCCAAAATAGGAAATAAGGGTAAGAGGGCCTTAAAAGTAAAAGTTGGTGAAATTCGACACACAAACAGGCTTGGAAAAGTGGCCTAAAGGTGTCACTTAGGGCCTATGGAAATGGCGCCATGTGTAAGAGAAATGGGCCTGAGTTCGAGTCACTTGGGAAGCAAATAGTGAAGGCTTTATTTTGCTTCCAAGGTTAAGGGGTGGACGGCACCTATTTTCTAGAAAGGGAGGAGTTTTATTTCGGTTAAAACTTGATAAATTAAGTGTTAAGTAAAGGATTTTCTCTTAAATAAGATAATTGAGGAGATATAGGATGGATTAAATACTTTTAATTTAATAAGGTGATAATTAAAAGATAATATTATCACTTGTGGGGAGTAGTGGCCAAGTCAAGGACTCTTGGCATAGCAATTTCAGTTAAAGAGGAGAATTGAGGCTATTCTCTCATCTTTCCTAAGTGTGTGCAGAAATTCTCATAGCTCTCTCCCCTCTTTGCGAATTTTCTTTGAACAAAACCATCCTCTTTTCTTCTATTTTCTTCTCCGTTTCTCCGTCAAAGCCGAATCTTGGTTGATTCTAAGTAAAGGAGCAATCAACTACAACATCAAAAGGGTAAGATCTGTGGTCAATCAATTTCTATTCTTTTCTTTTTACCAAAATTCGGTACTAATCCTATTAGCAAATTTTGGCCGAATATACAAGGGGTCTCTCGTGCTTCCACAATAACGAATATAAGGATCAAGGATCTAAGGTAAGAACAATCAATTCTTGTTCTTCTAATTCGTTTAATCAAGATCTAAGGAAATAACCTCTTTTATGTCTCTTGGCGAATATCAAAGGAAGAGTTTTGGATTTGATTCAAGGAATTTAAGGTGAGACACATTCGCCAAAGGCCAATTACTACTTATTAAATTTAGATCAAATCTAACATATGAATTTTAGGGATTTGACGGATATTCAAGACAAGGAAACTTTCGGATTTGGAAACTATAAGGTAAGTACATAGATCCAATCGGCCAAGGTTTGATTTTGATATTCAAATTATTTTCCACTTATTCAAAAGTTAGAAACGACATAATTACATGATTTAGTGGCTAATGATTTAAGGAAGGAATACTATCATTTTTTCGGCATTTGATTTCTGATCTTTCAATTCGGCAACAAGGTAAGTAATACAAATCCTACTTGGATTTGGTTTTTAAGCCAAATAAGTTTGTTAATATATTTTAATGGTTGGCCGAATATAGGAGTAAAAATCTAGATCGGTAGATCGTTCTTCGGGATTTCAAGGAATCTATTAAGCAAATCAGGTGTGTACGCACACTAACTTTCGATATTTCATATGGCAATTATTTTATTATATGATTATCGTAAGTATATGAATATGGCTAAGTACCCTAAAGTGGTACAAAAGTACTCAGGTACGTTTCCTACTTCCGATAGGATTATGAAATATGTTATTTTATAACATGTGAATATATGTATATGAATATGAAATTAAGTATGTTATGCATGATATATATATTTTTGGGGCATTGGGATTTATGTGAAAGGGAAGAAGGTGTTGACTTGGTCTCACTAGCGTTATATGGTGACTACGGTCACAATATTTTGAATATGGTAACTCGGTTACATTATCTCGAATTTGGTAACCGGTTACACTATTTGAATATGGTGTCTAATGACACAAATTATATGGGCGATGAGCACGTCATCGCAATGACGCCTTCGATGGTGTGTAGCGGATGGAGGTTGACTTAGTAGTCCCACTGTGTGGTGGCAGTGCGGGTGGTGTGTAGCGGATGGACCATTAGGCTTGGGTTTGGGTTGCATCATAATTCATTTTATATGAATATGAATTTGATTTATGAACATGTATGCCTGATTTGTTGAAAGTTAGTACTGTGTGCATATTGAGTCTGTTGACTCACCCGTTGTGGGAAATATTTTGGTGATGAATAGTGACGGACCGACGGTAGAGACCTCGAGGTGGCCATGTTCCATTTGAAGATTTTATTCGATTTGGACTTTGTTATTTGTTTTGGGTTTTACTTGATGTAATAAGGCCATAAGGCCCAAGTGGATTTTTTTTCTTATTCGCTTTACTTTAAATTGTTATGTTACGAACTATTATGACTAAAAGTTAAATGTTATTTTCTTTAAAACCCTAAAATTATTTTGTCACCTTAATAAAAATTGGATTTACAAGATTAATTAAATGGGTTTCCAACCTAAGCCCAATCCACAACAACATTTTCTAAAAATTTTACAAATTTTCTTTGAGTAATGAAATTCTTTGAAACCGGTTTACTTTAGGAACATACCAGATCCGGTTCAGGCTCGTGGGCCGAGTGTGGGGTGTTTCACAACCCATCCAGCCCTACACACCAAAAATACAGCCAAGCTGCCAGAACATAAGCGGCATAAAGCCGTCGGTAGGTCCACAGCCATCTCAGGCGACCCGTGCGACCCTAACAATCAAATCGGTGGGTCCACAGTCGTCCCAGGTGACCCGTACGACACTAACAATCAAATCAGTGGGTCCACAGTCATCTCGGGCGACCCATGCAACCCTAACAGATCAATCACTTCCTCCAATTACAAAATCCCAATCCCATGCAGAATGTCATGTTTGCAAAGCACATATCGAAATGATTTATGAAATAAATTACCATCATAACTAGTTAAACAGAATACACACAATCATACTAATCAAACCCTAATGCCACGTTTGGTTCGCTGTGATGGAATAGAGGTGTAATGGAATAAAGGTGTAATGGAATAAAGCTGTAATAAGTAATTCAACTGTTTGGTTGAATGGAATGGAATAGAGCTGTAATAGAATTCTTGTGTTTGGTTGAATGGAATGATGTTGTAATAGCATAAGGAAAAGAACTAAAATGACCAGAATACCCTTAGCAGAATTTTTTTTAGGTAGATGATTATTGTTATTGTTATTAAATTTTAATAAGATTATTATTGAAAATAATTTAATAAAAATAATAAATAATTTAATCATATTTTAACATAATTATTATTAATATAATTTAATAAAAATAATTTAATAGCATTCTTAATATAATTATTATATGAATTAAAAATCAAAATATATAATATTATAAAATATGTATAATCTACTTTATTATTTTTAAACGCAATGCATATTTAATGTGCTAAAATATCATTATTAAAACAAATAATTTAATTATTCTACAATAAAAATATTAGAAGTAATAAATAACTTGAGAATTATATTACGCATAAACATAATATTCATATATTAACAAAAGTTTATATGAAACATATATAAGTAAGTTAATTTTAACTTATGCCATGCATCTTTAAAAGCTAATTTTAATCAAAATAGATGAACTTCGATCATGCTATGTATTAGTTAATTAATTTATGTGATTAAAGTACATGTCTTGCATGCTTTATATTATAGTATAGTATACATTTCTATTGCAATCCCTATAGTTTTTATATCTTGCTTTGTGCACCTTATCTAAGGATTGAAACATATGATTGACATGTTGAAATATATATCCTCTTAGGTTATGTATAGCCTTTGAAAAAACCAACATGAATTGAATGGGGAAAGTGGATCATCCATGCATCTATTTCAATCATTTCTTAAAAGTTGTGCATTTTCTTTCAGTAGAAATGCACTTATGAACTCACTTCAACTTCCCACTAGAAAGAGAGAGAAAGCAAAGTTAATATATCAAAATAAAATATATCTAATTTTAATTCACATAATAACCACTACTAAAATTGCACTAAGGATTGAGAGATTCATTTCAAGAAGATCAAAACATTCAATGGCTATTGAAGGAAAAAGCTATATGGAGATAATTAGAAATAGATTAATATAATACCAAGCTAAAACATACCGTCCCAAATATTACAAACACAAAAAGTTACCAAAATATCATCAATACAACTATGATTTTTAATGGTCAGCAAGAAATCTTCTGACCTATTCCAATCGTACAGAAGAAGGTAAACTAAAGAAAATGAGCATTTGCGTTGGATGATCTGGAATTTTGCTCAATGCTCGAAAACGCTCATCCACAGTTAAACCTTCTATTTCACATAATGTTGGATATAAATTTATAGCTTTTTCTTGGATGGTCTGAAATTCTTCTGACTTTTGTTGAATTACCACATCGGAGGCAATACTCGTACTGATTTGTTCGCCAACGGCCCGCATGTTTTCCACCAATAAAGTGGAAGCATCATGAAATGAAGAAGAAACATGATCACTTGAATCAGAATTCCTTTTTTTCTTCTTTGAAGATGTAGAACCCCCTTGGTTTCTAGCGGGTTGCGATTCTGTAGCTGAAACATCCATGTCATCCAAAGAGATATTAGCTTCACAATCATAGAATTTGTTTCTTTCTTCATGAATATTTGTAGTAGCTGCATCCTCAACATTTATTTCTTCAATGATATCAGTGGCTGTTTAAGCATCTTTCCCAGTGGCTCGATCTTTTGCGTAAATGGCAATAAGTTGGTCGTAATAAGGGAAACTACGATGTTTAAATTGACCAGCGTCTTTATGACTCTATAAAAAAGAGGAATTCATATTAGTTATAAGTTTGGTGAAAATAAGATAATAACGACTTGAAATAATTCTTACATTTATATATGATTTCCACACCGCATCTTCAGCAACAACGAGCTACCTATGCTCATCCCAACCAAAACCGCTATTGTTTTTTCCATTAAGCATGTCATAAATGATTGACCAATCCCTTTTTAGTAGTCTAATCCTCGATTCAATATTAGGTTTAGTCTTCAACATTGAATTGGGTAAAACTTTTTCTAACATTCTTTCCCACTCATTTAAATAACCAGCTTTAAATCCCGTATCAGCATTAAAGGTTCCAACATTGTGCAAGTCGAGCATACAAGAAACCAACGCAGCATCTTCTTCTGGAACCCATTTCCTTTTGGTTCCTCGAGAACTTTGGGAAGAAATATTTGATTCTGAAAAACCTGACATAATTATCTTAAGAAAAAAAACAAATTAACATTTGCCAACATTAAGACATAATAGGTAGCTAGATACCAGAATGTGCGCATAAGTGTGTGTTGCTGAATACAAATCCCTAGGGTTATCTATACTAGGGCCAGTAGCATATTATTGAACTTAGCCCAAGCTTTCAAGGCTCAAATAAACATCAATAAAATTTTCACATGCTAGTAAGTAACTATTTATTACAAAGATTCTCTAGATGTGACATTGGAATGGCTACATGGTTAAGACTTTTGTTAAGACTTTGTTTATGTTGTTATCATCGAAAATCTGCAAAATCATGGAACTTATAGAAGCTATTGCATGAAATGTTGCACAAGAACCTCTAGCAACTCTTTTATATCAACTATATCATAAAACCGAGATTTAGGAGGCTTTAGTTAAGGTACTATAAGAAGATTTCTTTTGAATTTATTTGTCGTTTGAATTACTTTTTGTGCTTCGCTCATGAAACAAGAGAATAGGAAAGTTTAGTTAGGGCTACTACGAATAAGATCCCCCTGAACTATTTCTCTGTTTGTTTCTTATTCTTGTACGATTTTCATTATCAAATACAGGTTATTTCACAACAATGGTAATCAAAATCATATCAAAGTGAAAAGAACAAGTAGGCATTACCAACTGCTAGAAATATCGATATAAAGGCGTTGAGATTCTAGCAGGAGATTTCCACAATTTCTAATAACTGGGCAGTTCACCTGCATAAACATTACAAATAGATTTGCAATAGAAAGACAATAAATAAAAGTAACTGAAGTATAAGAGAGGAACCTTGAGCATGAAATTCAGCTTTTCGACATAAAACAAAGAATACCTATGTTTTTTTTTTCTCAGTATCAATCCCAAATTTAACTTTATGATCATCCAATAAAAAGAAAAGAGGGATAAAGAGAGAAAAAAGATAAACAAGATGTAATTAAAATGCCTTGATTATCACATATTTGTAGAGCGTTTATCCTCGGCTTTGACATTATCAAGATCGGTTTAGGTGCATACAATAAAACATTGATACGCCCAATTACTTATCATCAAACCATTAAAATAACACATGCATAGAAACTCTTATCTTTATTTGAACGTAATCACAAATGTAAAAAAAAAAAAAGAGTCATCTTAAACTTTGGGAAGCTTTACCGCATACCAACTTTGGCCGAACAAGATTAGATTCTGTAAAACCATGAGAACACTTGTAGTTATACAAAATAAAAATAAAAATAAAAGAGTGCTTGAGAATTTTGATTGCATGCAACTCTTTACCTTGATACAATCAAGCGATGTTTTAGGATATACAAGAAATAATAAAGACCTAGACACGGTTTGAAGTTGTAGTGTGATAAGCTTGAAAATATTGACGCAAGAAACAATTCATAAAAGCAGACGGATGCATGTACTTCAAATGAACGAAGATTAAATGGGTTTTAAGATTATTTAAAAATTAAACCTGTTACGCAAGAGGAGCGTGAAAACCAGACAAACTGTTGATGGAAACTCATCACGAAACCTAAAACCTAGTTCCCCTAGCCCCCAGAAAAATCGAAGAGGATAGCAGAAACAATAACAAGAAACAAACCCGAAAAAGAAAAGAAAGAGGGTTAGTTGGAGGACCATACTAGCTATAGCTACTAATAGGCAATTAATAACATGAATGGTCCTACACTATTCATAGTCTTGCCGTTAAATTCGCACAGTGATTAGGCATAGTCAATAACATACAAAACTATGGCATATCAGAATAGATATTCAATGGCAAGAAAATGAAAAGTTCCTAACAATTACCAGTATGAGCACACACCCTAAAACCATCGGTGTGAGTATATAAATAACATTAGAAAGCAGCAAATACAGGAACCATCACAGGTGGATGTGTATTGTGCATAGTCGTAGATCGGAAACAATGACTAAAAGTCTAAAACAATCAACTACAATGTTGTACATTGTATTGAGACAAGATTGGAGTTATCCAACATAAGACTCAACTATTGCAGTAAAATCTTACAAACCGCTTAAAGACCATCTAAATTGTCAAACATTGCTTTACTAAAATATGGATTAAATGACTTGAACAACCAATTTCATGAAGAAATACGGGATTATGAACTCAAAGTACATCAAAGATTTGATATGTGCCTCAACTATACAAAATTAACAATTAAGTGCCCACAATAGACATGGATACTTCCTCGAGCTCTTTTAAGTAAGGAACAACGTATTTCTCTCTAAACTTCTTGTCAGGCATCTTATAAATTGTAGTCATGCTAACTTTCCTTCTTACCAAATTCTTACTTTCCAGTCTTAATAACCAGTAACCAAGGCTTCAGCCTACGCTCAAGGCTGCAAATAAGCACCATTAGGTGGCTTATTATAAATGAAATACCTACATCCGTTCTATTAAGCAAAAAGTCAGTGACTTGCTTAATCTTCCTTTCAAATCTGAAGAACACCGTGGTGTCCTCCTAAAAGTAGACATGATATCATCTTCAGAGAAACCCAATTTCCTAAAAAGATTCAATTTGAGTTCCCAATTCTCTTCACTCATTGAACTCAACATCCTAATAGTAGCAAGAAACATATTTGACTTCCTATCGAACCCCAAGGCATCCGCCCTTTCAACAAACTGCTTAATGCTCTCAGGTTAAACCTCACCCACACATGCACGCACACAAATATAAAGGATAGGTATAAATTCAATACCAGTAAGAAAAACCCCTCTGCCTGCCTCCCAGAGTAAACAACCCACTGTTGGAATCAAAAAACGAGAAGAAAGAAAAGAGAGAAAGCCAAAAAAAAAAACAAACCTATAAAATGTGAAGAAGGCGAATGATGTTAGGGTGATTAACAGAAGAGAGAAAATTAAGCTCGTAATCCAAACAGTTGGCAAGGTGTTTGTTGATCTTGGAAAGGAAAACTTGCTTCACTACCACTTCTTCACCGCTTGATTTCGTCTCAGCTTTCCAAACGATGGAAAAGAACTTCATGTAGCTTTGATTTTAGCAAATAGTCTCCGATTGTGAAGGGTTCCAACAGATCGCGAAAGAGAAAGTCTGAAGGAGAATTTGGGAAAAAAATTTTCATTTCTATTCGGCGATGGTTGGAATAGCCATTCGGAGCTTTCAGCGCTGAATCCCTATTACACGTTCGAGGGAATAGAAACATAATAGATAATAAGACTGAATGAAAAAATGGTGAACCAAACAAAAGAAATTAGGTTGGCCCAGGGAGCCATTACACCCAACCAAACATGGTGTAAGGGTATAACAGTAATTTACCTAACAAAGGTATTTCAGTAATTCACCCTCTAAGGGTATTCGCTAATTTTACAACCCAGGGGTATTTCGATAATTTACCCTCCAAAGGTATTACGATAATTTCACAACCTAGGGGTATTTCGGTAATTTTGCAACCAAGGGTATTTCAGTACTTTACCTTCCAAGGGTATTTCGGTAATTTTACAACCCAAGAGTATTTTGGTAATTTTTTCAACCCCTCAGAAGGTCTACAGTCCCTCGAGCGATTCAAGTATTCTAAATAGAGATAATTATGCGAATGGGCCTAAGGCCCATTCTCGACCAAGTGGGCCCACACATTCGTATGGCCCATTTAGCCCAAATCTAGCCACAGATATGAGATTCACATAGACCAGTTCACTATCTACTGCACAATCATGCAATTTATTCATATGGGCCCCTCAGCCCATTGGGCCCACTTGGCCCAAACAACATCAACCCACAAGAATATTCATGGTGGCATCAACTATTGCGTCGAAGCTCCCACACGTGCGCTCGCACGCTCGTGTGGCTACTATTGTCGTGTGACTGACATTTCAGCATTTGCCGCTCTACAGCTAGAGTAGGGCGAAATACACACCTGATAAGAGTCTGAAGCTAATCGCGCTCCGAATACTCCTATGCCCAAACGCCCACCAAGGTATGTTTCCTCTCCTCATAGACAACTCCATTTATAGCCAGCTTCTCACCTTCCCTCCTGCTAGCTTTCTAATGTGGGATCTCTCCTTCAGTAGAGTTTAAATCCAACACAACTTTGGTCGTCCAATCCGCAAAATAAATACTCCTTTGCTTATCATGAGATTGAACCCAAGCTCTCCCATCATCCAATTCACGCCACTTGCCACTAAGCCATAAGCTCCTCTTGTGTCTAAAATCATGCGCAACTAAATATAAATCTATGGGCCAAAGTCCAAGTTCACTTAAAAATAAATCAAAATGAAATGCAAGCGCCAAGGCTTGAACCTTGGACCCCTTGCTTCCTTATGGTGCCACCTCCTTGTCTCTTATGTAGCATCACTTTGCCACTACACCACAAGCTCTTTTTTGTCTTTTTCTCCACATTTTATTCTTAAAGCCTACCTACTAACTCCTAGGGTTTTATTCACCTAAAACCAAAATTTTTCTAAAGCCTAAGTTTGATCTCGAGACTTCATAGAAGCCCCCTAACCTTCCAAAATCACTCACCTAATAGGTTCAACTTGCATTAATGTCATTCTCATGTTCTTTAAAATTTTAAATGCTCCCATGGCCAAGGCCCAATGGGCCCAATCCTACTAGGCCCAACTTCAGGTCGTTACACCTACGATACCCAAAACATATATTTGGAGTGGTTCGAGACTAAACCGAGAACTTTAAAATACTTAGAAAATTTTACCACAAAACAAGGCCACATGCCCGTGTGGCTTGGGACATGCCCGTGTCCTCGACCCGTGTAAATCTCTGTTTATGACGTCATCAACCATTTAGGTTCGCACGGCCAAGTCACACACCCATGTGCTAGGCCGTGTGGCCATCCTTGTGGATGAAAGTTAGGCTATTTACCAAGCCTTTTTCCATCCAAAAACTCTTGCACACTTATACCAAGTTTGTCAACACACACATGGCATTTTTTTAGGCATCCCAATAACCACATCATCGCATTCGCACACCATTTATAAATCACATTCATCATGCATAACCACGCACACACTTAACTAATCATAGCATATAACTTACTCAACCATTCACATTTAGTATTTTCCACACATAATTATCACACATTCACTCATCCAACCCTAACAAGCATGCACATACATGTAATGCTTCATCATAGACTTATAACATAACAAATATTGGCCACATCAAATGGCCTTATACAACAATGACCTACAATTAGCATAGGCCAATATTCTAGGCCAACACATAATAACATGTACACAAATGACCAAATCCCTATACATGCCATAGACTTAAAAAGCTAGAATAAAAATCATCGACACCAATCCATAATAGCTTCTTAGTGTGATAGAATCTCCGACGACCTCCAACTCGAGCTAGAATTTGTGACACTATAGGAAAAAGAAAGGAAGGGGTGTAAGCTATATAGCTTAGTAAGTTAGCATGTAAATAATATGGAATTAATTAATATGTTTTTACCAATCCTCACAATATGTTCTCAAGATAATACAATCATAATTGCACATAGTTCCACTATTTATTCATGTCCATCTCAAGCTATCTACTCGAGTCACAGTCACTAAATTATTTATATCTTTATCTACGGAACTCCAAATTAAGATCCACTAATTTTCCTTGAAACTAGACTCACATATCTTCTTGCCATAAGATTTTAAAAATTTAAAATTTTTTGGTTTAGTCAATAAGTATAGTTTATTCTTTAAAGTCATCCCTTTTTTGCTGTCTGATAGTTCCGACACCTCTTCACTAAAAGTTAATGATCTCCCCGTACGAGATTCGGATGATGTTCCCATTTCTTTATTTTGAAAATAGACTCATTAAGGATTTTAAGAATGTAAAATATAACCCATAATTATTTTATAAAATTTTTAGTGATTTTCCAAAGTCGAACAGGGGATTCCGAAATCATTCTGACCCTGTCTCAAAAAAATTCAAATATCTCATAATATGATTTAATTTCATATCTTATTCAAGTTCTAATTCAATTTCCACCATTTTTGGTGATTTTTCAAATACACATAACTGCTGCTGTCCCAAAACTGTTTTATTGCAAATTTTACTCTTCCATAATTTCTTTGTATTAACTTTCACAGTAACACTTACCCCATATCAAACTTACCAAATTTTGATCACCTATCGAGCACATTGCTCATAAATTTGCCCACACATACCTGCACTTATTCATCACTTAGTCATATTCGTTTATACTTAGTCATTTCCCGTTGAACACATCGAAATAATAATGGATACACGGAAATTTGCACATATTTGCCACACTTGTAGCTAAAGATACTTCATATCACACTTTTCACATAGGCTCGCTCTCGAGCTAATCACATTCACGGGTCTACTCACACAAGCTATCGATCATATGTAACTACTCAGTGCTGCTCACACAAGCTGTCAGGTATAAGCAACACATGCCGGATTACCCAGCCACTGGTAGAATTATAAGACCAGCACCCATTTCACATAGTCACAATCTCTGTCCGCTTCACACAAGTATTTCGGTCATGACGAAACTACAGTGCTTTGCACACAAGTCGTCGAGTATCCGTAACACATGTCGGATAACTCAGCCACTGGTAGAACATATGGACCAACACCCAGATCTCTTATTTCACTTAGATTTCACATAGGTTTCTAGTGAACATGTCACTCGTATCCATTTTTATTCCTAAGGTTCAACTGGGAAATTTTTCACTTGTCGATATTTTGTCAATTACATCAAATATTCAGTCACAATTCATACCATTTATCAAAATATGAAAACGTAAGTAAAAACTATGGATTATTTACATACAAACTTACCTCGAGTAGCACAATCGGTGAAAAGGACTTATTCGTCATGTTCTTTGTTTTCCTCTGTTCTAAGTCTAAACCTCATTTCCTTTGATTTATAATATCACATTTAGTCTATTTATTAGTCACATTATTCAATGTGATCCAAAAACCATATTATGGCAAAAATTACGTTTTGCCCCTAAAGTTTCACATATTTACACTTTTGCCCTTAAGCTTGTAAAACGATTTTCATTCAATTTATTTGTATTTTAAGCCTAGATGAACCATTTTCATAACTAAAACAGCCCAAAATTTCCACTAATTCACACTTTTATGACAAATTTTATAACTTTTACAAATTAGTCCTTTTAGGCATTTTTACCAAAAATCATTTAGTAAAAGTCGTTTCTCTAACCAGAAACATGCATTTTCTACAATTAAACACAAAAATACACACATATTCATCATGGTTCAAAACCATAGACTTTAACCATATCTCAAATTAGTGGTAGAAATAGATAGATCTTATTACGAGGATTTCAAAAATGTAAAAATCATTAAACACAGGGTAAGAACAGACTTACAATCGAGCTTGGAAGCTTGAAAAACCCTATCCATGGTTTCCCCTTGTGAAATTCGGCCATGGGGTTGAAGATGGACAAAAATTGGCTTTTAATTTTGTTTTTAATTCATTTTAATTACTAAATAACCAAAATGCCCCTAACTTAAAAATATTCTATTTCACCTATTTCATGTCCATTTTTGTCCAAAAACTTAACCAATGGTCTAATTACCATTTAAGGACCTCCAACTTCATAGCAATTTGACACCTCTAGCTTCTAGAACTCAAGTTTTGCACTTTTTACAATTTCGTCCTTTTGACTAAATTGAGTGCCCAAAAGTCAAAATTTTCGAACGAAATTTTCACAAAATTGTTTCGTGAAATTGTAGACCATAAAAATATAATAAAATTAAATTTATTACATCAGATTTGTGGTCTCAAAATCACTATTCGATTAGGCCCAAAATTGGGCTGTTACAATGTAGTTGATAAATGCTAAAATTAATATGTTTTAATCTCATTCTTAATGCATTTTTGGATTGTTATTCGATGTTAATTGTAATTTTTATGCTTCTAATCATTTAAATTCATGTTTTTATGCTTAATAGAGCAATTGGGAACAAAATGAGTGAAAACAGAAAAATTGGAGCAACCTACAGAAGCCACACAAGCTAACCCATTCCACACGACCGTGTGACTCACACGGGCTACCACACAGTCATGTGGTAGGTCATGTCGATTTCATGGATTTGCACTCTGAATTGCAGAAAATCGTAATTTTTAGGTTTTTAAGGCATTCTAAGACGTATATATGACAAAAAAAAAGAAGAAAAGAGGAGTGAGTTGTCTAGAATACTCAAGAAAAGGACTCAAAAAAACACAATTGAAGTCAATTCTGAAGCAGATTTTTGTCAAGATTGAAGATTCGTATTTGATTTCTTAGGAGATTATCATGATTTTTTTTCGGTTATACTATCTTTGGGATGTTTTTATTTTCAAGCTTGAACTAATTTTCTAAATACCTAGGGGAGATTAACCCTATAATGGATTTTTTTGTTTGATTTTAATTTTATGTAATAAATACTTAACTCTTATTCTCAATTATGTATGCTTAATTCTTGGTTTGATATTTCTAGATTATTGATCCATGTTTGATGTGCTTAAATCAGAGGAGGACTAGACCTTGTGTAAGAGTAAATCTTGCGTAATTGAGTGGAGTTGCATGCAATCCTAGAAATAGGAAGACATAAATCTACAAATTAGAGTCAAATTTAATAGGGAATCCATATCACGAGTTAATGCGATAATAGGGATTTTAATTAGAAAGAAATTTCAATTAATCAATCTAAAGTCCGTTACTCTTACTCTCGAAAGAGATATTAGCATAATTTAGGAATTTCTACGGATCAAGTTACTAACTAAAGAAATTGCATAATTTAAATTGGTAGTGATAGATTTCATCTAGGTGAATTCTTTCCTAGGTGTTGTTTTGCTTATTGGTTGTTAATTGGTTATTTTGTGATTTGTTCTTTGTCGTGTTTGTTAGGTAATTAATTTAGTTTTTAATTAATCACTCGATTTATTTGGGTAAATAATATAAAGACAATAATTACAAGTACTTTTAGTCTTTGTGGGAACAATATCTTTGCTCATCATAACTATACTATTAATAAATAAGTGCACTTGCCTTAGTTAATTTTTTAATTAGTTCATGACTCATCAAGTTTTTGGCACCGTTGCCGGGTACTAGAATATTAGAAAAAAATTTATTTTTATTAATTTAGCCATTTTATTTTAATTTTAATTTTTTGTTTTTAATTTAATTTTTACATTCTAATTTTTATTTTATTTGTTCTTACAGGTTCCTTTAGTTTATGACTAGAGGCAACCAGTTAGAACCAATAGTTTTTTTTACAGTGAAAAATTGAAAAGACAACTTGCAAAAATCATAGAGAAGTTAAAGAAACAAGGCAAGGTCAACAAATTTTAATAAACAATCAAGAGCAAAAGAATATTATTGTGGAGATGGATGGTAATCAAAATAACTAGCAACCTCCTGCATATCCTACTCCTCGGATTATGTATGATTGCTAAAGCCACTCTGATTGGGGCTGAATCAAAATTGTCAGACCAACTATTGATTCAAACAATTTTGAGATGGGGCAGTAGTATGTTCAATTTGATGGGTTACATGATGAAGATTTGAATGCTTATTTAGCTAATTTTTAGAGATCTGTGAAACTTTCAAGATTAATGGTGTTATTGATGATGCCATACACTTATGATTGCTCCCATTTTCTTTGAGGAGCAAGGCAAAACAGTGATTAAATTCATTTCCACGAGGTTCTATCACAACTTGGGCTCAGATGACTGAGAAGTTTTTGTTAAAATATTTTCCATCAGCTAAATCAACTAAGTCAAGGAATGTCATCTCTTCTTTTGTTCAATTTGATATTAAGACGATTTACGATACATGGGAGAGATTTAAAAATTTATTAAGAAGGTGTCCTCATCATGGACTACCTTTGTGGCTCCAAGTTCAAACTTTTTATAATGATTTGAATCCCTCAACTAGATAGATGATTTATGCAAAAGCTAATGGAACATTGAATAACAAAACACCTGAGGCAACACAAGAGTTTATTGAGGAGATGGCACTAAACAATTTTTAATTGCAAGTTACGAGAGTAAAACCTGCCAAGGCAGTTGGAGTTTTTTATATTGATGCAGTTTCTATGTTGGTGAGTCAAGTTAATGCAATGTGATGTGACTGAAGTGGGGATGATTAATTCAAAATATTCACCATTCAAATCTAACATAGAGCATGAGCAAGTCGACTTTTTGGGTAATAATTTTAGACCTCAGAATGACCCCTACAACAACAATCATAATCTAGGATGGAGGAATCATCTAAATTTTTCTTGTGGTGGTCAAGGAAATCAAAGGTCACAACCCCTACAGGTTTTTAGCAACCTTATTAGTAAGAAAAGAAATCGAACCTTGAGGAGATGCTAGCTAAATTTATTTCGGTGTTCGAAATGAGATTTCAAAACTCTGAAACAACTCTGAAAAATAAGCAAGCATCAATTTAGGAGTTGAAAATCAGATTAGTGAACTTGTTAAATTGGTTTCAAAAAGACAACAAGACAATTTACCGAGTAACACTAAAACCAACCCAAAAGAGCAAGTTTATGCAATCATTGTACAAAGTAGAGAGATATTAACCAAGCCTGAAAAGAAGCTGAACCTAAAAGCCATTGAGAAAAATGATGGGGTTGAGGAAAACAAGAAAGAACATAAGTCGGTGGTAAAAGAATACAAACCACCATTTCTATATTCGGAAAAAGTGAAGAAAGATCGCATGAACAAACAATATGGTAAATTTCTTGAACTCTTAAAAAAAGTGCATATTAACTTACATTTTGTTGAAGCCCTTTCACAGATGCCCAAGTATACAAAATTTTTAAAATAAAAATAAGTTAGGCGACTTGATCATTGTGGAGCTCAACGGAGAGTGCTTGGCCATTCTCCAAAACAAACTACCCACCAAGCTTAAAGATCGAGGGAGTTTTACTATTCCTTATTTTATTTGTAACTTAAATGTAGAAAAACCTTTGGCTAATTTGGGTGCTAGTATAAATCTAATGCCTTATAAATTATCCAATTAACTTGGACTCAGGGAACCAGAACCCACTAGGATAAGTATTCAATTAGCTAATAGATCTGTTAAATATCCTAGGGGCATTATTGAAGATATACTTGTGAAAGTAGATAAATTCATACTCCCTGTTGATTTTATTATACTTGACATGGATGAGGATATTGAGGTACCCATTATCTTAGGTCAACCCTTTTTAGCCACTGCTATTGATGTGGGTAATGGTGAACTTGTATTACAGGTAGGTGATGAAGAGGTTACTCTTCAAGCACGTGATGTTGTGAGAGTTTCAAGTAAGCGAGATGATACTAATTATTTTGTTAATGTTGGTAATCATACGGCTCGGCTCTTTGCAAGAAATCACTCATGAATATGTTTTAAAACCATATCCTTTTCAAGGTGATAAAAATCAAGGGATGAGTGGAGAACGAATGATGCAGCTTGATGAATAAGATGAATGGCGAACAAATGCTGATGAGAACCCAAGAGCACACAAAAGAATAAAAAAGTAACGCAAAGGTGTGCATGTAAAGAGGACGAACCGAATCAGAGTTGGAGACAAAGTGTTGTTAGATAATTTAGATCCACAAATGTTCCATGCAAAGCTTAAGTCAAGATGGTCGAATCCATTTACAGTACAGAACATATTCCCAAATAGAACCTTTGAGGTACACACCCTAATTACGGCACATTCAAGGTAGATGGCCATCGTCTCAAACTTTATTTTGATAGAGATACTGGTAACAAGGGAAATGAGCTTTGGCTCCAAAATTTGACTTGACCGTGAGTTTAAAAAAGGAAGTTGAGCTTAGACTTTAAATAAGTGCTCCTCGAGAGGCAACCTAAGTGTGTTTTTTTATTTTATTTTATTTTAATTATGTTGTGTGCTTAGTACACTTATTTTTTTATTTATTACTTAAAAAATTCAAAAACAATTAAAAAATTGAATTTTTTTACAAAAAATTTAAAACATGGCCCACATGGTCTAGGTGATGACACACGACCTAGAGACACGGACTCTCTCAAGCCATGTGAACACTGGAGCTAATTTTTCGAAATTATTTTTTGACCCACACGGTTTAAGTGGAAGCACACGGCCGTGTGACCCACACGCCCATGTACACGGGTGTTGGAGAAGCGAAAAAAAATAACACACGGTCTGGGTGATTACACACGGCCATGTCACACGATTGTGTCACAGACCGTGTAACCACTAGAGCAATTTTTCAAAGTTTTTAATATGCCACACGATCTCAGAGAGATACATGGCCTGGCCACACGACCGTGTAGCCCACTTGGTCTGGCCATGTACCCTTTTTTCCTTTAAACCTAGTTTCTTTTTTCTTCTTTTCTTTTCTTCCTACCCCAACCAAAGTGATTTCACTAAGTTTTATGTTTTATTTATTTTTTATTTTTAATTTTAATTTTTAATTTATTTGTTTTATTTTATTTTTCAAATTTATATGTTTTGTTTTATTTTATTATGCACTATCTTTTTATTTTTATTTTATTTTTTGGTTGTTTTTCTGTTTGTTTTGGCATCTCTTTATCTTATTTTATATTTGTTTATTTTTTATTAGCGTATTAAAAATATGCACTTAATTTAGGCTCTCTTACGATTCTAGATTTCACTATTCTGCGAAATCATTCAAATTCGTGATTGTTTCAGTTCTCTCCATCCTTTATGATATTGAAACACCCCACACCCTACCCACGAGAATGGATGGATCTGGTATGTTCCTAAAGTAACCGGTTTTGAAAATTTTCAGTACTTAGAGAAATTTGAAAAAAAATATTTAAAAATGTTGTTGTGGATTGGGCTTAGATTGGAAACCCATTTATTAAATTTTGAAAATCCAACTTAAGTGAGGTGACAAAACAATTTTAGGGTTTATTATTTTGAAATAAATAAATTTTGTTTTTCTTAACTTTAATTAAAAATAAATTGTAACACAATCAAACATGAATAAGCGGAAATAAAGAATAATCCACTGGGCCTTATGGCCTTACTACATCAAATAAAACCCAAAAGAAATATAATTAGGGTACCAAGCAGAAATAAAGTCCAAATAAAATAAAATCTCCAAATGTAGCATGGCCACCTCAACGCTCACTACCTGGTCCGCCAATCGTTCATCACCAAAATAGTTCCCACAATGGGGTGAGTCAATGCACTCAATGTGCACACAATACTATCATTCAATAAATCAGGCATTCATGTTCAAATCATTAAGTCCATACAATAATGAAATTATGATGCAACCCAAACCCAATCCTAATTAGCCATCCACTACACTCCCCCGTACCATCCTGCACACCGTGGGGACTACTAAGTCAACCCTCCATCCGCTACTCTCCATCAAAGGCATTCGCCCATATACGTTGTGTCATTAGACACTATTGTAACCGAAGTTACCAAAATTTCGCAATGTGACCGTAGTCAACATATTTCGTTGGTGAGACCGAAGTCAACACCTTCGTTGGTGAGACCAAGTCAACACCAGTATTTAGTTGGTGAGACCGAAGTCAACACCTTTGTTGGTGAGACCAAGTCAACACCTATATTTCGTTGGTGAGACCAAGTCAACACCTTTGGTGAGACCAAGTCAACACCTATATTTCGTTGGTGAGACCGAAGTCAACACCTTCAAGTTGGTGAGACCAAGTTAACACTGTTCTCCCCTTTCACATAAATCCCGAATGCCCCAAAACATATATATTGCATAACTTAATTTCATGTTCATATTCATATATTCGCATGTTATTAAATAACATTTTCACAATCCTATCGTAAGTAGGAAACGACAGGTACTTTTGCCACATTTGTGGTACATAGCCACATTCACATTCTTATTCATAATCATATATTAAAATATTTAGCCATAAAATATCAAGGATAGTAAGGGTACACACCGATTTGCTTATTAAGGTTCCTTGAGATCTCGAAAATCCCGATCTAACTTTAGATCTATTAATTCCTATATTCGCCCACCAAATAAAACACATTAATAAACCCTTTGGCTTAAAACAAAACCAAATCCTAGTAGGATTTGTAGAGAGACTCACCTTTGCCGATTTGGTGTTTACACAAACCCAAAACTTTGTTTTTCCTTTACCGATATTCGCCAACCTTGAATCTCAATATGGGTTAGTTTCGGCTTTTTAATAATTAAAGAATCGATCTAGATAATCATACAAGCTTTGGCGAATACTTTTAGGTACTTACCTTGTGGATCTTAAATCCCAAAATTCACCGAATAACTAGGGAACACGTGGCCTATGGTGTACCTTCGAAAAGAATTTCTTCCTTATTTGAAGGAATCGATTGCACCTTCACTTCAACCTTCAGAGATTCGACTTAGAGACTTGATGAACAATCGCTATGATTCCCTTATGTATTTGGTTTCAAAGATGAAAGAAGAGAGGAATAATAGGCTTAGAAGGAAATCACTAGAGGCTAAAAGAAAAGAAGAAAAGAATGGATGCTCAAGAAGAATATTTGGCGAGAGGAAAGAGAGGAGAATGAATAATGAATGGCCCTAGTCTCATCCTTTTATAAGCGAAATTACTAGGCCAAGAATCCTTAACTTGGCCACCACTCTTCCTTATTTTCCTAATTAAAGAATAATTCTTCATTTATCTCTTATTATTCACATATTTATGTGAATAAAACTCCTTTATTTATCTCTTATTATTCACATATTTATGTGAATAAAACTCCTTTATTTATCTCTTATTATTCACATATTTATGTGAATAAAACTCCTTTATTTATCTCTTATTATTCACATATTTATGTGAATAAAACTCCTTTATTTCTCTCTTATTATTCACATATTTATGTGAATAAAACTCTTCCTTTCTAGAAACCCATGTCGTCCACTCACCTTTTGGAAGCAAAATAAAGCCTTCATTATTTCCTTCTGGATGACTCAAACTCAAGCCCAAAAACCTCTTGTATTTGGGCCATTTCCTAAGACCTTAGGTGGCATCTTCAGCCACATTTTCAAGTTCGTTATTGGGGCAAATGTCATGTCTTTGATATATTTTAGGGTCACTTGGCCCTAAGTTCCCTTTGGGCTCAAATTGACATTCCGGTCATTTTAAGTTTCCTAAAATTTTCACATGGCTCAGATTTTCCAGTGTTTCCAAAATGTTTAGGTTTCCAAAATGTTCGTGTTTCCAAAATGTTCGTGTTTCCAAAATGTTCGTGTTTCCAAAATGCTCAAGTTTCCAAAATGTTCAAGTTTCCTATTTTGGCTTGGTTTCCAAAATGTTCACTTTCCTAATTTACTTAGTTTCCAAAACGTAACATTTCTAAAGCATTTCCTTACATTTCCATACATTTCCTTACATTTCCACACATTTCCATACATTTCCATACATTTCTTACATTTCCTTTCATTTCCTTTTTCCTTTCATTTCCTTTCATTTCCTTTCATTTCCTTTCATTTCCTTACATTTCCTTACATTTCCTTACATTTCCTTACATTTCCTTTCTTTTCCTTACATTTCCTTTCTTTTCCTTACATTTCCTTACATTTCCTTTCATTTTCTTTCATCTTAGGGTTCTTGAAACTCTTTGAACACATCCAACACACCCACCGATCCCACTATCTCATGAATTATGCACTAACGCATAACCCCTAATCTAGGATGTTACGCTTCTACCCCTTAAAAATAATTTCGTCCTCGAAATTACTTACTATCGCTCATCCGCATCTGCCTAACTCACTACACTACGCTATTGTCGCAAGACTCGATCTCAAAGAACTATCATACTTTCTAGGCACATTCTCTAAGTTCCCATCCCTTAGAACTCATTTCTAACGTCACGATTTAACTGATTAAGAAGTTTTATGTATTAAAAATTTTGTTTCACCGATTAACCGCGAAGAAGTTTTATGGAAAGAATTTTTACAAGTGGTTCTTTCGTATTCATACATGCACAGCCTTTTCATTCATTCACACATCCATCAAACAATTATGATCCTTAGTTCATTCGGAGAAACGTTGTAGTTTTTCATTTGTTGTTTTTCCACTACCCGGGGTATTTTCGTAATTTGTCCTCTGTGGGTATTTTCGTAATTTGTCAAAATAAGGTTCCTTGGTGATTTTGTCACAAGGTATTTTTGGTCCTTTTAAGTTCCACGGGTATTTTGGAGAAGTTTTGAAACCGAGGGTATTTCGAAATTTTAGACATTGGGGTATTTTGGTAATTTTTCCACAAATCGGGTAAATTGTAAAATTTTAATAAATCGGGATATTTTGAAGTTGCAAAACTTTGAGGGTTCTTTTGAGAAATTTATTTTCCAAGACGATGAAGTTGCAAAAATTTTGGAAATTAGGGTCATTTTGGTAATTTTGTAAGTTAAGGGCAATTTTGTAATTTTCCAAAATCAAGGTATTTTGATATTTTACAAATTAGGGTTTTGAATGTTTATAAAATAATGAAATTCGTAAAGTGTTGAGTAGTTGAACATTTTATAAACCAAGGGCATTTTGTAATTTTACCACTAAGGGTATTTTAGTAAATTTGTAAATCGAAATATTTTAGGAAAATTTATAAAATATTCTTTTCAAATCAAGAGGGTAATTTAGAAATTTTAAAATTAGGGTTTCCATAAAATACGGCTAGTCCCTTTCGGGTTTTAGTTATTGGGTTTAGCTGTGACTAAGTCCTCTTGATTAGGGTGAACAGTTACTACGCACTGTGTAGGATTCGAGTAAAGAGGAGGTGAGTCACTAGGACCGCTTAAATACCAAGCTCTTCATCAATCCACTCCTAGACATGCACAACAAGCCACGACACCCTACCTCGGTGACTTAATCATAGGTTTGTTTGATTAGGCATTTAAGTCTTATGTAATTGTTGGGGTAACTAGTCCTAGGGTTCAAGTACTTAATCTCTATTCTACGTTCCATTCCATTTCCTACCCTTCTACAAATCATAATATAAATCACACAATGGATAGAAGTACTTACCGGTGGATCATGGGTTGAGACTTAGGTGCCATGCTTAGGAAAACTCTTGATTTCATAAACTATTTTTATAAAACTTATTTGGGCTCGTTTGAAAACGTTTTGGGCCTTAGCCCAAGCCGAGAGTTTTAAACTGGCTCGATACCAAATTGAAACACCCCACACCCGGCCCACGAGAATGGATGGATCTCGGTATGTTCCTAAAGTAAAGGTTTTGAAAATTTTCAAGATTAGAGAAATTTGAAAAAATATTTAAAAATGTTGTTGTGGATTGGGCTTAGATTGAAACCCATTTATTAAATTTTGAAAATCCAACTTAAGTGAGGTGACAAAACAATTTTAGGGTTTATTATTTTGAAATAAATAAATTTTGTTTTTCTTAACTTTAATTAAAATAAATTGTAACACAATCAAACATGAATAAGCGGAAATAAAGAATAATCCTTTGGGCCTTATGGCCTTACTACATCAAATAAAACCCAAAAGAAATATAATTAAGGGTACCAAATGTAAATAAAGTCCAAATAAAATAAAATCTCCAAATGTAGCATGGCCACCTCAACGCTCACTGGCCGGTCCGCCACCTATTCATCACCGAAAATAGTTCCCACAATGGGGTGAGTCAACAGACTCAATGTGCACACAATACTATCATTCAATAAATCGAGCATTCATGTTCAAATCATTAAGTCCATACAATAATGAAATTATGATGCAACCCAAACCCAATCCTAATTAGCCATCCACTACACTCCCCGCACCATCCCCGCACACCGTGGGGACTACTAAGTCAACCCTCCATCCGCTACTCTCCATCAAAGGCATTCGCCCATATACGTTGTGTCATTAGACACTATTGTAACCGTAGTTACCAAAATTTCGCAATGTGATCAGTAGTCAACATATTTCGTTGGTGAGACCAAGTCAACACCTTCGTTGGTGAGACCAAGTCAACACAGATTTCGTTGGTGAGACCAAGTCAACACCTTTGTTGGTGAGACCGAAGTCAACACCTATATTTCGTTGGTGAGACCAAGTCAACACCTATATTTCACAGTGAGACCAAGTCAACACCTTCGTTGGTGAGACCAAGTCAACACTGTTCTCCCCTTTCACATAAATCCCGAATGCCCCAAAACATATATATTGCATAACTTAATTTCATGTTCATATTCATATATTCGCATGTTATTAAATAACATTTTTCACAATCCTATCAGAAGTAGGAAACGTACCTGGGTACTTTTTGCCACATTTGTGGTACATAGCCACATTCACATTCTTATTCATAATCATATATTAAAATATTTAGCCATAAAATATCGAAGGATAGTAAGGGTACACACCTGATTTGCTTATTAAGGTTCCTTGAGATCTCGAAAATCCCGATCTAACTTTAGATCTATTAATTCCTATATTCGGCCCACCAAATAAAACACATTAATAAACCCTTTTGGCTTAAAACAAAACCAAATCCTAGTAGGATTTGTAGAGAGACTCACCTTTGCCGATTTGGTGTTTACACAAATCCCGAAAACTTTGTTTTTCCTTTACCTGATATTCGGCCAACCTTGAATCTCAATATGGGTTAGTTTCCGGCTTTTTAATAATTAAAGAACTGATCTAGATAATCATACAAGCTTTGGCCGAATACTTTTAGGTACTTACCTTGTGGATCTTAAATCCCGAAATTCACCGAATAACTAGGGAACACGTGGCCTATGGTGTACCTTCGGGAAAAGAATTTCTTCCTTATTTGAAGGAATCGATTGCACCTTCACTTCAACCTTCAGAGATTCGGCTTAGAGACTTGATGAACAATCGGCTATGATTCCCTTATGTATTTGGTTTCAAAGATGAAAGAAGAGAGGAATAATAGGCTTAGAAGGAAATCACTAGGAGGCTAAAAGAAAAGAAGAAAAGAATGGATGCTCAAGAAGAATATTTGGCAGAGGAAAGAGAGGAGAATGAATAATGAATGGCCCTAGTCTCATCCTTTTATAAGTGAAATTACTAGGCCAAGAATCCTTAACTTGGCCACCACTCTTCCTTATTTTCCTAATTAAAGAATAATTCTTCATTTATCTCTTATTATTCACATATTTATGTGAATAAAACTCCTTTATTTATCTCTTATTATTCACATATTTATGTGAATAAAACTCCTTTATTTATCTCTTATTATTCACATATTTATGTGAATAAAACTCCTTTATTTATCTCTTATTATTCACATATTTATGTGAATAAAACTCCTTTATTTCTCTCTTATTATTCACATATTTATGTGAATAAAACTCTTCCTTTTCTAGAAACCCATGTCGTCCACCTCAGCCTTCTAGAAGCAAAAATAAAGCCTTCATTATTTCCTTCCTGGATGACTCAAACTCAGGCCCAAAAACCTCTTGTATTTGGGCCATTTCCTAAGACCTTAGGTGGCATCTTCAGCCACATTTCCAAGTTCGTTATTGGGGCAAATGTCATGTATCAGATATTTTAGGGTCACTTGGCCCTAAGTTCCCTTTGGGCTCTGAAATTCGACATTCCGGTCATTTTAAGTTTCCTAAAATTTTCCATGGCTCAGATTTTCTGTGTTTCCAAAATGTTCAGTTTCCAAAATGTTCGAGTTTCCAAAATGTTCGAGTTTCCAAAATGTTCGTGTTTCCAAAATGCTCAAGTTTCCAAAATGTTCAAGTTTCCTATTTTGGCTTGGTTTCCAAAATGTTCACTTTCCTAATTTACTTAGTTTCCAAAACGTAACATTTCTAAAGCATTTCTTACATTTCCATACATTTCCTTACATTTCCACACATTTCCATACATTTCCATACATTTCTTACATTTCCTTTCATTTCCTTACATTTCCTTTCATTTCCTTTCATTTCCTTTCATTTCCTTTCATTTTCTTACATTTCCTTACATTTCCTTACATTTCCTTACATTTCCTTTCTTTTCCTTACATTTCCTTTCTTTTCCTTACATTTCCTTACATTTCCTTTCATTTTCTTTCATCTTAGGGTTCTTGAAACTCTTCAGAACACATCCAACACACCCACTGATCCCACTATCTCATGAATTATGCACGAACGCATAACCCCTAATCTAGGATGTTACAGATATTTTGCTTATTCTATTTATATTTTTTTGTACATTAAGGACAACGTGCACCTTAAGTGTGGGGAAGATTTTATATGTAACACCCGTAACCCCTCTCTATCGTCGAATTAGGGTCACGAGCATTACCAACACTTCAAATAATTAATCAATCATAATTACACATATACATACTAGCCATTAACAATATCATATAAAGGGGCTGGTCACAAACAATCAAATTATATCATACTAGAATATTATACAATGAAAAATGATGATTCATGCTATACAATGTTAAATTTGGTCTTCCACTATCTACACTCTTATCACTATTTATACATTGCTAACTTAGTCTACCACTATCTATACTTTTATCACTATTTATCCCTTCTTGAATGTCAAAATTTGGATACATAGAAGACTATTCCAATTATTAGCATCAGAATATTGGTCCGTACTCCATCTACTATTATCTTTTTAATTTATCTTCGATGATGTTAGTGGAATGCACTTAATTTAGGTTTATTAACCCACCCCAATTCAAAGTAAAAGTTACTCTTACAGCCTTCTATTACGAGTCTATGAGACCCTAAAAGTAGTTTAAAACTAGGCAGGGACTAATTTGAAACAATTCTAGAAGTTTAGGAATTAATTACAAAAATTTTGATTTCAAGGGTCACATACACGTGTGGCCTGGCCGTGTGCCTCACATGCCCATGTTTCAAGTTGTGTAACTCTCTGACTTGGGTCACACGCCCATGTGTATTTCCCGTGTGTGACACATGCCTGTGTGGTCAGGCCTTGTGCACCCAAAAGTACCTTAAAACTCAAGTTTACCATTTCCTACTTACTTGAGCACTAAGCAACTCAATTACCAATCGTTTAACCTATTCAAAACACGATTAAACATGCCCAAAATACACCAAATTCATCACCTAATATGCCTTACCAATGTACCCTTATTGGTACCACATTTTATATGTTCAAATACATCAACAACACACCAAACCTTCAAGACTTTCATTCATACCACATTTACCATATTTGAACTAATTTTCAATTTCTAAAGTTACCAAATATGAAATTAAACACATACCAAGCATTATGCTAAACTACCAAACTTTAAACTATCACATACCAAAATATAAACTAGGCTAATATACCAACATAGCCTCAACCACAACCATATACATATTTAACCATCATTTCACTAGCAACTAAGTTAACCACACCTTATAAACAATATCAACCAAGGACTTCCTAGGTAAATGCCATTACAAAATGAAATATCACCACACTTGAACTGGGATTTGTCATTAGATGTTGAGTCAGCGATAAATCAAACAGTACCTAACCTGCACATGGAAAACAAAACCACACGCTGAGTAAAACTCAGTGGTATTTTTATAATCCGAATAACATAAACTTGATATAAGTATTTAAAATTCAAAATGCAACAAGTAAGCTATGTTCATGTGTTTCAATTCAATAGTATAATTTTTTCTCATTCCTTATTAACATCTACTAAGATTTTCACATGTTCAAATATATAATTATATAGCATTAGCATTTCATTTAACATTTGCATACATCATTTCATGAAATGGCATGATTCTTATTTTTGATCACTACTTGAATTCATTCAAGTTTCACATCTCAATTCATCATTTTATATCTCATTTCTCATCTCATAATCATTTCTCATATTTTCCATTTCAATATTTTCTCATCTCATAATCATTTCTCATATTTTCCATTTCAATATTTTCTCATCTCATTTTCATTTCTCATCTTTGTCATTTCAATATCAATCACTTAAATTATTATTTTACTTTCCCCTATTGACACGACATGAACTCGAACAGATACACGGATCCAACCAACACGCCAGTTTGGCACCCAGTGCCTCATTGGAATAATCCAAAGTAATAACTGCACCCAGCACTATATAAATTGACACCCAGTGTCTCATCGATTAAATCGAAGCAAATTGGCACTCAGTGCCTCATCGACTCGAGGTCGAAGTAATCCCTAAACTCTTCCTATCCTATGGCATGCCATCTATATCCGACTCAGTCCGATACAATTAATAGGGATTCATTTCACTTTTCAATACAACCAATGTCTCAATTTCATGTATATATATCATCACATATAATTATATATTCAATCTAATAATAATCACATTTTTCTCAATACACATATATTCATAATCAATATATTTCATAATATAAAAAATTAATCCATTTCATTCCAATTATGAATTTAATTCAATTCCCAAGTGCCAAAGTACTCACCTCAAATGCTTACCATATGCAAAAAATTATATATGCAATAATCTTCTATTTAATTCAGATTATAGAAACATCAACCGTGATTTCCGAGCTATTCGACGTTGATTTTATCCTTCCCCTTTTTACTCGAGGATTCCGGTACGACGTTAGCTACGGAATAAAATAATTAAATCACATTAATATTACACATTTCAATTTCACATTAATTTTAAATTTTCACACTATATTTTGCTTATTCTTCAATTTAGTCCCTAAACCGAGACTATTTTTAACCTTCACATTTAACTTCATATTTTTATACTAATTTCACTCTAGACCACATTTAGCTTCCTCTTTTCCAATTTGACCCCTTAATTTCAATTTTTTTCACAATTTAGTCCCTATTGATCAAAATCAACAATTAATTCCACAATTTACTCCTTTTCCATTTCTAACTTAAAAATTTATCTATTTAATCCCTAAAACTTAAACTATTCAAAAATGTCAACATCTAAAATCTTGAACAATACTAAAAATAACAATATGGGTCGGGTAGCCCTAAGTATCGAGATTCTGAAAATGTAAAAATTACAAGAAAAGAGGACTAAATTGACTAACCAATTGAAATTTAAAAGTTTGGAGCCCTTGGTACCGTCGGCCACTTTGTTTCTTTCTTTCTTTTCTTTAATTTGCATGCAATTGTTTCATCTTTCTTTCCACTTTATTTCTATTTCTTTATTATGTTTTCATTTTATTATCTTTGTTATTATTATCATTATTATTAAAGTTACTTTAATATATAACATATACACATGCAAATTCATTAAACCATAACCGACCACCTCCCACCATTTTAATAAATGGTAAGTTTGTTAGTTTTGTCCCTTCTATTTCTTTCAATCTAAAATTTAACTTTTAACCCTTACACGATTTAGTCCCTGTACCTTAATAACTCCTAATTTCACGAAATTTACTAATCCAAAATTTAATTATCTACTAAGTTAGCCTCGTAAATATTTAATAAAAATATTTAAGGGTCCGGTTTACGAAAACGAAGTCTCGATAATACATTTTCTAACACGTCTAACTATTGGGGTGTTATATTATATGTTTATGCAATATAGCCCTTGAATTGTTGTTTGTGTTTGAGTTATTTTCTCATACTTATCATTATAGTTAATTTTCTTTAATTTGGAGTTTTTAGTGATTTTGCTTTGGAATAATTTTTTGATTTTTATGCATTGATTGATTTATAATTTAAGACATGAGAGAGCCAAGCATGATAAGTTGTTTTTCAGAAATTAATATTCTAGGCTTTCTCCCTGAAGTGAAGAATTATCTTTAAATTTTAAATTTGCAAGTTTGACATCAAAACCATAATTTTTTGTGAGATTTTGAGCCTATAGAGTATTTACTTTTTTGTGCTCGTTCTATTTTTTGTTGTGATTTACTATTCTATAACTTGCTTCAGTTATACATGTCGATATCACATTATTGATTTGATATATTGAGATGATAAAGGCACTTAGGATTTAACCCGCCTAACTTTTAAATAGCTTACCTGTTGTATTAACCTTTAGTAAACCCGTTGATCCAAACATATTTTTTTTCTAACCCGTAACCTACATTAATGTTGTAAATCATTTTTCTTATTGACTCCCTTTTTGTCGAGATTTGATTTGGTTAATTGTCTGATTATGTTTCATTATTTCCATTGCTGAATTTTACTTTTCTCTTAAAGAAAAAAAGTAAAAAATATATAATTGATTGAGCTTGAAATGTTAGTTTCATATTATAACACCCTTAACCCCTCTCAGTTGCCGGATTACGGTTACAGAGCATTACAATCTTAAACTTTTAACATCTTAAATTTTAAATAAATTAAAACATATCATAAACCATTTGATCACATACATTTCGTCCCTAAATTGAGCCCTCGAGGCCCTAAAAATTTCTTAGAAGCAATTTGGAACTAATTCAAAAAAAATGGAAAGTTTAGGTAAAAGTTGCAAAAATTGGAAATAGGGGTCACACGACCGTGTGGCCAGGCCGTGTAACTTATGAACAAGGGGCACACGGTCGTGTACCAGCCCGTGTCCTCACCCGTGTAACTCACTAAGTAGCCCCACACGCCCGTGTTCCAGGTCGTGTGCTAGGTCGTGTAACTCACTAACTTGAACACTAAGAGACTCACAAATGACACACAGCCGTGTCACCAGGCTGTGTGTCTCACACGACTATGTCGCAAGGCTGTATGTCTCACACGGCCATGTAACAGACCGTGTCTCAGGTCGTGGACCTAAAATTCTACCTAAAATCAAACAATTTCCTAACCAATTCATGCATAACTACCCAATCCATTTGCGCACACTTTGAAGGTACTAATGCATCATTCAAATACACATAATCATGCCAATTCAAACAACCTAATTCACTTAACCAATATGCCATTCAAAGGCACCACAATTGCATCCAAACATCATTTACCTAAACATGTCAATATAGCCTTATTTCAACCATAAGAACCTAGTTTAAACATCTACAAAATCATGTTTCAATTGACCATTGTCAAGACATTGTAAACATACCAAAAAGGAGCCTTATATACGAACACTTATAAGTGATCAAAAGGGACTTAACTTAACAAGCATTACAAGTCGATCAACCATACATAAACAAAAAGGACAAACATGTCAAATTACCATTTACACATTCACTAAATACCATTACAAAATGACCTATACATGCCATTATAAACATTGGCCAAAATACTCAAAAACTAACGAATTGACTGCTGGATAGTGTGATAGATCTCCGACGAGCTTCCAACCGATCAAGCTCCCATTAATCTATAAAATAAAGGAAAGATTTTGTAAATTCTAAGATTAAACATAGTTCATCATCAATGCCATAAGCATAGTAAAAGCCTAAACAACATCACCAACTCATATGTTAGTATGCTTATCCTTGATTATAAATGAAATTAACAATAAGATACATAAATTTCCATATGTACTATCATCATGTAGTTCATAAATCTTTTCATAAAGTCATGGTTCAATCCATTTGCATACTTACCATTTCATTCCCTTTACTACCCATTGAACCATCTAGAATTACATCGGATACTCGGGAAAGCTCACACATCGTGTGCCATTACATATAATCGTAACCTTTCCTTTACATGAATGCTCACACGAATTGTGAAATGGACCTGCTCACACGAGTTATGGGTTGGAATGTGATAAACCATAAAAGTAACATATTTTAATCCCACATTTAGCATACTTTTGGATGATTTATCCCGTGATTTATGTAAAAAGGTGCTCTTAATCCTTTCTTTTCATGTTTTATACTCAGGAAAGCACCTAAGGATGAAAAGAACGAGAAACGGGCTCAAAACGGACCAAATTGGGCCGAAGAAAAAATCAACACGGCATGGGCCCAAGACCACACGGTCGTGCCTCCTTAATTTACTCTAACACGGCCTAGACCGTGAAACACACAGGCGTGTCTCTTCAGCAGACTCAACCACGACTGAAATTGATTCACACGGGTGTGTGCCACTGCCGTGTCCCTGCCGCTGCCAAAAGGAGTTTTACTCGGATTTGGATGCTTGAAGGCAAAGAAACACCTTCCAAAGCCTATTCAAACACCCTAGTAGGAATTCCACTCAGATTAAGATACTTAGGGGCCAAATAAAGCATTCCATGAGCCTATATAAACACCCTAAGTGTAACCTAAAAAGGAGAGTTCGGTAAAAACCTTCTGCTAGGGCTTTTGGTGGTCAGCTAGGCCAAGGAGCCAAGCCAAAAGGGTCAGAAGCCAAAATTCTACTCAAGACAACGGATCTCTCCTTTAATTCCTTTAGGGAGTTTTAGGGATTTCTTATGTTTTGTTTTATCTTTTCTTCTAAGATGTTTTCTTTTATTATTATGAACTAAGCCCTTCAAATACCTGAAGGGGATGAAACCTAAGACGGATCTTATTATTGTTTTCTGAACTATATGATAAATACTTGATTTTTTCTTAATTATGTGTGCTTAATTCTTGTGTTAATATTTCTGAGATATTGATTCAAGTTGGATTTGCTTAGGTGGTGGAGCAAAAGTCCCTACTTAAGAGTAGATCTAGCATAATTAAGCGAAGTTGATCACGTGCCTAGAGATAGGGTGACGAGATTTTGTCGAATTAGGGTGAAACCTAATATGGGAGTCTATAGATTGAGTTAATGCGATTCTAGGGGTTTTAATTAGAAAGAGATTTCAATTAATCAACCTAGGGTTAGACGTTATTCACCTCGAGAGATGGTTTAATATAAATTAGGGAATCTTACGGATCAAGTCAAGTGAATAAATCGTCTGGTTCAGTGTTAAATAACAAGTGAAGTCTAGGTAGATTCTTCCTAAGGGTATCGTCCTAATCAACTAAGTTTTCCCTACAGTATTTCCCCAATTCATTATTTTTGTCTTTGCGTCTTTAGCTTAGTAGTTAGTTAAATTTAGATGAAGCAATAGCTTCACTTATTTTAGGCTAGATAATAAAAAGAAAGTTAGCATTAGTACTTTTAGTTCCTTTGGGTTCGACAATCCGGTCTTGCCTAAGCTATACTACTGTTCGATAGGTGCACTTGCCTTAAGTCGTTGTCAGAGTTAATTTCCAGGTTTGATCATTCTTTTTATAAATTTTAAAACTCGACAAAACAACGATCAAGTTTTTTGGCGCCGTTGCCGGGGAACTAAAATATTAAGAAAGCTCTATTTTTATTACTGTAGCCATTATTTTTATTTTCCGCAATTTACTTTTATTTTTAGTCTTGCTAAATTTTCTTTCTTTTCCTAGCAGATACCTCTAGTTCATGACTAGAAGGAACCCAAAGGGACCACTAGTATACGATAGTGATATTGAAGCTACCGCTCACAGAAATCGCAGAGAAATTAGGCGAACCCTAAATTATACAGAAGAAGAACGAAAAGGCAGATCCAATCCTACTGAAGGGATGGACGAGAATAACCCACCACCACAAGATATGGCAGAAAACAATGCTCCGCGTACTATGTATGATTATGCTAAACCTCATTTAACAGGAGCAGAATCAAGTATTGTTAGATCTGCTATAGCTGCTAATAATTTTGAATTAAAGCCTAACACTATACAAATTATTCAACAATTTGTTTAATTTGATGGTTTGTAGGACGAAGACCTGAATACCCGTATAGCAAATTTTATAGAGTTCTATGATACCTTCAAAATAAATGGTGTTTCTGATTATGCCACACGCCTTTGCTATTTCCCTTTTCATTAAGGAATAAAGCCAAGCGTTGGTTGAACTTCTACCACGAGGTCAATCACCACATAGGATCAAATGACCGAATATTTTTTATTAAAATATTTTCCACCAGCTAAAACGGCCAAATTATGGAATGATATCTCTTTTTTTGTGCAGATGGATTTAGAGACTTTATACGATGCATGGGAGAGATACAAGGATCTCTTGAGAAGGTGTCCGCACCATGGTTTACCCTTATGGTTCCAAGTCCAAACTTTCTATAACGGTGTAAACCCCTTAACGAGGCAACTAATTGATTCAGCCGCCAGTGGAACCCTAAACAATGTAACTCCCCAAGCGACCTACGAGTTTATTGAAGAGATGTCACTGAATAACTATCAGTGGCAGGTTACAAGGACAAAGCCAACAAAATCAGCCAGAGTTTTCAACCTCGACGCAATAACCATGCTATCAACGTAGGTAGAGATGATGAATAAAAAGCTTGATAGTTTGTGCTTTTCACAGGTACATCCAGTAATGCAGTGTGACGCAAGTGGAACTGTGGCGAATCCTGAGTACCCACCCTACCAACCAGCACGTAAAGTTAACAGATGAACTATATAGGTAATAATTTCAGATCCAATAATAACCCTTATAGTAATACTTATAATCCAGGTTAGAGGAACCACCCAAATTTTTCATGGGGAGGTCAAGGAAATCAAGGAAATCAAAGACAATAACCTCCTCAAAATTTCCAAAATCATTCATATCCACAAGAAAAAAAGTCGAACCTTGAAGAGATACTGACAAAATTCTTGGCAGCCAAAGAAAACCATTTCTAAGACAATGAGACAACACTTAAAAACTAACAAACATCGATTGAAGGGATCAAGAACCAAGTTGGGGAACTTACTAAGTCAGTTGGACAACTTACTAAGACAGTTTCTGAAATTCGATCAGAGATTTTTTCTAAAGGAACCGAACAGGTAAAGGCAGTTACACTGAGAAGTGGAAAGAAGTCAGTCGAACCAAAGAAGAAAATATCACACGAAGATAATAAAGGAAAGGATGAGGGAGTTGAGGATGTAACTCCAGTACGCAACGAAAGTAAACCACAAATCTCATATCCAGCAAAGTTGAAGAAAGACCGATTAGATGCCCAATGCGGTAAATTTCTTAAACTTTTTAAACAAATACATATTAACTTACCCTTTGTTGAAGCCATTTCACATATAACGACGTATGTAAAATTCTTAAAAGAGCTCCTAACGAATAAGAGGAAGCTTGAAGAAATATCAACGGTGGATCTTAATGAAGAATGTTCAGCCATCCTCTAAAACAAGTTACCAACCAAATTAAAAGACCCAGGAAGTTTTACTATTCCCTGTTTAATTGGTAGTTTAAATATTAAGAAAGCATTAGCTGATCTAGTGCCAGTATTAATTTAATGCCTTATAAAATGTTTAAACAACTATATCTTGGGGAACCAAAACCCACTAGGATGAGTATTTAGTTAGCCGATAGATCTATTACATATACTAGAGGAGTTATCGAAGATGTCTTGGTAAAAATTGATAAATTTATTTTCCCTGTTGATTTTGTTGTGCTTGACATGGATGAGGACATTGAGGTTCCCTTAATTTTAGGACGCCCTTTTTTAGCTACTGCTAGGGCTGTTATCGATGTAAGAGATGGTAAGTTTGCATTAAGAATAGGCGATGGGGAAATTATCTTTCAAATTTATGATGCCATGCGATATTCTAGAGAACAAGATGATTCATGTTATTTTTGTTGATACTACTGATCATATCATTCAAAATTCATTACAGGAAATCATACATGATGACACGATAGAACTGTGCCTTACTCAAGAAAAGGGGAAAGAAGATGAAGTCGACGAGCTGAATTGGAATACATCTTCATCTAGACATATGGAAAAAGAAAGCATTGAGATCAATGATGATCTAAAACAAAAGCCTTCCATTGATGAGCCGTCCAAATTAGAATTAAAACAGCTATCGAAAAACTTAGAATATGCATTCATCAGGGACAATTCTACGCTACCGGTAATTATCTCTTCAGAACTAGAACCAACGGAAAAAGAGGAGTTGATATAGGTACTAAGAGAACATAAAAGAGCCATAGCTTGGAAAATCTATGACATTAAAGGAATAAGCCCATCATTTTGCACCCACAAAATCTTAATGGAAGAGAAATACAGGCCATGCGTGCAACCTCAAAGACGATTGAATTCCAACGTAAAAGAAGTTGTGAAAGCTGAGGTTGTTCCAAAGAAAGGAGGCATGACGGTGGTACCAAACGAAAAGAATGAACTAATTCCCACCAGAATTGTCACAAGTTGGAGAGTTTGCATTGATTACAGGAAGCTGAACAACGCCACTAGAAAAGATAACTTTCCTTTACTTTTCATTGATCAAATGCTAGAAAGTTAACTGGGCATATGTACTGTTGCTTCCTAGATGGACTCTCCGGCTATTTCCAAATTCCAATAGCACCTGAAGATCAAGAGAAGACAACATTCACATGCCCATACGGTACGTTTGCTTATCGTAGAATGCCTTTTGGATTATGTAATGCTCCTGCTACTTTTCAGCGTTGCATATTGGCAATCTTTGACGAACTTATGGAAAAAATTATGGAGGTATTGATGGACGATTTCTCGGTATTTGATAATTCTTTTCGTCTTTGCCTTAAAAATTTAAAATGAGTTCTAATGAGATGTGAGGAAACAAACCTTGTTTTAAATTGGAAAAATGCCATTTTATGGTACAAGAGGGAATTGTATTGAGACATAAAATTTCTAGTAAGGGAATCGAGGTAGATAATGCAAAGGTCAAAACCATAGAAAAATTACCTCCTCCTAGCTCAGTTAAGGCTATTAGAAGCTTTTTAGGTCATGCAGGATTTTACAGAAGATTTATTAAAGATTTTTCTAAAATAGCTAAGCCTCTAACGAAATTGCTAGAAAAAGATACACCTTTTAAGTTTGATCAGGAATGTTTAGATGCATTTAATATCCTTAAAGAAAAATTAATAAATGCCCCAATTATAATTTCCCCCGATTGGAATCTTCCTTTTGAACTAATGTGTGATGCAAGTGACTTTCAAGAGGTGCAGCTTTTAAGACAATGAAGAGACAAGCACTTCCAATGATCTATTACACCAAAGAAGACATTAACAAATGCGACAAGAAAATTATACTACTACTGAAAAGAATTACTAGTTGTGGTCTTTGCATTTGATAAATTCAGACAATATTTAGTATTATCTAAAGTTGTCATTTACACTGACCACTTCACTCTTTGTTATCTTTTAACTAAACCTGATGCAAAACCTCGAGTCATAAGATGGATTTTACTTGTGCAGGAATTCGATTTGGAAATTCAGGATAAGAAAGGAGCCAAAAACCTTGCAGCAGATCACCTCTCCAGGCTTGAGAACCCACATATCGAAGAGCTCGATGAAAGTGAGATAAACGACTCGTTCCCCGAAAAACAACTCTTTTCTATAACCAACTTCGAGGTACCATGGTTTGTAGACATTGCGAATTGTTTAGCTGCTAACATCTTACCAAAAAGATTAACACATCATCAAAAGAAACAATTCTTTGCTGATGTGAAAAACTATTTTTGGGAAGATCCTTTTCTTTTTCGCATATGTGCAGATCAAGTAATTCGGAGATGCGTTACAAGGGCGGAAGCAAGAAAAATCTTGAAACATTTCCATTCAGGACCTTCAAGAGGACACTACAGTGGTATTAAGACAGCACATAAAATAGTCGAATCAGGTTTTTATTGGCCCACTCTAATCAAAGATGTCAATAGGTATGTCGCTCTGTGTGATAAATGCCAAAGAATAGGTAATGTTTCTAAACGCGATGAAATGCCTTAAACATATATGCTATCATATGAAATATTTGATATATGGGTATTGATTTTATAGGTCCATTCCCTAGTTCATTTGGAAATAAATACATCCTAGTGGCTGTTGATTACATGTCAAAATGGGTGGAAGCCGAAGCTCTACCTACCAATGATGCTAGAGTAGTAGTTAAGTTTCTCAAGAAACTTTTCTCTCGATTTGGAACACCTAGAGCTATCATTAGTGGTAGGGGCACTCATTTCTGTAATACTCAATTTGACAGAGTCTTAAAAAAATATGGAGTACACCACAGGATAGCTACCCCATATCACCCTCAAACTAGTGGGCAAGTTGAAGTACCAAATCGAGAACTTAAATGTATCCTAGAAAAAATGGTTGAATCCAACAGAAAAGATTGGGCATTGAAAGTAGATGATTCCCTATGGGCCTATAGAACAACGTTTAAAACCCCCTAGGAACATCCCCATACAAACTTGTATACGGGAAAAGCTGTCATCTACCATTCGAGTTAGCACACAAAGCTTTTTGGGCTATAAAATTTTTAAATTATGATCTTAAAACTATAGGAGAGAAAAGAATGATGCAGATGAACAAACTAGACGATTGAAGAGCTGAGGCCTACGAGAACTCGAAACTATACAATGAGGCAACAGAGCGATGCCATGATGCTCGTCTAAAGAAATCGAAACAATTCGAAGTAGGGGACTTGGTCCTGCTATACAACTCAAGGCTTAAACTATTTCCTGGGAAGCTGAAATCAAGATGGTCAGGCCCATTCATGATCAAAAAAATTTTTCCCTATGGCACAATCGAGGTAAGGGCACATTCAAGGTAAATGGTCACCAACTCAAAATTTATAATGGTGAAGATTTTAGGGATATGTGAGAGGAGCTTCAGCTCCATGAACCTTCTTTTAGAAATGAAAACAGGGTAAGTCTAGCATAAGACTTTAAACGAGTGCTTCTCGGGAGGCAACCCGAGCACTAACCCTATTTATTTACACATTTGTTTTCATTTTAGTTTCTTTTCTTCTCTTCGTCTTAAACACATAGTTTTAAACTAACCAAATGTGTAGATTACCAGACCACACGTGTAACATCCTAAAATTTAGAATTTTGATTATTTCATTATTGCTTGTAGTAAGCTCGATTAAATATTAATAGTGTATGTTAGGAGTTCTGAGAAGGCTCGGGTTTATTTGGGCCTTAATAAAATTTTTGTGTTTAAGTCTATTAAGGAGAGATGGTAAGTAGCTTCAAGACTTATGGAAATAAATGAGTTAAGGAGGTAGTGGCGCCATATGATAGACTTGGAGGGAGGAGGTTCAAATCCCATTGTGTGCAAATTTTGACTATTATTTTTTCATTCCTTCCCTATGTGTCGGCCAAGAAAGTAAATAAGGCAAGGTGGACTTTTTATTTTAGGCAAGGTGGCTAAGGAAATAAGGAAAGGATAAAGGTAAGGTAAGGAATCAAATGAAAGGGGAAAGTAAAGGGAACATGTTGGCACAAAAAGAGGATAGTGTTATGGAAATTGTGGTTGGCCAATTTTTGACCATTATTGACATGAATGTGGACGATTTTGGGTGTAGAGGGGTAGCCGAATTTTTGCTTGGTCATTTGGTAGAATTTTGATGCTTGTTAGGCCAAAATCTCTTATGTACAATTTTATGTTTTTCTCCAAACTTCTTCTTTTGCTTTGTGCCGAAATTACAAGTCTTTGGAGAGCATATTTTCTTCTTTCTTTTTGCTTTGGCCAAAACCTCCTAGCACATTTGTGCATTTTTCTTCTCTTTTGTTTTGTTTGGTCAAAACATTCATCTTTTGTTCATCTTCCTTTGATAGCCGAATCACCTAGCATCCATCCAACTTTTCATTCTTTTCTTTTAACTATTTCTTCAATCTTTCTATTCTCTAAAATTGACACGACCATAAGATTATATCTCCTTGTTTGATAATCCTCCATAGTCGAATATCAATATCCATTATCCTTTATAATCGAACCTTCATCTTTTCTCAATCTTTTCTTCTCATCCGTATTAACACTCATTCCTTGATCAATTGGTAAGTGTTCTTCTCAACATTTTATTTTTCTTTCTCTTTATGTCGAATATATGTCTTGTTTTGGGATGGTCATATCAACCGAAACCATCATTTTATTCTACTCTCTCAATGAGATCATTCTCTTCTTTGTAGTGGTATAGTGGGAGGTCGAATACCACAACATCGCTTAATCATCTCTAGTCATGGGACGATAGTAAGAAAAGGGAATTTCATTGTTCAAGGTAAGGAAGTTCTTTTATAGTCCATCCAATAACTTCATTAGTGATTGTGATAATCGGATTGAAGGTTGGCTAATCGACTACATGTTTTAATGACTTAATTGCTCGATCTATCGCCTTGAGATCATACGAATTTTGTGGTAAGCCGACCTTACTCTTTAAATCAAACGTTCATATCAACGTAATATTAGTTTTGACTAATATTTGATTTCAATGGAGTCAAGCAATATCGAATCGAAAGGGATAGTAATTGGAGATCGAAAAAGGAGCAGATTTGCTATCTCTGTTCCTAAATTCAAACAAAGGGCGGTATCGACGGTTCGGGATTTTCCACCGGGTTGTGGATTGTTATCCGGAGAAAATCGTCAAATCGTGGTTGTTCGCGATTCTGAGGGTAAACACTTTAGATTGTTTATTTTAGAGTTTGATTATTAAAATCACGTATTTCGATTAATTGAGTGATTACAATATCTTAGGTGTCGAAGATAAAGAAAGCCTTATACTTACCATAATCAGGTGTGTAATCTCACATCGTTTTTCGTGGGGTAAAGATTGATATCATATTAGAAATAAGTCACTATGTTTAAATCGTAAAATTGTGTAAATCGGGAAAACTTGCCTAAATTTCACTATTTTGATTAAGTTGGAAAAATCGGTATTAGCACTATAAAAATTACGAAAATACCCCTAAATGGTAAAATTATGAAAATGCCCCTAATGGACCGATTTGATATATGCCTTAGTGGGCCGGTTTGATATATAGCCTTAATGGGCCGATTTGATAAGTGTTGCAATGGGCTGAATTTTTGTAATCTCTGAATTAATTATTTGTAAATACCATGACTGCTATGTGTGATGCATTGATATGATTCTGCATGGGATCGGAAGATATGATGAAGAGAAGTCCCGGTGGCACTGCCACAAATAAATTGTTTGTTAATATGATTCACTATGATTCTGGCCAAATCATAAACGGCAAAATGCCTGCGATTGGTGTGTTTAGCGGGGTGGGTTGACTTGATCCCCACAGGTGTGATGGGATGGTACGGGTGGTGTGTAGCGGATGGATTACTAGGATGGGTTGGGCTATATGCATTGCTTATTTTATTGTAAATGTATATGTTTTGTTTTGTAAACGGGCTTTGTCCCAAGATTATGCTTTATGGGCTCAGGCCCAAGTTTTTGCTAATTGGGTTCAAGCCCAGTGATTGATGGTAAGGGGATTATACACTGAGTTCTAGTAACTCACCCTATTTCCCTTATTCTTTTCAGGTAATACTCAGTGACATGGGCTTGGGCAATGGATGACTTGGTGAAGGCCATACTTCAGAAATGGTTTATTTGGACTTAACACTCCTTTGTCGTTTATTTAATTACATTTCTATTTTGGGATTTAATGTTGTAATAAGGCCTCTGAATTATTTTATTTTTGCTTTATGTTTGACGTAATTATATTTTTGCTCAAATTACTTTAAATGGGATTTTTCTAGAAACTTAAATAAAGATTTTCTAAAATGGATTCACAAATAGATTTCAAAATAAATTTTTACAAATCTTTTAAACTCGATATTTTTTTTCAAATTATTATCAATATTTTCAAAAGTCACTTAATTGTAAGATCACTACTTCAAATTTATCGATTTATCAATCAATCTTAGAAGTTAGTAATATTTTATCAAATATTTCAAATCAAACTTGTTTTCTTGATTTTAACAAATAATTACTTATCTTTATACGAATAAAAAGGACTTGACATATTTTTCTCATGTGGCATGTCAGATCCGGTCATAACGTATGGTCCGGGTTTGGAGTGTTACAACAAGGCCTTGCACACGACGTGGCCGTATGGAAGTACAGAATCTCCGTACTGAAAATGGCAGAAGAGGAACGAGTCAGAAACAATCAAATCTTTGAGTTACGGACTCCAACCACCACCACACGGGCACAGACAAAACGCCACGGCCGTGGACGACATTAACTTATCACCAACGGGCGTGGCAATCTATAAAATAGGCGTGGGTGTACCAATACGCTTAGACACACGGCCGTGCGAGGTAGCCGTGTGAAACAACACGCCCACGGTACACGGGTGTGGGGAAGTACCGAACTTGAAACTATATTTAAAGCCACCCATCTTTCCTTCCTTCTCACCAACTCCCCATCTTCTTCCTTCCTTCTTTTTCTCAAATTCCTCTCTTCTCCATAACAAGTCTCTAAAATCTTGAGCCTACACATATCCATGTCAAAGAAGTAGAAAAAGCCAATCATAATCTCGCAAAGGGAGATCGATTTACATAAGTTCATGCCGACCGCTTCATCCACTCTACAAGCCAAGGGTCTTTGAGACCATTTAACTTTTATTCTACTTTTCTCTTTTGCTTCAATTTCCTTCTCTTTGACTCTATTGTGCTTAATTTAGTTTATTTCATTCTAGTTTCTTGGTTTTAGGCTCTTCAGGCTGCTAGGGAATCACACCGGAACCACAACCATCGGCTCAACACAGCCATAAGAATCACACCCACCTCGCGAACCATCCAACAATACCTCAGTCCATTCATCTTTTATGTTAATTTTATCTTACTTTCTGTTTTATTTCCCTTTAGTTTTCTTGTCCTTAAATACATAATTAGTATGTCTTAATAATTCTTGGCTAATCTGTCACGAGTTTCCTAATTTCTTCATCTAGGACAGTGACTGTTGGCACCCACCACAGTACCAAGGCCTCCTCCTCCAAATCAGGCCGGGAATAGTGATCCCAGAAAAAAAATTAGGAAGTGTCACTTCTCCCCTTCTCTTTTGATTTCAGTATCACATGATTATTTATCTATCTTTGTACATTGAGGGCAGTGTACATTTTAAGTGTACGGGGTAAAAGTGCCTAACTTTTTGTATTATTCTCAAATCCTTAAATTATATCTAATTCTTAAGTAATTTCCTCATATTACTAATTAGGATGAAATTTTTGATGGTTTATGATTCTTATTGATATGTTTTTGAGTAAGTCATAGTTAATTGTGCATTGATGATTTAAATTTTAAGATACTAGAGAATCAAGCATGATAAGTCTATTTTTAGAATTAAAAATTTTTCTAGGTTGTCTACCTGAATTTGAATATTACTTTGAAGTTTGAAATTTACGAGGTTGACATCAAAAACACCCATAATTTTTGTGAGATTTTGAGCCTTATAGAGCATATATTCTTTTTCATGCTCACTTTATTGATTATGAGTGTGTCAACAGTGAATTGTTATTCTAGAACTTGCCTCGATTATACATGTCAAGACCACATTATTGATTTGATATACTGAGTGATAAAGGCACCTAGGTTTTAACCCACTCACTCCACTAAAAAGCCTACCTTCATAATTAACCACTAGTGAACCTCTTTGATCCTAACAACCCTTTTTATTAATTCACCCACTAATATTAACCCAAAACCCCGCTCGTATTTGTTATCACCATTCCTTTGACTACCTTTCTATCGAGAATTAATTTGATCAGTTGCCTAATTACTTTATTTCAGTTGATAAAGTTCTTTCTTATATTATGTAAATATTTGATTTTTTCTTAAAAAATAAAGTATATTCATTATTAGCTCTATGTTCTAAGAGCTTGTACATTTAAATTCAACATCTTGAAGAAGAAGCTCGTATTATTAGTATTTTAAATTTTCATGTGATGTAATTATTCAGGTTATCAGTTCATTTTTCTAAAGTTAGGTAACTTGTCAATTCAATCTCAATTTTAACCTTCCAATTTGGCCTTTATCCACACCTTTAACCTAAGCCCCGTTACAACCCTGTTAAAGACCTTTTGATTTGTGTATCATCTCATATTACAGTGGTGGAGATTTGATTTTTAGGCAAGCCTATGGGATTAACTTTTCAGGTTCGACTTATGAGTGCTTTTTCCTAACCCTTAAACACTTCGAGTACTTTGAGTGAATCTTTAGTGAGGATGTCAATCCTTGTTAGTTTTGAATTAAAGGTAATTATTTAGATAAGGGGAAACACATATGTTTTCGTGCTACAAATATATGACTTAGAATTGTTTGAGTCTTTAGGAGCCTTTGAGTTAAATTATCCATGTATGAATTATCTATGAATTATGATGAGACATTTTTTTTATAAGAATTATGAAATTTTGGAAAGTTCGTTTTAATTGTAAGTTGAGAATTTTGCTTGAGGACAAGCAAAAGCTTAAGTGTGGGGGTATTTGATTAACCATAAAAGTAACATATTTTAATCTCACATTTAACATACTTTTGGATGATTTATCCTTTTATTTATGTAAAAAGGTGCTCTTAATCCTTTCTTTTCTTGTTTTATACTCAGGAAAGCAGCTAGGGATGAAAAGAACAAGAAATGGGCTCAAAACAGACCAAATTGGGCCAAAGAAGAAATCGACACGGCCTGGGCCCAAGACCATACAACCGTGCCTCCCTAATTTACTCTAACATGGCCTGGACCCCAAAATACACGGGCGTGTCTCTTCAGCAGACTCGACCACAGCCTGAAATCGATTCACACGGGCGTGTGCCATGGCCATGTTCCTGCCACGGCCAAGAGGAGTTTTAATCGGATTTGGATACTTGAAGGCAAAGAAACACATTCCAAATCCTATTCAAACATCCTAGTAGGAATTCCACTCAAATTAGGATACTTAGGGGCCAAATAAAGTATTCCAAGATCCTATATAAACACCCTAAGTATAACCTGAAAAGGGGAGTTTGGCAGAAACCTTCTGCTAGGGCTTTTGGCGGTCAGCTAGGCCAAGGAGCCGATCCAAAAGGTCAGAATTGTAGGAATCACTCGAATATAGCCAGTTGATTCATCTCAAGAAGCCGAAATTCTACTCAAGATGGCGGATCTCTCCTTTAATTCCTTCAGGGAGTTTTAGGGATTTCTTATGTTTTGTTTTATCTTTTCTTCTGAGATGTTTTCTTTTATTATTATGAACTAAGCCCTTCAGATACCTGAAGGGGATGAAACCTAAGACGGATCTTGTTATTGTTTTCTGAACTATATGATAAATACTTGATTTGTTCTTAATTATGTGTGCTTAATTCTTGTGTTAATATTTTCGGGATATTGATTCAAGTTGGATTTGCTTAGGTGGTGGAGCAAAAGTCCCTACTTAAGAGTAGATCTAGCATAATTAAGCGGAGTTGATCACGTGCCTAGAGATAGGGTGACGAGATTTTGTCGAATTAGGGTGAAACCTAATATGGGAGTCCATAGATTGAGTTAATGCGATTCTAGGGGTTTTAATTAGAAAGAGATTTCAATTAATCAACCTAGGGTTAGACTTATTCACCTCGAGAGATGGTTTAATATAAATTAGGGAATCTTACGGATCAAGTCAAGTGAATAAATCGTCTGGTTTAGTGTTAGATAACAAGTGAAGTCTAGGTAGATTCTTCCTAAGGGTATCGCCCTAATCAACTGAGTTTTCCCTACAGTATTTCCCCAATTCATTATTTTTGTCTTTGCGTCTTTAGCTTAGTAGTTAGTTAAATTTAGATTAAGCAACAACTTCACTTATTTTAGGCTAGATAATAAAAAGAAAGTTAGCATTAGTACTTTTAGTTCCTTTGGGTTCAACAATCCGGTCTTGCCTAAGCTATACTACTGTTCGATAGGTGTACTTGCCTTAAGTCGTTGTCAGAGTTAATTTCCAGGTTTGATCATTCTTTTTATAAATTTTAAAACTCGACAAAACAATGATCAAGTTTTTTGGCGCCGTTGCCGGGGAACTAAAATATTAAGAAAGCTCTATTTTTATTACTGTAGCCATTATTTTTATTTTCCGCAATTTACTTTTATTTTTAGTCTTGCTAAATTTTCTTTCTTTTCCTAGCAGGTACCTCTAGTTCATGACTAGAAGGAACCCGAAGGGACCACTAGTATACAACAGTGATATTGAAGCTACCGCTCAAAGGAATCACAGAGAAATTAGGCGAACCTTAAATTACACAGAAGAAGAGTGAGAAGGCAGATCCAATCCTACTGAAGGGATGGACGAGAATAACCGACCACCACAAGATGTGGCAAAAACAATGCTCCGCGTGATGTGGCAGAAAACAATGCTCCGCGCACTATGTATGATTATGCTAAACCTCATTTAACAAGAGCAGAATCGAGTATTGTTAGGCCTACTATAGCTGCTAATAATTTTGAATTAAGACCTATTGATTAGTGTACCATTTCATTCTATAGTGGTGGACATTTGATTTTCAAGCAAGCCTATGGTAATAACATTTCTTGTTCAACAATTAAGTGCACATTACTTGAACCTTAGACACTTTGAGTGCTTCGAGTGATCCTTAGTGAATATGTCAAGTCTTATTGAGTTTGAATTTCAGGTAATTATTGATATAGGGGAGACGCATATTTTTTATGCTTTCAAATTTTTTGATTGGATTGCTTGTGTTCTTTAGTGTCATTTTAGTTTGAATTCCAATGCATGATTATCTATAAATTATCCTAAGACATTACAGGTGAAATAATAAATTGAGAGAATTTAACTTGAATATGGGTTAAGGATTTTGCTTGAGGACAAGCAAATGCTTAAGTGTGGGGATATTTGGTAAGTGTTAAAAGAAACATGTTTTAATCTCATTCTTAATGCATTTTTGGATTATTATTCGATGTTAATTATGAATTTTATGCTCCTAATCCTTTAAATTTATGCTTTTCTGCTTAATACAACATTTGTGAGCAAAAGGAGTGAAAATTGGAAAATTGGAGCAATAGACATGAGCCACACGAGTTGACCCCACACGGCCGTGTGACTCACACAGGCTACCACACAACCATGTGGTAGGCCGTGTCAATTTCGCTAATTTGCACTCTGAACTGTGGAAAATCGCAATTTTTAGGTTTTTCAGGCATTCTAAGACATATATATGACAAAAAAATAAGAAGAGAGGAGTGATTCGTCATAAAATACTCAAGAAAACAACTCGAAAAACACCATTGAAGCCAATTCTAATGCAGATTTCTATCAAGATTGAAGATTCGCATTTGATTTCTTCGAAGATTATCATGAGTTTCTTTATTTCTTTCGGTTATATTATCTTTGGGATGTTTTTATTTTCAAGCATGAACTAATTTTCTAAATACCTAGAGGAGATGAACCCTATGATTGATTCTATTATTTTATTTTTATTTTACGCAGTAAATACTTAAATCTCATTCTCAATTATGTGTGCTTTATTCTTGGTTTGATATTTCTAGATTATTGATCCATGTTTTATGTTCTCAAATCAAAGGAGGAATAGACCTTATTTAAGAGTAGATCTTGCGTAATGGAATGGAGTTGCATGCAATCCTAGAAATAGGATGACATAAATCTACTAGATTAGAGTCAAATCTAATAGGGGAATCCATAGCACGTGTTAATAAGATAATAGGGATTTTAATTAGAAAGAAATTCTAATTAATCAACCTAAAGTCAGTTGCTTACTCTCGAAAGAGATATTATCATAATTTAGGGATTTCTACGGATCAAGTTACTAAGTAAAGAAATTGCGTCATTTAGATTGATAGTGACAGATTTCATCTAGGTTAATTTTTTCCTGGGTGTTGTTTTGCTTCTTAGTTGTTAATAAGTTATTTCGTGATTTATTCTTTGTCGTGTTCATTAGTTAATTTTAGTTTTTAATCAATCACTCGATTTATTCGGTTAAATAATAAAAAGACAGTAATTACTAGTACTTTTAGTCTTTATGAGAATGATATCTTTGTTCACCGTAGCTATACTATTAATTTGTAACATCTTGATTTTGGGGCTAGTCAAAATAGTGGTTTCGTAATCACTAATTCGAGGTTGGAAAAATTAGTTTTGATATTATTTTATGTGTTATGGCATAATTATATGAATGTATGAAAATTTTGGTGCATTAATTTTAGCGATTGTATGCTTAATTACGAAAAAGGACTAAATCCCATAAAGTGTGAAAGTTCTATTTTACAAACTAAAGGTGTTAAATAGATATAGAATTTTTAATTGGAGGTCCCTAATGTGCAATTATGCCTTGTTTAGTGTGGTGGCCGACCATAGGGATAAGAAAAGGCATGGTCAATTGGTTAGGTGAGGTTTTGGTGACTTAATTGATAAATTAAAATAAAATAAGAAGAAAGATGATAAACATATCATCTTCATCATCTTCTACCGAAAATACCAGCAAAAAGGGGGTTTTGAAAGCTTAGAAATTTCAGTAACTTATCCTTTTACAAGTAAGTGGTTTTGGTGATTTTATTTGATATTTTTTGTACTTTTGGAACCCCTAAAGCTCAAGCTAGCTAGAGAGGGGACTAATTTGTAAAATGATTGAAATTTTAGGGTGTTTCCATGAGAGTTCTTATATTGTTTGCTAAGTTTTTATGAAATAAAATGAATCTTGAGTATTAAATACACAATTTTTTTGAAAGGTATTTCTAATAAAACACCTAAATAGGACCTATTTTTAAAGGTTAAAAATTGAGTAGTAAATGCATGAAATGATTGGTATTGTGAATTGTTATAAGAGTAATAAATGTTCAGCTAGCCTTCTTTAATGAGGAAATTTGATGAAAAGCGATTTACGAGCCTAGGGGCAAAATCATAATTTTGCTAAAGTATAAGGGCAAAACAGTCATTTTTGCCAAAGTAGAAATTTTGAAGTGTCATGATTTATGTAGTGATTAAATGAGTAAATTTTATTATTATAGATCAAGAAGAACGCGGAAACAACCTTGACCGGGGAAAAGGCAAGGTTACGGACTAAGCCGCAAATTAACATATTTTGCGCCGAGGTAAGTTTATGTGTAAACGAGACACCCTTATTACATATGTTTTTACCTATTGATGCAATGTGTGGATGTAAATGTTTATCGGTGAGATTTATTGAAAATGGTAGAGAATGGGTAGTTCTCAAATGAACCTTCGGAACAGAAATATGGAACGGATAAATATCTGTAAATATGTAATTGTTGGTGGGCTGTGTGCGATACCACCTTTTTATTTATTCACGATGGGCTGTGTGCGATACCATCATATATATGTGTGCGATACCATCGTATATATATTAACGTTTGGTGGGCTATGTGCGATACCACCGTAATTATCATTGTTGGTGGGCTGTGTGCGATACCACCTTATTATTGATTAATGGTGGGTTGTGCGCAAAACCACCGGGTATCTTGTATCATTCTAAAGGGTTTATCGAGAAACTTGTTTAAGTAAATATTTCATGTGGCTTCGTGGTGATAAATGCAGGATATATGTGCAAGTAGTTTTGGGCGATGTTTATGATATGTGTTTGGGATGTGGTAAGACTTGAAATGAGTAAGCATAATTACGAGGATGTGAATTGTTATTACATAGCATGTAATGTTTGATTGATTACTTTGTGGTATGATGTTTATTGTTTACATGTATACTTACTTACTAAGCTTAAGCTTACTCCCTTCTCTTTTACCTTGTTTTATAGTGTCAAAGAGCCATCTTGGGATACGAAGATAATTAGAAGATCACCCACACTATCAGCACATCTTGGTATATTTAGACTTAGCATTTTGAATATGGCATGTATAGTGACTAGAATTAGTTGAATGCCATATTGTTTTGGCCAAATGTGTTGGCTCATTCAAAGATGAACTATTTTGTATAAGGCCATAGTTAATGGCTCTTTCTTATTAATCTATGAAAAGATGAGGTTACTCAATAATGTGCAAGTTGCATGATTGGTTTACTTATATTAAATATGCATGAATAGGTTGAAGGTTTGATGAAAATTATGTTTGTATAAATTGGGGTGATAGAAAGAGCTTGACAAATAGCCTTGTTCTTGTCCACACGGGTAAACACATGGGCGTGTGTCTAGGCCGTGTATGACACACAGTCAACCTCATGGGGTGTGGTTAGGTCGTATATCCCCTTGAATGCTAGGTTTACAAGTCAGTATGCTTAGTAGTAAACACATGGGCAGAGACACGGCCATGTGTCTCAGCCATGTGGAAGGCACGGCCATGGACATGGGCATGTGTCTAGGTCGTGTGAAGTTTGGACCTGAAATTAGGAATTTAATTCGCCACACGATCGAAGGACACGGGCTTGTGCCTAGGCCGTGTGACATTTATGAGGTGATGACGTCAGAAACAGAATGCTAAGGTTTTCTCACAATGGCGTGTCGATGCTGTGTGATAGACACGGGCCATGGACATGGGAGTGTGTTCGGCCGTGTGAAAATGCCTGTAGGTTCGAATTGAAAAATAATTCCACACGAGTGTAGAACGCGGGCATGTGATATGCCACACGGGCGTGCCCTTTGCTCCACACGGGCGTGTGCCCCTGTTTTTAATGACTTTTTCCAAGGTTTTCCAAAGAACCCAATTTGATCTCGAAACATTTCTAAGATGTGTTTTGGGCTTTGTAAGCCCATATTAAAGATGTTAAGAGAAAGTTTGAAAAGTTTTAAATTTGAATGGACTTTTATGATTCAAAATTGTGGGTATGCATGTGTATAAGATAGGTAACACTTCATACCCTGTCCCGGCGTTGGATATGGGTAAGGGGTGTTACATAATTGATAGGTGCACTTGCCTTAGTCAAATTTTTAGTTAGTTCACGACGCATCAGCAGTCTACAATCCTAAAGCCACATGCATAGTTCACTTACATAGAGCTTACATTCATTACTCACAGGTCACATCCCGAATGCTTTTTAGCTTGTAGCTCTCCTGTTTGTATTTCATTAGCTCTCACCTTGACATATTTCCAAATATGCGAGCTGTGGCACATTCACTACTAGCGGGAATGAAGTGCGCAGTCCACAGCTTGCAATGTTAGCTCACCATACGTGCAAGATGTTGCATAGTTAGCCAACTCCAACATGCATAAGAAAGACTCAGTCTACAATCAAAATGTGAAAAGCGAAAATTAAAGAACCACTTCAACCAAAAGAGAATATCAAGGACTACTACACTTAAAAATATAAAAGAAAGAAGGGGGCTCACTAGTATAAATAGAGGCAAGATGTTGAGAGTTGAACACACCACAAATAAGAGCATTTGACTCAGAAGTTGGGAGCAAAAAAGAAAAAGCATTAACTTTGAGAGCATTAAGGTGAGAACGACACCTAGGAGAGGAAGAGAGCTACCGTGAGAGATTAAGTAGAAGTTAGCCATGGAGAACCACCAGATTCGACTATCTTCTCTTCTTAAACATTTAATAGCCTCGGAGAACCACCATTGGCTATTCAACTTTCATATTTCCTTTATCTTAATTTTTGTTTTGTTTTTGTTTTGATAAACATGATTCCAAATTGCCTTCTTGCTTTCAATTTAATGATCATTTCTTAATGTTGTTTTGCTAGAATGATTATGGATCTTTGATATGCTATTGCTAATTATTTGATATTAATGTTTGTGCATATGATTGTTTATTCATTCAAGTATTTTACATGTCCAACTTACAAATGCATGGCCAACATTGGTAAGTAATTGAATTAATTATTTAATCTGAGAAGAGGTAATAATTGATAGACACACAACTTGAATGGTGCATGTTGAGATGATATCGAGAGGTAATTGTTGCATGCATAGTCCTTATGAATGATGCCTAAAAAGGTGATCATGATGTTAATTTGGCACATATGTATGTTAAGTAACTAAAAGGTTGATGTAAGACTTCGAGAAAAGCCCACAGCTTGAAGAAATTAGATTAGTAAATCATCATATTGCCACGAAGTCATCGTAACATTTTCTAGCATTGTTTTTAACGATTGCCTATTATGGAGAAATAATTATCCTAGCCTTTCATGTCATTTGTTGTTAGTGATAAACTTTTCCGCTGCTATTCTCTTTTATGTTGTTATTTAATTTGCTTACATACTCAATTCAATTTAGTTTGAGTCCTTAATTAAATCCTCACATCCAAATCTCTATTACTTACCAAATTGTTAATAATTAACTTTGCAATTGTTGACTTGCATATATAGTCCCTATGATAACTCTTTAGTTACTACTTTATTACTTGTTTACGAATGTGTATACTTGCACATCATTCAAATATCACAAATAATTGTCTTGAATTTGGAGCCAATAACCAAATAATTAAGTCAGCTACGAGAGGATGCTAAAGTGCAAGTTAGTCTACCAAATTTATATAATCATAATAGCTAGAAAGAAAAACCTAAAATCCTTTAAAGAGAGAAAAAAAGATTTTGATTGAAAGTTATAATCTCAGTGAAATTTTCTATAGAAAGGATAATTTAAATTATTAGAATTAAGTGACCCGAATCCTTATTTAAATAAAATACAATGGTAAAATAAAATAAAAGAAGAATCCCTATAAAACTACATTTCTTTTATTTTATTTTAAATAAGGTTTTTTAAACCTTATTAAACTTCATCTATTTGATATTGATTAGAATAAGGTGTTTCAATCTTACTACACTCCTATTAAAATATGGTTTTATAAGCATATAAATAGACATAGTCTATTCCTCTTGTAATGAATTTGAATTCGACATAGTGAATTTTGTTCTCTTCTGCCCGTGGTTTTTTTTCCGAAAGGGTTTTCACGTAAAATCTGTGTGTTCTTTAAATTTTATTTCTCTTTTCTTTGTGATATATTGTCATTACTGACATTATATTTTTTTACAAATTGATATCAGAGCTTCCGGGTTTTTCATCTCGATCACGGTAATAGCGTCTTTAAAGTATGAAATTTCGCTGTTGGATCGAACACCAAATTTACGTTGTGGCAGATAAAGATGCAGGTAGTTCTTGCACAGATGGATTTAGAGGAAGCCCTGTTAGGGTAGATAAGATGCCTTCGACATTGACGGAGGAAGAGAAAAAGCACAAGGATCGAAAGGCATTAACACAGTTACATCTGCATTTGTCTAACAAAATTTTGGAATGTGATGAAGGAGAAGACCGCCGCTGCATTATGGAAGAGGCTAGAACAAATATGTATGTCGAAAAATCTAACCAGCAAGTTGCATATGAAGCAACGTCTTTATGCTTATCGTTTGGAGGAAGGTGCGTCTGTGCACAAACACTTAACAGTGTTTAAAGAAATTCTCTCAAACTTGGAGGCCATAGAGGTTCAATATGATAAGGAAGACCTAGGGTTGATTCTACTTTGTTCGTTGCCCCCGTCTTATTCAAATTTTAGAGACACGATTTTATATAGCCGCGAGTCTCTCACAGCAGATGAGGTTTATGATTCTTTGACCTTGTATGATAAGATGAAGCATCTTGTGATTAAACCCGACTCTCAGGGAGAGGGTCTCATTGTTCATTGGAGACAAGATCAAAATGCTGATGATGATCGTGGAAGGACACAGGAACGAAATCCTCGCGGTAAATCTAAGGGTAGATCAAAGTCTTCAAACAGAGGTAAAACTTGTAATTTCTGCAAGAAGAATTAAACCTCCAAAGAAGTATGCCGAGGCTGATCTAGTTGCTTATGCTTTAAATATGGCTAAAGATATAGATACAAACCAAGAGCCGTCTAATTATTCTGAGGCGGTTAGCTGTGAAGACTCAGAAAAGTGGATGTTTGCTATGCAAGAGGAGATGGAATCACTCTACAAAAACAGAACATAGGATCTTGTGAAACTTCCTAAAGGTAAAAAGGTTGTTTGCTGTAAATGGATGTTTAAAAAGAAAGAAGGGACTCTAGGAGCTGAAAAACCCAGATATAAAGCAAGGCTTGTTGCAAAGGGTTATAGTCAAATTTTAGAAGTTGGCTTCACAAATGTGTTATCCCCAGTTGTGAAGCATAGTTCAATTCGAGCTTTGCTTGGTATTATGGCCATGCATGACTTGGAGCTTGAGCAGTTAGATGTAAAAACTACATTTTTGCATGGAAAACTTGAGGAAGATATTTACATGCAACAACTAGAGGGTTTTACAATCTCAAAAAAATAGACTATGTTTGCTTGCTGAAAAAGTCCCTTTACGGTTTGAAACAGTCACCAACACAATGGTACAAGAGGTTTGATTCCTTTATGACTTCTCATGATTTTAAAAGAAGTAGTTTTGATAATTGTGTTTACTTTAAGAAAAACAGTGATAGTTCTTTTGTGTATCTACTTCTTTATGTTGATGACATGTTGATAGCAGCAAAAGATAAATGAGAGATAAGAAAGGTCAAAGCCCAACTAAGTGAAGAATTTGAGATGAAAGATTTGGGACCAGCAAAGAAGATACTTGCTATGGAAATTCTTAGAGATAGAAAATCAAGTAAATTGTACCTAAGTCAGAAGGGGTACATTGAGAAAGTTCTTTGTAGGTTCAATATGCAGAGTGCTAAACCTATTAGTACTTCTTTAGCAACCCATTTTAGAATTTCATCGGCTTTGTCTCCACAATCAGATGATGAGATTGAGTACATGTCACATGTTCCATACTCTAGTGCAGTGGGATCTCTCATGTATGCCATGATTTGTTCACGTCCAGATTTATCATATGTAGTCAGTACAGTTTAGCAGATACATGGCAAATCCTAGTAAAGAACATTAGAAAGCAGTTCAGTGGATTTTAATATACTTACAAAGTACTACTGATGTTTGCTTACAGTTTGGAAGAACTAGAGATTGAGTCATTGGGTATGTTGATGCTGATTTTGCTGTAGACCTTGATAGAAAAAGATCTCTCACTGGTTATGTCTTTACAATCCAATGTTGTGCAATCAGTTGGAAAGCTACTTTAAAAACTACAATCGCTTTGTCTACCACTGAATCTGAGTACATAATGATTACTGAGGATTGTAAAGAAGCTATTTAGTTGAAGGGACTCTTTAGTGAGCTCAATGAAGACCTTCAAATCAGCACATTATTTTGTGACAGTCAGAGTGCCATCTTCTTTACAAAAGATCAAATGTTTCATGAGAGAACAAAACATATTGATGTTCAGTATCATTTTGTTCGTGATATTATTGCTCGTGGTGATATTGTTGTGAGCAAAATTAGTACTCATGAAAGTCCTGCAGATATGATGACTAAGTCACTTCCTATAACCAAGTTTGAGCATTGCTTAGACTTGGTTGGTGTTCATTGTTGAAGTTAAACCCTTAAGGGGTTTTATGGAAAAGGTGGAGAGCGTGTTCGTTGAGAGTTCGCAATGAAGAACTTGTTTATTGAGAATTCATGTCAAGGTGGAGATTGTTAGAATTAAGTGACCCGAATCCTTATTTAATAAAATACAATGGTAAAATAAAATAAAAGAAGAATTCCTATAGAACTACACTTCTTTTATTTTATTTTAAATAAGGTTTTTTAAACCTTATTAAACTCCATCTATTTGATATTGATTAGAATAATGTGTTTCAATCTTACTACACTCTTATTAGAATATGGTTTTACAAGCCTATAAATAGACATAGTCTATTCCTCTTGTAATGAATTTGAATTCGACATAGTAAATTTTCTTCTCCTCTGCTCGTGGTTTTTTCCGAAAGGGTTTTCACGTAAAATCTGTGTGTTCTTTAAATTTTATTTCTCTTTTCTTTGCAATATATTGTCATTACCGATGTTATATTTTTCACATAAATCACAAACAACAAAGCAAATCAACTTCAAACTTTAATCTATAACAATAATATTAAATTAATCGAATAAGTGTTAGCAATTGTTCTTGATAAAATAATTTAAACTCATAACAAAAGAAATTTAGGATTTAAAAACTGAAAGTTAATCGAACATACAAACAATACAACAAAGAGAAAGAGATGGCGATGGCAGCCATTGTACATTGTCTCCTCTTTCTACCTATCTTTTTGTATACTCTCTATAATTAATTAAACAATGACTCAAAGCAATCAAGAGAACCCTTATTAAAAAAAACGAGAAAACTCATAACAATCAACAACATATGAACTCAACAAACATGAAGCCTACAACATAAGTTTTTTTTAAAAAAAATCTATAACAATCAACAAACGTGAAGCCTACAATAGATATTGAAAAAATGAAAAAAAATTAAGAAAATCTCTCAATGTAATAAACCATAAAGCAATATGAAGACACAACTAGAAATTGAAAATATTAAAAAAACTTACCTAAATGTGGAATTAAAATTGGGAGGAGAAGGTTAGGAATATGGTTTTCAAACTTAGAAGAGAAAAGAAAAGAAAAAAAAGAAGAAGAGATATTTTGGTTTGTCTTAAAATATAATAAAATAAAAGATTATATTGATAAATATAACAAAAATAGAGGGTAATTTTATTTTAAAATTCAGATTTCACTTATAATCTCATATTACTTAAGAAAGAGGCTATAATAGATTACACCTATATTATAGGAGGGTTGTAATGTGAGATTACAATATGGTCGGAATGATAAAATCCAAACATCATAATTTTATTCCAAAATTTAATATTATGAACCATAAGTTAAATCCAATGAACCAAATGCTCCAAATAAAGTCTAATAATTACCAATAAAAATAAGGGATAAAATATTATTATGAATTCTAATAATTACCGGGTAAAATATTTAACAAATTTTTATGGTTGAAATATGTATACTCAAACTATTTAAAAGTGCCAACTTTTGTTTCCTCAATTAAATTAAGATTTTCATTAATAAGAGGAAAAAGTTGCAACTCATGGTGAATAACAATCACCAAATCAAATCACCTAACACAAAATATATTTGCACAGTAAACAACAACAGACCTTTTCCTATTTTCTCAACACCAAAAATAGAAATTGATCAACTCTCCACTTCTATGTTATATGGCTCCATAACATTTCACCATTGTTCTACGTTTTCAACTGAATTTTGGCAATAATGTTAATATTCCAATAAATTTGGATATTTATTTTTATAAGTTTTTATAGATTTGAATTTTTAATGTCGTAACCATTTTTTTGAAAAACGAAAAGGGGTTCGACTTTGGTTTTTAAAACGAAAAAAAGACAGGGAGTCGCCACCAATCTTTTTTTATTGAGGTGTGATCGGGTCACCTCGTAAAACGGTTGTTTTTAATAAACGATTTGATTTATCAAAACAATGATTTTGGTCTACGAAATCTAGAAAACGAGTTTGGAAGTCGGTTATGCACGAGGAAGGGTTAGCACCCTCGATACGCCCAAAATTGGTACCAAAATGATTAATTAGTGTCTTAATGTCGGAAGTTTGAAAAGGTTTTTAAAATACGGATCCTTTAAAAGGTATTAGGATATTTGAGATTTCTTTGTTCCGAGAGGGTACAAACATCACATCCAGCACGTTAGGACATGATATTCTACACCTTCGTAATCAAAGCTATCTCATGATTTTACGAAGTTTATCAAAAGTATGTTTAGTTATTTAGTCAAATGTAAAATCGCAACTCAAAGACGTTAGGGCACTATTCCCTAATTCTCAAATACGTAACATTGCCTTTATTTTAAAACCTTTAAATGGAATGTAGCAATTTTACAAAATGCATCGTATCGTATTAATTTAAAGAAAAGGCTCGAGTCAAAACTTGAGATTTCTTTGTCCGAAATGATATAAACATCACATCCAAAGACGTTAGGACACGATGTTTTAATCTCTCGTAATCAAAGTCGCCTCGTGATTCGCGAAACTTCGTAAAAAGGATGTTAAGTATTTAGTCAAATGAAAATCGCAACCAAAGACGTTAGGGCACTATTTCCAATTTCTAAATACGAAACAATGCCTTTATTCTAAAACCTTTAAATGAAATATGATGATTTTCAAAATATATTTTGCTTAGTAATAATATGAAATAAAGAAAAATGAACTTAGATATAAATATAAAAATATAAGAGTACTAATAATAATAATAATAATATGATAGTGATATAAAACAATGATAATACTATACTAATATGAATAATACATATATATAATATTAGTGGTAAAATAGAATAATAAAATTATAGTGATGAAAATTAAATAATAAAACAATAAAATATAAGATAATGGTAATAATGTGAAAATAATAATATAAATGATAACCAAGTGAAAATAAAAATAACTCCTTAATACTAACCTATAATAAAACAATAATAATAATAAAATTGAGAATAATATTAGTGATAGTAAAAATATATAATAATAATAATAACGATATAATAATAATAATAATAATAGCAAAGTGATAATAATAATAATAATAATAATAATAATAATACTACTACTACTAATAATAATAATAATAATAATAATAATAATAATAGCTATAGTAATAAAAAGTTAAAAATAGTGAAAACAATAAAAGGACTAAATTAAATTAAAAGCAAAATTTCGGGAAAATTTAAAATAAAAGAAAGATTAGGGACCTATTTACACGCGCGAAAGGACTGGGGGGACCAAAGAGGCAATAAACCCCTTCGGTCAAAATGCGCCGCAGCACCAGGGACTAAATTGCGAACCGAAATAAATTGTGGGGTCAAATTTGAAAATAATAAAAACTTAATTAAAAGAGGTCAAAAAAGCGGGAGGGCCATTTGCGCAATTAGACCCAAAAACAAAAACACGCGGATCTTCTGGTCGGGTCTGGTCAACACGCGGATCCTGGGGGCAAAACGACGTCGTTTTGGGGTTAAAAGCCGGCCCCAAAATGACGTCATTTTGAGGGGCTATATAAAGCCCTAAACCCAGAAAAAAATCATTTGAGTTGCTGTTTTAAAAAAAAAAATTCTCTTTTCCTTTTTTCCTCTGCAGAGGGGGGAATCTGGTGGGATTTCAACCGATCGCAGTCGCGCCGGCGCCGTCATTGGCCACCGCACACGGTGGCCGGAAGTTCAAAAAGAGGTAAAATTTTGTATTTTTTATTCCTTTTTATATCCTTTAATAATATGTACACATATATGTCGAGAAAAAGGAATGCTTCGAAAATAAAAAGGGAGAGAAAATCACCTTTTTTCGCCTCTGTTTTAGGTTTTTAGTCGATTTTTAGGGTTCTTTTGCTTTCTTGTGCTGGTGCTGAATCTGTCTGCTATATCTTTGATTCTATTCTTTGTTTAAATTTTTATGCTCTATTGATCGAAAGAAAAAAAAGATCCTCTGTACAGTTTTTGATTGGCCTTTTATAGCCACTGTTTTTCAATTTGATAAATGTTATGTCCTTTCCCATTTATTGCTTGCAGGTATTCGGCGCAATTGGAGGAGTTGGTGGTGCTCTTGCAGTGGCGGTGGCTAGTGGCAGTGGGCGGTGGATGGGACAGAAAACGGACAGGGGCCAAAAAACTGGCAAGTGGTCCTAGGTGTGGCGCACCTAGGGCTTCTGTTTTGTTCTTTTCTGATTAGGGTTAATTTGGGGTATGGGCTAATCGGGCCTGGTTAGTTTGGGTTTAATTGTTTTGGGCTCTTGATTTTGGGTAACAGTTTGGGTTTTATTTGGGTTTTTAGTGTTTGTAAAATGGGCCGGGAAGAATTGGGCTTGTACAGCTGCCCCTCTTTGCTCATTGTCGTGCAACGGGAATGGAGCAAAGACTTCCAAAAGACCAATTTTGCCCGGTCTCGCCAAGTCTTGACTTCTTTGGTGCTCTTCTTCTTAAGATAGCCTTGTTTTAGTCTACCATACCTTGTTGCTTTGATCCACTCCACTGCTATTTCAACGAGATGGATCTGTGGCTTCGATTTGCTCCTGCTGCGACTTCAATGGAATGTGACTTGTTTATTTTAGATTGCTCCACTACATCTCTAGAGAGATGAGGTCTTTGGTCTTCAGCCTATTCCACTGCTAGTTAAGGTTATAGGACAAAAGCTTAACCATGCTCCCTACTGGTTAGGGAGCCAAGATTTGCATTCGGTCTTGTCCCCCATTGGTTAGGGCGACCAGATCTACAATTTTTGACCTATTCCACTGCTGATCAGGGACATAGGACGATGGCTTAAATCATGTTCCCTACTGGTTAGGGAGCCAAGATTCGCCTTCGATCTTGCCCCACTACTGGTTAGGGTGACAAGATTTACAATTTTTGACCTATTCCATTGCAGGTCAGGGACATAGGACGGTGGCCTAAATCACGTTCCCTACTGGTTAGGGAGCCGAGATTCGCCTTCGATCTTGCCCCACTACTGGTTAGGGTGATAAGACCTACAATTTTTGACCCATCCCACTGCTAGTCAGTGGCAATAGAACAGTGGCCTAAATCATGTTCCCTACTTGGTTGGGAGCCAAGATTTGCCTTCGATCTTGCCTCACTCTTGGTTAGGGTGACAAGATCTACAATTTTGACCTATTCCACCGCTGGTCGGTGGCAATAGAACGGTGGCCTAAATCATGTTCCCTCTTGGTTGGGAGCCAAGATTTTCCTTCGATCTTGCCCCACTTTGGTTAGGGCGACAAGATCTACAATTTTGACCTATTCCACCACTGGTCGGTGGCAATAGGATGGTGGCCTAAATCATGTTCCCTCTTGGTTAAGGAGCCAAGATTTACCTTGATCTTGCCCCACTCATTGGTTAGGCGACAAGATCTACAATTTTAACCCATTCCACTGCTGGTCAGTGGCAATAGGACGGTGGCCTAAATCATGTTCCCTACTGGTTAGGGAGCCAAGATTTGCCTTCGATCTTGCCCCACTACTGGTTAGGGTGACAAGATCTACAATTTTTGACCCATTCCACTGCTGGTCAGTGGCAATAGGGTAATCAACAAATTATTCCACTGCTGGTCAGTGGCAATAGGGTAATCAACAACTTATTCCACTGCTAGTCAGTGGCAATAGGATGATCTTCAACTTATTCCACTGCTGGTCAATGGCAATAAGAAAATCTTCCATCTATTCCACTACTGGTCGGTGGCAATAGAGTAATTTTCAACTTATTCCACTGCTGGTCAGTGGCAATAAGAAAATCTTCCACTATTCCACTGCTGGTCAGGGTAATAGGATGATCTTCAACCTATTCCACAGCTGGTCAGTGGCAATAAGACAATCTTTAGCCTATTCCACTGCTGGTCAATGGCAATAGCATGGTTTTCAACCTATTCCACCGCTGGTCAGTGGCGATAGGATGATGGCTTCACCAGTGTTGCTACACCGACCTCTGGGGACATATCCTGTAAACTGATTTTATATGCTTGTGTTTATGCCACGTGATACGGATGCTATGCTCGGAATGACTCAAATACTGTGATATGGATGACACTTACATGAATGCAGAATATCATGAGAATGATGATTTTTCATAATAATTAAGATGCAATGATATTATGAAGGACATTTGCATGAATGCGGGATGTCATGAGAATGATCTCTTTTCACAAGCTTAGGGCCGTAATTGCTCGTTCGCTCGTCAAGGTCACGGCACAGACGCAACATCTTGTCTGATATCTATGACGGCGAATCTGAAGAAATAGTCATAATTTTAGACTCCTCTTCCTCGAACGTTTCCAACCCCTAAGTGTGGTGGTTCCTAAACAACAGTCCTGTGTTCCTGCACTGTTTAGAGGCTTCCAGAGTAATAGGTGGGACTCCTTTTATGGAAGCATTATGGGTCCTAGGGTCGTTATTTCAATTGCAAACAGCTTAAAAATAACAATGGAATTTATGAAGAATGGAATTTGATTAAATCAACAAAAGTAAACATTATTGGAATACAAAATGGGTAGAAAGAAAAGTAGGTGCCCTAGATATTGCAAACTGAGCTTCACCAATCAATCCTTCCAAGATCATTTTGAGTGAATAGACGTTGGGAGATCTGCGTTGCTTTGTAGATGTTCGAGATGTAACATCCTCCTTTGCTAATGCAGGAGAACAAAATTGTCACATACCTCCTCTTTCGTGCAAATTTGAGCCGCCCTTATCGGGTTTTTGACTCAAAGCCCTTTGGTCTCAAAGCGCCCTTTACGGGTTTTCGCTTGACCTCTTTTTTTTTTTTTAGGTCTTAAAGCGCCTTTGCGGGTTTTCACTTTAGCCTTTCCTTCTTCAAGCATAATACTTCTTGGCGAATCCAATTTATGGGATTGGATAGATTTTTCCCATCCATTTAGGCCAAAATTAGTGCCCTCCGAAAAAGCCTTTTCACCACATAAGGTCCTTCCCAATTTGGCATCCATTTCCTCCTCGAAATCCTTTTGTATGGGGAGGATCTTTTCAAAACTAAGTCTCCTCGTGGAATTCTCTTGGACGCACCTTTTTTTTGTATGCTCGCATCATTCGATTTTGGTACATCTGACCATGACGGATAGCTTTCAGTCTCTTTTCTTCGATCAAATTCAACTGATCATATCGAATTTGGATCCATTCTGCTTCATCCAATTTCAGTTCAGACAATACTCGAAAGGACAGAATTTCAACTTCGATGGGTAAAACCGCCTCCATTCCGTAAACCAATGAGAAAGGAGTTGCCCCGGTGGAGGTTCTAACCGACGTTCGATAGGCAAAAAGGGAAAATGGTAGCTTCGTGCCAATCTTTGTAAATCTCGGTCATTTTCCTACTATCTTCTTGATATTCTTATTAGTCGCTTCTCTCGCACCGTTCATCTTTGGGCGATATGGTGATGAATTGTGATGTCTGATCTTGAATTGCCTACAGACTTCTGCGATCATGCTGTTGTTCAAGTTTAACGCATTATCAGATATGATTTTCTCAGGCATTCCATATCGACATATGATTTCCTTTTTTAGGAACTTGCTGACTGCTGATTTTGTCACGTTAGCATATGAAGTGGCCTCTAACCATTTAGTGAAGTAATCAATTACCACGAAGATAAATCGATGTCCATTGGAAGCTTTTAGAGAGATTGGTCCAATGACGTCCATGCCCCACATAGAAAAAGGCCATGGGGAGGTCATAACATGTAAAGGTGAGGGTGGTACATGAATCTTGTCCTCATAAATTTGGCACTTATGACATTTCTTAGCATAATCAATGCAATCTCTTTCCATGGTAGACCAATAATACCCGAATCTCATGATTTGTCTGGCCATTGCGAACCCATTGGCATGTGTTCCACAGACACCCTCATGGACTTCTTCTAGGATCTGCTTAGCCTCGGCGCCATCCACACATCTCAATAGCACTTGATCCTTTCTTCTTTTGTATAGAATCTCTTCGTCTTAGACATAGTCACAAGCTAGTCTTCTCAACGTCCTTTTGTCATTACCGGTTGCTTGATCGGGGTATGTATGACCTTTCACGTATTGTAGTATATCGTGATACCACAGGTGATCATTTTGCTCCTCTTCTTCCACGTTGTAGCAATGGGCTGGGGCCTCATAAATGCTCATTTGTATAGGCCTCATATCTTCCTTGTTGTTTGCTCGTGCCATAGAAGCCAATATGGCTAGAGCATCAGCCATATGATTTTCGTCTCTTGGTAGATAACTGAAAGTGATGTCATCGAACTTTTTGATCAGTTCTTGGACCAATCTTTTATATTCGACTAACTTGGGATCTCTCGTCTCCCATTCTCCTTTAAGTTGATAAATCACCGGTCAGAGTCTCCGTATACTTTCAAAGACCTTAATTTTACGTTTTATAGCGCACGGATACCCATGATGCAAGCTTCATACTCGCCATATTGTTTGTACCATCAAAATCCAATTTACAAGTGAATGGGTAATGATCTCGTTTGGGGACACCGTAATCGCCCCAATTCCATTGCTTATAGCATTCGATGCCCGTCAAGTTTAGTTTCAAGGATGACTTTTCGGGTACCTTCTTCGATGGTTGCTACGTATATTAGGTCTTCATTAGGAAATCAAGTCCAAAGGCTCATAATCGCCAGAGCTCTCGCCGTAAAATCCGCTATTGCACTTCCTTTTACTGCCTTCTGGTTTACATAAACTATGTCAAACTCAGAAAGTAAAATTTGCCATCGGGTCATCCGTCCATTCAAAGTAGTTGACTCCATTAGGTATTTCAGTGGGTCTAGCTTCGAGATGAGCCAGGTCGTATGATACAACATGTACTACCTCAATCTTCGGGTTGTCCAGATCAAGACACAACATAGTTTCTCAATTGGTGAGTACCTTGTTTCACACTCAGTGAAGTTTTTACTAAGGAAGTATATTTCTTTTCTTTCTTTCTTGACTCATCGTGTTGGTCGAGCACACATCCCATTGAATTATCAAGTACCGTCAAATAGAGGATTAAAGGCTTATCTGGATTGGGCGGTGTCAATACCGGAGGATTGGACAAGTATTGCTTTACTTTGTCGAAGGTCTTCTGAGATTCCTCGTCCCACACACCTGGATTGTGTTTTTTAAGAAGACGAAATATGGGGTCACATTTCTCAGTCAGCTGTGAAATGAATCGAGCAATGTAATTTAATCTTTCTAAGAAACCTCGAACTTCTTTTTGCGTGCGAGGCGAGGCAATTCTTGTATAGCCTTAACTTTGTCTGGGTCAACCTCAATCCCCTTTTCGCTGACTATAAATCCTAGTAGTTTCCTTGACCTAGCTCCAAAAGTACACTTTACCGGGTTAAGCTTCAGCTGGACTTTCCTCAACCTCAAAAATAATCTCCTTAAGACTTGGACATGCTCCTTTTCAGTTCGAGACTTGGCGATCATATCGTCGACATAAACTTCAATTTCTTTGTGCATCATGTCATGGAATATGGTTACCATGGCTCTCTGATATGTTGCTCCCGCATTCTTTAGCCCAAATGGCATTACCTTATAGCAAAAGGTTCCCCACATAGTTATGAACGTGGTTTTATCCATGTCTTCAGGAAGCATCTTTATCGGGTTGTATCCTGAGAAGCCATCCATGAATGAGAACAATGAATAACCCGTTATATTATCCACTAAGGTGTCGATATGAAGTAACGAAAAATTATCTTTCGGGCTAGCCTTGTTTAGATCCCTGTAGTCTACACACATTCGTACTTTTCCATCTTTCTTAGGGACGTGGACGATATTGGCTACCCATTCTAAGTACTTAACCACTTGCAAGAAACCTGCGTTAAATTGCTTCCTGACCTCCTCTTTTATTTTCAGTAAAACATCTGGCCTCATCCTCCGAAGTTTCTATTGGACTGGCTTGTATTCTTCTTTTATGGGCAAACGGTGTACCACGATATCAGTGCTTAACCCGAGCATGTCTTGATATGACCATGCAAAGACATCTTTGAATTCTTAGAGTAACTCAATGAGGTCTCGCTTTGTCTCTACGGTAATACCAGCTCCGATCTTCACTTCTTTCTTTTCTTGTCCATCGCCTAGGTTCACTATTTCCACTGACTCCTTGTGAGGTAGAATTTGTTTCTTCTCTTGTTCTACCATCCTTAACAGTTTAGGAGATAGGTCACAACCTTGGTCATCTTCAAAATCCTGAAAATCTTCCGTACCCATATCTTGCTCAAAGGGACATTCTGAGTCATCGGTAGCGTTACTCAAATCATTGATATTTGGGGACCTGTTATGGAGATGAATAAAGGCTCATAGAACAAAAGAATTAAGCATCTTTATTGGCATGATGTATGAAGAATGGAAATATTTAGAAGAATATCTAAAGAATAGAAGAATGATGAATGAAAATAGAAGAAAGTTGACTCAAAAGATAGCGGAGATGCATTTCATTGAAAATAACGATGCCTTATACAAAGTCATGCTTCACAAAAGGGACTCTTATTGCTTCTAGACTTAAAGCAACAAGTGTGTTCCGAGTATTACTCTGAATAAGTTCTAAAAACACAGGGATCTCTTCCATAGTCCCATTGTTCAAAACTCTCCCAAGTATATAAGGGCTTGAAAACTTTTATTCCCCAAATTCCCTCTTCGGATATGTCATTCAGACTTCCGATATTCCTTCCAGTTCTTGTTTTATTCAAGGCATCGTAATTCTCTTGCCCTTCCCTTCAACTATCGCATTTACTGCTTTGTCAGAGCGATTAGGTTCTGAAGAATCGTCGAACTTCACAATTCCCATTTCAATGAGCTTTTGACCAACTTTTTGAAAGTAAGGCGTTTTCATTGAATGTCCTATAATCCCGCATGATACTCACATTGAGCTTTTCGTCATACCATTTGGGGTATGGAGGTGCATTGGTTTTAAGTAGTAATGAGACACCACATGCGCATCAAATAAATTTTGATAGAGCTCCTTGTATGCCATTGGGATGGGCATGAACTGGAGCCTTCTGGTGTTAGGCTTTGAGTTGAAATCCTGCTTAGGGGGCTCTTGATGGCTGGTTGTAACCATCCTTAGCTGGCTTACTGTAATCGGCTCCGAATGGCCCTTTTCATACCTACTCATACTACCTGCTTCCTTTTCCTTATTCTTCGGGGCCTTCAAAGTCCGCTCTCTCCTTTCCTTTGTCTCTGCCTGAGCAATCAGTTTGGCACGATCATCTTTAGGGTTAAAACATGAGCCCATCGGGAAGTTCAACAAGGCCGAGGTATTAGTCTGACATTGGGGTTCGATAATGGCATGTACCCCATGCGACTACGCGTCTAGTTGAGTTGAAATATTTTTTGGGGAGTAAACGATTTCTTCATCATCATCCACACCGTTAACCATTGAACCACTCCTTTTTTCAAGTCCTCTGGTTAGTATCTTGGTTAACTGGCCTATCATATTCATTTGATCTCGCATATCTTGTTCAATTTTAGCCAATTGCTCTTACATCAGTATTTGCCTTTGCTCTAATCTCTCCAACCTTCGGTCCATGGCTTCTAGATTACTGAAATAACTTCACCTAATTAGGGTCTTTCTACAAATTTTAATGCACGTGACATGATGTAATGCAAATGCGTGAAATGTAATGCAAATGAATGGAAGGAATACAAAAAGAAAGAGAGGCGTTGATTATGAATTCAATTCCCTCAGAAGAACTTTTCTAGAAAATACATTTCTTTACATAAATGGATTGCATATACGGCTTTATCCTCATAGTCCAGGTGAAAACACCAATCCTCTTCTTCGTATCCGGATGTTATGGTCGTGGCCCGTGAACTTTCTCAATAGATACCTCTTCTAGCTCCTTGTTGCTTGGTCCAGGCCGTACCTCTTCGCCCACTTATCTTTCGCGATGTTTATAAGCTTCTTTTAGAAAATGGAGACATGATGACTCTCAAATAATCTTTGTCAGCTTGAATCCTCGGGCAAAGTCTTGTATTCTTCTGTGGGTTATCAGTCCTCTCTCGTTGTTTACCTGGACTATGTTTGAACGACCGTATTATAATCCACTTTATCAAGTAACATATTTCCTTATGATAAACTCTTCTATTTAGCAATCGAATATGAATCAACACCTCCTTTCTAAGATGATGCGGTGTGATGCAATGCAATGCAATCACAAACAAAACAAAACACGTTAGCACAGGAGAAATAAACAAAATAGAGTACCTATCCAGGTGACCACTAGGGGTTTTACATAGTTCTACCTAAGGTGGGCTCTTAAGGTTCACTACATGTGGTTTGGTTCTAAGGTAAGGTACCGAACTAGTAGATTCCTCGATCTTCACCCATTATAGGCTCATATAGATCGAGTTCGATTAGGGAATACATTTCCTATGGTGCACGGAGATGAAAATCTCACGAAGACATAGGTACGGATGTATCCCGAAAGCGATCCACTATCCTGCACGGAGGTGAAGACCTCACGAAGGAGTAGTTTCTCACTCCCACTTAAAAGGTGTGACCACGACGGTCGTGCAATGGAATGTGCAAAGATTTCCAAAAAGCTTGAAGCAAATAGAGGAAATATGAATACAATGATGGAGATTGTAACATAAAGCAGATGAAATGCAAAGAAAGGATCGTATATTAAAACCAAGTTTTCAATTTTCGACAAAAAGACAAGAAGTAATCAACTCGTGGCTTAACTCTCTTATTTTGTCCCTAGTGGAGTCGCCAAGCTGTCGTAACCATTTTTTTGAAAAACGAAAAGGGGTTCGACTTTGGTTTTTAAAACGAAAAAAAGACAGGGAGTCGCCACCAATCCTTTTTTATTGAGGTTTGATCGGGTCACCTCGTAAAACGGTTGTTTTTAATAAACGGTTTGATTTATCAAAATAATGATTTTGGTCTACAAAATCCAAAAAATGAGTTCGGAAGTCGGTTACGCACGAGGAAGGGTTAGCACCCTCGATACGCCCAAAATTGGTACCAAAATGATTAATTAGTGTCTTAATGTCGGAAGTTTGAAAAGGTTTTAAAATACGGATCCTTTAAAAGGTATTAGGATATTTGAGATTTCTTTGTTCCGAGAGGGTACAAACATCACATCCAGCACGTTAGGACATGATATTCTACACCTTCGTAATCAAAGCTATCTCATGATTTTACGAAGTTTATCAAAAGGATGTTTAGTTATTTAGTCAAACGGAAAATCGCAACCCAGCACGTTAGGGCACTATTCCCCGAATTCCCAAATACAGAACATTGCCTTTATTTTAAAACCTTTAAATGGAGTGTAACAATTTTACAAAATGCATCGTATCATATTAATTTAAAGAAAAGGCTCGAGTCAAAACTTGAGATTTCTTTGTCTCGAAAAGATATAAACATCACATCCAGCACGTTAGGACACGATGTTTTAATCTCTCGTAATCAAAGTCGTCTCGTGATTCGCGAAACTTCGTAAAAGGATGTTAAGTATTTAGTCAAATGTAAAATCGCAACCCAAAGACGTTAGGGCACTATTTCCAATTTCTAAATACGAAATAACGCCTTTATTCTAAAACCTTTAAATGAAATATGATGATTTTCAAAATATATTTTGTTTAGTAATAATATGATATTAAGAAAAATGAACGAGATATAAATATAAAAATATAAGAGTACTAATAATAATAGTAATAATATGATAGTGATATAAAACAATGATAATACTATACTAATATGAATAATACATATATATAATATTAGTGGTAAAATAGAATAATAAAATTATAGTGATGAAAATTAAATAATAAAACAATAAAATATAAGATAATGGTAATAATGTGAAAATAATAATATAAATGATAACCAAGTGAAAATAAAAATAATGCCTTAATACTAACCTATAATAAAACAATAATAATAATAAAATTGAGAATAATATTAGTGATAGTAAAAATATATAATAATAATAATAAATATAAATAATAATAATAATAATAATAATAATAATAATAATAGCAAAGTGATAATAATAATAATATTATTATTATTATTAATATTATTAATAATAATAATAATAATAATAATTTTAGCTAAGTTAAAAATAGTGAAAACAATAAAAGGACTAAATTAAATTAAAAGCAAAATTTGAGGCAAATTTAAAATAAAAGAAAGATTAGGGACCTATTTACACGCTAAAGGACTGGGGGACCAAAGAGGCAATAAACCCTTCGGTCAAAACACGCCAGCAAACACTGTGGACTAAATTGCGAACCGAATAAATTGTGGGTCAAATTTGAAAATAATAAAACTTAATTAAAAGAGGTCAAAAAGTGGGAGGGCCATTTGCGCAATTAGACCCAAAAATAAAAACACGCGGATCTTCTGGTCGGGTCGGGTCAACACGCGGATCCTGGGGGCAAAACGATGTCGTTTTGGGGTTAAAAGCCGGCCTCAAAACGACGTCGTTTTGAGGGGCTATATAAAGCCCTAAACCCAGAAAAAAATCATTTGAGATACTGTTTTTAAAAAAAAAAATTCTCTTTTCCTTTTTTTCTCTGCAGAGGGGGGGAATCCGGTGGGATTCCGACCAATCGTCATCATGGCCGTGGCCGTCGCCGCCATTACCACTTGAAAGTTCAAAAGAGGTAAAATTTTGTATTTTTATTCCTTTTATATCCTTTAATAATATGTACACATATATGTCGAGAAAAGGAATGCTTGAAAATAAAAGGGAGAAAATCACCTTTTTTCGCCTGCTTTTAGGTTTTAGTCGATTTTGGGTTCTTTTGCTTTCTTGTCTTTGGTCTTTGAATCATCGCTATATCTTTGATTCTATTCTTTGTTTAAATTTTTATGCTCTATTGATCAAAAGAAAAAAGATCCTCTGACAGCTTTTTGATTGGCCTTTTATAGCCTTTGTTTTTCAATTTGATAAATGTTATGTCCTTTCCTATTTATTGCTTGCGTGTATTCAATAATTGGAGGAGTTGGTGGTGCTCTTGCAGTGGCGGTGGCGATGGCGATGGGCGGTGGATGGGACAAAAAGCAGACGGGGCGTAAAATCGGCAAGTGGTCCTAGGTGCGGCGCCTAGGGCTTCTGTTTTGTTCTTTTCTGATTAGGGTTAATTTGGGGTATGGGCTAATCAGGCCTGGTTAGTTTGGGTTTAATTGTTTTGGGCTCTTGATTTTGGGTAACAATTTGGGTTTTATTTGGGTTTTTAGTGTTTGTAAAATGGGCCGGGCAGAATTGGGCTTATACATTTAATATTCCTTTTATTATTGTACACTTGATATTGCAAGGTCATTAACTGTTGTTGACATGGAATAACTAACTCAACAATTATTAATGGTCACATCCATAATATTATTAGATTTAACAGTCAACCATTATGTCTAACAATCAAAGGGTTTAATTGATTAAAATTTTCAATTCGAGTGTTCAATTGGTTACAAAAAGTTCAGAGAGACTTAATTGATTTTTTGTGAATGCTTCTACGACTTTTTATACCATTAGTGGCAAATCCAGGGGGCTGGCAAGGGCGCTAGCCCCTCCAAAATAGAAAATTTTATATTTATGCCTTTTATAATTTATAAATTTTAAATTAGTAATGATAAAATTGCATATTTTCCCTAAAAATGATAAAAGTTTGATTTAATCATTTAAAAATTATAAAGATCTAGACTATTAAAATAGTGAAATTGTATTTTACTATCGTAAAAATTTTCTTGCCTCGCTCTTAATACCATTAAGCCTAAATTATAATATAGTTATAGTATGTGATAGATTATAATATAGTTAATATAGTATTATATAATATAATAATGCAAATTATAACAATTCATTTGTATTGTATTATAATTATATAAAATAAAATTAATTATTACATTGAAAAAAATACTCATAAGTTATAAAATATCAAAGTTATTTGAATATGTCTAAATTCGTCTAATCCCAACTAATCCAAATTTCAAAAGTTTAAACCCGAAAATTTGAATTTGAACTTATCCAAACCTTAAAAAAAAAAATCGAAATCCATTGACACTTTAATTTCAGCCATCTGAACCCACCTATTTGTGACCCCATTAGACAATTTACGCTATATATACTTCAGCTCGTGGAATCCATTGAAGGTGATGAGATGACCAAGTCACATAAAAAGAAGCAAAATATATGCACAAATTGAAGAGTCACATTATAAGAATAAGTAGAAATAAAGTTTAATCTTAAATTAGACATTAGACCTTGCCTTCTGTTTTACGCCAAATAAAATATTTAACACCCGTCTCAATTGGAAAATGTTGTACCATTTAGAATAAATAATTTATACATTCTACAACACATTCAACCTAAAAAAAAATCTTAAATATTTAAATATCTAAATAATTTAAAATTTATTGGTATAATATATTAATGTTTGAAGTTAATTTGAAATGTTTTTAAATTAATTTTTTGTTTCAACCTCCAAATAAAAATTTTATGTTTCGAGACATGCAAGTGCTATAGTTTTCATGTCATCTCTATATATGTCTTGAGACATATTGTCTTGTATCTCAAAACATATGTTTTTAACCAAAGGACTTTGAATGATGCTTGACTGTTCTCTTGTAATGGGACTTTGGGATGTTTCGAAAATAGTTTTTAAGACCTTAAAAAAGTTGTAATGACATGAAAATTGAAGGTTAATTTTGAATTCTAATTTATTACTTTTTTACTCGAATCAATTTGAAAAGTTATATTTCTAGCTACATTTATTTTATGTTTTCATTTATCTTAATCTGAAAAATAATGTTAAGTAATTTTAGAATGTATTTAAATCTTTAAAGTTGTTGAAATTCATTTTATGAAAATTTATAATATAGGTAAATATTGATTTGTGATAGATTGATATACTGTTAAAGTGATCGTTTTGCTCATATGACATCATTTATCAATATTGATTGTTGGGATGGACAAGAAGTGTTACACACAGGCATGTATTCCACAAACTTGAAAGAAAAGTTTGAAAAATTAGGAAGTCTAGACGTCGACTCAAGCAATCTAAAGAATTCTATAAATTGGTTTAATAGGACTAGGGGTGATACCAGTTCGGTTTTGTCAGATTTTTTTTTTGGATTTTTCAAACCATATTATAATTCGATTCAGTTTTATTTTCAATTTTTTCATATTATTTTTTTTTCTATTTTGGATTTTTAGATTTATCTTCACAATATGAGCTTTATTTTATGGGTTTTGAATATTATTTGACAAAGTTTCAAAGTTTCTTTCATAAATATTTCTAAAAACAATAATTTTCCAAGTAAATAAAAATAACCAATAACTTTTATATTGTATTTTTAAACTATTTTTCATTATTTTGAAAATGAAATATATTATTTTGTATCATAAAAAATAAATTTAACTATAAATTAATTAAAAATAAAATTCAATTCAATTTCGAGTAATTACAATCTTTTAACTTGTATTCTATAATCATCCAGACACTATAGTTAAAATCGATTTTGCATGTTTTAAACAAAAGCTTTGGATTGATGATATAAAGGGTTATAGTATAAATTTGTGACTATATTATAAGTAGATACTAAAATCTGGCATTATGTTTTATTTTGATTGATGTTAATCATTATTCTTTAAGAATATGAATAAATTTACCATTTAACTTTCATGTGATTGAATTAACTACTACACTTTGAATTTTAATAATTTTTTCCACGAACTTTGATTTTTTTAAAAATAAAATTTTACAATTAGATATTGATTTTAATAATTTGAAAACAAAATTTATGGAAAAACTGTTGTTTCAAATAGTTTTTTTTAATGGAAGGAAGATCTAGAAATTTTAAATAATATTTTATTTTTCTAAAAAACAATTTTTATTAATTTTTAATATTATTTTAATTATTTTTATTAAATTAAATTTATTTTAATTGAAAATTGAATAGTAAATTTTACTCAAAAATCAAACTTTAATTTTATAATTCAATTAAACAAAAGTGTAATGGCAAAATTCAATATAGAGTAAAGCAGAGTGATAAATTTATCTTTTATAAAAATAAAATTATATATATATATATATATATATATATATATGGTAAAATTACATAATGAAAAGATTTTTATTTAATTCTTTTAAAATAATAGAATTATAATTACATAATTTTTCATCTTAAAAATTTAAAATTCAATTCTTTCCCATAAAATATTTGTAGATACGGAATTGTGTTAGTTGGCAAATGGATTTTTTTGCCTTTTCCTGGATAAAGACATCGTCATAATTGTTTCTTCCATTGCTAATATATTGATATGAACTTTGTGAACATTATTATAGCAACTTTTGGTTTTCCAAACTTAGTCAACTTTATTACATACAACTGTGGTATGAGTTAACTACATCAAACGTCCTTAAATTATCATCCCTTTAAATTTTAATTATATTTTTAAATTATTGATTTTGTATCAATAAAATCCTTCTATTACTAAAATCATTAATTTAACCACTAAATAAGATGTCAAATCTTACGTAATATAATTTAAAATAAAAATTTAAAAAATAAAATATTCCACATAATTTTATAATTAAAAATTGAACATAAAATAAAACCTGAAAAAGAGGGAGTAAATGATTATATCTATAAAAGTTTCAAAACATTACAACCAAGATTTTTACAAATCCACTCATACAATATTCATTTTCTTTAAATTTATCACATAAGATTAGACGTGTGATTTAACTGCATACGATTTTTATAATGAAAAGACCGATTGATATAACATCGATAGTTTAATAATATAATTAAAACATTTTAAAGTTTAAGTGGAAATTAAAATGAATGACATATTGATGCAATTAAGTGACAGAAACTTAACTTATAATTTCTATGACTTTTGCATAAAATATGTTTGACCCTTCCTTTCATATTATATATTGACATTTGAAATGTATTTAGGCTTAATTATGGTGGGTTATGTGTGAGGATTCAGGAGTTAAAGTTATACACTGCACTGAATTCCCATATGGTAATTTAAGAAATTGATTACTTAATTACTGTTATCATATCTTTTAATTTTGGACTTAATTTTGGGAATAATTGTTATGGTAGTAAACAACTCTTTCTGATTCAAAAAGATTAACAAGCTTAGTCTCATCCCTTTAATGCATTTGCTTCTATGAGATATCCCACCATAATTTCCAAGATACACTTTTGAAACCAAAAGCCATCAATAAATAAGAAACAACATCTTTGATTTGGATGAGCCACACAAAACATCAGATCCAAGCAATGGAAACCTTATGTGTCAAATTACCATGCTCTTCAGATACTTGCAGCATCTCACCACCCTCAAATGGTGAAACTCAAAACATGATGAATGCCACCAAACTGAAAGAGAAAGCAAGTGTTGATGATGTTCATGAGCACCCAAAACCATCAGGGTTTCATCTTTCGCTCGGTGATGAACCGGTTGAACTCAGACTTTCCACTATGAGATCATCACCAAAGCCTCAGCAGCAATCATCAAAAGGTAGGGCTTTTATGTGTGGTTTTTGCAGCAAACAGTTCTCAACTTCACAAGCACTGGGAGGGCATCAAAATGCGCATAAACAAGAGCGTGCAATCGCCAAAAGACGTAAAGAGATGGATGTAGGGGCGTTGGCTTCTCGACAGTATCCTTTCTATTCATATTCAACCCTGTCTCAAGGCTCTTTGTATGGATCTTTTAATAGTTCTCTTGGGATAAAAATGGATGCCATGATTCAAAAGCCTCCAATTTCAGGTTACCCTTGGAACTCCCTCGGCTATCGTTTCGGCCATGGCGGAATCGTGATGGATGGTTTACAGTCTCAGAAGAGTAGCGTTTTGCCTTCAACTATAGCACCAAAGAACCCAACAAGCAGTATTGATTTTCATGTATCTGCAAATGAGGGTTATCATCTTAACGATGCTGCTGATGATGATGATTCAGGGCTTGATTTGTCTCTTAAGCTTTAGTCTTTTATTTCTTGTTTCCAGAAATTTAATCTTTCATTATGTTATAGAATTTAAGATTTAACTTTCATTTCACTATGAAAATTTGTGTTTCAGTAAAAAAAAAAAAGATTATTTTTTTTCAAATTTGGTTTGTAATTGGAAATAAACTCTCTTTTGTTTGTGTTTAGTTTTTTGTTTGATTAAATAATTATTAGCTTTTTAATTCACAAGATCATAGCCAACTAATTAATTGTTATATTTCATAAAGAAATTATATTTGAAAGTAAGGCATGGGATACTTCCTAATCCACCTTTCCTAATAATTGGTACAATTTTTTAAATAATACTTCTAACTAGTATACCAAAATAAAACTAAACGAGCTTATTTGATTTGATAGCTTGAAGAATATGAAAAAAAAATCAAAATCTTTACATTTTCTAAGGTCTTCGTAGAGTACAGGTGACATTGTTAAGAACTCATTCAATTTGACAGAACAGTTTACTTCTTTCCATAGAAAAGATCTACCTAGATAATAGGCACCGAGACCTTTTCTTCCTATGACGGAGAATTGGATTAATTTATGCACTGATGGAACGGTGAAAGCTATGACTAGAACTGCTACATCTGGAGGAGTTCTAATGTTTGGAAATGGGGATTGGATTATGGGTTACAAGAGATTTTTCAGTAATTGTTTAGTTTTTTTATGTTGAATTGTGGGGTATTCTCGATAGGCTAACCCTTATCCAAGATAAGCTATTTGAGGACGTAATAATTCAAGCAAATAGTTTAGAGGTAGTCAAGACCATTTAAGATTTCTGTTTGATAATTCAAATTTGAACCTCATTAGAAGAATATATCGACTCTTAGCGAGATTTAGACATTGAGCCATACAACATATTCCTAGGAAGTTAAACAAAATTACAGATTGTATGGTTAAATTGGCATTAGATACAGATTAAAACTTGACAATGTTTGAAGACATCCCAAGAGACATGTTAACAATTTTACCTATGATCGAAGCAAGTATTAGTGTTGCTCAAAGTTCCTCTTTGTAATTAGCTTGTCTTAAAATTGGTTTTCTTTTTTAGAAAAAGCTACTTAATTCTAATTATTATATGTTTTCAGACGTAAATGTGTTTAATTATTATATATATTAAACCGTTATATTTTGAAGTAATTTTATTGTTTGCAAGTTTAAAATGAAAAAAAAATCTCTAGTGAGGATTTATTTCTTATTTTGCATATATTTAAAATTAAAAGTATTGAATTGTTATGATTCATGATCACTTTAGGATTTATTATACAACTCACTTTTACATGGTTTCTCATTCATATAAGCATTAAATTTGATAAGACTTGCCATATTTGAATGTGAAACTTACAAATCTATGAAATAGCATACAAATCCTAATATTTATTAAATTTGGCTCCTCCTATCTAATAAAAACACTTTGGAAAAATATCATTTTTACGATTTATTTTTTATTTACTTAATTAATTTAGATTTATTTTTAGTTAATTATTATCGAACTCGGATCTTACAATATCTCTATCTCTTGATTTGCTATGCAGAGAAACGACTCAATTTTTATTACACGAGCAAATATATATCTACTAATTTTAAACACATTCATATTTTTTTATATTACTAAAAAATATTAGGTATAATTATAAGGCAAATTACATTTTCACGAGAGAATGCAAGTTCAAATCTTAGAGACGATGTTGTTAAAACGGTATAATAGATTCCAAAAGGGTTAATGTTTATAGACCATATATAAAACGAACATAAATAATACTTTAATTATATTAAAAAATAATTTTTTAACTTAAATACTCATTTAACTCGATTTTGTCACTTTCTTCTAAGTTGATACTTATGAGTTTTTTTTTCTAAACTTATACTCCAACTTGCTTTTTTTAAAAAAAACATAGCTATTGGTTTAATAAAACAAAACAAAAATCATAAACAACAATCATAAACAAAAATTAAATCCTACGGCCCAATATTCTAGACTGCTTCAGCAAGCATAGAAAATATGAATTCTAAAAAAATCTAAAAGCCAAATGTATCTTGAGAAACAAATTTCAGGGGAAAAACCTTTCATTTCCTAAACAAGCACGAAACATATCATCAGAAATCTACTTCCCCTTTCATCTACAGCTATGGTTTTTCAATCCAGGGCCTCTATCCATCAGCAATGAACTTCTACCATTGCCTCTGCAAACTCGACACATCGTTCATCAGGAAAATATTTGTTCTTTACTTAATCCCTTCATTTGCTAATTGATGTGCCACTCCATTGGCCAATATCTACATGTGCATAAAGGTACAAAACCGGAGTTCCTTGCTCAAAATTTTCACATCTTCAATACATACCAAGATTTCAGGTCTATCAATCTCATTTTGCTTGCTTCTTTATCACAGTAAGAGAGTCCCCTTCAACTTCCAAACTCCTGGTATTCAGATCTAAGCACATCTTCAAGGCCATAGCACAAGCCATTACTTTAGCAGTAAACGGCGACGGAATATTCTTGTGAAAGGGAATTTTTGAAGCTATTACCCTTCCTCTTGAATCTTTAACAAAATACGTACCAGAACATGAACTCTCTTTATTTTTCCTATAAGCAGCATTGAAATTGACTTTTACATATGTGTTTCTCGACCTTTTCCACCGTTCCATGGCTCCACATTTCTCAGGTAAAATTCTTCCCAAGTCATCCAGTTCTCTGATGTAATTTTTTATAAAATTCACAATAGATAGCCCATCTTGATTGCCCCTTTTATGTACCCATTTATTTCTATTCATCCAAATTACCCATAAAGCACACACAAATAATCGACATTGACTTTGTGAATAATGTTAAAAAATGTAGGCACCAGTCTTTGTGGCTCGTATTTTCCAATTTTTGGCGCCATTTAAAGCTCAAATTTTCCTAGACCTCTTTTGTAAATCTACAGTCGGACAACGCATGTAAGATTGTTTCTGCTTCTTCATCGCATCTAAGGCAACGTGCCGTGCTCATCAATATCTTGTAATATATGTTGTGAAAGTAGGAATAAAATTGCAAGTTACAGGTCACACTGTAATCTTCGATTTGGTGGCAAATTTAACAGCCACCATTTTTTGTAAAGATTACCTTATGTATCTTGTTCTTGTCTAGCAGTAAAGTTTGTAGGGCATTGTATTAGGAGCTTGTAACCACTACAAACAAAATATTCTTCAGACGCTTCACCTTTCCATGCTATGTGATCATCGCTTGGGCATCATGGCAAAGGAATTTTGAAATTACCCACTCTCCCTGTACCCACTCTTCAGCATAGTCTCGCTTGAAGGAGCCCTTTCGCAGCCCACACATTTTGCTAGGTATAGGAAGGTAAATTACCTAAACATGCATTAATGAAATTTGTTAACGGGCAATATTTTGATTTTAACATTCTTGCTAACAAGGAATTCGGATAAAAAATTAAACGTCATCATTGGTTTGCTAATAACGCTTAATTAGACTTAGTTAAACTTTGAAAGCCGAGACCAGCATTATCTTTCAATTTTCACATCGTTCCCCAATCACATCAATGTAACCCACGCTTTCCATGAATTTTCTACCACCAAAACTTACCCGTAAGGTTTTCTATTCCTACACAAAGAGATTTTGGGAGAAGAAAATAGGACATAGAATACGTCGGAATTGATTGCAAAACAGATTTTATAAAGACTTATTTTCCTCCATGCGAAAGAAATCTTGTACTCCAACTGTCAAACTTTTGATTGATGTGATCTTTAAGATTTTGAAAAGCCCATTGTTTCTCCCTTTTCACCATGTTTGGAAGTCTCAAATATTTTTCAAGATTATCTGAACTCCAGACTCCCAAAATGTTTTCCACCAATTGCCTTTCCCGATTACTAACATTTGAGCTATAGAAACTTGTTGACTTCTCAAAATTAACACATTGACCTGTGTACTTTTCATACTCTCTTAGAATATTTTTAAGAAAATTTGCCCCATTAACACTTGCCTTGCCAAACAAAATGCAGCCATCTACAAACATGAGATGTGTAATTTGAGGGCTTCCGCGATGCGGCAAACTTTAACCCCTTTTAATAGACCTTCTTCCCAGTCTAATCTCATAAGAGCTGACAAACCTTCGCTATAAAAAAAAAAGACTCAAAAGGTCCCCTTGGCTCAACCCCCTAGAAGGACGAAAAACCTATTCTTCTTCACCATTCATAATGACCTTGTATGATATTCTGAAAATACACCGAATGATAAGATTAATCAATCTAGCATCAAAACTCTTATTTAACATTATTCTCCTCAAAAAAACCCCACTCCACATGGTCATATGTTTTACTCATATCCAGCTTGAAAGCTAAATAACCCTTAAGATTCGTCCTCTTATTTTTAGAAGCCTAAAAAATCTCATAGGCAAGCAGAACATTGTTAGTTGTCAATCGACCAGGAACAAACGCACTTTGTGCCTCATTAAAAAAATATCAAACATTATTTTAAGTTTATTTGTAAAATCCTTAGAAACTATTTTATACATAACAGTGCATAGGCTTATAAGACAGAAACTTCTCAAATTTGTCGGGTGAGATACCTTTGGAATCAAAACAATATTTGTAACATTAATAGGTTCCAACGATATACATTGACTATGAATTCCCAAGCAATAAGCACTGACATCGCGTCCCAAAACATGCCAAAATCTCTATAAAAAAAAGGCATGATATTCATCTAATCCCGACGCCTTTGTTGGGCCCATACCTTTTAGCGCCAAATACAACTCCTATTCTCTGTATTCCTCAATCAACAATTTGTTCATATCTTTCAAGATACATCTCCCCACACCTCCCAAAATATGATTCAAATTTTCAACACCATTCGTGGTAAACAAATATTGGAAGGAACTTCGAGCAATTTGTTTCATCGTTTCCATCTCTCTAGTTTCGCTTCCATTTTCATCATTTAGACAGTGAATATTGTTCATCTTTCTTCGCTAGGATGCAAATTTTTGAAAGAATGTAGTATTTCTATCTCCATGTTTTAACCAATTCGTGCGCGCTCTCTACTCCCAAAAGACTTCTTCTTTATTGATCTCCATGTTAAGATGTAACTTAACCTCTATTAAATTCACAAGATTTTCCTCATCTCTCTCCTAATTATTTAGAAACTCCATCTTCTTTGTAAGATCTTCCATAAGCCCTCATCATTTCATGCGGATCTTTCTCTCCCAAGTTTTCAAACCTTTTTTCAACAAGATCAATCTTTTCCATATATTTTCAGAACTAGTCTCAGAAAGCCTTCAAATTTCTCCCTCACACGATTCTTCTAAAGTCCACCAAGCTTCAAATCAAAATTTTTTCTTCAAGCATCTACATTCATCATTGTCTGTTTGGATAAATAAAGGATAATGATCAGAGAAAGAATGGGGTAAATGTCTTATCAAAAAATTTGGAAACAAATTTATCCAATCAGTATTGACCACACTTCTGTCAAGCCTTTCTCTAATGTTTGTATCTAGGAGATTTCCCCTTTTCCCACGTAAACCATGCTCTCGAATATCCATTATCCACTAGAGAGAAGTCCTTAGAGTCTTGCGAAAGTCATCCATCTTTTTTCCTCCCTTGGCACCTCGTCCTTTTTTTTTTCATGCGCATACAATATCTCATTGAAGTCCTCACAGAAAATCCATGGATGATTTTGATCCATTCCTAATCGCCTCAATTAATTTCATGTCTTCTCCTTTTCACGAAGATCAGGAGCCCCATAAAATCCCGTCATCTACCATTTTGAAAACCACATCTACAATAACATATTTCCATCCTATAATTGTTCAACTTCATCTCCATAATGAAGACAATTTGGGGACAAAATTTCTTCAACATATGTTGAAGTCTTCTAATAGCCTACAAATTCCCTAGCTCACGGACATTTCAACTTAAAATTTTCATTGCTCCCGGTCGGCTAGCCTATTGGTAGTTGTCAATCTTTGTTGAATTTGAGCATTGATTCGCTCCAAATTGGGCCTTATCGAATCTAATAAAATAGAAACACCTAAGTCCATATTGTCAAACATGAGCATTTTCTTCCCATCACCATTTTTTATAGGGCTACCTTCCATGATGGCATGATCCATTTCATTATAGGGACTCCCATTAGCATTATTAGCTTGAATCTTGCACCCTTTCAAGTTAAATCCCAAAATGGGACTGATTGTCATTCCCAATTCTCCTCTCATCAAATCCCTTGAATTTCACCCCCACTATTATTTCCCCAATCAATGTCATCTTCCTCACGAAGCTAAACGTTGTTAATTGTTGATGCCCTTCTAGTATTCAGCTTCAATGTTAAGTCCCATCCCATTTCCATCTTCTTCAATCCCTGATTAAATCTTTTTGGGAAAATATTATCACCATGGCCCAGACTTCCACATAGAAAACAAAAGAGAGTTAATCTTTCATATCGAAAATTCACATAAGTGAATTTTAACTAAGAGATCATAATTTTTTTCGTTATTTTAGCGGTTTACGAATGTCTATCTACACCCGGATACAAATAAAATTTTGCACTCTGCGATTCAACTGTTTCATGTCGTAGTCAATAAATTATCCAATAATGTCACCAAATAATTTTCCCATGGATTCCGAGAAAAATCTCGGAGGGAGATCATGAACTTGGATCCGAAATCCAGAAGAAACAATATGAACTTCCATTGGATCTTCTTCCTCTTTTAATCGGTGAAAAAATAATAGATGGTTATTGAAAGTCCAAGAAGCACCCATAATCACACGCTCGATGTCTAGCTTATGGAAAATTTTGAACAAATATCCCTTCCCACCCAGATCTGAGATTTAAACTCCTCCCAATGGATGCCAAAGATTTGCCATCGTGTTCTTCATTGCTGGAAAGTGCACCACACACGCTGTTAAAAAACATCCAACCAAACAACAATCATAGATCAATTTCCATGAGATCCCATCAATAGGCAAAATCAAAACTTCTTCTTCACCATCATTTATATTGAGATCTACTAGTTCTTTTTCCATTTCGACAAGGCCCTAATAGAACACTCTTCAATTGAAAACAGTAGAATAGAACAACATGAATAAAAGGAAAAATACACAACAAGGTGCTACAAAGAGCAAACTCTTTCCATGATTTTGATCCTCTTTTATAACAACGTTAAATTTAAACACGTGACGCTCTGAAATAAAAACACATGGTAATGATGCATCTCTTCCAAATTTATGTTCTCGTATCTTTTTTTTCATTTCTCTTTGTAGTTCCTCTCTCTCATTTTTCTTTAGACAAAACATCCTGGAATAAGGGAGAGCGTTCGATTGAATCGAGTCGAATCAAGTGAAAAATTTCGAGTTGACGAGTCCTATTTTATCATCCTAACTCAATTTGAAAGTTTTTCGAATTGAGTCAAATGAAATTATTCGAGTTAAATTAAAAAATTAAACATGTCAAAATTAAAATTTCGTTACAGTATTATAACAATAATAATAATAATAATAATAAAAAATATTTTAGTATGATAAACTTGAATCATGAATTCACTTATTTAGGTCCTCAAATTTTTATTTTAGAAAATTTTTAATTTTTAACATTCTTTATATATTATTTAGAATTTTTTAAATTGTTACAATTTTTAAAAAATAATTTTTTAAAATTATCTTGAATTTTTAAATTTATTTTGAATTTTTATGTAATTTTGTTGAGAGAGATCAATTTGTTCATTTTCAAAATTGAGGGACCAAAAGGATATTTACATCAATCTATTATTCAAATTATTTGAATTGTTCAAGTTACTTGAATTGTAAAATTCAACTCGATTTAAACCTGAAACTCTGTATTACTTATTCGAATAACTCAATTCGATTAACTCAAAATTAAAAAAAAAAATTAATTTTTTCAAATTGAATCGAGTTTTATCCGATCCTACTATCAAGGATTGGTCTGTTTATCCATAAGTGAAGACATTACTTTCTATTAGATATTCTCTTTATTACTATTAACAAATCAAATGATCACAACAAATTATCTTAACAATTATTAAATTCTATACTTATATGAAAAATTTAAAAGAATATTTAAAATAAAATATAAAAATCATTCAAAAAAAAATCTAAAACCAAATGAGCCCTGTTGATTATGTTCATACGGATCATCCTTCATCAGTATTCAGTTAATTTTCAAAATTGGCTCTTAATAAATGAAATCTACCAATCTGGAAAATGTTGTTTCAACTATGAAAAGGTGTAAAAATCTCCATCTTTCAGCTTTTCAACATTTAAAATATATGTAAAAAATAAAAATAACCCAAATTTCATTTTTCGGTCCTCAAGTAAAAAAAAAGAAGACAGAAAAATGAAAAAAATGAAGTGAAGAGGAAAATAGGGTGAAGAAGCTTGACGTAGGCACGAGAGGAGAGGAACACCACCCCGTGGACAATCCTCAACCCGATTTGATAATTTTTTCCGAACTCTGTTGGGGTCATTCTTTCTTTGGGAAGATCTTGAAATTTGAATGACAAAAAAGGAAAAGTGTGGAAATAAAATCGAAAAAAACTCAGGTTGCTTCAACAAATCCAACTCAAATAGAATATAAATAATAAAAGTTCATAAATGGAATGAGAGTAGAAAGGCAAAGCAAGCAGAGGGAAATGGAGCAAATTTGATGGAGATGCTTATCTTGAATCCTGCTTTCTAATTGAGAAAATCTTGAAAATATTTTTTTTTAATTTATAATTTTATAGTTTTTTTAGATTTTAAATATTTTATTAAAAAATTGAATTATAACATCATCATTATGTTATCATTGTCATGTGTCACCGTCTAGAAATAACATATATCTCAAATTTAACGTTGTTATAAAAAGGTCTAAAAGCTTGGACCAATAAAAATTCAAGTATCAATTTGGGACAAAAAATTATAAATACCAACTTAGGAGGAAGTGAAATTCAATGACTAAATGAGTATTTAAACCTTTTTTAAATATTAAATAATAATTTAATTATTTCAGTGGTTAAATTTATCAATATAATTGTATAGAAATATGCTTCCAAAATTTTGAATAAATTCGATAGAATATTACAATTAGTAATTATTTTTATATTAATAATTTATTTATCATGTCTTAATCTACTTATAGAGTCTAAAAGAATCCATAAACTGTAAATCAAATAATTATCTTTACCTATATCCATAAACATAAAAACTATTAAAAGTTAATAATGCAAATAACATTTCAAAATTTTAAATTAACAAAGTTATCCTATTAAATATTTAAATTACTATTTTATTTAAACTTAAATTAGTAAATGTTTACTAATAGAGTTCGAAATATATTAATCTAATTTAAAATTAAATAAATTTTAAATACATAATTGTTATCACATTATTTAAATTTAAGATTAATTAAACTTTTTATGTAAATTTTATTAATTTACTTAAATTTAAATCAACTAAATGCTGGAAAAAATTGTAATTTATAGGAACTTTGAGGCATAATCTCAATAGTAAATGTGGATAGTTGAATCATAAAATTATGGTTTCATATTCTACTCCATAAGACCTTTACAACGGTATATCATATGTCAAAATGGTTAAATGATGAATGAGATATTGATACTTAAAGTAAGATACTTGAAAATATTTATTGAGGAAAAGTAAAAACTTAGATCCCACATTGGTTAAATACCAAGTATGAGATGTATATATATATATATATATGGGAACCCTCTTAAAAAATGATTGAATGACTAAACTTGAAACTTTACCTCGCACGTAGGGGGTGTAGGTCTAAACCAATTAATGTTGGGACGCATATGACGTGTGACATGAAATGTATATAGATCAGACGGGCCCAAAATGGCCTTGCGAATATTTTAGCCCAACACAAAATTAATTTTCCTCAGCAGACATATAGAATCTATTTATAAAAGGACATTTATCTTATTTTATTTGATTCCAATCAATTTGATTTATTGGCTCCTTTAAAGGCAATTTTTTGGAAATTTCCAAAATTTCACCATACTAAATGCCTATAAAAAGCTATGAATTATGAAGAATTTTTCTACACTCATACTCTCTCATACCGAATGTATTTTGCTCTCAAAATTATTCTTTTCCTTTCTATATTTTTAACGTTCTGGTAATAGAAAAGGCACCGTTTGTTCATTGATCACTGCAAAGGTGTTTTTGCTTTGATTATTATGTTGTTATATTCTAGGAGGCATTCGACCAACATTTCTCTAGGTACCGTAGGAGCGGCCGAATCTGTCTTAAGGAAACTATATTAAACAAGCCTCAACATTTAGTAAATCTCTATTCTTCTTCACGATTTCAACTTTTTTGTTACTGTTTTTATTAGTTTACGAATTTGACAATTTAAATATAAATCATTCTATTTATATTTTATTTTATATATAAATATTTTTATTTATATTTAATTTTTATCCGCTAACGTGTTTTGCCCAACACTAAATATATAAAATAAATTTCATTTCTTTTGTTAAAATCATATCTTAATTATAGATTATTTTATCTTGAATTAAATTAAAGTAATTTAGAAATAAGTAATTAATGAAATAGATAAATTCTTTTGGAACTCTCATTTGAAGAAACCATATTCTACAAGAACATTTTATTTACACTATAAAAAGGAGTCACCTCTAAGTCATTTAATATAAGTTTAAAAGTTCAAGAATTGGAGTTTAAAGATAAGATTAGGTGTGAAATTCAATAAAAGAACTCTAAGATTCTTCTTGAAGAAATTTTGAAGAATTATATGATAATTTTTTAGAAGTCTTAAAAGTTATTATCTAATCTTATTCAACCGATACAAAACAAATCAATCATGCCTTCCAAGAGCAATGACACTTGAAAACTAGTGGATCAAAAGTTTTTTCTTTTGTTCCTATGACACAAAGAAGACCAATCTCATCTTTCAAGATCAAATCTTGAAGACCCTTGAAGTGAATCATATCTATTTAAGATAAAGTCTCAATGACCTTGGGATCAAATAATTTTTTTGAAAAAAAAGAATCAAAGGATTTCTTTGCATTGAGATTTTAACTTTCAAGTTTGAAAATAAAATATTTTATTTGAATAAAACTTTTCAAGTTATTCTTTTGACACTAAATTTATGATAATGTGGCACTCCACACCTGACCCGGATGGCGGGTTTGAATGTAAGACATCATATTTGTTGTCGAAGCAATTCAACTATGATCATTCAAGGAAATGACTAAGTAATCAAATTAAAAACCTTTTACACTATAAAAATTCATAACAAAATCATTTTTAATACTTTTAAATCAATTTAGAAATATTTTAAAGCGATTTCTAGGTGGCCAGGACCAAGTTTGAGTCTTTGATGATCAAAACAACTCAAAATAGTGGACAAGACCCTGTCTACCATAGTTGCATGGGTACAAATCCCACTTGTACCAAAACAAGTCCCTGTTACTATACATTTTTTCTCCCTAACTTATTTGTTGCAATACAAGTTGATCCATGTACTATACAACTATGTCAAGATCCAAAGATCACATAAAAACTCACCTAATTTGACCTTTAACAATACCATATCAAAATGATAACTTGTAATACCAAAAAATCAAGTTCAAAACATCATTTGTATACACCACAATATCACAAACCATAAAAGACACATGCAACTAGAAATCATCTTATTGATATATTGTATTTGTACTCGAGTATAACTATACCACCATATAGTTCGATTTCATCTGGTTTTCCTCTATGGCATTCCTCAGTTCTTCACACCAAATGTGTCTTTCTTTCATCAGTCCAATTTTTTTTCCATGTAATAACCCAAACTCGGCCTAGACATTACGGTTCGATTGTGAAGGTTACATCGTTACGCAAAAACAATGTCACTTAGTTTTTTTTAAAAACTCATTTTTAATTCAAAGGTAAACAAAACAGATTAGATTATCGAAAACGTAGCGCTTCTGAAAATTATGCGTGTGTTTTGATGAAAACCGTGTTTTATTAACTTTATTTAAATAAACCCAAAGGCTTGATCACTTGTATGGTATGTCATCGTATCAAATTTAAAAAAATTTACAGCGGAAAACATATTAAGATTTTTGTCTTATAAAACTAGAATATCTTATTAGTTATATCATTTTGTAATGACCCGAATTTGGGCCTAGTAGAAGTGGGCTTATTGGGCCTTGGCCATGGGAGCGTTTAAAATTTTTAGAACAAGAGAACGGCCCTAATGCAAGTTGGACCTATTAGGTGAGTGATTTTTGAAGGTTAGGGGGCTTCTATGAAGTCCCGGGATCAAACCTGGGCTTAGGAAAAATTTTGGTTTTAGGTGAATAAAACCTTGGGTGTAAGTAAGTAGGCTTTAAGAATAAAATGTGGAAGAAAATGACACAAAAAGCGCTTGTGGTGTAGTGGCAAAGTGGCGCCATATGGGAGACAAGGAGGTGACGCCACACAAGGAAGCAAGGGTCCAACGTTCAAGTCTTAGTGCTTGCATTTCATTTTGATTTATTTTTAAGTGAACTTAGACTTTGGCCCATAGACTTATATTTAGTTACGCATGATTTTAGACACAAGTTAGCCATGTGTTAGGGTAGTAGTGGGGTCAAGTGGAGATCATGGAGAGAAGGGGTTTGAATCCCACAGATGACAGATTGGAGGCTTTTATTTTGCTAAGTTGGGACGGCCAGAGTTTGTGTTGGATTTAAACTCTGCAGAAGGAGGGATCCCACATCGGAAAGCTAGCATGAGGGAAGGTGAGAAGCTGGCTTTAAATATAGCAATCTATGAGGAGAAGAAGCATACCTGGGTTGGCATTTGCGCATAGGAGCATTCAGAGCGTGGAAAAGCTTCAGACTCCTATCAGGTGTGTATTTCGCACTACTTTAGCTGTAGAGCGGAAAATGCCGAAATGCCGGTCACAAGACAATGGTAGCCACACGAGCGTGCGAGCGCACGTGTGGGGGATTTGATGTGATAGTTGAGGCCATCATGAGTGTTCTTGTGGGTTTTGGCTATTTGGGCCATGATGGGCCGAAAGGGGCCAAGTGGACCCAATGGGCCCAATAGGCTAATGGGCCCACCTAGGCAAAATTGATAGGAAACTATCGAATGATAGATGCGATTTTGAAATCTGTAAAACAAAGACCAAAATTGTGCTAAATGGGCCACACGAGCGTGTGGGCCCATTTGGGCCTGAAATAGATTTTTTGGCCTAATAGTACCGTAGAGACCCAAAAAGGGGTCCCGAGTCACTCGAGGCAACAGTAGGCCTTCAAAAAGGCCGTTAAATGTCAAAATTATCGAAATAACCTTGGAGGGTAAATTATCGAAATACCCCTGGGTTGTGAAATTACCAAAATACCCCTAGGTTGTGAAATTACCGAAATACCGTTGAAGGGTAAATTACCGAAATACCCCTAGGTTGCAAAATTATCGAAATACCCTTGGAGGATAAATTACCAAAATACCCATGGGTTACAAAATTACCGAAATACCCTTGGAGGGTAAATTACCGAAATACCCCTAGGTTGCGAAATTATCAAAATACCTCTAAAGGGGTGAAAATATCCGTTATACCCTCGATTAAGGTTGAATATTGTGTATATGATTCTGGTTACATTTTTTTATATATGTTTGCTATATTGCATTTATACCATGTTGCATGGGTTGGGTTTGATGATCGGAGGAAGTGTAGCCTGGTGGCTCTGCCACATATTGTTTTAGTGGCTATGCCACATATATATATGAGTTATTATTTCGGTGGCCCAGCCACAAATACGTGATTAGCAGCTGGTCTGCAATATTGGTGTGATTAGCGGGGTGGGTTGACTTGATCCCCACAGGTGACGATTGTTGGTACGGGGGTGTGATTAGTTGGATTGGGTTGGGCTGCATTACATTATCTGTATTATCATGATTATAGGGCTTAGGCCCAGATTGATGTCGTATGGGCTCGGGCCCGGTTAGTGACCGTTTAGGGGATTACACACTGAGTTCTCATAACTCACCCCCTTTCCATTAATCTTGCAGGTAATCCCCAACGTTAGATGATTTGGACCTGTGGAGGACTCGGTGGTGGCCATACATCGGAATTATTTCTCGCGAAACATAGTAAATGTAGTCTTTACTTTATTTTAAGATTAATTATTTTGGGTTTAATAATTTGTAATAAGGCCTTTGGATTTTGTTTTACTTTTTAACTTTCATTTCTGCTATTTCAAATTGTTAAACGGTTAATATTGGGTTTCTCCTAAAATGTTAATAACCGTTTTTCAAAATATCACGTTTCCACAACTATTCAAGTTCGACTTTCACAAGAAAAAAATAGTTTTTCAAAATAATAACAACTTTATAAAAATGGACATTAAGTAAAACGGGTTTTTACAAACAAACAACGAAATTCAGAGTTTTCAGAAAGAGATGTAACATTTTTAACGAACTCTTAGCTTTTCAACTTCCTTTTGATGTGACATGCTAGATCCAGCCATAGCGTCTGGGCCAGGTTTGGGGTGTTACACATTTTGATTAGAATTTGATTATAAATAGTATGTTTGGAAAATAAATACCAAAATCAAAATTAAAGTTCTAAAACAAAATTAAAAGTTCAAAAGTCCGTAATTTAACCCAAACATACTTTAAACCAAAAAGTTTTAACCAAGCTCCAGAATTGCCTCCCAATACTAAGACTGAGGATCACTTGAAACAAAAGAAAACAAACAAGCTCAATGAGTGACTTGGCCAATATGCAGAATTTTATTTATAGAATATTAGAGTAAACCCTACCCCCATCCGCCACACACCGTCTTCGTCCAACCAATCACACCAATTAGGAGTACAAGATTCCATCCATCCAATCACACCGGTACATGGCGTTATGCAACTCATAAATGTGTAGCTGAGCTACCAGACTGAAATTGCGGTTTAACCGCCAAATTTGCAATAGAACTACCATAATACACTTCCTCCATCATAGAAAAACTCATCCCAATGCATATGCATAATCATATTTCCATATATACGTATCATATAGATTGCATAGCATGTCTAAACATATATTTACAGAGCATAACATAACACATAACTTATACAAATCGAGTAACAGCCCGTTTTCGGTAAAATCAAAACAATGGTTTCGGGACCACAAATTCGATTTCGGAAGAAATTATTTTTATGTTATTTTATGGTCTATAGTATGATTGCAATGTCGTATAAAAATTTTGTAAAGAAATTTTACCGATTACATGTTTAATTTAATAAAGGACCAAATTGCACAAAGTGTAAAAGTTTAGTTCTAATAGGTAAAAGGATTAAATAGCTATGGAATTCAAAATTTGAAGTCCTTATATGGAAAATAGACCATTAAAAATGCTTAGTGGTTAAGGATGATGATTCATCCATGAAAAATAAAATAAAGAAAAAGATGAAATTGGAAAGTGAAAAAAAAAATAAAAGATGATAATTAATTAAATAATGAAAATGTCATCTTTTGCATCATCTTTCCCAAATTATTTCCATGGAAACCCTAGCTAAGAGAAAGTAGCTCAAGCAAGCTTACTTTGATCAATTAGGTATGTTTTCTTGTCCCGTTTTTAATGATTTTTATATTTCCGAAGATCATAATAGCTTTATCTAGCTATCTCGGGGACTAATTTGTAAAGTTATCAAAGAACTAGGGTTTTTCAATGGATGAACATAGTTGAATCATAAAGTTTTATGGTAGAAAATAAAAGGTTGTTGATAGGCAAACAACTTTTGTATAGGGAAATTTGATGAAAAATTGATTTAGGGACTAAATTGAAAAGATGTAAAATTCATGGAAAAATTATGAATTTTATGAAATACATGGGCTGTAAATTTTACATGTAAAAATCGGCTAGTCTTGGAATAAGGATTAAATTGTATGAATTTCATTTTTCGAGCCTAGAGACGAAATTATCATTGATTAAAAGATTAGGGGCAAAATGGTAATTTTGCCTAAGATGTGAATTGAATTGAAATGAACATGAATTAATGTTAAATTCATTTATATAGATTCGGATAGACCAAATTCAGAGATAGAACGAGGAAAAGAGAAAATGTCGAATTAGTAGGTTTTACGTACACGAACATTTGCCGAGGTAAGTTCATGTAACTAAATTGTGTATATTTATATGCTTGAATTGAATGTTGTGTATGCGATTGTATAAATCCCATATACATGAAATTGATTACATATCTGAGAAATCCCGATAAATATTAAATCTCGTTTGAATAATGGAATTCGATGGATACAGGATTTCCCGAATTGGTTGTAGTCCTGCATGTGTTGTGGACACACCACAACTCCTACGAGCATCCTGTTATAAGCCCTCTCGAGCTTCCCGTTATATGGTTCCTGCGAGCATCCTGATCGGTAGTTATCTTGCTTGTGTTGCAGACTACCGCAGCTCTTTGTGAGCGTCCTGTTATATGATCGGTTGTGATCCTGCATATATTGCGGACACAAATGCAGCTCTTTGTGAGCGCCCTGATGTAGCTAGCTTGAACTTCCCGATATATGGATATCCAGAGCTCCTGAATCATGGCTCTTCGTGAGCTTCCCGTTTAAAGGCTCTTCGTGAGCTTTCTGATTAAAAGTTATATGTGAACTTCTTAATTATGGCTCTGTGTGAGCTTCCCATTATATAGCCTGGATAAGCTTCCTGAAAGGCTCTTTGTGAGCTTCCTGATTAATGGCTCTTTGTGAGATTCCTGTTATATGGATCGAGAGAGAATTTCTTGATTATGTGCTTTAATGAGCACTCCCGAATATGAATTGATGGATTGCTAATTTGTACACTTCGAGTGTACTACCTGGGTATCCATTGATATTTCAAATAAAATTCAACGGGCAAAATTCTGACATGAAAAGATATGAACACGAAATGAATTATAACACGTATCTGCCTGAAATACATGAAAATGATAATACATGATATATGGAAATATGAGATAATGCTATAAGAACATGGAATTTGTTTAATGAATATGTTAATCTATGATTATATATTTGTACACCTTGATTGTACTACCCATATAACCATAGACATTTCGATTGATTTAATGGGTAAAGTTTCGACATGAAATAGTCTGAACTCGAGACAAATTATTATGAAAATGTACTTGAAATATATGGATATGATTTGTATATGTTATATGAATATATGTTATATGAATACATGATGTGGAAAGCATATTTATATTGAAATCGATTACTTTCTTTATATTTGAATGAAATATATGACTAATAAGGATGATGAAGATATGTGCTAAGGCTTGTATTCAAATTGGTTGAATGTATCTTGCATATTTCTCTTGAACATGAATGAATGGTAAGTTAATTACCATTTTATACGAACTTACTAAGCATTTCATGCTTACTCTATTTTATTTTCCCCTTTTCTATAATAATTCGAAGGCTCATTGGATTGGAAGCTTGGCGGAGATCACTCACACTATCCATCAGCCCATTTCGGTATATAAATGGTAAATCAATTATGGTTATAATGGCATGTATAAGTTAATTGGCCAATATCAGCATATAAATGCTTTAATTGTAACTAGCCATTGGAATGGCTTGTGATGGATATGTTTGGTATGTGTTTGAAATTGGTTGATTGATAGAAATTATATTGACATATTGATGATTGAATTAAGTTAGCATATTTGATAAGATATGTATATATGTGAACTTGGTAATTTAAATAGGTGTGTATACTTGATTATATGAGGTATTATATCATGTATAAGACTTGATTTCGAGTTAGGTTAAATGACCTATAATAGCTTTTGAATGTGTTAAAGTGTTGGTGTAAAAGGATGACAAAATGGGGTGAGAAATATGGCTTGGAAAATAGCCTATTTTCATCCACACGGTCAGAGACATGGGCATGTGTCTCAACCATGTGTGACACACGACCTAGCACATGGGCATGTGACATGGCCGTGTGTCCTCTGCATCTTTAAAATGTCAAAACAGAATGCCCAGAATTGATCACACGGCCTGGCACATGGACGTGTGACTTGGCCGTGTGACCCCTGCACCTATACACTGCCTAGCACACGGGCGTGTGACTTGGCTTTGTGACCCAAGTCAAAGAATTACAGGCGTGTCCCTTGGCCGTGTAAACCATACGGCCTGACCACATGGGTATGTGACCCCTGCACCTAGGAAAAATTTTGAGATTTTGCGAAAAATTCTCTGAGTACCCGATTTAGTCCTGACTCGTTTCAAATGCATGTTTTGGACCTCGAAGGTTCATCTAAGGGACTTTATGATTGATTTCTGATATGAATACTGTATGATGTGGAATATTTGTTATTTGATCTGTAAATTCTAGTAATGTTCTATAACCCTATTTCGAGGACGGATTCGGGTTAGGGGTGTTATAAATTGAAACTTACTTAACATGCTTTCTAAGCTTACTCATGTAACATACTGACTTTTTCGCTTTTATAGGCCTACCAAAATGCCCAAGGATCCAATTTTTAAGTCCCTTAATCGACCTCTAATCGGGCCTACAAATTGGCCAAAAATGGCCCACACGGCCTACCTGTTCAAGCTATGTAATCGCATAGGGTCGTGTGCTCCAGACGGCCGTGTGGTGCACATGGTCTATCACACGACCTGCCACACGGCTATGTGATGCAAGGAAGTTTCAAAAATAGACCCCGTTTTGGGGTTTTTGAGATTCAATCAAGTTTTGAGTTAGTACACACACCTAATGATGATTCTAATAACCCACACAAATATTGCACCTGAATCCTACATATAACATTAAAACGAATTGATTAACGAACGTGAATTGACTCAATACCAAATGAAAACTTAAATTTGATAACACAATTTGGCAAAATTAGTCCCTAAACTGATATACTAACACTTATCCCGTAAAAATAATGACTAAACGGTAGCTAGGCTATTGGTAGGTGACGTATCTCGCACAGTTCACCTAAGAGAGCCTAAAACAATTAACATTGAATGTTAGAAATATCTAAAACTCTTAACATCCACAAGTAAGAGACCTATTTACCCTTACCACCACAATATCTACATACATACTTACACTTAGAAAGGAAATATGCACCCCGCTTAACACACAGCACTGAAGGATTGAAAAAAAAGTAGAGAACAGATGGAACAAGGGTGATAGAAAAGAAACAAAATTGGCACACCAAGATAGAAGAGAAAAGAAAAGGAAAAGAAGAAAAAAGAAAGTAACAAAAACATAAAGAAGAAAGGAAAAGAAGCTTGTAAAAGGTAGTGGAAAAAATTGACAGTAAATGGGGAGAAAAATTATGGAAACTTTGATTATTTGTTTAAAAATAAAAACAAAATAAATAAAAAAATATTTTTTAATATCATAACCCACCAATTAATCTAGAGTTTGAGATTAACTCAACCACTAACAAATAAACAAAGAACAAAAAGAATCTCATCTTTGCTCACACTGAGGTTCGAACAGAAGGCCTAAAGCAGAAATTCCATGAACTTAACCACCAAACCGAATCAAATCACTTTACATAATTTAAGCAATTTAAATATAATAAAGTTAGGGCATTACATTCCATATTTGAAAACAAGATCGATAAGAGAAAATATGTTTCTTTCAGCACCAAAGTTATCAGCAAATGGTACATCCCCTTAAATACATAATTTATGCATTATGCTAAGTTCGTTATCATATGCTCATATCATAGATCTCTCTCATGTGATTAAGTCCATTGCTCCTTAGGTATCCTGTCCAATCTAGGTATTCAGCACCATCTTTGTTTCTTGCCTTTAAAAAATTGATCCTGTATGAGCTCGTACCTTGTTAAAGTAAATATAAGGTACAACAAATGGATTAAAACTATAAATATATATATATATTAAATAATGATATAAAAATAGAATTTACTAACATATCCATGTTAATAAAATGTCGAAGTTACTCATCCTCGTGGAACATCCTCATGTAATTAACCCCAATATGTCGTATGCAATACCTATGGTATGTACGATCCCAACGGCTTCTATTTTTTTCAATCGCAAGCGTTTATGTAGATCTCTCTATCAGAAATGATGCATATCTTGGGTTGTAGTACAACATTCCTTCTCAAGTTAGTGAAGAACTCTCAGTGTAACAATCAGTTTTCAGTAAAATCGAAACAGTAGTTTTGGGACCACAAATCCGATGAGTAAAATTTATTTTATTATTATTTTAATGTTTATAGAATGTTGGTAAGGTTGTATAAAAATTCCGTTTAGAAATTTTGACGTTTGCATGTTTAATTAGGTGAAAAGGACTAAATCATAAAAAGTGCAAAAGTGCAGTTCTAATAGTTAAAGATATCAAATAGCTATGAAATTTTAATCTAAGGGGATTGGATGGTAATAGAACAATTAAAGTGATAGTGGATACTTATGGACAAGGTTTTAATGAAATTATTAAATTTTTTAAAGGTTAAAATGGTAATTAGGTAAATTAAGTTAAAAAACAAAAGAAAAGAAAGCTATCATCTTTTATTTTCTCTAGCCCTAACCGAAATTAAGAAGGAGAAGACTTCATGGATAAATTGCTTGTTCGGTCAAGCTTGAATTCCTTGTATGGTATGATTCTAAGTGTCGTTTTTAATATTTTTATGTTTTTGGAGTCGTTGTAGCTTAATCTAGCTAGCCCGAGGATTAATTTGCAAAAATTGTTAAAGATAAAAGGTTTTACATGAATTTTATCATATGATTCTTGATGTTTGATGTTAGATTATGAGTCTTTGTGGATGAATAAATAAGTTTTGTAAAATGATTTTTGATAAAAATGTCATTTAGAGACTTATTAGTAAAAGTAGTAAATTTCATGGTAAAATTGTGAAATAATGGTTTATATGGGTTGATATGGGTTCTTAATGGATTCGGCTAGCATGGAATATGGATGGAAATGCTTAGATTTTAAATTATGAGCTTAAGGACTAAATTGTGAAAAGTTAAAATGTTAGGGGCAAAATTATAATTATGCACAAATGTGAATTATGGATTGAATTGAATGTTGAGATTGATTGAAATACTTAATTGAATATAATTATTTATTTAGATCAAGATAAATCGAAGAAAGGCAAAAATCACGGATTAGCTCGATAGTATTTCTACGCTCTAGTTGTCAATGTAAGTTCATAGTATTTCAACATGTAAATGAATTTATACTTGTATATTTTTACATTATAATTATGTAATTAAATGCTTATAGTTAATTATTCTCTGAATTGCACATATGTGCCCCTATTTGCACTTAGGTACCCTTAAATTACATATACGTGCCGCTGATTGTACTTCGATACCTCTGAATACACATGCGTGCCCTGTTTACACTCTAGTAACTTTGAATCGAGTAAAATATGAGTTTTATTTCAATTGTTGTTAAGTTTAATGATATACTATGTTCTTATTAAGCTCTATAAGCTTATTCATTTTTTTGGATTATTTTGTAGATTGTTGTTGTTGAATTTTAGACGGATCGAACCTTTGGCTCACACTATCCATTGATGTTAGTAGTTCTTGTGTCCCTTATGGTAGTTATGTGGCTATGTAGTTTGTTTTGGTACAATATGACAATATACTAAACTAAGTTGTTAGGTACTTTATTTGTAACAGCCCGATTTAGGGGCTAGTCAGAACAGTGATCTCAAAATCACTAATTCGAGGTTAGAGAAATTATTTTCAAGTTATGTTATGTGTTATAACATGAGTATAAGGATGCATGAAAATTTTGGTGCCTTAATTTTAGAAATTTCTAACTAAATTGTGAAAAAGGACTAAATCGCGTAAAGTGCGAAAGTTCTATTTTATTTGCTACATGTGCAAAATAGCTATGGATTATAAATTGGAGGTCCCAAATGTGCAATTAGGCCATGGGAATTAGCTTGGCTGGTCAAAGAATGCTAAGGGACAAGAGCATTAAATGTGGTCATGTTAGGTGATTAAAAAAGAAATAAAATAAGATGAAATGAGTAAAAGCTATCATCTTTTATTTCTTCTCTTCTTCCACCAAAATACAAACAAGAATGGGGTTTTGAAGCTTAAAATTTCAGCAACTCATCTCCTCTTCAAGTAAGTGATTTTGATGGCTTTAGTTGATAATTTTTGTACTTTTGAGTCCCCAAAACTTAAGCTAGCTAATGAGGGACTAATTTGCAATATGGTTAAGATTCTAGGAACTTTCCATGAAAGAGTATATGTTGGTTGCTGAGTTTTATGGAAGAAAATGAATGTCAAAGTGATGAGAAACAACTTTTGTGAAAGGTGTTGTTATGAAAACACCTAATTTGGGCTAAAATGCAAAAGTTGTAATTTGTTCATTAAGGCATGAAATAGATGAAATTGTGGATAGTTATAATAGGATTAAATGTTCATCTAGGCATTCTTAACAAGAAAATGTGATAAAAATTTATTTACGAGCATAGGGGCAAAATCGTAATTTTGCAGAAGTGTAAGGGCAAAATAGTCATTTTTGCCTAAAGTGTAGTTTATGGTGAATTATGATTTATAAGTGATTAAATCACTAAATTCCATTGTTCTAGATCAAAGAAAACGAGTTTCAGACCTAGAACGGGTGAAAAGAGAAATGTGGGCAAAAAGTCCTTTTCGGCCTTTTCGTCATCGAGGTAAGTTCATGTGCGATTGTTGTAATTATGTACGAGCTAATTTAATATTCCAATATAATATGGAATGTATATTTATTCAATGAATGTTTGAAATATCTTTTGATGAGATGTTAAAAGAATCTAACAGTAATAGAAAATATATATAGTATGATATGATGATAGTTAAGGCCTCGTGTAAGACCATGTTGGCATATGGCCTCGGTGTGAGATATTGAATAAAACCATGCTAGGGACATGGCATCAATACGATACCCCATTGGGGTATAATGTCAATATGACGTTATGCGTATAAGACTTAAGAGTGTTATTTAATAATTTGAGTGATTCAACGGGTATGTTGAAAGAGAGAAAGTATGTGGTTGTGCCATGAGAGGCACAAGTATGTGTTAGAACTGAATTGAAATGAATTCAGAATATGTTAAAACCTAGTGGATTATGTGTAATCAACACACCTAGTTGCATAAGATAGATTTATAAATGCATTATGTGAATGTGAACGATTATTGTAGAATCTAAGTAAGAATGATAGTGAGTGAGTATGTTCACGGATGAACATTTGAATTAGAGAAATGTATGTGGATAAATATTTGTGAATGTATAATAACGGTGAGCTGTGTGCAAATACACCTCATTAAGGGTTATTAAATGATGGGTTGTGTATGATACCATCAACCATATTATCATTGGTGGGCTGTGTATGTTACCACCTGATTAATTATTAAATGATGGGCTGTGTGCGATACCATCAACCATATTATCATTGGTGGGGTGTATGCTACCACCTAATTAATTATTAATTGATGGGCTGTGTGCGATACCATCACCTATATTATTATCGATGGGTTGTGTGCGGAACCACCTGACTAATTAGTAATCGATGGGCTATGTGTGATACCATCACTTATAAATGATTGGTGAGCTAAGTGCGAAATCACCATAAGTATAAATGATTGATGGGCTGTGTGCGATACCACCCTATTAGAGGTGGATGGTGGGCTAAATGTGAAACCATCGAGAGATTAGTAGAATGAGTGGCTTATCGAAAATGCTGGATGTGTTGTTTTATATGATCATGTGTGATCAGTGCAGGAATGTATGTTAATTAAATGAGCAAATTATCTTTTGGCATGGTAAGAATGTGGTAAGAGATAGAATGAGTAAGCTTCAAGAATGATGGAGTAAGAAATCATGAGCTAATGAGAAAAACTCGACATATTACCTCGTAGTTACGTTTATTCAGTGAATATCTATTATTGTCAAATTATGAAGATGAACTTACTAAGCATTATTGCTTACTCCTTTCCTTCTCCCATCTCTTATAGGTAAATTTAGCTAGCTCAGGTTGGAGATCACCGGAGATGTTTTCACACTATCGAGCAGACACTTGGTATGAGGTATCAAGTCCTTATGAGTCATGGCATGTATAGGACTAGTACTTGAGGTTGATTAAGTCTTTGTTGATGTAGCCAAATTGTGTTGGCCTAAGAGAACTTATAATTGGGTTGTGTGTAGCCATAGATGATGGCTTAAGTTGTTGTAAATGTATTAGGAATAGTTCTCCCTAGTGTGTGGGAAATGTCTTTAATTCAGGAGTTATATTGATGTTGTGTGATATTATGTTCTAATAAATGATGGTATGCAAATGAGAGTGGAAAAAGGCTTGGTAGATAGCCTCAAAGTGCCCACACGGAAAGACACACGGGCGTGTGTCTAGGCCGTGTACTCCCTGCATGTTAGTGTTTTAAGTTAGAATAGACCACGGGCTAAACCCACGGCCGTTCATTGGGGCGTGTGTAGTACACGGACGGTTGACACAAGCGTGTCAAGGTAGTGTGAGTATAGTCGATAAGTACAGTCGATAACTCAACACGTGGTATAGAACTCCACACGGGTAGAAGACACGGGTGTGTCAAGGCCGTGTGAGTATAGTCAGTAACTCCCCACGGTTAGAGGACATGGGCATGTCTAGGGGTACACGGGTGTGCCCCAAACCACATGGGCGTGTGACCCTTGCTTCTAAGAAAGGTTTTTCGATTAAGTTCCGAAAGTTTTCAAACATGAGTTTAAGGCCTCGTAGGCCTATGAGATGTATGAATTGTTTGAGAGAGAAAGGTTCTTAATCGGGAACAAAATTTTATGGCCCGTAATTCCATAATTAAGCAAATTCTAGTATAGTAATGTCTCGTATCCGGTCTAGGCCTCAGACTTGGGTATGGGGTGTTACATTATTAAGATTGTAAATCGGCATCATTTTGGTACAATTAGTATGGTATGAAATTAAACACTTGTGATTTGTTTTGGCTTGTGAGTGAATTAAGTAATATGCTAGAAATGGATCAATTTTTACATCTTTTAGTTGTTGATGTTGGATATAATTGCGGTGTCTATGAAGGGCACATTGGTTGGTTGTTTTAGGACATTAAAATGGTATGTTATGTTGAGTTACTTGTGGTCTCAATTGTGGTATGCTTTAAGATGATATTGAATTAGTTGTTTATGTTTTAAATGTGGTAATGCAAATGTATAGATAAGTTTGTTTGATTGTGATTGAGGTGCCTTATATGGCATATTGTTTGAATGCATTTGGTCATTTGAATTGGTCAATTTAAGCATGTTTTGGTATGTTTTTGATGCCTTGGTCATGGGGGTAAATTGCTTGTAGGTACACATTTGTCTTGGTGATGGAAATGGCTTGATTTTGGCCAATTTCATGTCCACATGGCCTAAGACATGGGCGTGTGTCTCAACCGTGTGTGACACATGGCCATGCGACATGATCATGTGTCCCCTGTAGGTTTTAAAGGCATTCAAATCAGGCAATTACACGGCCTAGGACACGGCCTGACATACGAGCGTGTGAGGCCATTTCGAGTGTTACACAGCCTGGCACACGGGCGTGTGGCTTTGCTGTGTAACTTAACTCAAAGAGTTACACTTGAGTCACACGGGCTAGGACATGACTGTGTGTCCCTATTTCAATTGTTACACGGCCTGAGACATGGACGTGTGTCTCAGCCGTGTGAGTCACATGGCTTGGCTACAATGCCATGTGACCCCTACATTTCAATTTTTCTAACTTTTTCTTCAACTTTTCAAATGTTTCCAATTTAGCCTCGAATTGTTTTTAACGTATTTCTAGGGCCTCGAAGGCTCAGTTAAGGGATAATATGCACGTCTATGATGGATTATGTTATGTTTATATTAATGTTTGAAATGTTTTTTTTATGTTACATTTATGTGGTTATGCTCCTTAACCCTATTTCAATGACGGATACGAGTTAGAGGTGTTGCACTCAGGCACCTATGGTTTCTCGTTCAACAATTGCAATTGTTATTGGCAAGATGTTTCAATTACCGTCTTGTGCAACAACCAACAACAAGTGATGCTTATATCTTCCATAAGAAGATGTGTTGTTTGTTTGGACAAAAGGTTTACAATACCAAAATGCATTATTATGTGTTGTTTGTTTGGACAAAAGGTTTACAATACCAAAATGCATTATTGTATAGCTTGAATGTCCAAAAAAGATGATAAAGATATCTTTTTTCCTTGGATTGTTCAATCTCCATGGTATGCAAGTACCATTTGTAAATATATGACAGCACCTTAGACGTGTTGCTTCAGTATGGTCAACTATTGCTATAGCTCATTATATGATTTATCCCACTCAATATACATTTTATCTATTGCCTTCTATTTTGCAAACCATGATTTGTAATAAGATATGGTGTAACCATATTTGCTACGTATATATTAACAATCAAAGCCACCACGAGAATCCTAATATTTGTTTTCACCAAAGGTAAGATAATATTAAAGATAAAGTCATAATCCAATTTCAGATGATCTTGTGAAATACCTCAAATAATACAAGTATGTGGAGTGTTATATTTCTTTATCGTCCACAACCTTATCTTCTTCCTCATTGATGCCATGATTTTTTAAGAAACATCCATTGTCAGGTTTTCTATGCTTCACTTCATATTTATTCGATCAAGATTTCTTAACTTGGAAATTAAACCCATTCTTAATGTTTTACTGCTTTACTACAAAAATAATAGCATGTTTGATGGAAAACTCCATTTCTAATTGCAAATTGTCTAAATTTGTAGAACTCGCATGACCAGATTTTATATGAGGTAGTTATGGAAATTCTAACATATGTTGAGAATCAATGTCAACATCTAACATGTTGTATGGAGGTTCATATGGCCTGAAATCTTCTTAGGTTCTTCTAGCATTGATTAGAACTTCATTATTAGAACCACTCCCCTCTAGTACAGAAAGAATGACCTTTGGTTCAGAAAGTAATACAATTTCAGAACCGTCAAGGTCACACTCCCAAATTAGTTCATCATTAGTTTCATCACTTTGTGCTTCATCTTCATTATCAACCCGAGTTGTTCAATTATCTATTGAATTGGATGTCCCTTCGTTAGTGTAGGGAGTAGAGAGAACATCATTCGCTTTTGGAAACCCTACATTAAATTCAAAATTACTTATGAAATGTCTTCCCATAAAATTTGATGGCATATCCACATAAGGGTTTGGAGCATAGGAATACACATATCTATGTTAAAATCAAACGTGCTCAAAGAATGTCGTGTTTGAATCTTTGCATTCAGGTTACCAACTACCCCCAACTATAACGCCCCAAAATTTAAATTTTTTTTTTTGCGGATGTATGACACAAATCTGTATATGCTTCAGTGGTTAAGTGTTTTGGGAGTATTGAGAGGTCCCAAGTTCAAGCCATGACTTGGGGCAAATTTTGGTATTTTTATGAATAAAGCCCAATCTTTGGTCAATAGGATTTTATTTAATTGTTGATAAGTATATAATAGAATGGGCCTGCTGGCCTGGTGGCTAAGTGGAGTGTTAGTGTGTAGGAGGTCATGTGTTCGAGTCCCTGCGCAAGTAGGGGAACTAATTTTTGTTTGAGGTATGTCGCGTAGTGGAGTTAAAATTAAACTAGACTGCTCATTAGTTGTGTTTTAGTGGGTTAATAGGGAGTGTTTTTAAGAGATAATTGGGGAGACGTTATCAAAATAAGATTTTCTTCTTATCGGTTTTCTATTTTCTATTTTCCCAAAAAAATTTCTGATGTTAGACTTTTGTTTCTCTGTCATTTCTTCTCCCTTCTTGTTCACTTTTGGTTTTTGTTCCCCTTTGGCCGAATCTTGTTTCTTCTCTTTCCCTTCTCTTTTCGTTTTTGTATTTTTTGTGAGTCATCTCTTTGGGTGCAACTTTTGACTTCATCTGTTTCAGTAAGTGGAATTTTCCCCCTTAGTTATTGTATTTCGAGTAGGCAATTAACAAAGGGTTCGTTTTACTCTCGTTTAAGTGCTATTCAAAGGTTTTAAGCGGATATTCCAGTGTGTGGAGAAGACTGGTTATCAAATTCGTCGCGGTAAGTTTTGAATCGTTGTTGGTTTAGTTTCTCAAGTTTTATATTAGAGATTTTTGGTTTGATTGACGAATCAAGTGATTAATGAAAAGATATATTGGTCAAATATAGGTTTCGGGTTACCTTGCACAGCAAATCGATACTAGATGTGTACCCAGAACCCAAAAAACGGGATTGGAAAAAAGCCAAAATTGTTTGCTATCGAGAAGTAAGAGAAATAAGAGAAAATGATGCGAAAAATTGTAGAGAAAGGAAATAAGGGTGTTACAAACTTGGAAATCAATATTTTGCACTAAAATAGTTTTGGACAGCAATAGTAGTCTAACTTTGAAAAATCATCAAAAATAGTGGGAATTAAGTTAGAAGTTGAATAAAATATGAAATTAAATTTATTTTGAGTCTATTTTTCATGGAAGAAGCAGTGTAAGCAATGGAATTGTAAATCATGAGATATAATAAATTTTGTGAGACAAGGTCAGAATGATTTCGGGTTCCATTGTTCTGACTTAGGAAAATCATCAAAAATTGTAAAAAAAAAAATTAATGGCTTAAATTTATATTTTTAAATCCTTAATAGTCTATTTTCAAGAGAAACAAATGGAAACATCATTTAAATTTCGTACTAAGAGATAAATAATTTTGAGTAAGGAAAGGATGAAGCTGTCAAACAGCATAATAGGGATAACTTTAAAGATTTTACTGTACTTATTTGATAAACTATAAATTCTAAAAATTTTATGATAGAAAGGTATTTTAGTCTAGTTTCAAAAACATCAAGGGGATCTTAATTTAGAATTCTGTAGGTCAAGATATAAATAATTTAGTGATAATAACTCAAGTAGACAGCTTTGAATGAACATATAAGTAAATAGTGAAAACATATATGAGTATTGAGCTAGCATGGGTTACTTTAAAAATGGATCACACGACCAAGGCCAATTTGGGCCGAGTGGGCCACACGGGTATGTGGGCCCACACAGGTAGATCACATGGGCATGTGGGCCCATTTTTATGGAAATGTTTTTAAGGTTGCACGGGTCTCCCAAGTCTACTATGTCAAATTGTTTTTAAGAGGTACTTAGACCCCTAAATGTGTCAAATTGACTGAATGATATCTGTATCGAACATGTTAATATCTGAACTGAATATATGTACTGAAATTGCATAATAGCATATCATCCATTGTACATTGCATTGCATTGGGTTGGGGATTGTTATTCGGATGAAGTGTACTGAAAGACTTTACGCCTAATTACTGGCAGCTCAGCTGCAAACTACTGTTTTGTGCCGCATTTGGTACTACTTGGAGTGTAGGGATGGGTGGGTTTATTATATCCCCACATGGAGTGTAGGGTTGGACGGAGAAGGTGTGTAGAGGCTGGTTGGGTAGGATTTTGCTCTTGCATAATCATATCGCTCATCGACTTGTGATGGGCTAAGGCCCAAAGCTATCACTATCTTGAAAAGGGCTTAGGCCTAAGGCATTCAACTGGGCACTGTGAATCTTGATTGTTTGTTTGTTTCTGCGGGATTACACACTGAGTTTACGTAAACTCACCCTTTTTTTTTAATGTGAACAGGTAATACCCAGACTTAGACGGATCGGTGCGACGGAGGACTCAGCGGTGACCACAATAATTTTTGGACTTCATGGTTTTCAATTTATGAGTTATGATTTGTTTATTATTGATTATTTGGGTTGTAATTTATGGACCCTCTGAGACTTTGGTTTTAAATTTGGGTTTTATTTATTTATTTTACTTTATGGATTTATACTTGCTGGTCGTAGAAAATTTGGTTTTCAAAAAAGTTAAAGTGTTTTCTAAACGCATGATCACCTAAATTGATTTATTAAACCTTCCGCAACGAGGGATGTTTCAAAACAAATGCTTTAAATGAATAAAGACGACTTCCTAAGTTCTAATAAAGGTTTACTAAAGATAATAACATGGAATGTTTTCATCGTAACAACGAGGTTTCAAAAACACTATCGTGTGACATTGCCAGACATGACCATAACGTTTAGGCCGGGTTTGGGGTGTTACACCAATAGTACACCAAAGTGGCAATCGAAGACTACAACAAATGAATGTATTCCTATTGATGATTCTAGCATTCCTTGATACGAGCTTCGCAACAACCCATGAAACCACCATACAATTGTGTTGTTGGCCTTTATGCTTCATGTTCCTGACCAAAAGCAAGAACTATATTAACTAGAAATGTTGATGAACTTCGACCACCTTTGGCTACTGCTAAATTGAGCATAAAACTCTACTATAATATTCACAGTTGAGCAATACACATCAATTATTAACTTGACATATACGTCGCCATTTAGCTCAAATGTATCATATTTTATAGGGTTTATTGATGTTACGTATCTATAGTTCAAGCTTGAAATTCTCCTCCAGCTCATACTTGAGACTTTTCTTTTAATTCTTGACAGAATTTAGTTCAGTTTGATGCTCTTATTGAAAACCAAATCCATAGATTGAGTATATACAAAAATGACCCCAATTTTGGTATCACAAATTTGACCGTCGTAATAAATAATGTCTTTAATTCTTTTACTCATCTTTGGAAACAAAACCTATTTAACACACAACAAAAAAAATAGACATGATAATATTGTACAAAAATAAATATTTATTATTATTCGATATCTTGTTACAATATAAATTACTAACACATAAATATGTAGTTTAAAAATTTTGAACCAAATTTTATAAATAAAGTAACAACGACAAATAATTATTTACTTATTTGAACTAAATTAGTCTATTGGGGTGAGTTTCCAAATCATGCTGCAGCAACTACGAACTTTGTTCAAGCAAATGAATATAACAACTTCAAATTTTAAACAACACTCTTTCTCCTCAGCATGCAAATTTTCCCTTTGATATGTATCTTAACTTTGAAAAGCCTATCTATTTTATAAGAAGACTCTACCACTATATACGAAACATATTTCAAAATGTTGAAAAAGATTGAGCATGACTACACAAATCAGAAAAATGCTTTTTTTTATGTTTGGGATTCTTGACATCCATTTGACAGGAAGGCTCTACTATTTGATTTCTTATATGGAAAGGCTGAATTTAAAAATGTTTGATAGAGAAGTTATCCCGAGATTCTTGGGAATAAAATCATTTAATTTATCTTTTGCTTCTTTTTGTTTCATATTTCAATCCAACGGTTGTATTTTTTTCATCTAAAGGCTGAATTTCAAAAGTTTATGGGACTCTCAACATGGCATCCTACAGGGTAAAAGCAACCCCTATAGGACTTGCTTTCACTAAAAAAAATTGCTTACAATGTGCACTTTTACCTTGCAAGACACACTTTTACCATATGTCACACATCTAGCCAAAAATAATTTATTTCCCTAAATAATATAAAACCCAAGCTAAATCTTTAATTTTATATGAATTCAAAAGTATACTTTACCTTTTTTCTACAATAGTTATATAAAATTAATTTTAAAGGTATTTTCGAACTTAATCAAATCAATTCCTATTAATTTTCGAACTTAATCAAATCAATTCATATTAGAAGTATACTTTTCTCTTTTTTGGGGGGCGGCAAACCTTTTTTATTTATATGTGAGAAACCTCAATTTATACATATTTTAACCCTATGCTTGGCTTGTTTTTGGATGAATTTTCATTAGATTTGATGAATTCGATGCTCCTAGTCCCTTAATTTCATGTTTTATACTCAGGAAAGCTTAGGGAGTCAAAAAGAATGATAAACGGGCCAAAACGGGACAAAATGGGCCTACCTTAGAAATCAACACGGCCTGGACTATCAAACACGGTAGGTGTGTACGAAAAATCGAACATGGCGGATCAACATACACGGAAGACCATACGGTAGTGTGTGGTGGCGTATGAACACGGTCTAAGAAATCAAACACGGGTGTGTTACACAGGCGTGTCCCTGCCGTATCAAAGTTTGATTCTATTAGGAATAGGCCATTTGTGGGCAAGAGAGGTGTTCCAAAGCCTATATAAACACCCTAAGGGATAACCTAAAAGAGGACACCGAGTAGAAGGTAGAAAATACTCAAAGACAGCCATCGGAAGCAGCTTAGGAGAAGGATCTCCATCAAGACTGAAGATCTCCCATCAAGTTCTTTAGAAGTTTTTGGGTTTTCTTATGTTTTGTTGTTTTCCTAATTTTAAGATGTTTCCTTCTATCAACATGAACTAAATCCCTTAGATACTTAAGGGGATGAAACCTAAGACGGATCTTATTATTATTTGATTTATAAGATAAATACTTGTTCTTATTCTTAATTGTGAGTTCTTACTCTTGTTTTGATAATTCAGGTTATTGATTCAAGTCGAATATGCTTATTCAGAGGAGCAAAAGTCCCTGTTTAATAGTAGATCAACACAATTAAGCAGAGTTGATTGCAACCCTAGAAATAGGCCGATAATAATCCACTACCTCCTGTGGTTGCCGCAAACCCGATGAATCAAAATCCTGCTCCTCGTACTATGTTTGATTATGCTAAACTAATTTAACAAGAATTGAATCAAGTATTGTTAGACCTGCTATTGCTGTAAATAATTTTGAACTGAAACCTAACACTATTTAGATGATTCAACAATTTGTTCAATTTGATGGTTTGCAGGATGAGAATCCAAACAATCACTTGGCAAATTTTCTAGAATTCTGCGACACTTTCAAAATAAATGGCATTTCTGACGATGTCATTTCCTTCGGTTGTTTCTCTTCTCGTTGAGGAATAAAGCCAAACAGTTGTTGAACTCGTTACCACGAGGTCAATCACTACATGGGAACAAATGACTGAAAAATTTTACTTAAATATTTTTCGCTTGCTAAAATGGCTAAGTTAAGAAATGATATCTCTTCTTTTGTACAGATGGATCTAGAAACACTTTACGATGCATGGGAGAGATACAAGGATCTACTGAGAAGGTGCCCTCACCATGGGTTACCATTATGGTTACAAGTTCAAACATTTTACAATGGTGTAAACCCCTCAACCAGGCAATTGATTGATGCAGCTGTCGGTGGCACACTAAACAATAAAACATCTGAGGTTGCCTACGAATTCATTGAAGAGATGTCACTGAATAACTATCAGTGGCAAGTTATGAGGACTAAGCCAACGAAGGCAGCCAGTGTTTTCAACCTCGACGCAATGACCATGCTATCAAATCAGGTAGAAATTTTAAGTAAAAAGATTGATGGCTTGTGTGGTTTTTCGCAGGTATATCCAACGATGCAGTGCGATACGAACGAATGAGGAATAAATAATACAGAATACCCACCTTATAACCCTGGCATAGAAAGCGAACAGATGAACTATATGGGTAATAGTTTTAGCCCTCAAAATAACCCTTATAGTAACACTTATATTCCAGGTTGGAGGAACCACCCAAACTCTCAGGGGGTGGTCAAGGAAATCAGGGACAACAACCCCCTCCAGGCTTTCAACCGCAACCTTACCCATAAGAGAAGAAGCTGAACCTTGATGATACGCTAGCAAAATTTATTTTGATGTCAGAGAATCATTTCCAGAATACCGAAATAGCATTGAAAAATCAGCAAACATTAATTCAAGGGCTTGAGAATCAAATTGGACAGCTAGCCAAGTTAGTTTTCGAAAAGTAACCAGGAAGTTTACCTAGTAACACCGAACCTAATCCAAAAGGAGCATGTGAAGGCAGTTACACTAAGGAGTGGGAAGGTATTGGTTGAAGCCGAAAAGAAGATGCCACAAGAAACTGATAAGGAAAAGGGTGAGGAAGTAAACAAGAATGTAACACCGGTACTTAAAAGTATAAACCACCGATCTCATATCCTGTAAAGTTGAAGAAAGAATGCATAGACGTACAATATAGTAAATTTCTTGAACTTTTTAAACAATTACGTATTAACTTACCTTTTGTTGAAGCTATTTCGCAGATGCCGACATACGTAAAATTCTTAAAAGAGCTTTTGACAAATAAAAGGAAGTTTGAAGAGCTATCGACCGTGGAGCTTAACGAGAAATGTTCATCTATTCTCCAAAATAAGCTACCAACCAAATTGAAAGATCTAGGAAGTTTCACTATTCCCTATTTAATTGGTAGTTTAAATATTAAAAAAACATTAGCTGATCTAGGTGCCAATATTAATTTAATGCCTTATAAAATGTTCAAGCAACTTGGTCTTAGGAACCAAAACCCACTAGGATGAGTTCAATTAGCTAATAGATCTATTAAATATCCTAGGGGAATTATTGAAGATGTTTTAGTAAAAGTTGATAAATTCATATTCCCTGTTATTTTTTTTGTACTTGACATGGATGAGGACATTGAGGTGCCTTTAATTTTAGGACGCCCATTTTTAGCTACTGCTAGGGCTATTATTGATGTAGTGATGGTAAACTTGTGCTAAGGATAGGTGATGAGGAAACTATTTTTAAAATTTATGATGCTATGCGATATTCTAGAGAGCAAGATGATTCATGTTATTTTATTGATGCTATTGATCATTTTATTCAAGATTCCTTTCAGGAAATCATGCATGAAGACATATTGGAACTGTGTCTTACCCAAGGTGAGGGGGCAGACGACGATACCAATGAGATTGGGGAGATAAAAAGTGAGTTAAATTCTAATACTTCTTCCCCAAGACAAAAGAAGTATGAGGGCATTGAAACAAACGACGAACTAAAACAAAAACCTTCTATTGAAGAGCCTCCCAAATTGGAATTGAAACAATTACCAAACCACTTAGAGTATGCATTCCTAGGAGATAATTCTACACTACCGGTAATTATTTCTTTAGGATTAGAACCTAATGAGAAAGATGAGTTACTACAGGTATTAAAGGAGCATAAAAGAGCCATAGCTTGGAAAATTTCTGACATTAAAGGGATAAGTCCATCATTTTGCACCCACAAAATTTTAACAGAAGATGAATATAAACCATGTGTGCAACCTCAAAGACAATTGAATCCCAACATGAAGTAAGTTGTTAAAGCTGAGGTAATTAAACTTCTAGATGTTGGAGTTATTTATCATATTTCTGATAGTACTTGGGTAAGTCCTGTGCAGGTTGTTCCAAAGAATGGAGGCATGACTGTTGTAGCTAACGAAAAGAATGAATTGATTTCAACAAGAACAGTCATAGGTTGGAAAGTCTGCATTTACTATAGGAAGTTGAACAATGCCACGAGAAAAGATCACTTTCCTTTTCCCTTCATTGATTAGATGTTAGAAAGATTATCTGGGAATATGTACTATTGCTTCTTAGACGGACTCCTTGGCTATTTCCAAATCCCAATAACTCTTGAGGATCAAGAAAAGACAACATTTACATGTCCATATGGTACGTTTGCTTATCGTAGAATGCCTTTTGGATTATGTAATGCTCCTGCTACTTTTCAGTGTTGCATGCTAGATATCTTTGATGAACTTGTAGAAGATATTATGGAGGTATTCATGGACAATTTTTTAGTATTTGGTAATTCTTTCCATCTTTGCCTTAAAATTTTAAAACGAGTTCTAATGAGATGTGAGGAAACTAACCTTCTGCTTAATTGGGAAAAGTGTCACTTTATGGTTCGAGAAGGGATTGTGTTAGGTTACAAAATTTCTAGTAAAGGGATTGAGGTTGATAAATTAAAAATTGAAACCATAGAAAAATTACCTTCTCCTAGTTCAGTTAAGGCTATTAGAAGCTTTTTAGGACATTCTGGATTTTATAGAAAATTTATTAAGGATTTTTCTAAAATAGTTAAGCCTTTAACGAAATTATTAGAAAAAAATGTGCCTTTCAATTTTGATCAGGAATGTTTAGATGCATTTAATATCCTAAAAAATAAATTAATAAATGCTCTAATTATAATTGCACCTGATTGGAATTTACCCTTTGAACTAATGTATGATGCGAGTGATTTTGTAGTAGGTGCGATTTTGGCACAGCGAAGAGACAAACATTTTCAGCCTATTTATTACGCTAGCAATACATTAACAGCCGCACAAGAAAATTATAACACCAAAGAAAAAGAGTTGCTTGCTGTAGTTTTTGCATTTGATAAATTTAGATAGTATTTGATATTATCTAAAGTTGTCGTTTACACTGACTATTCAGCTCTTCGTTATCTTTTAACTAAATCTGATGCAAAACCTCGACTCGTAAGATGGAATTTACTCTTAAAGGAATTTGATTTGGAAATTCAGAATAAGAAAGGAGCTGAAAATCTCGCGGTAGACCATCTTTCTAGGCTTGAAAATCTACATATCAAAGAACTCGATGAGAATGAGATAAATGACTCGTTTCCTAAGAACAATTCTTTGCTATAACCGACTCCAAGGTACCTTGGTTTGTAGATATTGCGAATTATTTAGCTGCTAACATCCTACTAAAAGGGTTAACACATCATCAAAAAAAGCGATTCTTTGCTGATGTGAAAAACTATTTTTGGGAGGACCCTTTTCTCTTTCGTATATGTGCAAATCAAGTAATTCAGAGATGTGTTACAAAGGCAGAAGCAAGTAAAATCCTAGAACATTGCCATTCAAGACCAACAGGAGGACATTACAGTGGGACTAGGACATCACATAAAACACTTGAATCAGGTTTTTTGGCCCACCCTGTTCAAGGACGCTAACAGGTATGTTACTTCATGTGATAGATGTCAGAGAATAGGTAATATCTCTAAACGCGATGAAATACCTCAAACATATATGCTATCATGTAAAATATTTTATGTATGGGGTATTGATTTTATGGGACCATTCCCTAGCCCATTTGGGAATAAATACATCTTAGTAGCGGTTGATTATATGTCAAAATGGGTTGAAGCTCAAGCTTTACCTATTAATGATGCTAGAGTAGTAGTAAGATTTCTTAAGAAACTCTTCTCTCGATTTGGAACACCTAGAGCAATTATTAATGATAGGGGTACTCATTTTTGTAATACTCAATTTGATAAAATATTAAAGAAATATGAGGTGCACCACAAAACAGCTACCCCTTATCACCCTCAAACCAGTGGACAAGTTGTAGTAGCTAATCGAGAGCTTAAGCGTATTCTAGAGAAAACCGTAGAATCAAACAGGAAAGATTAGGCATTAAAAGTAGACGATGCTTTATGGGCCTATAGAACCGCTTTTAAAACTCTCATAGGAACATCCCCATACAGACTTGTCTACGAAAATAGTTGTCATATGCCATTTGAATTAGAGCACAAAGCATTTTGGGCTACAAAATTCCTAAACTATGATCTTAAACTTGCAGGTGAGAAAAGATTGATGTAGTTGAATGAGCTAGATGAGTGGTGAGTTAATGCCTACGAGAACTCACGTTTACACAAGGAAGCAACAAAGCGACACCATGATGCTCGTTTGAAGCAACCGAAGCATTTTGAGGTTGGAAATCTTGTTCTACTATACAATTCGAGGCTCAAATTGTTTCTTGGAAAGTTAAAATTAAGATGGTCAGGTCCATTCGTAATTAAAACTATTTTTCCTTATGGCACAATGAAGTAACTCATCCGACTATGGCACACTTAAGGTAAACGGTCAACGATTTAAACTATATAATGGTGAAGATTTTAGGGATATGAGAGAGGAGCTTCAGCTCTGTAAACCTTCATATAGAGATGAAAACAAGGTAAGTCTAGCTTAAGGCTTTAAACGAGCACTTCTCGGGAGGCAACCCGATCATTAACTTCACTATATCCATATTTTTAATTTTTAGCATCTAACTAAGAACTAACCAATTTAATAGGCGCAAGATTTCCTACCCACACGGCCTAGAACATGGGCATGGTCATGGCCGTGTGGACACCATAGAAAAAGACATCGGCGTGGCGGAGACCGTGCAGGCCAAGAAGGAAAAACTTTCTCCAACACGGGCTACGATAAAGTGCCATGGTTGTGGTCGAAACTGACTCTAAAACACGGGTGCGATAAAATGCCATGATCGTGCGATCAGCCATGGTCGATACTGAGTAAATGACACGGGCGTGCGACACGCATGTGCTTAGAAGCTGTGGTTGAAACTGAAAGAATCACACGAGCGTGGGACACGCCCGTGCCTATAGGTCGTGGTCTATACTGAGTAAATGACACGGCGTATGATCTTAAACACGGGCGTGGGAAAAATGAATGAAGCATCACACGGCCGTGCGATTAGGCCGTGTGACCCAACACACCATGGAACACGGGCGTAGGACAAGGATCAGACGTGCCCTAAATCAAAATTTTGAAACACACGGGCTAAATAAAAGGTACACGGCCATGGGCCTCACCATGTGCCCCAATTTCTATTTAAACCACCCCACTGTTCATCTTCTCCCCAAATTTCCCCCTAAAAACCCTAGTTATTCTCCACACTCTCTACTCAATCCCCCTATTCCGGCCACCACCACCAACTCCCTCTCCTCCCTTCGCGTTCCCTTTCTCCTCTTGCCCTCATCTTTCCCTTTCCTCATTCCCCTTCTTCTCCATGCGTATCACACACAGACCACGCCCGTACGCCACCGCCACATCCGTTCCACCGCTTCAACACCTCCATCGGTTCACTTTTCTCCACTACTGCTGTTTATTTCATTCATTTTTAATTTATCTTATTCTCTGTTATTATTATTATTTTCATTATTATTACAACTTAAATTTCTATTTCAAAATTCATTAGTTCTTTTTTATGGTTGATATTAGTTTGATAGTTTAATATTACTTAATTTTAGTATGTTCCTTTTCATATCCAATTTCAGCATTTGATTTTAGCATTCCATAATAAATTCACTATTAGGATTATACAATTGCTTAGGACTATTAGGATAGTACATTTTGGGCTGGCAATGATACTTGAGTTAGTGAAAAATCTTTGGCTTTTTTAAGTACGTAATAACTCCCCACGCAGCAAAAAGACCGCTGTCCCCGCGTCGAAAAAGAGGAAGAGACCGGTGCAACATCCTTGAGTGCCTCTGCTGAAGTATGCCACCCGTTTCTATAGTTTCCTTCAGAACCCCAAGAGGAACTCTTTCAGTTACTTCGTGCGCGACCCCTCGGCGTAGGGAAATGCATTGATCTGACCGCCCTGGAGCAGGTCCAACTAGCCGATGCGATTCGAGCCTTATTATTCACTGACCCGAAGAGGCACTTCTTCGAGATCGTTGAGCCCACCTACCTCGAGCTCACTTTGGAGCTCTGTTCCACATTCCACCTCTAGACGGTCATGACGAACTTTGACGACTCCAGCATAATCCAATTCCGTCTCAAAGGCCTCGTACGTGAGCTGAGTGTCCCACAGTTCGGAGTCACCTTGGGACTTTACACCGAGGAGTTCATGGAGGTAGACAACTTCGAGGACTTCCATCGCCACATCCATTACTCTCTTTCTACATGTTGGAGAGACTTAGTCCTCGACTCGGCCACCTATGACCCTAACCGTTCCAAAGCGTCAGCTCTCACCCCATAATTGAGGTACCTACATGCTTTTCTAGCCCATACTTTGACGGGTAGGAGAGAGAGCACTAGCGTCGTCAACACTCACAATGCCTACTTTTTATGGTGCATGGCGAATGGGCACGTCTTTGACTTAGCTTACTTCATCGCCCTCGCCATTCAACATCAGACGGTGCGGCATAGGAGAGGAGTCATCTCCATGGGCCCATACATCACGCGATTTTGGGCTCCTCAACACCGCAGCTCAGTCCTCCTCGCTCACCCTTATAGGCAGGTGTCCTCGTAGGGCATCTAGACAATACTTCACATAAGGATGATTGAGCACTGACGTGGGTTTGATCCTCCCAATACCGGCTATCGCAACCCACCAAGCAAGACAACCCAGAGGACATTACTGATGATGTCCCCTATAGCATGAGGCGCCACCGTCTGCCTGACCAGTTCATGTGGCAGCTTCACTGACTGACATCTCTAAACGTCTCACTCGGTTCGAGCATTACTGTACTCAATAATTTAATGACACCGCCGATGATTTGACGGCATCGAGGTGACTCTTCAGTAGATTTGTCAGCATTTTCACATATCGTCACCACCCCCACCTCACGATCCATTTGGGGATGAGGACCTTTGAGTCTATTTATTTTTATTTTTCTTTTTCTTTTTTGTTTCCTTTATTTTATTTAAATTTTTAAACTATTAAACTTTTTCTCTTTATCTTCTTTATCTTTAAATTATATTAATTATGCTGATTTCTCTTTATTTTTGGTTGTTTATTATCAAGTAATCATAACGAAACCTATTTAATAAAACCCCCTAAAACTTTACTAATGACTCCGCAGTTTCAAAAGGTTCAAGGTGCTACTAAGGAACTAAAATATTCTCCCCCACCTTCACCTTTGCTCAATTCATCATACTTTTCATGGGCTCCATTTCTACAATTTTCATCTTCTAAGGATTTTATCCATGCTTCAGGAAGTTTCACTTCTCTCCCTCTCTTATGATTCTTTTTACTATATTGTCATTATCTATCTTTGTACATTGAGGACAATGTACATCTTAAGTGTGGGGAGATTAACTATAGTATTATTTGAAAATCCCTGAATTATGTCTTGTTCTTAAGTAATTTTCTCATATTACTATTAGAATGAAACTTCTGTTGATTTATGATTTTCATTGATATGTTTGGATTAAGTCATAGGTAATTGTGCACTGATGATTTAAACTTTAAGACTTTAGAGAATCAAGCATGATAAGTCTATTTTCAGAATTAAAAATTTCTAGGTTGTTTCCTAAATTTAAATATTACTTTGAAGTTTGAAATTTACAAGGTTGACATCAAAAACCATAAATTTTGTGTCTTTGAGCCTTTTAGAGCATACAGTTTTTTTCGTGCTCACTTTATTATGAGTGTGTCAACATTGATTTGTTATTCTAGAACTTGCTTCGATTTTGCATGTCGAGACCACACTTTTGATTTGATATGCTGAGATGATAAAGGCACCTAGGTTTTAGCCCACTCACTCCAAAAAAGCCTACCTTCATAATTAACCCCTAGTGAACCCCTTTGAATTCTATTAAACCATTTCTTGACACACCCATTAATATTAACCCAAAACCAAATTTTTACTCCCCCTACTTTATTGATTTCCCTTTTGTCGAGATTTGATTTGATCAGTTGCCTATCTATTTTTTTTATTTCAGTTGTTAAATTCATCTTATATAGTGTTCTTATTCTTAAAAAAATTAATTAAATTTCATTCATTTTTAGTTCTATGTTATTTGAGATTAAAACAGTTAAATTCACATCTTTAGAAGAAGCTCGTGTTATTATGATAAGTTTTCAATTGATGTAATTATTCAGTATTAGTCTATTGTTCTAGTTAGGTAATTTGACAATTCGATCTCGATTTTTAACCCTTTAATTTAGCCTTTATCCGCACCTTTAACCCAAGCCCCATTACATCCCTTTTAAAAGACCTTTTGATTTGTGTATCATCTCATTTTATAGTGGTGGAGATTTAATTTTCATGCAAGTCTATGGTAATAACTTTTCATGTTTGACTTTTGAGTGCTTTTTCTTAAACCTTAAACACTTTGAGTGACTTGAGTGAATCTTTTGTGAGATGTCAATTCTTGTCGATTTTGGATCAAAGGTAATTATTTAGATAAGGGGAAACACCTATGTTTTCATGCTACAAAAATTCGTGACTTAGATTGTTTGAATCTTTAAGACTCTTTAAGTTAAATTATCCATGTGTGAATTATTTATGAATTATGATGAGACATTATTGATAAAAATTATGATTTGATGAAGTTAATTTTAATTGTGAGTTGAGGATTTTGCTTGAGGACAAGCAAAAGCTTAAGTGTGAGGATATTTGATAAACCTCAATTTATACATATTTTAACACTATGCTTGGCTTATTTTTGGATGAATTTTCATTAGATTTGATGAATTCGATGCTCCTAATCCCTTAATTTCATGTTTTATACTCAGGAGAGCTTAGGGAGTCGAAAAGAACGATAAACGGGCCAAAACGGGACAAAATGGGCCTACATTAGAAATCAACACGGCCTAGACTATCAAACACGGCCGTGTGTTACGAGCAGAATTGAACACGGCCTGGATCAACGCACACGAAAAGACCACACGGCCGTGTGTGGCGAGCAGAAGCGAGCACGGTCTAAGAAATCAAACACGGGCGTGTTACATGGGCGTGTCCCTACCGTATCAAAGTTTAATTCTATTCGGAATAGGCCACTTGTGGGCAAGAGAGGTGTTCCAAAGCCTATATAAACACCCTAGGGGGCAACCTAAAAGAGGACATCGAGTAGAAGGTAGAAAATACTCGAAGACAACCATTGGAAGCAGCTTAGGAGAAGGATTTCCATCAAGGCTGAAGATCTCCCATCAAGTTCTTTAGAAGTTTTTGGGTTTTCTTATATTTTGTTGTTTTCCTAATTTTAAGATGTTGCCTTCTACCAGTATGAACTAAATCTCTTAGATATTTAAGGGGATGAAACCTAAGACGGATCTTATTATTATTTGATTTATAAGATAAATACTTGTTCTTATTCTTAATTGTGAGTTCTTATTCTTGTTTTGATAATTTAGGTTATTGATTCAAGTCTAATGTGCTTATTCAAATGAGTAAAAGTCCTTATTTAAGAGTAGATCAACACAATTAAGCGAAGTTGATTGCAACTCCAAAAATAGGGCGACAAAAATCTGCCAGATTAGAGTCAAATCTAATAATGGAATCCATAGATCGAGTTAATGCGACAATAGGGATTTTAATTAGAAAGAAATTTCAATTAATCAACCTAGAATTAGTTGTTTTTAGTCTTGAAAAAGATATTAACATAAATAAGGGATTTCTACGAATTAAGTCATGTGAATAAATCATATGAATCAAAAGTAATTAGTAAAGTCTAGGTGGATTCTTCCTTAGGTATTGCTTATCTCATAAAGTTGTCTAAAGTATTTTTCCAATTTGTTCTCTATCGTGTTTTTAATTAAGTTTTAGTTTAAAAGAAATCACTCCAATTTTTAGTCTAGATAATAAAAAGATAGTAATTACTAGTATTCTTGGTCCTTGTGGATACAATATTATCAGTCTTACCATAATTATACTATTGAACGATTGATGCGCTTATCTTTATTGTGATCGTAGTTAATTTGAGACACATCAATATGACACAATATAATTAAAAAATTAAAATATAATAAAAATACCATCAAAATAATAATAATAATAATAATAATAATAATAATAATAATATGACATGAACACATACATTATGAAGCTCTCTACAAGGTTTAAAATCAAATATCAAAGAACTACCAGCAATCAAATGTACGGATAATAATGAAGCTGCCAGACATCGGATCTTGACAAACACATGTATAAGATTACAACCACTGGAAAATTAGCAAAAAGACCATATATTAAAATAGAAAAGAAAATGTATAGAACACAATCTAATTGGTCAGGCCTTCAGTGAACTTGACGCCGGTTGCCGGCAACCATGAACGTCCGTTAAGGAACCTCCCAACAGTGAAGGAATTAGCAGTGGCAGCATCTCGGATAATGTGGTAACCAGGCCATTTAACCCGTCCAGATAATGAAGAACCAGGGCCATAGTTCCTATACTCACCATACCAAAGTGTGTTCAAGGCGAAGTCCCCATACCACTCAAGCCACCCTCTAGGCTGCACCATACCACCCATGTAAGTATTCATAAAAACTGTCCTCGAATATGGCTTCCATGGCCTCCCTAAGTAAGTCGGTTGGGTGGCTAGAATATAGCTATTCTGAATCGAAAAGCCGGTGTTCTGATTCGGGCTTTTCCGCCCCTGAGCGGTAACCGTCACCTTCTGAAGTGGCAAAGGGACTCGAGTGAATATCTTGCAGTTCTGGAGAACAGCTGCACCATTGCCAAAAATGAAGTCTATGGTGCCATAAATGTTGCATTCTCGATAAAATTGGCGGAGGGAGTGAACGTAGAGGGTATCCTGATACCCTTCGATACTGCAACGAAAGAAAGCCGATTGATCGGAATCCACTCGGAGAGCCACCGCCTGGTGGTTCTCTGGTCCGGCTGTGTTTCGAAACGTTATGTCTCTTGCTATAAATCCCTTTCCAGAAACAGCTGCAAGAATCAAGTTTCAGAGAATTTTATGAAAAGCTCAAAAGCGCAAGGAATATTACAAAACTTGGAAACTATTATATTCCAGAAAAAAGCTCGATGAAGCGTGTGCATTCATAAATCGAATTTCACTTTACAAAAGTAATACTTCATTTAGTCATTCATATAATTAGGCTAATTTAATGCTTAAATTCCATGAAAATTTAATCAGAATTGATAATATTTACCAACAGTGGCAGTTCGAAATGTTGTCCATCCTTGCATGAAATTCCGGTCCGCTGTGACTACAGTTTGTCCAATTCCATCACCGACAAGCATAATATTGGTTTTCTTCTTCTTCATGTCAATGTTCTCCTTGTAAACTCCCTTCTTCACATAAATGACGTACCTCCTATTACTATAACTTGGAGCTTCATCAATGGCATCGGTTATCGTCTGATAACGTCCACTACCATCTAACGATACAACGGCATCTGCATGCATGCGACTTGAATGATTTCGTAGAAGCTCTTGATCACCATCGGTTATCCATTCCGGAAATTTCGAGCTCGTATATTGGAAGTGTTATTGCGGGGGCCGAAAAGGCAAGGTATGCAATTGAGTGTACATAGCTAAAACATTGCCGATGAGTTGCGTAACTTGTTTCAGGCTGCCTCTGATGAAGCTCTCAAGGTGTCGGCCGGTACCTTCGAAGCCTTCGAGGCAGGTATCTTGGTTACTCAACGCAGCACTTAACCAAGCTTTAAGGTTGCCTTCATATTCAGCACTTGTATCACCATCACGAATCTTTCTCATCTCAGTTAAAGACCAGGCCAATTCGGATACAGAGAAATCAAGGAGTTCCTTGCAATCTTCAATGGCAATTTGTTCACGGTAACTGACAGACAAACCAGTGAACCTTGTCATCGTTTCAATGGCCTGTCTGGCTTCATTCAGCGTGGTCCTTAGTGCAGCATGCAAAACAGAAGATGGGGCGTGAGGCTCCAAGTTTTGAAGGTGAGTTAGAATATTTGAGAGGCATAAATCACGGTCATCAATGCCTTCACAAGCCTGCATGAGCAATGGTTGAGTGTTTAAGTTGTGTTGGACATCAGATAAAACTTGAGATGAAGGTAAGAGTAAGAGAATAATAAGAAAAAAATTGGGAAAGGCCATTGTCTTAGGAGTTGAAGGAGAGAGGCAGGGAATTGTGGGTTCTGTTTTTACAGAGAACGTAAATATTTTTATAATGCAAAGAACTTAAGGTATTGTTTGCTTTGAAAGAAAGGAAATGAGGTTTGAGTTATGAAAACAAACTAGATTTATGCTTTTCCCCTCACCAAGTTATGCTTTCTTTTAAGATTATATTTGGTCTTCTGTTGTTGCGGTGGGACGTTGGTTGAGGAAAGGGGGCCGGAGAGAAAATGTATTTTGATTACAACCTATACAACAATAATGTGTTCATTATTTCACCTTGAATTATTTTAATGGATTAGCATGCACATTCAACACCCTCTTATATATGTTTTATTATAATTATCTACTATCAAATTCTTAGAATTAATATTTTGATGACTTCATACATTATCTCTACTTTTTTTTATTGTCTAAAATACAATGTACATAAATAATTTACATAGTTTTTTTTAATTTTTTATAAAATATCAGAAATTTAATTTTAACAAATAACAAAAGATAGTCCTATTTTTCATTTATCGTATTTTGTTGTAAATATCTTATTAAGTGGATGTCATCATGATATAATTTAAATTTTAATACTTATTAGAATTAGATCTCTACTTCTTTTATACTTCTTATGCATATAAATAGAGACTACGATGATAAAGCGTTGTAAATTATCCTTTTGACTAATAAAGCACATTCTCTATTACTTTTATATTTTCTTTATTCTTTATTCTCTCTCTCTCTTTATTTTATAATAAATACTTTTTTATAAATTTATTTAGAATTTCATTTATAAATTTATTTTACTTTTAAAATTATTACACTAAATTTGACTAACAAATCAATTTAACATATGTAATCAATAACAATTTTTTTTTTAAAAAAAATATTCATCAGACTAGGGTTTTATAACTATCAAGCCAAATAAAAAAACCCAAGCCCAGGTCCCAGAAACAGAACAAAGGAAAAAAACTAAAAAACAACAAAACTTAAAAGAACGGCTGACGAATAGCAAACATCTTTAAGACCCAAAAACAACAAATAAAGAAAAATCTAGAAGCAAATTAAATGAAACAAAGAAAGCCTAGTAAGATTAGTACACACTCAGGGTTAATTTAGCATTACATTTAAAAATACTTTTAGAAAGTATGGTAGAAAAGTATTTTCAAAAATATTTTTAAAATTTTAATTTAAAATTTGAGTATTTAGTATTATTGTTAAAAAATATTTTGAGAAATAAAATATCTATTTTAGACATAGTATTATAAAGTAATAAATATACTTTTAAATAATATTCAAATTAGTTAATATTATGATATTTTAGTAACAATATAAAAATCATGACTTATTATTAATATTTTAATATATGAAATAATAATTTTAAATATTTTAAATAATTAATATTAATTATTTATAAATTTTAATTAGATATTAATACAATTGTATTATTTTAAAAATAATTTTTTATTTTAATTAATTTGTATTATTTTATTTTAAAAATAATTTGAATAAAAACTAATATCAGATATTAACATAAACCTAACCATTTGAATTAAAGTTCCAAAGAAGGGTAATATTTATATGCCAAATACATCATCAAAAATTTTACAATTTAAAATGAAATTATTAAACTAGAAGCTATAATATCTCTTATTAATTTCATCTCAAAACCACTTGAACACATCCTGTAAAACAAGAAAAGAAATGGAGATCATAACTTGCCTGTGAGTCAAAGCCTTGGCAAGTTAATAATATTCCCCCGTCATAAAATATGAAGAAAGTGAAGGGGTAAGGATGATTTCCTGTTTCCCGCAATTCATAACCTTTTTTTGCTACAAGTTAGTTAGAAACTATCCAGAGAGGTATGCAATAAAGACAGAGCAATAAATAATTTGTCCCACATCATGCAAAAGCAATCTTGGATGCAAGCACATCAATTTTCAGATTTCTATCTCCCAAACCAAAAGGAAATAATCGAGTGATATAGGTTTCGGGAACTAGAAATTTCAAGAAATGAACTCAACATGGCTATGACGTGTTCCAAAAGTTTTGATCAGATTCAGTCTCATCTTATGCCTTGACTGTAGTCTCACCACACCTCTCCCAACCATGGCCTCCAGTAAATGCCATCTTACACAAAGAAGGACAAGTTATTAAGTGCAGTACCAATTAAACAACACATCTGTCTAGATTTGTTTTTTACTTTTTAACACCATATACAATTCCTACTTTTTTTGCTCACCAGTCCTCTTACTTTATCTACACATCACTCATGTTGAGCTCCAAGTTAAAATACTCAACAAGAAAGGAAAAGTCTGCAGTTAGGAGAAACCATAGGACCAAATCATTCACCTACTTCCTCAATCCTCACTAAAACTGACTCACGAGAGAAATAGGTAAATTTTGAATGCATAAAATGGATAAACCATCATGAAACAATCTACAAATTGATATGAATATATGATACAAAAAGTTAAGTAGGAAAATTGTAATGAAATTACGCAAAACAAATTCATACTATAAGTACAAAAGAGTAGTCTACTAAAAACGATTTAGAATATCAATTGAATTATTCAGAAATTGAGGTAACTCAAACTGTGCAACACGGACTTTTTTACAGTCATAGTTTGATAAAAAAAATTAGACACAATGGCAATGAAAGTGATACAGGTCTATCATCTTCTATTCATGAACAATCTCTGGTAAAATATAAACAGTCCTTTTAGATTACAAGTTCAACAAATATTATGTCACCAATAGCTTTAGCATTCAATCTGAATCATTAAGGTTATTTTGTGGGAAATTTATGCACCTCTCAAAATTGCATCTCATATCTTAAATTCCAGTACAATGAAGCATGAGCCAACTCATGCTACCTCTTAGAGCAGGTGCAACAGATTCCAGACATACAAGCAGATTCTTCTCACCATGCATCTTTACAAGATTTAGTAAGCATTGCACCTAAATTGGAGGATATGCAACAGCACTTCTCCAGTCAATCTCATCACTCAATTACCATCCCTAGCACTTGAAACTTTTTTTTTTTTTTTTTTACCTTTATTTTAACTCTGACCAAAACATTGCTTGTACACACTATTATCCATATATATAAAATAGTCAAAATAAGAAACAAAATGGACAATAAAAAATAAGTTGCGAGACAAGTGGGTTCACCGTTCAAAGCCGTCTGGATGGCCATATATCCCATCTCAGTTGAAAAAGATGAAAAATATAAAGGTTGAATAAAAGTAACTCCAGTGCCACGGAAAAGAAAAAAAAAATGGGTGTAGAAGAGAAGAAGCTCACCGGTGATAACTTTGGGGTTTTCCCAATTTGTACTTTTCAACTTCCTGTTAACAATGGAAACTTAACCTTCATTGGAAATGTAACACCTTTCACCTATATTTAACGCCGGAATAGGGTTACAGAGTATTACCAGACTTATAACACATATAATCGTACTTTTTTTATGCATTCAATCAATTCATATAATCATCATTCAATCTCAATCAATTTGTCTCTTATAATAGCCTACGAGGCCTTAAACATGCTTTAAGAGCGGTTCGGGACTAAACCTATAACTTATAAAACTTTCATGAAACTTTGAAAATTTTCTCAATACAGAGGGCACACGCCCGTGTGGCCAGGCCGTGTGAGACATGCCCGTGTCACCAGCCGTGTGAAAACAGGGGATACATACTAACTTGGGTCACACGGCCAACCACACACCCGTGTGTCTAACCCGTTTGCCCTTCGAAGTGGCCACACACGCTAGTGTGCCAGGCTGTTGCTAGGCCGTGCCAAAACTGTAAGGTATACTGACTTATGCAACATGGCCACGTCACATGCTCGTGTGCTAGGCGTGTGCCAATTAGGGGGTATACTGACTTGTACCACGCGTCCAATCACACGCTCGTGTGTGAGACCGTGTGGAGCATACTGACTTCATTTTAATATCAACACCAGGGGACACATGGCCGTGTAACATGACCGTGTGTCGCACACGGCCGAGCCACACGCCCGTGTCTCTGCCCATGTGGACAAAAAGAGGCTATTTGCAAAGCCATTTTGCCACCCTATTTATACATGCATGCACAAGCATAAATTGCAAAATTTTATAACCCAATAGGCAGCCAATCCACAACATTTAATACACATTTATACCAATTCGACATAGTATCCAAATACCTAATTAATATCATGCATTTTCCATTCATATGCCTAATACATATCAAAACAACATTTGTATATTTTCATTCCATCTACTACTTGCCAAAACATACCATATTTGAACACTTATACACAACCAAAACATTACACCAAGTTAGGCCAATTCACATGGCTTTAACTTATACCACAACATGTACCAAAATCACTATCTCAAGTAACCATAACTATCATCTTTATAACTAGCGTATACATGCTATATTTACAAATATTCAAGAGTTCAAAAGTACCAAACATCAATTGGACAGTGTGATGCGTAACTCTGACTTTATCCGGATTGAACGAGCTATCAAACCTCTATATAACACGAAAAAAGAAACAAAGTAAGCTTTTAATCTTAATAAGCTCGTATAATTCAGAATTTAACTTACCATTTAAATATAATCAAACAATTAAACAAAGTATATCAAATTCACTTGCCAAATGCCTATACACAAGCATTCATCAACAAGTTAGTCGTATTAGTGCATATAATCATCCATTATCTCAATTTAATACTCAATACATTGTATCATATCAAATTCATATATCATGTACATCATTTGTAACATTTCACTCTCAATCATATAAATAGTAAATCATTCGATAACAGTAACTCATCCATTTAAACAATATTTCGTCCATATAACAGTAATTCATCCGTATAACAGATATTTTATTCACATAACCAATAACAATATTTAATCCCGTTGAGCCTATTTAAATATCGAGGGATACTCGGATGATATAGATAACATATAAATCAGTAATCCATCAATTCATTATCATTTACGCTCTTTCGAGATATGATCAATAAGCTCCTCCCGAGTGATGGATGAAGCTCTATTGAAATTTGAAGCAGTAGCTTCGACGAGTGAAAGCAGAAGCTCTTACGAGCTCATACATCGGTAAGCTCATACGAGCTGTGGGGAGTCTGCAACACCTCAACCTAAACAGTAACCCTAGTAACATGTCATTCATATCCTACGAATTCCTACGGTTCAAACGGGACTCGGTAACCGTCAAACTACATCAATAAGGCATTTGAATTTCAAATAGATTATTTACTCAATTACATACATTCATTTCAAATAATTACAAGCATTTAAAAGTTCAATTCTAATCATACGAAATTACCTCGAGTTGTTCGGATAGAAATATCGGCTAATCGTCAACCTTTCCTTTTCCCCTATCTAATCCCGATATCGACTTATCTTGATATATATATATATATATATATATATTATTAAAATCAGCTTATTTAATCAACTAATTATTCAATTTAGTCCAGACACATTATGGCTATTTTACACATTTTCCCTTAAACTTTTGCATTTTTACAATTTAGTCCTTATCACATAAAATTGCAAATTCATGCAATTTAGTATAACCCATGCTTATCCGAATTTTAATGGAGTCCCTAGCAGCCCATATCTTTTGTTTAATCACACTTTTACCCACATAATTTTACATTTTCACAAATAAATCCCTTTTTGACATTTTTGTCAAAAATCACTTTACAAAACTAGTAAATCTATGAATAAACCTTCATAATCTATCATTAATATCATCAAATTACTCAAGCATTCAACAATGGCAACATGATAAATCTTTAACAGTTTCAAAATCTAAGGTACAGGCTAGCTAGATTACGAAGCAACGATCTCAAAAACATAAAAATCATTAAAAACGGATTGAAAAATGGACTTACAAGCAAGATTGAACTATGGCCGAATGCTAGGTGTTCTATAATGGCTTTCCTTTCTTCAAAAATCAGTTGAGAAAGATGAACATGCATGTTTTTATTTTATTTTCTTTACTTAATAACTTTTAATTAGAAATTACAATATTAACCTTACTAATAAAACATTAAAATCACATAATTGTTGTCCAAAATTGTCCACTCATGGTACCATTGGTCTAATTACCACTTAAGGACCTTAAATTTAATGTTCTATAGCTATTTGACACTTTTAACTAATAGAAGACAAGTTTTACGCTTTACGCGATTTAGTCTTTTTTACCAAATTAAGCATTCAAACAGTAAAATTTATTTACGAAACTTTCACACAATAATTCTATCATGCTGTAAACTTTAATAAAATAATAAAATATATATTTTAACTTCAGATTTGTGGTTCCTAAACTACTGTTCTGATTTGATTAAAAACGGGCTATTATAGGAAAAATAATATGGCTAATATTCACTATTAGTCAGATGATCTCATAAGAAACCAACAAAAACACCTCCAACGGTACAACACAAAGAAGATAAAAACAGTGATAGTAGTGTTCCAGGTCGAAAACATGGCAAACACGAGATATCTCTAAAAGGTAAGTCTTGATGACTGCTCTTGATATTCTTTCATGCTTATCAAACTAAATGTCAACAAATTAAAATGAGAAGATAGGATTAGAGAGAGAGAGAGAGAGAGAGAGAGAGAGAGAGAGAGAGAATACCCTAACCTTGAAGAAAATGGAAGAAAATAAAAGAGAACCAAAGAGATTCTCTGGAAGAAAAAATGAAGAAGAAATTGTCCCTATACCATGAAAAATTGAGGATAAATAAGTAATTAGTCAGCCAAAAGCACTTTTGGCTTAAAAAAAGCTAATAGCTTTTTCTACGGAGGAAAAACACGTTTTAAAAGTTAAAAAAAAAAAGCATTGAAATGGTGTTTGTTCAGCGGTCCTTTAAAGCCAAAAGTGTTTTTTGAGTGAAAAGCACTTTTTGGAAGCACAGCTAAACGAGGCCTAGGATTGTTCTTTTCCCCATAGATCCTTTCTCCATAAGATGTTCTTTAGTTAGGTTCCCATAGCCCACTCCACCTCCATCTATCAAAGAGCATAAACGGGAACATTTCTTACCATGTGAGTAAAATCTCTTTTTTTTAACACATCTATTACCAACAAATGAGCTAACTGATTCGCCAATCTATATACATGTCTAAAAATGGTACTCCGATATCTGGTTTTATCCCTCTAAATATATTTGATGTATGCATTGATTTCTGATTTATCAACTTGATCTATCTGACATTTCTTAATAACTGACATTTCTTAATAACTAACATTGAATCTCTTTCTATTGTCACCACTGTCAAATCCATGTCCACCCTCATTTGTACTGCCATCAAACATGTGAGGGCTTCTGTTGCAAAAGCCGACCCAACCCCCGTGTGCAGTACTGTTTTCAAGAACAAGACCTTCCTCACAGTGTCTCTCATTACAATCCCTGTAGCTGAAAGTCATACGCGACATCGAAATTTACCTTAGAACCCACCTTAATTAGGGGCTTCTATTCCTTTTGTACTCGCAAAAAGGTCTGAGTTTTTGCCTCAATCCTATCTAACTCTTATATATATATTGAAATGAAAAAGTATCTCACTGCCTGATTGAACCATCATTTTATGAACTCTTTTGTTTCTGTCAAACCACAGGGCCCATTGAACGTAGCAAAACAATCACATTTGGGGTACGGAGCCTCCCTCAAAGACTTAGGTAACCAATTTAGAACAACCTAAATCCAATCTGGACGACACATAATCAAAATTTAACATCTTCTATACTTCAATCGATACAGGAAAATTCTGAAGAGCATGCCATATAATCTCAACATGTAACGCCCCGTTTTTCTTTAAATTCAGCTTTTGTAATTTTGAAATGTAGGAGTGCCTGCTTCAGTGGTTATGCGTTCTGGGTGTGTGTAGGAGGTCCCAAGTTCAAGTCTCAACTTAGGTAAATTTTGATATTTTTTTTAATTAAGCCCTATCTCTGGTTAATAGGCTTATAAATTAAAGTGTGTAAGTAATTAACAGAATAGGCCCGCTGGTTTGGTGGTTAAGTGGAGTGTTGGAAGTGTGGGTGGCCTTGTGTTCGAATCTCGACGTGAGCATTATTTTTGGCTATCACGCCCAAAGAGTTTGTGTTTGATTGAAAATCTGACAGTAAGAAGAGATTTGAAGAGATGATAGTGGGAATATCAAAAAATCTGTTCAATTTTCCCCTCCTAAACAAAAACAAAATTTCGGCATTCTCTTTTTCCCAAATTTCTCTGTCGTTTTCCTTCTTTTCCCTAGCTTGCTGCCGTTTTTTTCCCTTTACCCATCGGCACCGCACATCCCTGTGGTTAGTATGTATTCGGTAAGTTAAGAGGTACGTTATGATTCGCTTTGGGTATAGTAATGGAGTATTAAAGGTTTACTTTTCTGATTAGGGGACAATCAAGGAACTGTAGACTGCTTTTCGGGGTTTTAGTAGTGGGAAACTAGTGTCGTTCATTAAAGGTAAGGTTGTCGATAAGTTTCGGGGAATTTCCTATCATAACAACTTGGATTAAATGACTGAAATTGGGTTTTCAATTGTCGAATATAGGTGTTGGAGTGCTCGGGGGTGGTTACGTGTTAAAATTGAACCAGGTCTGTACTCGAAAACTCAAAAAATGAGGGTTCGGTGAAAGCTGAAAACCTCACTGTCGACACCACACGGTGTGTAGTCACCGTGGTAGTAGTAGTGTGCAAGATCAGATGTCACTTGCATGCCAGTATGATCGATTTAACCCGGTCATGCGCTTACTATGTGTGACACACGGGCTCGACCAATTAGGCCGTGTGGGCCACACGGGTGAACCACATGGGCGTGTGAGATTCTGGGCGGCCAAGGCCAATTTGGGTCGTGTGGGCCACACGGGCGTGTGGGCCCACATGGGCAGGCTACATGAGTATATGAGCCCATTTTTTTGAAAAACTCTGTAAGGTTGCTCGTGTCGCCCAAGTCAACTGTGGACCTACCGTAAGGTCAATAAGCAATACTTAGACCCCTAAATAAATGATCTGTCTGTCTGATTTCTGTACTAAGCATGTATGCTGATGTGAATATATATATGTATATATATATGAGTTTTAATTGCATAATAGCATGGCATTCTTGTATGTTGCATTGCATTAGGGTGGGTTGATTATGATTGGAGGAAGTATCTAAAAGGCTCTTAAGCTTGTTATTTGGCAGCTCAGCTGCAAATTTCTGATTATGTGCCGCATTCAGTACAACATGGTGTGTAGGGTTGGGTGGGTTGATTTTATCCGCACATGGTGTGTAAGGTTGGACGGAGTTGGTGTGTAGAGGCTGGTGGGTAGGACTCTGTTATCTGCATATTCTGTCTGAAATGAGTCGAGACCCTGTATTATGTTTAATTTTGTATCTAAGTGGTCTAAAGTCTACATCGTTTCTGTAATGGGCTCAGACCCGAACTGTGAAAATTACGTCTGTTAATTGATGTCACCATGTGTATGTTTTCTGTGGGGTTTATTCACTGAGTTTGCGAAAACTCACCCTTTTATGTTTAATCTATTTAGGTAACCCCCAGTAGTAGATGGATCGGTGCAGCGGAAGACTCGACTGTGACCACAGTTCTGGACACTTATTTATGGTTTATTTTTAATTATGATTGTAACAGACCGAATTTAACCCTAATTGGAACGGTGGTTTCGGGACCACGAATCCGAGTCTGAGAAATATTTAAATACTATATTTCGTGTTTATTACAAGTGAATTAATGTCGTGAAAGTTTCAGAGAAAAATTCAATCGTTTTGTGTTCAATTTAACAAAAATACTAAATCGCGTAAAGCGTAAAAGTTGCATGCTATAGTGAAAAGTACCTATTTGATGATGGCTTTTTAAAGTGGGGCATTAAAAGGAAATTAGCCCATTTTAAGTTAGTGGGTGGCATTTGTCATAACTAACCTTAGGATATATGTTAAGAAATTATATGTTAAAAGGTTAAATAGGTAATTAGTTAAATAACTTATTATATGTTAAAATAACATAAAACAAAGCCATCATCTTTTCACTTTTCATAGCGAATATTGAAGGAAGAAATAAGCTTTGGAGTTCTTTGATTTTCGGCACTTCTATGCTAAAATTCAAGGTTAGTTTGATTTGATTTTGTTAATTTTACGTTTTGAGATCGTTACTTGATCGGTGGTGACCCATGTTAGAATTTTTAGATTTGAGCATGTTTAATATTCGGCTATGGTTAAATGTTGATGTTTTATGATGTTTGATGGAAAAATATTAAAGTTATGTTAGAAATCTACAAGTTTTGAAATGAAAATTTTAGTAATTTTGAATGATTTGGGCTAAATTGCAAAAAATAAAATTTAGAGGACTTATTTGCAAAATAATAAAAGAAATGAACTTGTATAGTCCCTAGGAGTATTCAGCCCTTAAGTGTTATTGTGAAATTTGGTATATTTTGTGTTTTATGCAAATAGGACTAAATGGTAAAATGTGAAATATTGGGGTAAAATGGTAAATTGTCCATTGATGTGTTTTGGGATTAAATTGAAATGAAATCTACTTGAATGAGGTTATTTTTATATGTTTAGATCAAGAACAAAGAAAATCGAATTTGAATCGGGAAAAGACGAAGGTTTCGGAATAGCCGGTTTAAGTCATCCGTTGTTAATCGAGGTAAGTTCTTAAGTTTAAGTACATGTAAGAAATAATTATGAATATGTTAAATGATATCATTTGATTTAATTGAGTATTGAAATAGATGATAGCGAATGTTAAGGTCCGATATTGGACTAAATATGTTTTGAATTTGAAATGAAAACTAGTACTTGTGATATGATAAGTGATTGTCGTTTATGTACATAAATTGGTAATAATGTAAATGTTAAGATGGGGATTTGATGAATCGTTGATATGTTATTCGGGCTTTTAGCCTAGCAGGCCACGTGTTGGTGTGTTATTATGCTTTAGCCTAGCTTATCGTTGGGTGAAACAATTGAGCTTATCGCCTAGCTTAATTGATTAACCGGACCTTGAGTCCGAGAGGCCTAGTGCCGATGAATGTGATTTGAGCTCGAGTATATGATAACCGAGATACAAACATATCAAGAATTTTCACTTTGAAACATGAAATGTATTAATTGACGAGAGAGGTAAGTATTTGATTCATGTTACTCAAGAAAATAACGAACTAGTATGTGAGGAAGTGAATGTCTTATACATTGATTATGATAGATGTGTGTATATATATATATATACATGTTATATTGTGTGGTAATTGATTCTTAGAATTTTGAATGGATTAAGTGTATTGAATAAGCATATGTTATTTACATATGTCTATGATGTACTTGGTGATTGGTGTGTATGAGTAAGAAAGATTAAGTTTGTATGTCAAATGCCTCAATAACATTCGGTTACCTTGGCTTTATAGGTATAATTACATATTACATATGTCTGAATTGGTGATAGAAGTTGTTAACTTAAGTGGTTGGATATATGTTATATTTACGTATATGTTTTCTTAAGACTTACTAAGCTAGCAAGCTTACCGTGTGTATGTACTTGTCTACCTTTGTTTTATAGATCTCTGATCCAAGCTACGGACTCGAAGGATCATCCAAGAAGTCAATTGCACTATCAAACCTTTTGGTATACCAAACTTAGTTTAAGTCGAAAGGCATGTATAAGTTAGACTAAAGTGTTAAACTATGAGATTTTGGCATTGTTTATAACTATATTATAGCCTTGAAAAAGGCTTAGTTCCTTTGGATAAATTTTTGTCTTTGTCACGATAATGGTTTGCATGATAATACTATAGATGTATGATTTTGTTCATGGCTTTGTTCATGTTTGGTGGGAAGTCGAATGGCTTATGCGTATATACATATATAGTGTGGTGATTGACAAAATGTTTAGCCAATAAGGTGAAGAAATAGATGTTTATAGGTTAAAGCATGTAATATATTAATTTGGTGATATGAATGATATGAAATTTAATGTATGTGTTATTAATATAGAATTAGGTAATATGGTCAAGTTGATTTCATGATATATTCGGCAATATTGTATTGTATGTAGGTTCAATGAGGTTTAGGTCAATGAATAGTGAATTGAATGTGGTTGAAACTATTTATACTTGGCAGGGCAAAATAATATGGATTCACGCATATTCCTTTTGGTTAACTTAAAGTCTTACATTTTAATATAATTACTTGCATTATCATACTTATTGTTGTTTGAATTCGGTTATGGTGTATAACATATATGGAAGGTGCTCATTTGGTATGCATATATATATATATATATATAGGTTATATGTTGGTTTTAGAAATTTGGACTTGGCTTGTTATAAGTGAATTTGGCTTTGTAATATTAACATGTTGTATGAGAAATTGATTATTAAATGGTATAATGGTTTGGTTGGTCTAATATGCATATGTAATATAATAATATGAATGAAAATCACTTATATCATATGAGTTTTTATTTATATCGATATATGTTATTAAATGACATAAGTTGGGACATGGTTTAAATGTATATATGACATGAAGGCTTAAGTTATGTGATTGGACATTTGTAAAGTTTTAATATAGTAATGATCACATTGCTTGTTTTTGATATCAATTAAATGTCTATTTGGAAGTGAGTTTAGTTCGGTAATGCCTTATAACCCTAATCTGACGATAAACACGGGTTAAGGGTGTTACATTGATTTGGTTACATTTAGGGTAAATTTTATGTTATAAGGCCATTCGGATTTTTGTTTAAAACTTGGGTATTATTGTTTTATAAACTGCTAGCAGTAGGACAAAACGTAAGTTTTCAAAATAAACAAAGGTTTTATCAAAATACGTACGACCTTGCAAAACGTTTTAAAAGCTTCCGCAACGTATAAAGTTTTGAAAATGGATAACGAACAAATACACGACACGTTTTAACGATAACCGAAGATACCTAAAAATGGTTTTAACGCAGTTACGATTTCTAAAAACACTATCATGTAACATCGTCACATTCGGCCATAACGTATAGGTCGGGTTTGGTGTGTTACACAATAACCGTACCACATCTGAGACAAGCGTTATTATTTACCCATCTTTTAAAATACAAATTAGCAAATGTAAGGATAAAATTCCACGAGATTCTCCACATATTGATTTTTATTTTTGAAGGCAATTTCAAATTCCACAAATAATCAATAACAATTTTAATCTAATTAATAAAATACAAATAATATTATTTAAAAATAATACAAGTGCTTGTGAGCTGGATTAGGTTCAAGTCGGGCTTAGGCATAAATATTAACATTCTAAGCTTAGCTCGACTTAAAATATGTTTAAAATTTTCTTTAACCTTGTCCATATTTGTAATAATTAACTCAAGCCTATTTTTGGTTAACTCATAGTTTTTAAAAATTAAAATTTTATATTTATATTATTTTAATTTAATATGTAATAATTATATTTTTATTTATTAAAATTTTACATATAATTATTATAACATTTGTTTTAAAGTTTATATTATATAAATTTAATTTTTGTAGTATAAATTAAATAATATATAAAAATAACATAATATAAAAAATTACAAACTTTAAAATAGATTAGATTGAGCTCAAGCTTTGAATGTTCAAGTTTAAGCTGAGCTCATATTTTAAATAAGTTTAATTTTTTGACCTAGCTTTATTTTTGGACATAATATTTTTACAAAGATTAAAGCTTTCAAACTTAGATAGATAACCTGAACATGACTAGGAAATGATGTAAATGTATAGACTCAACTAGAAAAAATTGACTCAAATTATACTCTTTTATAATCTAAATTACTATAATTGTATTACGATTTTTAGTTCAAGGGCTTGGTCCCATCTCCAGTGCAGGTTAGTGTTATTGCCACTTCCATCTCTTCAACAGTTGATTGATTGAAGGTAAAGAGAAATGTAACATTAGTAAGGAATCAAAGGGTCGTTTAAGAGTATTTTTGTTACATTTGTCTGAATACAGCCTGCCATTGGGTTGAAAGTATCGGTATAGTTGGGGTTTTGGGTTGATTGTAAGTTTTCTCCAAATCTAGTTGTGAGTGGATGCCTCAATTGGTTTGTTTTAGGTTTAGTCTCCCCATGCTTTACTTATCTGAAAAGTCGACATATCTTGCTGTAATGCAATGCCAGGTGCCACTACTTTCTCACATCTACAATCTCCTAATTATATGACACATTCGTTTAAAGGATATCATTTTGATATTTTTCTATTTTTTGCTTTCTTTAAAAATCGAATAAACTAAAATTATAAAGATTTTTCATTTGCTTTCTTTAGTGCTTCAATTCTTTCCTTATTCTTTATATTTTTTCCTTGCGTCACCGTCTTTATCTTACTGAAATATAACCCTCATCGCAGCCCAAAGCCACCACCTCAGTTTGCCACCCCAAAACCTCCTCGTTATCTCCCATAGCTTAGATTTTCAAGAACCGAACTAAAACTTTTGGAAACCCCAAATACAAAATCTCGATCAATTATTTCTTTTTTAGCTTCACTAGTATAAAAAGATAGTGCAAAAAATTGCTCAGAAGTCTCAACCTTTACCAGCTACAAACACTTACCAAAATTCTGTGCAATTTTATAAAAATAATTTATTATTAAATAACATATTAAATATTTAAGCATTATACTCCTAGAAAATTAAGCAATTAAAAGATTATTTCATCATCATTTCAATCTATCTGTGATTTTGTTACTACATGCACGCCTTTCTTCAAATGTTTGAAAATAAAACCATATATAAAACACAATTCAGATGCTTACGGGAAGAACTAAAATTTGGCACCAGAAATTTCAGAATAGATAAAGAAAGCCATGGCAACAGTTAATAAGCTTGCAAATAAATAAAAACAAAAAAACCAAAACCCCACCGAACAGAAAACTTCTAAAAGAAGATTTTAGTTCCCTCAGATCAGAATGAATCCAAAAGATATTTTAATCACTGGATTATCAGCATTAGCATGGCTTAAAAGTTATCATAGGGAACATTTTAACACCAACACACACATAAATATTAAAATGAAAATAGAGGAAAATTTCAAACTAAAAAGAGGGCTCAGATAAATGTTGGATTATGATTCAATTCCCAGACCTTTTCAAAAGGTCTCATAGAGCTGGGATTAGACATTCATCATCATCGACGACATATTTGATAAAAAAAAAAAACTGGATAACCAAAATACAAAACAAACAATCAAAACAATTCTTTTTTCCTCTTTGAAGAAAATTCATAACACCAGAAAATAGATAGAAAAGATGAACAAGAGAAGGCGGCGACTATCGATTGAGAGAGCGAGATATTTAAAGGGAAGAAATGAGAAGGTATAGGGTTTAATTTTAGGTATTTTGACAAATTTAACCTTTATCATCTTCTATCAATAGAAGAGATGAACAAGATATGGCGGCGGCCAACGGTTACGATAGCCAGATATTTAAAGGGAAAGAAATGAGAAGGTATAGGGTTTAATACTAGGGGTAATGACATTTTTATTAATTTGATATTTATTTATTTTTAATTGAATTTGATTCTCAAATTTTTAAAGAAAAGTTAAATTTAATTACCAATTTTTCAAAAATAGTGAAGTATTTTTAATGAAAATATTGACTAGCTTTAAATTTTAAATATAACAGTTCGTACAGTAATTTAAGTGTACTTAATATTTTTTTAAATTTTGTGAACTTTTAAATTTTTAAATTATTTTTGATGTGTATATAAGAAAAATAGTTATATGTTAATATATTACACATGTATTATCACACTAATATCATTAAAATTTTAATTTTAGTTAAAATTTTTATTAAAAACTAGTTCAAAAATAATAAAATTGAAATTCTAAAAAAGTTAAAATCTTTTTATTTTAATGATAGTTCTAGCCAATTATTGGAGGCCCAAAGGCTATAATGGTTTTTGAGTAAATAAAGGGGTCCAATAGCCCGGATCTATATTCTATTTTATGGTAGATAGAGTTTATAAATGATAGATTTGATCATGGGTCGAGTTATTCAATTCGACTTAAATGTTTGTTTAAAAAGTGGGAGAATTCGGGTAAAAGTTTAGGTTTGAAAGATGAGTTTGGATAAAAAATGAGATTCGTTTTTAAAACGGGTTAGACCTCAGATACAAATTTTTTTCTCGGGCCCAACCGGACCGACCAATTTGTAATACTTATTTTTAATATTATTTTTAATTTTCATGCTAATTTACTAATACTAATTTTTAATAGTTGATTGATTGATTTATGAATATTTTTAATACTGATTTTTAATATCATTTTTGTAATTTTATAAATGAAGTTAAATAAATATTAATATTAATATTTTTTATTTAAATAAAGTATAAAACTACTTAAATTTAATATACAAAATATAATTATTTGTAATTTGTTTAAAATACTGTTTATATAGATTTTAATTGAAGACAAATATATAAATAAAAATAAAAATAAAAGATTGAAACCAAAAAATTGAGATTTTTAAACTGTTTGAGATTCCTTATAATATTTTACCATAAAGAAACTAATTAAATGTGGTCTGAAATAGCATTAGTTAAAATTAGGGCCAGAACCATCATCAACAATCAAAAGTTGAGGCAGAGGAGTCATATGGCAAATCAAACCCATCCATTTTCAAGCCTGAAACAGCAGAAAACCCGGATCCTGGATTTCCATTGGCACGAGGGCTGCGAATATCACCCACCTGTTCCCCTAAAAACATCCTGCGGCACGTTGATTGTAGCAAAAACATGTTCCATGAAATTAAATTTTCTTTTAATGATAAATCAGTATTGTAACTGAAACAAACAGTAATCAACTACAATGGAAGATATATTGCATGAATAACGCACAGGCTGATTGGAAAGAAACAAAGAAAGACTCCTTATGAACAGCATTCCTCGACGTTATTGCTGTCACATATGATTGGTGGCTGTCTGTTGCTTTGGCCTAAGCTCAATCCCCTCCACAACTAGCCCTCCTTTAAGGTGCGTTCCTGTGACTTCTTTTAGTGACATCTTTACTTCTAAATCATCACCTCCATTATTATAAAAACTTCCCAATTCAATCTCAATCCATCCATCTTCACGTTTGCAAGCAACCCTTTCTTCCATTGTCCCTCTAAAGGCCATTAATCTTAGAACTAATTCCATCCGGTTCGAATACCAGAGTGTTTCTAAACATTGTTTCTTACTTTCGTATTGCCGTAGATAAACATTCCCTTCTGATTTCACATTTCCAATTTCCACTGTTACTTTTGATGGCAAAAAATCTAACCCATATGCACGATCCACACATTTCACAATAACATAACACTCGTAGGTTGTTTTTGGAGACAGCATACCAGAATTGATCTTGCCTTTGATTTCCAACCACCATATGGTTCGAAGTTCTACTGCTTCAAGAAACCTGGGAACCAAAAAGTAGTTTAAACAGTTGGGACAATGAAAGGAAGAGGTTTAAGATAAAAGAAATTGAATAAATGTGAGAGACCTTGATGTTGGGAAAGGTTTCCAGGACCAGAAGAGAGGGCTGTCGGCCCATGCTATGTTCAACTCCCTTGCACTCAACATATATTGCTTTTTACCTGTTGTCTTCTAATGAAAACGTCTGTCGAATATTGCAAAATTATATCTCTCTCATGGATTGCCAAGTTTTCATGGTGTTATTGAGCAATAGCCATCCAAGTTGAGAAATCATGGATCTCTCATTTGACCTGGCTATTGGAAGGGGGGCAGTTTACCAGGGTCATGTTTTGCATCCACAGGCGGGTGGAACAAATATGAATTTTTACATTGAAGAACTCATATTTGATCCACCACCTGTCAACAGAAAAACAACCTTGGTCAAACTGTTTTTGTTTTGTTTTTTGCATTAATTCCTCCAAACTCAGAATTTATGAATTAAAAAGCAGATTGCATATTTGCATTTGCTGACACCTGCTTTCTATGGATCAATGATAGCTCTCCATTGATACATGAATGAATGGTGTGAGCAGACATACAGTAAGCCTTCATATACTTTTTCAGAAGGTGGTAAATAGTTTTTTTTAAAAAAAAAAAAAATCTTAATGAAGTAACTACTGCAGGAAACTAGTGAATAATGTCGCATTAACTTGTTAGTTTTGAAAAAAAAAAAAAAAACCCTGAAATTAAAATTGCTTTACCTTAAGGCCTCCATCAATTAGATGTGGGTTACATAACCTGAAGAACAAGTGTTTTTTGGAGGAGAAAATTAAAGGATGGCGTAGCCTGGTGAGAATTTGTTGATAATCTGGTGGCAGGAATTTTTCCCAAACATTGTCGGAATTAGCTGAAGTCCGAATGGAGGAAGAAACAAGCGAGATTCGACAGGCATCAATGGGAGATGTGAGGGAAAGAATATGTGCAAAGCAATCATCAGGTAAAAGATCTAAATTCATGATTCAAAAGCAAGAAGAAAGGTAAGAGATTTGAGGGGATGGATGTTTGTATATATGCGATATAGTGAATGACTGAAATGTATCGTTAATATGACAACATTTTATTTGTTGGAGTTTGCTTTACATGACGACATGACCACAACATATGAGCACATCATGTAATACAATATTGCAGGATATCGGCCATCTAATATTGAAATTTGAAATGACCCCAATATGGGTTTTAACATATACAGTCAAATTCATCAAATTGTGGGGTAGTTTTTCAAGTCAAAGTTGAGCTGCCAAGAATACTCCTCTTTGGAACCATTTCATCACATTTAGTCGACACCATCAAAATTGGAGAAAAAGTTGAACATATAAAATCTTGACTTAATGTTGAAAATAAAATTTCTTTGTCATTGACATCCAAGTGGAGAGACAAAAACTTTACTCCTATTTCTTTAATTCTAAGATAGTTCCTTGTCTCCATCTCAAAAAATGTGTGTGAAAAGTGAATTTGGGGTAATCTTTGGGAAGAACCCAACCTAAACTTCTTTCACAAATATGCGGGTAAAGGTAGGTTTAAATGAATAGTATATTTACTTGTGATTAGTGTAAAAATGATAGTAGCAATAACATTAAATATTGTAACAATACTATAGCGTAAAACAAAAAATAAACTAATCACACCATATCTCACCGTCCATCTAATAATTTAAGTTCAGTTATGAGTCATCCATTTTAACCTGTAACACATTGGTTTGCAATTTGTTGGACTTTTATGTAGAAATTAATGTTGTAATAATTATTATAACGGAACTTTGAAGCAAAATATAATAAAAGAATTATAGTGTAAAATGGGATTAAGATTATTTAAGCAGTTCGAAAAGTAATTTTATCACTTCAAAGTTTTAATTTAAGAATGAATTTATTAAATTTTTTAAATACAATTAATGATTAAAGTCTTAGTCGGTGGCGATTTTGATATTAAATTTTGGGAGATTAATAAAACTTTTAAAATCTTACGACTTTAATGAGAATTTTAGAAAAATAAATTGGGGTTTAAATGAATTTTTGTAAGATTAATAAGAATTAAATTTTTTAAAAATTTCAAAAAGAAATTAAAATTTTGTATACCAAGACCCTTAAAGAAAATCCACCTTTGGCCCTAACTAGCTTATAACTAGATCTATCTATGGGTCGAATCATCCGCTCTACCAAAGGTCCGTCTGGAAAGTGAGAGAGTTTGAATAAAATATATAGGCTCGAAAAATATGATTGGGTAAAATATAAGGCCGTTTAGAATACTGAATCAGACCTCGGGCAAGACTTTTTGGCCTAGCTCGAACGTGCAAAAAATTGATTTTTTCTTGCTTTATTGTTGTTGTTTTTCACTATTTTGCTACCATTTCATTATTATATTACTACTATTTTGTTGTTATTATTTGGATATTGTATAACTCTTATTTTATTGTTAATTTTGTTACTATTTTACGGTATTTGCTTGTTAAGTTACACATATTTTAGTGTTATTTAAGTATATATATTGTTTTTAATTTGTTGAGAAACATTTATTTTAATATTTTTAGTATTTTTATGTATTATATTTTTAAAAATTATATAAAAAATTAATCTGACCAAGTTGGGCCCGAGTTTTAGTATTTTTATCCGGGCTAAGCTTACACAAAATTTTAAACTCATTTTTCAGACCAAACCAGACCTAAACCTAACAAACGGGTCTAAAATTTTAGTTAAACCCGACTTATGAACACCTCTATTTATAGCCTCACTAATATACAATTGCTTGCACCAACTTCTAGATAACTTACTGGTGAATGAAACACTCCACTAAAGCTTAAGATATCAAAAATTAAACTACCCTAAAAATGTTCTCAAAATGAATTGAATAAAGCTCTTAAAAACCATTGCCCACGGCAGTACATGTGACATTTAAACTTAGATAATATCATCCTTTTAGCTTGTATTTTAAACTTGGTTAATTAATATTTGTGGCTTAAAAGTTTGCACTCGTATCTATAATTTTTGTATTACTTTGATATTTAAATTTTCTAATCATGTATCACTTTATCAGTTTATTCTAATGACAAGGTATGCCACTCAAATTTGTATTTTTCTTTTGAATAAATTAGAAAATAGAAAAATAATAAGAAATAAAAGAAAATCTCAAAATTAAAAAAAATAAAACTATTAAAATGTTCCAAAATTTTAAAATATATAAAATAAAAAAAACAAAAAAATCCAAAAAATAACAAAAATCATAAAAATCTCAAAAAAATTTGAAAAATAAAAAATATATAGAAAATTTCCAAAAATTAAAATATATATGTCTTTTTAATATATACTTTCTTTTAAATAAATAATAAAAAAGAAAATTAAAGTTAATAAAAATTTCTGAAATTATAAAAAATTAATAATATAAAAAATGTACTTAATAACAAGATAAATTTGTGTTTTTAATGTATTTATTTTTGCTAATTATCAAATAAGATGCTACTAAACTTGAGTTTTTCATATCACGAATGAAGTTAGTGTGCTGAAATTCAAATTCATACCCAAAGGGGCTAAATTGAAACAAAAAGCAAAGAAGGGGCTAGATTGAAAGATTGAAGATTTGGAGTTGGCTGGATTAATATTGAAGATTTGAAATTTGCTAGATAAAGATCAAATTATTTTTATATTCTTAAAATTCTATAATTAGTTTAAAGTTGATCTTTAGCTTAAATTTAATTTTTAAAATTTTGATTTATCTAGTAATAATGTTTAACGAAAATTTAACTAAATTTTAGCACTACAAGTGTGTATAAATACCTAGGCAGACTTGGCTTTTGGCGTTAAAAAAATTCTTTTCTTTTTCTTTTCATTTCCTGCGTCAGTACTTCATTCTTCCATTTTATTTTCTTTCTCTTACTTTCAACATTTTGGCTTATTTGTCTTCCAAGCCCTTTTCTCTTTCCACTTTTCACAATTTCCATTAAAAGCCACTTTCATTCACCATTTAAAATGATTTATTTCATGTTTAACTAAGTCCCTTTTAGCCTTAGTCCGGTTTATCACTCCGACAAAGTAATCGTGAGATATGAACTCACACTAAATACTTTGCAATTTAGTATTCATTATCTATATGATATATGAGATAGTATAAATTCGTCTCTTAAAGTTTATTCGATTTCAACTCAAAAAGCGCGCGTTTGGTTGGAATCGGTTGGCGTACAGTTGGGAAGTTGAGTCGGCCGTGTTGTATTCAAAATCTCGCAAACAAATCGGCGTGTTCAGGTGAGAAAAGCTAGTTGGATTCCGTCAAGGAAGATAGTGATCGAATTTAAACGACCTACACGGTTGAGGCCGTTGATTCGAGTTGGGCTTTTCAGATCGCAAGGTTATCGAAGTCTTAAATTATGGGTACGTGTCACGTGGTTTGAAATTCAACAATGGTCGATTTGCAAGTCGTATCGAAATTGACTACAAGAGAAAAAGTTGGTGGTTTGAGGCATCCTCGATCGCTATAACCAACTTATCAGTTGGAATGAAAAGTCTTTTTTCAAGGATTGGTTCAAGTTCGGGGTGTACCGAGGTTAAGGCTGAGATTTAAAATATTTTATTTGCTTAAATTTATTTTTGCAATTTCGAATCTGTTTTCATTTTATTACATTACATATTTATTTATTTTATTTTCTTGATCAACTTAAACCCCTCTTTTATTTTTTAAACTAAGATACGGATCGTGGGCACAACTGTACCACGACAACAATTTTGGTCACGAGAAAAAGGCGAAATTGGATAACCAATCCTATGGATTCTACCCAACTACTCTATACTGCTATCTAGTGTTATTTGTCATAGAAATTTATATTTGATGGTTTTGACGCCCATCAATACTTTTATTTTTAAATATATAATATACAAAAAATTGTACAAAATTTAAAAAAAAAAGAGAAGAGAATATGTACATTAAAATATTTATGCACAATATATATATATATATATATATATATATATATAAAAGTAAAATTGTTCTTTTCATGGCCACAAACTATTTTTCTTATTTTTTGGTTTTTTTAAATTTTTCCTGGCTAAAATTTTTTGAAAAATCAAGCTTGTATGAACACATAAAAGGAGAAACTTGAAATTCATTAAAATGGATGCTGATCTATCAAATTGAGTTCAAATACCTTCTATTTAGTTCAAAATATGTTAGAAATCAATCAAAAACAATAGGTTTACCCATTATTTCAGATTTCACCATTGTTCAACCAAGATTTGATTAAAAACTTTAAATCTTAAAAACTCTCAACACACTCTATTAAATTCCAAATTAGAAAAACAAAATCTTAATTTAATCATGATAAGTTAAGACATTACCTCAATTTTTATATGCCAAATACATCATCAAAATTTTACAATTTAAAATGAAATTATTAAACTAGAAGCTATAATATCTCTTATTAATTTCATCTCAAAACCACTTGAACACATCCTGTAAAACAAGAAAAGAAATGGAGATCATAACTTGCCTGTGAGTCAAAGCCTTGCAAGTTAATAATATTCCCCGTCATAAAATATGAAGAAAGTGAAGGGTAAGGATGATTTCTGTTTCCCGCAATTCATAACCTTTTTTGCTACAAGTTAGTTAGAAACTATCCAGAGAGGTATGCAATAAAGACAGAGCAATAAATAATTTGTCCCACATCATGCAAAAGCAATCTTGGATGCAAGCACATCAATTTTCAGATTTCTATCTCCCAAACCAAAAGGAAATAATCGAGTGATATAGGTTTCGGGAACTAGAAATTTCAAGAAATGAACTCAACATGGCTATGACGTGTTCCAAAAGTTTTGATCAGATTCAGTCTCATCTTATGCCTTGACTGTAGTCTCACCACACCTCTCCCAACCATGGCCTCCAGTAAATGCCATCTTACACAAAGAAGGACAAGTTATTAAGTGCAGTACCAATTAAACAACACATCTGTCTAGATTTGTTTTTTACTTTTTAACACCATATACAATTCCTACTTTTTTTGCTCACCAGTCCTCTTACTTTATCTACACATCACTCATGTTGAGCTCCAAGTTAAAATACTCAACAAGAAAGGAAAAGTCTGCAGTTAGGAGAAACCATAGGACCAAATCATTCACCTACTTCCTCAATCCTCACTAAAACTGACTCACGAGAGAAATAGGTAAATTTTGAATGCATAAAATGGATAAACCATCATGAAACAATCTACAAATTGATATGAATATATGATACAAAAAGTTAAGTAGGAAAATTGTAATGAAATTACGCAAAACAAATTCATACTATAAGTACAAAAGAGTAGTCTACTAAAAACGATTTAGAATATCAATTGAATTATTCAGAAATTGAGGTAACTCAAACTGTGCAACACGGACTTTTTTTACAGTCATAGTTTGATAAAAAAAATTAGACACAATGGCAATGAAAGTGATACAGGTCTATCATCTTCTATTCATGAACAATCTCTGGTAAAATATAAACAGTCCTTTTAGATTACAAGTTCAACAAATATTATGTCACCAATAGCTTTAGCATTCAATCTGAATCATTAAGGTTATTTTGTGGGAAATTTATGCACCTCTCAAAATTGCATCTCATATCTTAAATTCCAGTACAATGAAGCATGAGCCAACTCATGCTACCTCTTAGAGCAGGTGCAACAGATTCCAGACATACAAGCAGATTCTTCTCACCATGCATCTTTACAAGATTTAGTAAGCATTGCACCTAAATTGGAGGATATGCAACAGCACTTCTCAGTCAATCTCATCACTCAATTACCATCCCTAGCACTTGAAACTTTTTCTTTTTTTTTTTTACCTTTATTTTAACTCTGACCAAAACATTGCTTGTACACACTATTATCCATATATATAAAATAGTCAAAATAAGAAACAAAATGGACAATAAAAAATAAGTTGCGAGACAAGTGGGTTCACCGTTCAAAGCCGTCTGGATGGCCATATATCCCATCTCAGTTGAAAAAGATGAAAAATATAAAGGTTGAATAAAAGTAACTCCAGTGCCACGGAAAAGAAAAAAAAATGGGTGTAGAGAAGAAGCTCACCGGTGATAACTTTGGGGTTTTCCCAATTTGTACTTTTCAACTTCCTGTTAACAATGGAAACTTAACCTTCATTGAAATGTAACACCTTTCACCTATATTTAACGCAGGAATAGGGTTCTGAGTATTACTGGACTTATAACACATATAATCGTACTTTTTATGCATTCAATCAATTCATATAATCATCATTCAATCTCAATCAATTTGTCTCTTATAATAGCCTCACGAGGCCTTAAACATGCTTTAAGAGCGGTTAGGGACTAAACCTATAACTTATAAAACTTTCATGAAACTTTGAAAATTTCTCATCTGAGGCACACGCCTTGGTGTGGCTGTGTGTGAGACATGCAGTGTCACCACCGTGTGAAAACAGGGGATACATACTGACTTGGGTCACACGGCCAACCACACACGTGTGTGTCTAACTTGCTTGCCCTTGAAGTGGCCACACACGCTTTCTGTGTGCCAGTACATTGCTAGTAGTGCAAAAGCTATAAGGTATCTTGACTTATGCAACATGGCCACGTCACATGCTCGTGTGCTAGGCGTGTGCCAATTAGGGGTATCTTGACTTGTACCATCGCGTTCAATCTGCACTCGTGTGTGAGACTGCAGTGAGACATCTTGACTTCATTTTAATATCAACACCGGGGACACATGGTAGTGTAACATGACTGTGTGTCGTGCATGCAAACAAACCACACTTGTGTCTGTACTGTGTGGACAAAAAGAGGCTATTTGCAAAGCCATTTTGCCACCCTATTTATACATGCATGCACAAGCATAAATTGCAAAATTTTATAACCCAATAGGCAGCCAATCCACAACATTTAATACACATTTTATACCAATTCGACATAGTATCCAAATACCTAATTAATATCATGCATTTTCCATTCATATGCCTAATACATATCAAAACAACATTTGTATATTTTCATTCCATCTACTACTTGCCAAAACATACCATATTTGAACACTTATACACAACCAAAACATTACACCAAGTTAGGCCAATTCACATGGCTTTAACTTATACCACAACATGTACCAAAATCACTATCTCAAGTAACCATAACTATCATCTTTATAACTAGCGTATACATGCTATATTTACAAATATTCAAGAGTTCAAAAGTACCAAACATCAATTGGACGATTGTGATGCGTAACTCGACTTTATCCGGATTGAGCGAGCTATCAAACCTCTATATAACACGAAAAAAGAAACAAAGTAAGCTTTTAATCTTAATAAGCTCATATAATTCGTAATTTAACTTACCATTTAAATATAATCAAACAATTAAACAAAGTATATCAAATTCACTTGCCAAATGCCTATACACAAGCATTCATCAACAAGTTAGTCGTATTAGTGCATATAATCATCCATTATCTCAATTTAATACTCAATACATTGTATCATATCAAATTCATATATCATGTACATCATTTGTAACATTTCACTCTCAATCATATAAATAGTAAATCATTCGATATGATAACTCATCCATTTAAACAATATTTCGTCCATATAATGATAATTCATCCGTATAATGGATATTTTATTCACATAACCAATAACAATATTTAATCCCGTTGAGCCTATTTAAATATCGAGGATACTCGGATGATATAGATAACATATAAATCAATAATCCATCAATTCATTATCATTTACGCTCTTCGAGATATGATCAATAAGCTCCTCCGGAACGGTGATGGACGATGCTATCTATTGAAATTTGAAGCTCGATTTCGGCGAATGAAAGCGAAGCTCTTACGAGCTCATACATCGATAGCTCATACGAGCATGGGAGAGTCTGCAACACCTCAACCTAAAGCAGTAACCTAGTAACATGTCATTCATATCCTACGTAATTCCTACGGTTCAAAGCGGGACTCGAATAGTGATCAAACTACATCAATAAGGCATTTGAATTTCAAATAGATTATTTACTCAATTACATACATTCATTTCAAATAATTACAAGCATTTAAAAGTTCAATTCTAATCATACGAAATTACCTCGAGTTGTTAGGATAGAAATATCGGCTAATCGTCAACCTTTCCTTTTCCCGATCTAATCCCGATATCGACTTATCTTGATATATATATATATATATATATATATTATTAAAATCAGCTTATTTAATCAACTAATTATTCAATTTAGTCCGGACACATTATGGCTATTTTACACATTTTCCTTAAACTTTTGCATTTTACAATTTAGTCCTTATCACATAAAATTGCAAATTCATGCAATTTAGTATAACCCATGCTTATCCGAATTTTAATGGAGTCCCTAGCAGCCCATATCTTTGTTTAATCACACTTTTACCCACATAATTTTACATTTTCACAAATAAATCTTTTTGACATTTTTGTCAAAATCACTTACTAAAACTAGTAAATCTATGAATAAACCTTCATAATCTATCATTAATATCATCAAATTACTCAAGCATTCAACAATGGCAACATGATAAATCTTTAACAGTTTCAAAATCTAAGGTACAGGCTAGCTAGATTACGAAGCAACGATCTCAAAAACATAAAAATCATTAAAAACGGATTGAAAAATGGACTTACAAGCAAGATTGAACTATGGCCGAATGCTAGGTGTTCTATAATGGCTTTCCTTTCTTCAAAATCAGTTGAGAAAGATGAACATGCATGTTTTATTTTATTTTCTTTACTTAATAACTTTTAATTAGAAATTACAATATTAACCTTACTAATAAAACATTAAAATCACATAATTGTTGTCCAAAATTGTCCACTCATGGTACCATTGGTCTAATTACCACTTAAGGACCTTAAATTTAATGTTCTATAGCTATTTGACACTTTTAACTAATAGAAGACAAGTTTTACGCTTTACGCGATTTAGTCTTTTTTACCAAATTAAGCATTCAAGCAAGTAAAATTTATTTCTGAAACTTTCACACAATAATTCTATCATGTTGTAAACTTTAATAAAATAATAAATATATATTTTAACTTGATTTGTGGTTCCTAAACTATTGTTCCGATTTGATTAAAAACGGGCTATTATAGGAAAAATAATATGGCTAATATTCACTATTAGTCAGATGATCTCATAAGAAACCAACAAAAACACCTCCAACGGCACAACACAAAGAAGATAAAAACAAGTGATAGTTGTGTTCCGAATTCGAAAACATGGCAAACACGAGATATCTCAAAAGGTAAGTCTTGATGACGCTCTTGATATTCTTTCATGCTTATCAAACTAAATGTCAACAAATTAAAATGAGAAGATAGGATTAGAGGAGTAGAGAGAGAGAGAGAGAGAGAGAGAGAGAGAGAGAGAGAGAGAATACTAACCTTGAAGAAAATGGAAGAAAATAAAGAGAACCAAAGAGATTCTGGAAGAAAAAATGAAGAAGAAATTGTCCCTATACCATGAAAATTGAGGATAAATAAGTAATTAGTCACCAAAAGCACTTTTGGCTTAAAAAAAGCTAATAGCTTTTTCTACGGAGGAAAAACACGTTTTAAAAGTTAAAAAAAAAAAGCATTGAAATGGTGTTTGTTCAGCGGTCCTTTAAAGCCAAAAGTGTTTTTGAGTGAAAAGCACTTTTGGAAGCACAAATAAGCGAGGCCTAGGATTGTTCTTTTCCCCATAGATCCTTTCTCCATAAGATGTTCTTTAGTTAGGTTCCCATAGCCCACTCCACCTCCATCTATCAAAGAGCATAAACGGAACATTTCTTACCATGTGAGTAAAATCTCTTTTTTTTACACATCTATTACCAACAAATGAGCTAAGCGATTAGCCAATCTATATACATGTCTAAAAATGGTACTCGATATCTGGTTTTATCCTCTAAATATATTTGATGTATGCATTGATTTACGATTTATCAACTTGATCTATCGACATTTCTTAATAACCGACATTTCTTAATAACTAACATTGAATCTCTTTCTATTGTCACCATTTGTCAAATCCATGTCCACCCTCATTTGTCTGCCATCAAACATGTGAGGGCTTACATTGCAAAAGCCGACCCAACCCCGGTATGCGATCTTGTTTTCAAGAACAAGACCTTCCTCACAGTGTCTCTCATTACAATCCTCAGAAATGAAAGTCATACGCGACATCGAAATTTACCTTAGAACCCACCTTAATTAGGGGCTTTATTCCTTTGTACTACGCAAAAGGTCGAGTTTTGCCTCAATCCTATCTAACTCTTATATATATATTGAAATGAAAAGTATCTCACCGCTGATTGAACCATCATTTATGAACTCTTTTGTTTACGTCAAACCACAGGCCCATTGAGCGTAGCAAAACAATCACATTTGGGGTACAGACCTCCTCAAAGACTTAGGTAACCAATTTAGAACAACCTAAATCCAATCTGGACGACACATAATCAAAATTTAACATCTTCTATACTTCAATCGATCATGGGAAAATTCAAGAGCATGCCATATAATCTCAACATGTAACGCCGTTTTCTTTAAATTCAACTTTTGTAATTTTGAAATGTAGGAGTGCCTGCTTCAGTGGTTATGCGTTCTGGGTGTGTGTGGGAGGTCCCAAGTTCAAGTCTCAACTTAGGTAAATTTTGGTATTTTTTTTAATTAAGCCCTATCTCTGGTTAATAAGCTTATAAATTAAAGTGTGTAAGTAATTAACAGAATAGACCCGCTGGTCTGGTGGTTAAGTGGAGTGTTGGAAGTGTGGGTGGCCCTGTGTTTGAATCTCGACGTGAGCATTATTTTTGGCTATCACGCCTAAAGAGTTTGTGTTTGATTGAAAATCGGCGATGAAGAGATTTGAAGAGATGATAGTGGGAATATCAAAAATACATTCAATTTTCCCTCCTAAACAAAAACAAAATTTACGCATTCTCCTTTTTCCCAAATTTCTCTGTCGTTTTCCTTTCTTTTCCCTAGCTTCTTCTTGTTTTTTCCCTTTACCCATCGGCACCGCACATCCACCGTGGTTAGTATGTATTGGTAAGTCAAGAGGTGCGTTATGATTCGCTTTGGGTATAGTAATGGAGTATTAAAGGTTTACTTTTTCGATTAGGGACAATCAAGGAACCGTAGGCGCTTTTCGGGGTTTTAGTAGTGGGAAACTAGTGTCGTTCATTAAAGGCAAGGTTGTCGATAAGTTTCGAAATTTCCTATCATAACAACTTGGATTAAATGACCAAATTGGGTTTTCAATTGTCGAATATAGGTGTTGGAGTGCTCGGGGGTGGTTACGTGTTAAAATTGAACAGTGTCTCACTGAAAACTCAAAAATGAGGTTGAAAGGCTGAAAACCTCCATCGACACCACAGGTGTGTGGTCACACATGTGGTAGGTAAGTGTGCAAGTATCAAGTCTTGCACCGCTACAGTATGATCGACGAACCGGTCATCGCTTACTATGTGTGACACACAGGCTCGACCAATTAGGTTGTGTGGGCCACAGGTGAACCACATGGGCGTGTGAGATTACAAGGCCAAGGCCAATTTGGGTCGTGTGGGCCCTGCAGGTGTGTGGGCCCATGGGCAAAGCTACGTGAGTATATGAGCCCGTTTTTTGAAAAACTCTGTAAGGTTGCTCGTGTCGCCCAAGTCAGCTGTGGACCTCTGTAAGGTCAATAAGCAATACTTAGACCCTAAATAAATGATCATGCATCGATTTACATCTTAAGCATGTATTTGATGTGAATATATATGTATATATATATGAGTTTTAATTGCATAATAGCATGGCATTCTTGTATGTTGCATTGCATTAGGGTGGGTTGATTATGATTGGAGGAAGTATCTAAAAGGCTCTTAAGCTTGTTATTTGGCTCATTTGCAAATTTACGATTATGTCGCATTCGATTACAACATGGTGTGTAGGGTTGGGTGGGTTGATTTTATCCGCACATGGTGTGTAAGGTTGACGGAGTTGGTGTGTAGAGGTGGTGGGTAGGACTACATTATCCGCATATTACATGCGAAATGAGTCGAGACCTCAGTATTATGTTTAATTTTGTATCTAAGTGGTCTAAAGTCTACATCGTTTAGTAATGGGCTCGGACAACTGTGAAAATTACGTCATTAATTGATGTCACCATGTGTATGTTTTCTGTGGGTTTATTCACGAGTTTGCAAAACTCACCCTTTTATGTTTAATCTATTTAGGTAACCCCCAGTAGATGGATGGTGCGGTGGAAGACTGATTGTGACCACGATTACGGACACTTATTTATGGTTTATTTTAATTATGATTGTAATGAGATCGAATTTGACCCTAATTGGAGCAGTGGTTTGGGACCACGAATCCAGTCCGAGAAATATTTAAATACTATATTTCGTGTTTATTACAAGTGAATTAATGTCGTGAAAGTTTAGTAGAAAAATTCAATCGTTTGTGTTCAATTTAACAAAAATACTAAATCGTAAAGCGTAAAAGTTGCATCTATAGTGAAAAGTACCTATTTGATGATGGCTTTTTAAAGTGGGGCATTAAAAGGAAATTAGCCCATTTTAAGTTAGTGGGTGGCATTTGTCATAACTAACCTTAGGATATATGTTAAGAAATTATATGTTAAAAGGTTAAATAGGTAATTAGTTAAATAACTTATTATATGTTAAAATAACATAAAACAAAGCCATCATCTTTTCACTTTTCATAGCGAATATTGAAGGAAGAAATAAGCTTTGGAGTTCTTTGATTTTGGCACTTCTATGCTAAAATTCAAGGTTAGTTTGATTTAGATTTTTGTTAATTTTACGTTTTTGAGATCGTTACTTGATCGCAGGTGACCCATGTTAGAATTTTTAGATTTGAGCATGTTTAATATTGGCTATGGTTAAATGTTGATGTTTTATGATGTTTGATGGAAAAATATTAAAGTTATGTTAGAAATCTACAAGTTTTGAAATGAAAATTTTAGTAATTTTGAATGATTTGGGCTAAATTGCAAAAAATAAAAATTTAGAGGGACTTATTTGCAAAATAATAAAAGAAATGAACTTGTATAGTCCCTAGGAGTATTCAGCCCTTAAGTGTTATTGTGAAATTTGGTATATTTTGTGTTTTATGCAAATAGGACTAAATGGTAAAAATGTGAAATATTGGGGGTAAAATGGTAAATTGTCCATTGATGTGTTTTGGGATTAAATTGAAATGAAATCTACTTGAATGAGGTTATTTTTTATATGTTTAGATCAAGAACAAAGAAAATCGAATTTGAATCGGGAAAAGACGAAGGTTTCGGAATAGCCGGTTTAAGTCATCCGTTGTTAATCGAGGTAAGTTCTTAAGTTTAAGTACATGTAAGAAATAATTATGAATATGTTAAATGATATTATTTGATTTAATTGAGTATTGAAATAGATGATAGCCGAATGTTAAGGTCCGAGATTGGACTAAATATGTTTTGAATTTGAAATGAAAACTAGTACTTGTGATATGATAAGTGATTGTCGTTTATGTACATAAATTGGTAATAATGTAAATGTTAAGATGGGGATTTGATGAATCGTTGATATGTTATTGGGCTTTTAGCCTAGCGAATACGTGTTGGTGTGTTATTAGCTTATCTAGCGGATAACTAACGAAACAATCAGGCTTATTAATCTTAATCTGCGGTGATTAACCGGACCTTGAGTCCAAGAGGCTAGTGCGATGAATGTGATTTGAGCTCGAGTATATGATAACCGAGATACAAACATATCAAGAATTTTCAGCTTTGAAACATGAAATGTATTAATTGACGGAGAGGTAAGTATTCGATTCATGTTACTCAAGAAAATAACGAACTAGTATGTGAGGAAGTGAATGTCTTATACATTGATTATGATAGATGTGTGTATATACATATATATACATGTTATATTGTGTGGTAATTGATTCTTAGAATTTTGAATGGATTAAGTGTATTGAATAAGCATATGTTATTTACATATGTCTATGATGTACTTGGTGATTGGTGTGTATGAGTAAGAAAGATTAAGTTTGTATGTCAAATGCCTCAATAACATTCGGTTACCTTGGCTTTATAGGTATAATTACATATTACATATGTCCGAATTGGTGATAGAAGTTGTTAACTTAAGTGGTTGGATATATGTTATATTTACGTATATGTTTTCTTAAGACTTACTAAGCTAGCAAGCTTACCGTGTGTATGTACTTGTCTACCTTTGTTTTATAGATCTACGATCCAAGCTACGGACTCGAAGGATCATCCAAGAAGTCAATTGCACTATCAAACCTTTTGGTATACCAAACTTAGTTTAAGTCGAAAGGCATGTATAAGTTAGACTAAAGTGTTAAACTATGAGATTTTGGCATTGTTTATAACTATATTATAGCCTTATGAAAAAGGCTTAGTTCCTTTGGATAAATTTTTGTCTTTGTCGATAATGGTTTGCATGATAATACTATAGATGTATGATTTTGTTCATGGCTTTGTTCATGTTTGGTGGGAAGTCGAATGGCTTATGCGTATATACATATATAGTGTGGTGATTGACAAAATGTTTAGCCAATAAGGTGAAGAAATAGATGTTTATAGGTTAAAGCATGTAATATATTAATTTGGTGATATGAATGATATGAAATTTAATGTATGTGTTATTAATATAGAATTAGGTAATATGGTCAAGTTGATTTCATGATATATTCGGCAATATTGTATTGTATGTAGGTTCAATGAGGTTTAGGTCAATGAATAGTGAATTGAATGTGGTTGAAACTATTTATACTTGGCAGGGCAAAATAATATGGATTCACGCATATTCCTTTTGGTTAACTTAAAGTCTTACATTTTAATATAATTACTTGCATTATCATACTTATTGTTGTTTGAATTGGTTATGGTGTATAACATATATGGAAGGTGCTCATTTGGTATGTATATATATATATATATATATAGGTTATATGTTGGTTTTAGAAATTTGGACTTGGCTTGTTATAAGTGAATTTGGCTTTGTAATATTAACATGTTGTATGAAATTGATTATTAAATGGTATAATGGTTTGGTTGGTCTAATATGCATATGTAATATAATAATATGAATGAAAATCACTTATATCATATGAGTTTTTATTTATATCGATATATGTTATTAAATGACATAAGTTGGGACATGGTTTAAATGTATATATGACATGAAGGCTTAAGTTATGTGATTGGACATTTGTAAAGTTTTAATATAGTAATGATCGCATTGCTTGTGTTTGATATCAATTAAATGTCTATTTGGAAGTGAGTTTAGTTCGGTAATGCCTTATAACCCTAATCGTCACGATAAACACGGGTTAAGGGTGTTACATTGATTTGGTTACATTTAGGTAAATTTTATGTTATAAGGCCATTCGGATTTTGTTTAAAACTTGGGTATTATTGTTTTATAAAGCGCTAGCGAGGACAAAACGTAAGTTTTCAAAATAAACAAAGGTTTTATCAAAATAAATGCGACCTTGCAAAACGTTTTAAAAGCTTCCATAACGTATAAAGTTTTGAAAATGGATAACGAACAAATACACGACACGTTTTAACGATAACCAAGATACCTAAAAATGGTTTTAACGCGATTCTGATTTCTAAAAACACTATCATGTAACATCGTTGATTATACCATAACGTATAGGTCGGGTTTGGTGTGTTACACAATAACATACTCACATCCGAGACAAGCGTTATTATTTACCCATCTTTTAAAATACAAATTAGCAAATGTAAGGATAAAATTCCACGAGATTCTCCACATATTGATTTTTATTTTTGAAGGCAATTTCAAATTCCACAAATAATCAATAACAATTTTAATCTAATTAATAAAATACAAATAATATTATTTAAAAATAATACAAGTGCTTGTGAGTCGGATTAGGTTCAAGTCGGGCTTAGGCATAAATATTAACATTCTAAGCTTAGCTCGACTTAAAATATGTTTAAAATTTTCTTTAACCTTGTCCATATTTGTAATAATTAACTCAAGCCTATTTTGGTTAACTCATAGTTTTTAAAATTAAAATTTTATATTTATATTATTTTTAATTTAATATGTAATAATTATATTTTTATTTATTAAAATTTTACATATAATTATTATAACATTTGTTTTAAAGTTTATATTATATAAATTTAATTTTGTAGTATAAATTAAATAATATATAAAATAACATAATATAAAAATTACAAACTTTAAAATAGATTAGATTGAGCTCAAGCTTTGAATGTTCAAGTTTAAGCTGAGCTCATATTTTAAATAAGTTTAATTTTTTGACCTAGCTTTATTTTTGGACATAATATTTTTACAAAGATTAAAGCTTTCAAACTTAGATAGATAACCTGAACATGACTAGGAAATGATGTAAATGTATAGACTCAACTAGAAAAAATTGACTCAAATTATACTCTTTTATAATCTAAATTACTATAATTGTATTACGATTTTTAGTTCAAGGGCTTGGTCCCATCTCCAGTGCAGGTTAGTGTTATTGCCACTTCCATCTCTTCAACAGTTGATTGATTGAAGGTAAAGAGAAATGTAACATTAGTAAGGAATCAAAGGGTCGTTTAAGAGTATTTTTGTTACATTTGTCTGAATACAGCCTGCCATTGGGTTGAAAGTATCGGTATAGTTGGGGTTTTGGGTTGATTGTAAGTTTTCTCCAAATCTAGTTGTGAGTGGATGCCTCAATTGGTTTGTTTTAGGTTTAGTCTCCCCATGCTTTACTTATCTGAAAAGTCGACATATCTTGCTGTAATGCAATGCCAGGTGCCACTACTTTCTCACATCTACAATCTCCTAATTATATGACACATTCGTTTAAAGGATATCATTTTGATATTTTCTATTTTTTGCTTTCTTTAAAAATCGAATAAACTAAAATTATAAAGATTTTCATTTGCTTTCTTTAGTGCTTCAATTCTTTCCTTATTCTTTATATTTTTCCTTGCGTCACCGTCTTTATCTTACTGAAATATAACCCTCATCGCAGCCCAAAGCCACCACCTAAGTTTGCCACCCCAAAACCTCCTCGTTATCTCCCATAGCTTAGATTTTCAAGAACCGAACTAAAACTTTTGGAAACCCCAAATACAAAATCTCGATCAATTATTTCTTTTTAGCTTCACTAGTATAAAAGATAGTGCAAAAATTGCTCAGAAGTCTCAACCTTTACCAGCTACAAACACTTACCAAAATTCTGTGCAATTTTATAAAATAATTTATTATTAAATAACATATTAAATATTTAAGCATTATACTCCTAGAAAATTAAGCAATTAAAAGATTATTTCATCATCATTTCAATCTATCTGTGATTTTGTTACTACATGCACGCCTTTCTTCAAATGTTTGAAAATAAAACCATATATAAAACACAATTCAGATGCTTACGGGAAGAACTAAAATTTGGCACCAGAAATTTCAGAATAGATAAAGAAAGCCATGGCAACAGTTAATAAGCTTGCAAATAAATAAAAAAAAAAAAACCAAAACCCCACCGAACAGAAAACTTCTAAAAAGAAGATTTTAGTTCCCTCAGATCAGAATGAATCCAAAAGATATTTTAATCACTGGATTATCAGCATTAGCATGGCTTAAAAGTTATCATAGGGAACATTTTTAACACCAACACACACATAAATATTAAAAATGAAAAATAGAGGAAAATTTCAAACTAAAAAAGAGGGCTCAGATAAATGTTGGATTATGATTCAATTCCCAGACCTTTTCAAAAGGTCTCATAGAGCTGGGATTAGACATTCATCATCATCGACGACATATTTGATAAAAAAAAAAAAAAAACTGGATAACCAAAATACAAAACAAACAATCAAAACAATTCTTTTTTCCTCTTTGAAGAAAATTCATAACACCAGAAAAATAGATAGAAAAGATGAACAAGAGAAGGCGGCGACTATCGATTGAGAGAGCGAGATATTTAAAGGGGAAGAAATGAGAAGGTATAGGGTTTAATTTTAGGTATTTTGACAAATTTAACCTTTATCATCTTCTATCAATAGAAGAGATGAACAAGATATGGCGGCGGCCAACGGTTAAGATAGCCAGATATTTAAAGGGAAAGAAATGAGAAGGTATAGGGTTTAATACTAGGGGTAATGACATTTTTTATTAATTTGATATTTATTTATTTTTAATTGAATTTGATTCTCAAATTTTTAAAGAAAAGTTAAATTTAATTACCAATTTTTCAAAAATAGTGAAGTATTTTTAATGAAAATATTGACTAGCTTTAAATTTTAAATATAACAGTTAATTTATGTGTACTTAATATTTTTTTAAATTTTGTGAACTTTTAAATTTTTTAAATTATTTTTGATGTGTATATAAGAAAAATAGTTATATGTTAATATATTACACATGTATTATCACACTAATATCATTAAAATTTTAATTTTAGTTAAAATTTTATTAAAAACTAGTTCAAAAATAATAAAATTGAAATTCTAAAAAGTTAAAATCTTTTATTTTAATGATAGTTCTAGCCAATTATTGGAGGCCCAAAGGCTATAATGGTTTTGAGTAAATAAAGGGGTCCAATAGCCGGATCTATATTCTATTTTATGGTAGATAGAGTTTATAAATGATAGATTTGATCATGGGTTGAGTTATTCAATTCGACTTAAATGTTTGTTTAAAAAGTGGGGAGTTCGGGTAAAAGTTTAGGTTTGAAAGATGAGTTTGGATAAAAATGAGATTCGCTTTTAAAGCAGGTTAGACCTCGAGATACAAATTTTTTCTCGGGCCCGACCGACCAACCAATTTGTAATACTTATTTTTTAATATTATTTTTAATTTTCATGCTAATTTACTAATACTAATTTTTTAATAGTTAATTGATTGATTTATGAATATTTTTTAATACTGATTTTTAATATCATTTTTGTAATTTTATAAATGAAGTTAATAAATATTAATATTAATATTTTTTATTTAAATAAAGTATAAAACTACTTAAATTTAATATACAAAATATAATTATTTGTAATTTGTTTAAAATACTGTTTATATAGATTTTTAATTGAAGACAAATATATAAATAAAAATAAAAATAAAAAGATTGAAACCAAAAAAATTGAGATTTTTTAAACTGTTTGAGATTCCTTATAATATTTTACCATAAAGAAACTAATTAAATGTGGTCTGAAATAGCATTAGTTAAAATTAGGGCCAGAACCATCATCAACTATCAAAAGTTGAGGCAGAGGAGTCATATGGCAAATCAAACCCATCCATTTTCAAGCCTGAAACAGCAGAAAACCCGGATCCTGGATTTCCATTGGCACGAGGGCTGCGAATATCACCCACCTGTTCCCCTAAAAACATCCTGCGGCACGTTGATTGTAGCAAAAACATGTTCCATGAAATTAAATTTTCTTTTAATGATAAATCAGTATTGTAACTGAAACAAACAGTAATCAACTACAATGGAAGATATATTGCATGAATAACGCACAGGTTGATTGGAAAGAAAGAAAGAAAGAAAGACTCCTTATGAACAGCATTCCTCGACGTTATTGCTGTCACATATGATTGGTGGCTGTCTGTTGCTTTGGCCTAAGCTCAATCCCCTCCACAACTAGCCCTCCTTTAAGGTGCGTTCCTGTGACTTCTTTTAGTGACATCTTTACTTCTAAATCATCACCTCCATTATTATAAAAACTTCCCAATTCAATCTCAATCCATCCATCTTCACGTTTGGAAGCAACCCTTTCTTCCATTGTCCCTCTAAAGGCCATTGATCTTAGAACTAATTCCATCCGGTTCGAATACCAGAGTGTTTCTAAACATTGTTTCTTACTTTCGTATTGCCGTAGATAAACATTCCCTTCTGATTTCACATTTCCAATTTCCACTGTTACTTTTGATGGCAAAAAATCTAACCCATATGCACGATCCACAAATTTCACAATAACATAACACTCGTAGGTTGTTTTTGGAGACAGCATACCAGAATTGATCTTGCCTTCGATTTCCAACCACCATATGGTTCGAAGTTCTACTGCTTCAAGAAACCTGGGAACCAAAAAGTAGTTTAAACAGTTGGGACAATAAAAGGAAGAGGTTTAAGATAAAAGAAATTGAATAAATGTGAGAGACCTTGATGTTGGGAAAGGTTTCCAGGACCAGAAGAGAGGGCTGTCGGCCCATGCTATGTTCAACTCCCTTGCACTCAACATATATTGCTTTTTACCTGTTGTCTTCTCTAATGAAAACGTCTGTCGAATATTGCAAAATTATATCTCTCTCATGGATTGCCAAGTTTTCATGGTGTTATTGAGCAATAGCCATCCAAGTTGAGAAATCATGGATCTCTCATTTGACCTGGCTATTGGAAGGGGGGCAGTTTACCAGGGTCATGTTTTGCATCCACAGGCGGGTGGAACAAATATGAATTTTTACATTGAAGAACTCATATTTGATCCACCACCTGTCAACAGAAAACAACCTTGGTCAAACTGTTTTTGTTTTGTTTTTTGCATTAATTCCTCCAAACTCAGAATTTATGAATTAAAAAGCAGATTGCATATTTGCATTTGCTGACACCTGCTTTCTATGGATCAATGATAGCTCTCCATTGATACATGAATGAATGGTGTGAGCAGACATACAGTAAGCCTTCATATACTTTTTCAGAAGGTGGTAAATAGTTTTTAAAAAAAAATCTTAATGAAGTAACTACTGCAGGAAACTAGTGAATAATGTCGCATTAACTTGTTAGTTTTGAAAAAAAAAAAAAAAAACCCTGAAATTAAAATTGCTTTACCTTAAGGCCTCCATCAATTAGTTGTGGGTTACATAACCTGAAGAACAAGTGTTTTTGGAGGAGAAAATTAAAGGATGGCGTAGCCTGGTGAGAATTTGTTGATAATCTGGTGGCAGGAATTTTCCCAAACATTGTCGGAATTAGCTGAAGTCCGAATGGAGGAAGAAACAAGCGAGATTCGACAGGCATCAATGGGAGATGTGAGGGAAAGAATATGTGCAAAGCAATCATCAGGTAAAAGATCTAAATTCATGATTCAAAAGCAAGAAGAAAGGTAAGAGATTTGAGGGGATGGATGTTTGTATATATGCGATATAGTGAATGACTGAAATGTATCGTTAATATGACAACATTTTATTTGTTGGAGTTTGCTTTACATGACGACATGACCACAACATATGAGCACATCATGTAATACAATATTGCAGGATATCGGCCATCTAATATTGAAATTTGAAATGACCCCAATTTGGGTTTTAACATATACAGTCAAATTCATCAAATTGTGGGGTAGTTTTTCAAGTCAAAGTTGAGCTGCCAAGAATACTCCTCTTTGGAACCATTTCATCACATTTAGTCGACACCATCAAAATTGGAGAAAAAGTTGAACATATAAAATCTTGACTTAATGTTCAAAATAAAATTTCTTTGTCATTGACATCCAAGTGGAGAGACAAAAACTTTACTCCTATTTCTTTAATTCTAAGATAGTTCCTTGTCTCCATCTCAAAAAATGTGTGTGAAAAGTGAATTTGGGGTAATCTTTGGGAAGAACCCAACCTAAACTTCTTCCACAAATATGTGGGTAAAGGTAGGTTTAAATGAATAGTACATTTACTTGTGATTAGTGTAAAAATAATAGTAGCAATAACATTAAATATTGTAACAATACTATAACATAAAATAAAAAATAAACTAAACTAATCACACCATATCTCACCGTCCATCTAATAATTTAAGTTTAGTTATGAGTCATCCATTTTAACCTGTAACACATTGGTTTGCAATTTGTTGGACTTTTATATAGAAATTAATGTTGTAATAATTGTTACAACGGAACTTTGAAGCAAAATATAATAAAAGAATTATAGTGTAAAATGGGATTAAGATTATTTAAGCAGTTCGAAAAGTAATTTTATCACTTCAAAGTTTTAATTTAAGAATGAATTTATTAAATTTTTTAAATACAATTAATGATTAAAGTCTTAGTCGTAAGTGATTTTGATATTAAATTTTGGGAGATTAATAAAACTTTTAAAATCTTACGACTTTAATGAGAATTTTAGAAAAATAAATTGGGGTTTAAATGAATTTTTGTAAGATTAATAAGAATTAAATTTTTTTAAAAATTTCAAAAAAAGAAATTAAAATTTTGTATACCAAGACCCTTAAAGAAAATCCACCTTTGGCCCTAACTAGCTTATAACTAGATCTATCTATGGGTCGAATCATCCGGCTCGGCCCAAAGGTCCGTCTGGAAAGTGAGAGAGTTTGAATAAAAATATATAGGCTCGAAAAATATGATTGGGTAAAATATAAGGCCCGTTTAGAATACGAATCGGGCCTCGGGCAAGACTTGTTTGGCCTAGCTCGAACGTGCAAAAAAATTGATTTTTTTACTGCTTTATTGTTGTTGTTTTTCACTATTTTGCTACCATTTCATTATTATATTACTACTATTTTGTTGTTATTATTTGGATATTGTATAACTCTTATTTTATTGTTAATTTTGTTACTATTTTACGTGTATTTGCTTGTTAAGTTACACATATTTTAGTGTTATTTAAGTATATATATTATTTTTAATTTATTGAGAAACATTTATTTTAATATTTTTAGTATTTTTATGTATTATATTTTTTTAAAAATTATATAAAAAAATTAATACAGCCAAGTTGGGCCCGAGTTTTAGTATTTTTATCCGGGCTGAGCTTACACAAAATTTTAGACTAATTTTTCAGACCAAACCAAACCTAAACTTAACAAACGGGTCTAAAATTTTAGTTGAACCCGACTTATGAACACCTCTATTTATAACACGAGTACAAAAGTAGCCTCACTAATATACAATTGCTTGCACCAACTTCTAGATAACTTACTGGTGCATGAAACACTCCACTAAAGCTTAAGATATCAAAAATTAAACTACCCTAAAAATGTTCTCAAAATGAATTGAATAAAGCTCTTAAAAACCATTGCCCACGGCAGTACATGTGACATTTAAACTTAGATAATATCATCCTTTTAGCTTGTATTTTAAACTTGGTTAATTAATATTTGTGGCTTAAAAGTTTGCACTCGTATCTATAATTTTTTGTATTACTTTGATATTTAAAATTTCTAATCATGTATCACTTTATCAGTTTATTCTATCATTAACGTCGTTAAAAAAAATGACAAGGTGTGCTATTTCAGATTTGTATTTTTCTTTTGAATAAATTAGAAAATAGAAAAATAATAAGAAATAAAAGAAAATCTCAAAATTTAAAAAAATAAAACTATTAAAATGTTCCAAAATTTTAAAAATATATAAAATAAAAAAAAATCCAAAAAATAACAAAAATCATAAAAATCTCAAAAAATTGAAAAATAAAAAATATATAGAAAATTTCCAAAAATTAAAATATATATGTCTTTTTAATATATACTTTCTTTTTAAATATATGATAAAAAGAGAAAATTAAAGTTAATAAAAATTTCGGAAATTATAAAAAATTAATAATATAAAAAAGGTACTTAATAACAAGATAAATTTGTGTTTTAATGTATTTATTTTGCTAATTATCAAATAAGATGCTACTAAACTTGAGTTTTTCATATCACGAATGAAGTTGGTGTGCTGAAATTCAAATTCATACCCAAAGGGGGCTAAATTGAAACAAAAAGCAAAGAAGGGGGCTAGATTGAAAGATTGAAGATTTGGAGTTGGCTGGATTAATATTGAAGATTTGAAATTTGCTAGATAAGAATCAAATTATTTTTTATATTCTTAAAATTCTATAATTAGTTTAAAGTTGATCTTTAGCTTAAATTTAATTTTAAAATTTTGATTTATCTAGTAATAATATTTAACGAAAATTTAACTAAATTTTAGCACTACAAGTGTGTATAAATACCTAGGCAGACTTGGCTTTTGGCGTTAAAAAATTCTTTTCTTTTTCCTTTTCATGTCCTGCGTCAGTACTTCATTCTTCCATTTTATTTTCTTTCTCTTACTTTCAACATTTTGGCTTATTTGCCTTCCAAGCCCTCTTTCCACTTTTCACAATTTCCATTAAAAGCCACTTTCATTCACCATTTAAAATGATTTATTTCATGTTTAACTAAGTCCCTTTTAGCCTTAGTCCGGTTTATCACTCCGACAAAGTAATGGTGAGATATGAACTCACACTAAATACTTTGCAATTTAGTATTCATTATCTATATGATATATGAGATAGTACAAATTCGTCTCTTAAAGTTTATTCGATTTCAACTCAAAAAGCGTGCGTTTGGTTGGAATCGGTTGGCGTACAGTTGGGAAGTTGAGTCGGCCGTGTTGTATTCAAAATCTCGCAAACAAATCGGCGTGTTCAGGTGAGAAAAGCTAGTTGGATTCCGTCAAGGGAGATAGTGATCGAATTTAAACGACCTACACGGTTGAGGCCGTTGATTCGAGTTGGGTTTTTCAGATCGCAAGGTTATCGAAGTCTTAAATTATGGGTACGTGTCACGTGGTTAGAAATTCAACAATGGTCGATTTGCAGGTCGTATTGAAATTGACTACAAGAGGAAAAGTTGGTGGTTTGAGGCATCCTCGATCGCTATAATCAACTTACCAGTTGGAATGAAAAATCTTTTTTCAAGGATTGGTTCAAGTTCGGGGTGTACCGAGGTTAAGGCTGAGATTTAAAATATTTTATTTGCTTAAATTTATTTTTGCAATTTCGAATCTATTTTTATTTTATTTTCTTGATCAACTTAAACCCCTCTTTTATTTTTCGGCTTGCAGCACACAGATCGTGGGCACAACTGTACCACAACAACAATTTTGGTCACGAGAAAAAGGCGAAATTGGATAACCAGTCCCTATGGATTCTACCCAACTACTCTATACGCAATCTAGTGTTATTTGTCATAGAAATTTATATTTGATGGTTTCGACACCCATCAATACTTTTCATTTTTAAATATATAATATACAAAAAATTGAACAAAATTTAAAAAAAAAGAGAAGAGAATATGTACATTAAAAATATTTATGCACATATATATATATATATATATATATATATAAGTAAAATTGTTCTTTTCATGGCCACAAACTATTTTTCTTATTTTTTGGTTTTTTTAAATTTTTCCCGCCAAAATTTTTTGAAAAATCAAGCTTGTATGAACACATAAAAGGAGAAACTTGAAATTCATTAAAATGGATACTGATCTATCAAATTGAGTTCAAATACCTTCTATTTAGTTCAAAATATGTTAGAAATCAATCAAAAACAATAGGTTTACCCATTATTTCAGATTTCACCATTGTTCAACCAAGATTTGATTAAAAAACTTTAAATCTTAAAAACTCTCAACACACTCTATTAAATTCCAAATTAGAAAAACAAAAATCTTAATTTAATCATGATAAGTTAAGACATTACCTCAATTTGAAGAAAACAACAAGTTTTCGAGCTAATTTGAAGTTGAACGTGAGAAGGATAATGACAAATTTGATGCAAATTTAATGATTTTTCTTTAAAATTGGAAGGTGTTGAGGTGTTTGGATAGGAAATCATTAAAGATGAGTTAATTTTGAGAGAAAATATCATATTTGAATTTGAGAAAATTTGGATGTGAAGCTAAAATGAGAGGAAAGGGGACATCGAGTTCTTTTAAAGAATGGAGATGGACAAATTTTTTAAATTAAGGAAAAACTACCTTTTAAAAACTCTTAGTTTTTTTTTTTTTAAATCAATTCTTAGTTTAATTAAAACACATTTTTCTCAATTAATTTTAAACTCGATTTTATTTTTAAAATCCATTTTAAGTTATTTAATAACCGATCACCTAATCCTAATTTTCACCACCTAATTTTAGAATAGATAATTATTTTAATATTTTATTATTAAACACTATAATCCTCTTTTGGTACCCAGTTCTAATATTTAGTCATTTACCCGATTCTACTAACCTAGTTTTTTGGATGTGACAAATATACAAGTCAAATTTGTCAATCTATAAAAACATGTATTGATTGTTTTACTTTTAGAATCAATGTTCCAACAATCGTCCCTTTTGATATTTTGATAAAACTCGCAAAAAAATTATTAGTCTCATATAAAAAATAAACTAGATAGTTAATAACACAATCATCAAGCATATGAGTAAAATCGTGCATTCTAAACCATAAAAAAGGAGTATGCAGAAACATCAAGCATCCAATCAAGCATCTAGCTTATTACAAGACATAAAATGACACAAAAGTTTGGAAGTTTATGAAAAGCCAACTCCCATTCGATTTGTTATTGTAGTTGTCGGTGTCATTGCCAATTTCTTAGTTTCCCCCTTTTCTAACAATAATGTCAAAGGACTCACCAAGTGTTGTTTTGCAAGTCATAGAGAAACCTCCATCTTTTAAATATCTTGATTAATAGAAACAATTTCAGTTATAAGAAGATCAATTACCAAGTGTTGGTAATTATCTTGAGTAATTATCCTATAAAATATGTCATAAACAAGTGCCTTTATAACTTCAAATACTCTAATCAAGATAAGGATGATGATATGGATAAGAATCTTCAGCAAATCAAACTCTGCCCTTCTTTTTCATGTTAGTCGAATAGATGAGGATAATTAATTCATATTTTAGCACGGAATTCTCCTCATTTGCTAGTTTAACTATATGCAATCAAGACTCATGAAATAGTTAAACATGCCAACCAAAGAACTTTGACTACACCATAAATGTTGTTATATTTGCCGTTTGAATAAGAAATGGAAGTTTCCAACACTTGGATTTTCCAATGTTGATGATGTGGAAAGTACATAGGTGTTCCTTTGTTGCATCGTTGGGTCACGAAAGATGCGTATGGGTATATTATCAGTCAGGTGAAGGATAAGCTAGCTGGATGAAAATCACGTACACTTTAGCTAATAGAAAGGAATATGCTTGCGAAGTTAGTTTTCGCTGCCATTACATCTTATGCCATGCAGACAATGAATTTCGAAAGGCATGTGTCTAGATATTGATATAATTATTAGAAATTTTATTTTGAGTCATTATGATGCTAAACGATGTATTAATTTAATCAAGTGGGATGCTAAGTCTCAAGCTTAGTTTGCACACAACATATTTTATTAACAAGTATTTTCTTATGAAACTCAGATTCCAATTGATCCAAAATTAATATAATCCTTTTCAAGTTTTAAAGTCAAATTATAAGTGGAATGAAAACATTATGTTTTGTCGATATTTGAATAGTTTCTTTAGATTATGGAAAGGTATCTCTACAATTTGTGGAGCAGTTTAAGATGGCATAATTTGGAATCTTGGGAATGGGAAAACCATTGCATTTTGGAGGGATTAATGTGATATGAGTCTCAATGCCCAATTTTAGGCCCATGGATGTGATGGGCTTACACTACCTCAAGGCCGAACAATAAGGTTAAAGGTCAAGCAAATCAAACCAAGATTCGACCAAAGCCAGCATGTGAGGATGAATCTTTTCAAGGAAACCAAGAATGATACATGCACGGAACAAGTGAAATGTATTAAAGTCAATTCAACCAAGCTGCCAATTTTCAAGCTGAAAAGATTAGTCAACTTGCGACAAATTTTTGGATGGGATCTAGGCATTTCTGGATTAAGATGTCTTCTAGCGTTTGAAGATCTATCTCTTAGCTACGAAACGCACTTTGAATCACTTGATTTCGAGTTTGAGAACTCCAGTTATGACTGTTTTAGTGAAGACTGTGTGAACAAATTTTCTGGACGGGATTATGATAGGAATTACGAGTTTCAAGCTTTTTTTTTTTAGTTTAAATCATATTGGGTTCGAGTTTTAGGCTTAATTTTTATTAGATATGAGTCCAATATTGTATTTATCAGCTCTTATTATTTTATTATTTTTTATTCCAATTTATTTATAATTATTAAGTATTTTAAGTTATTTAGGAGTTTTATGCCAACAAAAAAGTTTAGTTTAAAACTACTTCTTGTTTAGGTTAATTATAGTTCTAGTATACTTAATAGTTGTATTTATATTTATTTAGCTAGCCTATACTAAGGACTTTTCTGTGGGGATTATCTTCAAATTTTTCTTGCTAAATTTTCTTTCTTTGAGGGGAAATTAGAGTTGCTTGAAGGAGGTTGTGGATTCTTCTTATTTTCAAGGTTCCTTAGGACTTTTACATGCCACGTTCTATCTTTTCCATCTATCTTCTTTACTTTCATCTTTATTGTTTTAATCTTTAATTTATTGTTCTACTTTATTTATTTTAGTTATTTATTTTAATTTTTTTACTTGGATTCGGTTACGTTTCAGGTTGTGTCAAAATTCAAGTTTCTTTCTGAACATCTAGAGCCCTCAGTTAAATCCGCAACTTGCACAAACTTTACAATCCTGTTCCACACACTAATCCATCCATTTCATCCGTATCAAAATAGATAGAAGTTGAGTACCCATTTTTCATTATGTTCAGCATGTAGAGAACTTGTCTAGTTCATTTACATCAGTTATGTCTATGATAATAGATGATTGTTCATAGGACTAAGTAAATTTGAATAATTAGTTCCCAAGAATGTTGTTTTGAAAATTGCTACTACCTTGCCCCTAATAGAATATGAGATTGATGATACACCAAGCTGGTGTTGGGATGAAAAGAGAAGTTCCACGGTAAAGTCTACTTACAGATCTTTAATTTACCAAACAAGGATCCACGATGGTGTTAATTGAAAATATCTAGGATCTTAGCGAGTTAAAGGTTCATTATAAATTGTTTGTAACGGTAAATTCTCACAAATTTGGAGAGGTATAGAAGAAAACTTATTGATAATATGAATTGCCCTTTTTGTTACAATTGTGTTGAAGATATTGATCAAGTCTTAGAACATGTTTGGATGCCTTGCCAGCACCACAAATTGGTCTCTGCTGGTTATATGTCTTTGTGTGACTTCTGGAACTGAAATAAGACCGTAATCTTTTATGCAGTAGTCCCCGAAAGCTCTCGACATTGCCAGCCCTGGTGACTCCTCATCAGGTAGCCAAACCCTGTGCACCCCTGGCTCATCATGCAGGCAGAAAACTCGACCTTTGCACTGAACTATTCGCTCGGCCTCCTCTGCAAGCAACATCAACCAAAAACATAAGGATTCTTAATGGCTTCTCTTTCCAACAGTTTGAGAGAGTGTGGCGAGAACTCACGAGGTAAATTTGGCTTGAAATCCACGGTAAGCTGAACGGGAACCAAGTTTCCATCATCTGATGTTGTAGCCAGAACAGCCCGAGAATCACCAATGTTGGCTACATATATGAGGTCACCCTGTCCAATATAAATGTCAAATTATTCTCAAATATCATAATAGTTGAAGCAAATACCCAGAGTATTCCATAATAAGAGCTTAGCTTACCTGTCTGACAATTGTTAAGGCAGTTGTTCCACTGTAAAAGGAATCGATCTTCCTATGTTGCTCGAGTTCATGATCAACTGCTGCACAAGTCCTCAGATAAGAATGCTTCCATATATGAAACCTCTGATGCTTTCTATCAGACTCTAAATCGGTCTCCGGGTCGAGGGATGCCTGAGCTATAGTTTCTTGCCAATTGCAAAGCAACGATGAAGGCATTGATTCTCGAACCTTTTTGGCTACAAAATGACCCCATGGACCATGCCCATCAAATATCCCGCAAAATAACATGTCTGCTTGACATCCAAATTCCTGTTCCGAGTAAACAAAAGCCACGTTTATGAATCATAAAAGGGAGTCAATTTACAAGGTATACAAAGTAAATACTCAATGTTTTATACCTCCCATACAATGGCACAATCCTGGTTCACTCCTTTCCTGCCTCTCTTGGAGAAAACTGAGGCCAAATTGTTGGAACCATCGACATTTACAGAACCAGAAGACCTCAAAATCAGGTCATTTTTCTTTGCATCCTTTGCCATTGCCTCAGCAGCTTCTCTTCCATCACCATTCCCTGATTTTTTCCCACTTATTGACCTTGCTAACCCATTGAACATGGAAGAAAATTGCCTCATTGTCCCTACCCTTCAATACCCACCACCAAAAAAATAAGAGAGCCTGCTTTCCTTATTGTAGATCCAAAGTCTGCCCACAGAAAACAAATAAATAGTCACATAAAGTTACAGACAAGTAAAAGAAGCCTTGGGAATACTTCCTTTTTCTAGTTTTTGTTTTGTTTAAACCCTTGCTCCGGACATAGTAGGTAGAAGGTTAAAAGAACATTGAACTTGAGTAATACAGTTAGCCAAGAAAAGACATAATCCGACTCAGAAAGGTAGGAATCTAACAATTTAATAACAGTAAAAAAAAATTAGAACCTGTTGTTAACGTGAAACACTTTACAGAGAATATTCATCATGACATGGAACTCTAATAGAAATTTGAAAGAGGCTAAACAAGTGCCGGCTAGTAAATAGATAAACTCAACACTTGAGGCTTAGCTGGCTATACCCCATGAACAGGTATGTTTGGTTGCTGAGAAAGGATAATGGGAACAAAAGGGCAAACTAGAAATTGCAAAGTTTTAGTATGTTCAAGGACAGGTGAGTGGCCACTTGAAAAGTAAATAAAAATAAGGGGAAATCTAGAGTTCACTAGAACTTCAAGTTAGTTGAAATTTCCCTTTATGGTAAAGGCAAAAACTAAAAGGAAGAGCTTTCTGTTTTTCCTTAGATAATATGATATATTATTCCTTCACTCCCTACCCTTTTATTCGATTTTCCAGAAAATCAAAGAAAATAAAATTTAACGTGCAAAGTTACTAGAGTAACACGACTTTAAAATTTGCACATTAAATCTTAGTACTAGTTTTTCTCTGATGATACCTATAAATTAATCTCGAGTACTAAGATTGATCATATTTTCCTTCTCCCTCTCACAAATCCAGAAACCAGGCCTTTCTTTCACTTTCTCAGCAATCAAACAAGCCAGTCCAACCAGACAGAAAAAATGCACCACCCAGAAAAATGGAAAAGCGAAGCTGTAATTAGACTGGGAAGCTAATGCAAGCAACCAGAATGTGATGACTTGATCTTCACGAGAAAAGCTAAGAAACTGAGAGATAGAAGATGGAGAAGGATGAGAAAAGATAGGCATACTTAAAAAGAAAGAAAAATTCCTTCGTTTGGTTCTGGGTTTTTAAGCTCCAATTCTTATCAGTGAAGAAGAAAAAAGAAACAAAAGAAGCAGCAAGCTTTGTACAAGCAAAGTTGCAAGCACAAGCACTTCCATTTTTCTGTTCTAAGAACGTTAAACTTAAAAGCCCAGACTTCCTTTTCTGCCTTCCTTATCCAACAACAATTTTTTTTTTTTTGCCCTGCCCTTTTTCGTTAAACCTTTTGTAAGCTCCTTTAGCTTTCTTTTCGTTTCCCTTTTTATAATATAAGGTTTGAATTTGGTTTATTTAGATACAGCTCATGATTTGGTGTGTGTAAGAGTCTATTTTTGCCCGGGCCATTTAGAAATTAATTAACTAAATTAAGAATAGTTAAAGTTCAGTATTTTTTGACAAACCCAATATAACAAAAATAGTTCAAAACAGTTGAGCTAACCCAAACCCCACACAAAACCCAAATTAAATAAGCCCAATAAACTTAACCCCTACTCAATTACACGGCCCAAATAGTCCAAAATGTTCAGCTGAACAAAAATACTAGAGTTTCCCTTTCGTGCCGCAAGCTTCTGCACACGCATGCCATTGCTCGTGTCTCTCGCACGCCCCATGCGCCTCCGTACGCCACGTCCGCGCCTTCCGCACCTACAAACAAAGCCACCAATAGCATAGAAACAGCAAAAAATATACAAAAATAAAAGAATTGTATTTCGATTCGGCTATAAAAAAGCCATCAAACACTTGTAATTTTTTTTACGACCTACTATTACGCACACAGAATATAGAGAAATACAAAAAAAAGGGTGATTTGCCCCTTTATTTTGCCCGTGTTCTTGTTTTTATTTTCTTTTTCTATTTTCATTTTTTTATTTTCTTTTTGATTCGTAATAAACACGAAATAATAAAAAAGGGAGGGAAACGTTACCTTGTTGGTGGCCGGAAGGGAGGAAACCGAAAGGCTTTCGGTCGTTCTTTTGATATTAGAAGGCTTTTTCGGGCATACTAGAGTGAAATCGATGTAGCAGGGTTTAAACGGCCAAAAAGGGGCTTATTTTGGTACCTCCGGCCACCGTGCACGGTGGCGGATGATGATACTACATGGCTGGCCATGGACCGGACCTAAGGGAGCGAGAGAGAGTCTGAGAAGCTCTCAAAAATTTTTTGGAAAAATGAAAAGGAAGTTTTTTTTTTCTGATTTCAGCATTTATATAGGGTTCAAAACGACGCCGTTTTGGGCTTAAGCACTAGTTGCCAAAACAACGTCGTTTACCCAGATCCGACCCGTGACCCGACCCATACCACCAAGTATCCGCGTGTTTTGGACTGAGGGTCTATTTGTGCCCTCAGTCCTTCCGCTTTTGAGGCGTGTTCCAACTAAATCTTTTTTTACTTTCAATTTAGTCCCAAAATTTTGCGCATCTTTCACTTTAGTCCCGCGTTAAACGGCGCTGTTTCGGGAAGAGGGGATAATTTCCCCGATGATCCCTCTTGCCTTAAGCACATTATTTTCTAGTCCTTTTTCAGTATTATCTTTTAATTTATTACGATTTTAGCCCCTTAATTTTATTTTGACTTCAATATGGTCCTATGTTTATTTATTTTATTATTTGCATAATAATTTGTCTAATTATTTCCTTTTTGAATTAATGTTAGATATTGTTTATTTTAGCTTTGTTTAGATGTTATTTATTTGAATTACTTCATATATTATTATTTTGAATGGCTTCATGTATTTCATTAATTTAAATTGTTATTTGTGTTGTTTAATTTTGAATTGTCTTTTTATATATATTATTCACTTTATTTGTTTTGAATTTTTTATTTGTATATTATTTATTTTAAAATATTTTATGTATTTTTTATCTCAAATTATCTTATTATTTATTTGTGAATTGTTTTATTATTGTAAATGCTTTATATAAATGTTGTTTGTTTTTTTTAAAAAAGAATCTTTTTATATGCAGTATTTATTTTAAAATCTACGCATATTATTTTTTTTTTAAGCTCTTGAATATATTATCTATTTTAGATATTCGTAAGAATTACTTAGTTTAAACTGTTTTATATGTTATTCATTTTAAATTTTATTTTATCCATTTCAAATTCTTTTATTATTTTATTTTGATTCCTTTTTTTTTATATTAGTCACTTGGCTTAAAACATTATCTACTTCAAATTATTTCTTATATTATTTATTTATTTCATCTTTCTTTAATTATTAATGTTAGTATTTAAATGACATATATCATATAATTTTCTCGTAATATTCCTTTTAGTATTCGTATCTTGTATTTTGTTGATGTAATGGTTTTATTAATAGATCGTTGTCTTAAATAAAAACATATTTCGTTTAATTACTCCATTTTATTCAAAATTTTTCTAAATAAGGTAATATTTCGTGTTTAGAAATTCCAAAAATAGTGCCCTATCGTGCTGGGTTTCGGTTTTCCGTTTGACCAAATAACCAAATATCCTTTTAAAATTTTGTCTATGTTTTCTAAAAAACAAGGCAATATTTCGTGTTTGGAAATTCTAGAAATCGTGCCCCATCATATTGGGTTTCGGTTTTCCGTTGGACTAAATAACCAAATATCCTTTTAAAATTTTGTCCATGTTTTCTAAAAAAACAATGTAATATTTCGTGTTTGAAAATTCGAGAAATCGTACCCTACCGTGCTGGGCTTCGGTTTTTCATTTGTCTGAATAATTGAATATCCTTATAAAAATCTCAATGCTTGAACTTTGGAAATCATGAGATGATCTCGGCATCGAGGGTTTGAAACGTCATATCCTATCGTGCTGAATGTGATATTTTATTCCTTCGGAACAAAAGAGTCTCACTATCCAATTCGAGTTATTTAAAATTTTTTAAAAACGGAATTATATTTTAAAATCGTTTCAAATTTTTGGCATTAAGACATTAATTAATCAATTAGGTACCAATTTTGGGCATTGCGAGGGTACTAATCCTTCCTCGTACGTAACCGACTGTAACACCCTGGTTTTAGGGGCTATGCAGGTTGTGTGTAATTCGAGTGTTAGTAGGTTTTGGGAGTGCTTGGATGAGTTTTAGGGTTTTAGAAATGTTTGGATGAAAGGGAAGGCTTTGGAAAATTTTGGATTTTAATGGAAAAGGAAACGGGCCAAGGAGGCCTTAAGTATATTTTTTGATGAATTGAGGGCATAAGAAGCAGTTGGGTGAAGTGGCTTGGAGGGCGCTGCTTGGGGCTTGGAAAGGTGACGCCTTGTGGTCTCAGGTTCGATTCAAGAAGGCAAAGAACCTGGTTTTGAATTTTTGGGTTTGGTGTTTAAAGGGAGGAAGCCTTAAAAGGAGCTGGAATGAGTTTGTGACGCAAAGAGCTCGTTGGTCAAGTGGCTAACGTCGTCACTTAAGTATTGGAGGAGAAAAGGCGCTAGTTCGAGGCCTCTGACAACATTTTGGGCGTGTTTTTTATATGCGGTTATAAATTTGAGGTAGGAAGGGTTTAAAATAAATGTTGGGGCTTTATGACATGAAAATCAATGTGCCCGAGTGGCCTGGGGCGCTACTTGGGGCGCTTGTTCCTCCAGGTCCTTTGTTCGAACCAAGAGTGTTGCATTGGGAATTTTATTTTGTTTTGGTCTTTTTGCAGCAGGTTGGTAAGGTGATGGACGGCACTTGGGATGAAGATTAAGATAGCTTTGTATTTAAATTCGGCTGGATGAGGAATAGTCATCAACTTTATCTTTTTATTGTTTTGAGATAATAGGGATAATATTGTATATTTTTATGGATTTTATTTTATTAATCTCTATCAAGTGGCAAGGAGGAAAAATAGGCAATTGAGTGTTTAAATTATTTTGAATAATTTTGAATTAGTGGCCATAGGTGATGGCCGAAACTTGGGTTCTTTAGGTGGGGGAGTAGCCGAACATTATTTAAGGGTGGTGTGCTCTCCTTTTTCCAAATTTTAGTTCACTCTTCTAAATCTTACTTCTCTTTGAATTTTTTCATAATTCTCTAGTTGACCGAATCTCCAAGTAATCTTTATTTCTTTTCGTGCTTTGAAAGTTAAATCCTCCCAAACACCATTAAACCTTGCCGATTTCTCCTTTGTCCTTTGTAGTCAAATATTTTATTGTGTTCTCTTAATCCCTTGATAGTCGAAACCCTTAGCCCTCCATCTCTCTTCTATTTTACCAAGCTTGAAGTCAGAACTGCAAGTGTGGTGTTGTCGACATCTAAAGCTTGTGGGTAAGTGTTCTAGTTACTTGTTTTAGTGGCCAAAACCGAATGGTTGGCCTTAGTTTTGTATGGCCGAATGTCCTTAGGGCCACGGTGATGTGTTTCATTTTGTTGTAGCTAGCACCAAGGAGCTTAAAAGGAGGGTCTCGAGTTTAAACTCATCAAGTAAGGGTGGTAAGTATTCGGCAAAAAGGGGCCTTTTCCATGGATTTTGGTATAAGCCGATTCTAATATTGTGTAGCAGGGATTTTTGGCAACTTCAGAAGATCAGTGGTGTTTCAGGATCCAATAGAAAGGGGTAAGTGATTCATTGGTAATCGGCCTTAGGCCATTGTATATGTTATGCGTTGACCGAATGTTGACCATGGTTATAGGACAAATCGACAGAAGCAAAGGAAGCCTTCGGGATTTCAATTTATTTAGGTAAGGATGATTAGTAAGTGACTTAGATTCGTTAATAGTAGATTATGACTTTGTTGATTAATCGTGTGGTTCTGATTAAGTATCGTCGATGGATGCGAGTGCCAGTCAAGAGGAAAAGGGAAAGCTCCATCTCAAGTTCAAAAGAGATCGGTTTCTCAGACGAGATTGGCCACGGGGTGTGGGCGGCAATGTAAAACGATAGGCGATGATGATGGTCTCGCTAAACGATAGCGTCGGGATCGAGGTTTAGAGCCTCGGGTTATAAGGTGTGTAGTTAGCCATTGTTTCGATTTGCGTGATATTTGCCTGTTTTATATGTTTGTTAACAAGTGCGAGAATGTGAAATTGATACCCTTGAAGGGTATGATGACGACCAGTTAGTAGCAAATTGGCTAATATGTGATACTTGATTTTAACTATGTGAGCATGCCTATATTTGTGAATATCATGTACATGCATCATCTTAGCATCATATTATGTTACATGTGCATGGGTGGGTTTTTGAAAGAAGATGTAGGTGTACTTGATACGTGGTTGATGTCGACTTTGTGCTATATCATGGATTGGCGTCGACCGAGGTCGCGTTGTGGATCTTTGCGATTTAGTTCGCGTGGTTACCTTGATTGATATCGGCTTTATGCCATATCGTGGCTTGATGGATTGCTGTGTGCTCCATCGTGGTTTGATGTTAGCTATACGCTACATCGTGGATGGCATTGGTTGCCTTTTTGGAGGAAAAAGGAGAGGGTGACTCAATAATCCCCTGGTGTGTGGTAGGCTGGTTAAGGGGGTGTGTAGCGGATGGACCTTAGGATTGGGTTGGGTTTCATGTTGCATCGTTCCGTTATGAAATGATATGGAAATGGGCCAAGCCCAATATGACATGTGGATTGGTATGTTTTGAGAACATACGTGGAAATGGGCCAAGCCCAGTAATCAGTGGATTAATGAGAAAAGGGCCTAGCCCAGTACTTGAATGTGGATTGAATGTGGGCCAAGCCCAGATTGTGGTAATGTCTAAATGATTATATTTATATGTTGCACTTGATAATTGGGTTGATTTGTGGCTAGCATGTGGGTGGATATCAGTGGTTTTAATTACACACTGAGTCCGTGTGACTCACCCAATTATTTATTCAACATCGCAGGTGACATGTTGATCGGACCGGGTTGGAGTGGAGACAAAGGTGGCCATGCAGAAGCAGATTTTATGCAGTAGATGTTTTATTTGATTTAATTATTTTATTTTATCAGTTTTGGGAATTTCTTTGATGTAATAAGGGCCACTTTTATTTAAAGTATTCTAGTTATGATTATTGAAGTTATTATTATACTTAGATATATTTTCTTCAAATGCTTTATAATATAATAAATTATCATAAAGTTTAAATTCACATATTTTACAACGAGCTTATATTACTAAGTAATTTTTTTTTAGTGGACACACTTTCCAAAAGTTAACAAAATTTTCAAGTTTATTCCAAAGACAAAGATTTTTCAAACGTTTTTCCGCAGTGACATACCAGATTCGGCCAGGACTTGTGGGCCGGGTTTGGGGATGTTACACCGACTCCCGAACTTATTTTTCTTGGAATTCGTAGACCAAAATTAGTTTCTTTTAAATAAAACAAAATGTTTTATAGGTGATCTGATCACACCTAAACAAAAAAAAAAGATTGGTGGCGACTCCGTTTTCTTTTTAAAGTCAATTCCCCTTTTTTCAAAACATAAAAATTGGTTTCGATAGTGTATTTTATAATTTAGCATTAATTCTTGAATAAAAAGATTACTAGAATTTAATTGTAGATTCATGTGGAGTTTAATAATACTTTTTACATATATCTTATAAAATTTGGACAACATTAATCATATCTTGTATCAATTAATGTTGTAATTTCAATAACATAAATATGATTAAGGGTAAACTATAAAAATAGTCACTTTTGTTTGTCTCATATTACATTTTAGTCATTTATGTTTGAAATATTACGTTTTAGTTATTTACGTTATCGTTTTGTTACGAAGTAGTCACTCTACCATTAAACTCCGTTACCTCTCTAATGACATTCCTACATGGCAGTCCAAATGAGTTTTAAATGCCAACTTGGATGTCTAGTTGTTGGAATGAAAATAGGTTTTTAATTAAATAAATTTAATTTGGACTGCACGTAAGACATCTAAGTTGGCATTTAAAATCTATTTGGGCTGTCATGTAGGACCGCCGTTATGGAGGTAACGGAGCTTAACGATAGAGTGACCACTTCGTAACAAAACGATAATGTAAGTGCCTAAAACATAATATTTTAAACATAAGTAACTAAAATATAATTAAATAAATTTAATTTGGACTGCACGTAAGACATCTAAGTTGGCATTTAAAATCTATTTGGGCTGTCATGTAGGACCGCCGTTATGGAGGTAACGGAGCTTAACGATAGAGTGACCACTTCGTAACAAAACGATAATGTAAGTGACTAAAACATAATATTTTAAACATAAGTAACTAAAATATAATCTAAGGTAAATAAAAGTGACTATTTTTATAGTTTATTTTAACATTTAACAGTATTTTTTTTTGGTGAAATAAAACTACTGTTACGATAATAATAAGCATCTAATCTTATTGCTAGTGCAACCTCGACTTAAAAGAAGGGACTTTAGAAGTTTTGAATTTTATTATATATCAATTTGATTTAAATTTATTTTCAATTGAATTAATTATTAATTCAACATTTATAATGTTTGATTGAGTATATGTATAATCTTCAATTTTAATCTTTAATGTTTACTTTTTTTTAATTTAATCTTTACTTCTTTTTAGTTAAATTTGGTTCTTAATCCTTTAAAAAATTAATTTCACTATCAACTTTTAACAAAAAGTTAATTTGTTGTTTTTAACGAAAATCTTGACTAAAACATTAATTTCTTAAATATGGTAGCTCGAATGACAATTCACTTATATTTCATGTTAATTTTATTTTTAATTTTATAAACTTTTAATATTTTTTGAATTTTTAATATTTTTATTTTTAAAAATTATTTGTTGACAATGGCATATACGAGAAATAGTACCATGGTAACATGAAAGTACATTTGGATTGCTATGCAAGTTGCCACACCAACATTATTTAAAAAACTAATATTTTAGCCAGCATTTCCGTTAAAAAAAGCGATCTAACTCTTTTTCCGAAAAGTTGTGGGTTAAATTTGGCGAAAAAAAAAGAAGAACCAAATTGACAAAAGATATAAACATTGAGAGCTAAATTTGACATTGAGTGTAGCGACCTAAAATTTTCTTGGGCGCTAATTGAGGAAATTATTTAAAAATTTGAAAACGGAGTTTCAATTTTATTTAAAAAAGGGAGTCGCCACCGATCTTTTTTTTCTAGGTGTGATCGGACACCTAATAAATCCTCTTTTTAAAGAAAAATTATTTTTTTGAATTTTCTTAAAAAAGGGCGGGGTTTAAGTCTGCGACAAAATTCCAGAGAAAAATAGGTTCGAGAGTCGATTCTGCTGCGAGGAAGGTATTAGCACCCTCATGACGCTCAAAATTGGTATCTCGTTAAACGCGTTGTCTTAATTTTCAAAATACAAGTTCAATTTAATATTTAATCGTGATCCGATTGAGACACTAAATTTTTTTAAAAAACGAGAATTTTAAGACTAGAAATTTTTAAAACCGAGAATTTTGAAAACACGAAAACTTTTTAAAACCCAAAAATTTTGAAAACACAAAATTTTAGAAATACAAAACACGAGAATTTTTTGAAACATGAAATTTTTTTTGAAAACACGAAATTTTTAAAAACACGGAAATTTTAAAACACAAGAATTTTTTTTAAAAACATGAAATTTTGAAAACCGAAAATTTTAAAACACGAAATTTTAGAAATACGGAAACTTTGAAAACATGAGAATTTTTTGAAACATGAATTTTTTTTGAAAACACGGAATTTTTGAAAACACGAAATTTTTTAAAACATGGAAAATTTGAAAATCTGAAAATTTTTGAAACACGAGATTTTTGAAAATCTGAAATTTTGAACACGAATTTTTGAAAACACTAAAATTTTGAAATACACGAAATTTTTTGGAAAACATGAAATTTTTGAAAACACGGAAATTTTAAAACACAAGAAATTTTTTTAAAAAAAACATGAAATTTTTGAAAACTCGAAAATTTTGAAACGCGAAAATTATTTTTTTTTAAAACACGAATTTTTTAAAATACGAAAACTTTAAAAATATGAGAATTTCCTTTTTTGAAACACAAAATTTTTGAAAATATGAAAATTTTAAAATAAGAAAATTTTTTGAAAACACGAAAACTTTTAAAACACGAGAATTTTTGAAATACGAGAATTTTTGAAAACACGAAATTTTTTTTTATAACACGAAAATTTGGAAAATATGACAATTTTCTGAAAACACAAGAAGTTTTGAAACTCGAAATTTTATTTTATTTTTTTAGAGCTTTTTGATTTTTTTTAAAAGGGCGTATCGTATTTAACACGAACCGATGATATTCACCCAACATAACGATGAAATCAACAACTTGTGTAAAACCGATTCGTTGCCTTATTTATTAAAATTATTAAAATTAAAAGTAAAATAAAATACAATTAAATAATAAAAATACTAAAAATATTAATAATATTAAAACGAGATGTCATTAAAATACACAAATTAAATTAAAAGTAGGTAAAAAAGAAATTACCGAAAAGCTCAAAATTACGAGTTTGAAGAATGGGATACACGACCCGGGCTCTTTTTCTCTTTTTTTCTTTTTCCTTTCCCTTTTTCTTCTTTTTTTTTTTTTTTTTTTTTTTTTTTTTTTCTTTGTTGGGCCATGGCAAATTTCTTGAAAATGGGCCTGGTCTTCTTGGGCTGGGTGGCTATTGGGTTTTTGGCTGCTTTCCTTTTTTTTTTGGGCTTGCTTTTTTTTTTCTTTGTTTTGTATTTTTTTGGTTTCTTTGTTGGTGGGCCCTCTTGGACGCTGGTCGGCCGTGGGTCAGACGGATCGGGTCATGGTCGGGTCGGTCGACCTGAGTGAGTTTATTTTTTCTTCTTTTTTTTTTTTTTTTTTTCTTTGTTCTTTTCTTTCTTTTTTTATTTTTCTTTCTTTTTTTTCTTCTTCTTCTTCTTCTTCTTCTTCTTCTTCTCCTTTCTTCTTCTTCTCCAACCGCCGTCGCCGTCGCCTCTTCCTCCCCGGTGGTGCGACGCCCCCTCTTCCTCTTCTCTTCTTCTTCTTCTTCCTCCTCTTTTCTTTCTCTTTTTTCTTTCTTTTTTCGTGATTTTTTTTTATGTTGGGGGTTCTTTTTTTGGTTGATTTCCATCATTTATAGTGTTTTCTTGCAGTGCAGGTGGCTAGAGGGAAGGAGGCCATCCCTTAGGTGGTGGCGGAAATCACGGAGGTAGGTGCCCAAATCCATCGGAATTTTGGAGAATTTCGACAAAGGACCAGATTACAAACGCAAACAAAACTTATGGGGTCAAAACATAATTTCAAGAAAGTATCATGGTCAAAATGTAATTTTAAAAAGTTTTGGGGTTAAAACATAATTTAGGAAAAGTTTAGGGGTAAAAATATAATTTTAGAAAAGTTGAGAGGTCAAAATGTAATTTTTAATTTTAAATTAATTTTTTAATTAATTTTTTTAATTTTGAAAATTAAACATGAAATCGAACCGGACAAAATTTAGTGCTTACAGCTGCCCCTCTTTGCTCATCGTTGTGAAACAGGGATAGAGCAAAGACTTAAAAGCGCTAAATTTTGTTCGATGTCCAATATTTATTCTTTATTGAAAATGAAATCGAAAATAGCTCGACATGTGACGAAGCTCAACTCACTTCTCGGATTATGAGTTGATCTTTGAAAAAAATTGAAAATACCTCTCGTGTGACCTAAGGCTCAACTCACCTCTTGCAATATGAGTTGATTTTTGAAAAGCAGAATTGAAAATACCCTCGTGTGTGACTGAGGCTCAACTCACCTCTCATAATATGAGTTGATTTTTGAAAAGAAATTAAAATACCTCGGCGTGTGACTGAGGCTCAACTCACCTCTCGCAATATGAGTTGATTTTTGAAAAACAGAATTGAAAATACCTCGGCGTGTGACACGAGGCTCAACTCACCTCTCATAATATGAGTTGATTTTTGAAAAGCAGAATTAAAAATACCTCGGCGTGTGACCTGAGGCTCAACTCACCTCTCGCAATATGAGTTGATTTTTTGAAAAATAGAAATTGAAAAATACCTCGACGTGTGACCCGAGGCTCAACTCACCTCTCACAATATGAGTTGATTTTTGAAAAAAGAAATTGAAAAATACCTCGGCGTGTGACCCGAGGCTCAACTCACCTCTCGCATTATGAGTTGGTTTTGAAAAAGAAATTGAAAAATACCTCAGCGTGTGACCTGAGGCTCAACTCACCTCTCGCATTATGAGTTGATTTTTGAAAAAATAGAGATTGAAAAATACCTCGGCGTGTGACCCGAGGCTAAACTCACCTCTCGCAATATGAGTTTATTTTTTTATTTTTTTATTTTTTTTGAAAAACAGAAATTGAAAAATACCTCAGCGTGTGACCTGAGGCTCAACTCACCTCTCGCAATATGAGTTGATTTTGATAAACGAAAATTGAAAAATACCTCATTGTGTGACTGAGACTCAACTCTCCTCTCGCAATATGAGTTGATTTTGAAAAGCGAAAATTGAAAAATACCTCGTGTGACTGAGGCTCAACTCACCTCTCGCAATATGAGTTGATTTTTTGAAAAACGAAAATTGAAAAATACCTCAGCGTGTGACCTGAGGCTCAACTCACCTCTCGCAATATGAGTTGATTTTAAAAAACGAAAATTGAAAAATACCTCAGCGTGTGACCTGAGGCTCAACTCTCACACGCTGAGGCTCAACTCACCTCTCGCAATATGAGTTGATTTTTTGAAAAACGAAAATTGAAAAATACCGATTTTTGAAAAACGAAAATTGAAAAATACCTCGGCGTGTGACTCGAGGCTCAATTCACCTCTCGCATAATATGAGTTGATTTTGAAAAACGAAAATTGAAAAATACCTTAGCGTATGACCTGAGGCTCAACTCACCTCTCGCAATATGAGTTGATTTTTTGAAAAACGAAATTTGAAAAATACCTCGGTGTGTGACTGAGGCTCAACTCACCTCTCGCATTATGAGTTGATTTTGAAAAAAACAGAATTGAAAAATACCTCGTGTGACTGAGGCTCAACTCACCTCTCGCATTATGAGTTGATTTTTGAAAAAGCGAAATTGAAAAAACCTCGGCGTGTGACCCGAGGCTCAACTCACCTCTCGCATTATGAGTTGATTTTGAAAACGAAAATTGAAAAATACCTCAATGTGTGACACGAGGCTCAACTCACCTCTCTAATATGGGTTGATTTTTTGAAAAATGAAATTGAAAAATACCTCGGCGTGTGACCCGAGGCTCAACTCACCTCTCGCATTATGAGTTGGTTTTTGAAAAACAGAAATTGAAAAATACCTCAGCGTGTGACCTGAAGCTCAACTCACCTCTCGCATTATGAGTTAATTTTTAAAAAAACAGAGACTGAAAAATACCTCGGCGTGTGACCCGAGGCTAAACTCACCTCTCGCAATATGAGTTGATTTTTTTATTTTTTTATTTTTTTGAAAAATAGAAATTGAAAAATACCTCAGCGTGTGACCTGAGGCTCAACTCACCTCTCGCAATATGAGTTGATTTTGAAAAACGAAAATTGAAAAATACCTCAGCGTGTGACCCGAGGCTCAACTCTCCTCTCGCAATATGAGTTGATTTTGAAAAACGAAAATTGAAAAATACCTCGGCGTGTGACCCGAGGCTCAACTCACCTCTCGCAATATGAGTTGATTTTTGAAAAACGAAAATTGAAAAATACCTCAGCGTGTGACCTGAGGCTCAACTCACCTCTCGCAATATGAGTTGATTTTGAAAAACGAAAATTGAAAAATACCTCAGCGTGTGACCTGAGGCTCAACTCACCTCTCTCGTAATATGAGTTGATTTTTGAAAACGAAAATTGAAAAATACCTCAACAGATGACCGAGGCTCAACTCACCTCTCGCATTATGAGTTGATTTTTGAAAAAATAGAAATTGAAAAATACCTCGGCATGTGACCCGAGGCTCAACTCACCTCTCGCATTATGAGTTGATTTTGAAAAACAGAAATTGAAAATACCTCGGCGTGTGACCCGAGGCTCAACTCACCTCTCGCATTATGAGTTGATTTTTGAAAACGAAAATTGAAAAATACCTCAGCGTGTGACCTGAGGCTCAACTCACCTCTCGCAATATGGGTTGATTTTTTTGAAAAACAGAAATTGAAAAATACCTCGGCGTGTGACCCGAGGCTCAACTCACCTCTCGCAATATGAGTTGATTTTTTTGAAAAACAGAAATGAAATAATTTTAAAAAGTATCAAAATTTCAAAACATGTTATCTGGTGGAACTCGAATGTCTTCCTTGTCTTTGGTTGATGATGCACTATCATCAAAACCTTTTGCTTTATGGAATACTGTATATGTCATGCATGATGTTATCATGATATGCACATGTTTGGTCTTAAATGCTTTTACGCCTACATGATTATGCCATACGCCTTGGGCTCGTCGCCATATATCTCTTTTCGCTATTCGACTCTCATGATGATTGCATTCATTGCTTGATTCTTGACTTCCCTTTTAGGTTTTGTACCCATCCTCGAGTAATTTACGTTTGTCGTGTATCACCCTTTTGCCCCTTGTTGAACTTTGTCCTTGCTTTGAGGCTCTTATACTTACCAAATTCTCATCCGAGTAATACTCAACATTCCTTTTGTTTAGAGTATGTCATTTCACTATTTATCATTTAGACGAACCACACATGAGATGCATGAAAATAGGAAAGTAGGTACGAAAGAAATACCTCACATTCATATTTATTTCAAAAGCAATAAGCAAAGAAAATTGACAAGGAAAAGCTCGATAAAGAAAACATTATAAAGAAAGGAAAGCAGATTCAATTGTCACAAATGCTCTAGATATTCAACGCATGAACTTCTCCACATTTCTTCATCCTGGATCTCTTTGAGCACGGCTTCTTGTGTAGAAGGTTTCGAGCTTTTGGAACTGCTTCAAAAATTGTAATCTCGCCACATGACTCCCCGTTCAAATCGTCTAACTCCTTTTGTCCGAACCTCCTTCATTAGGACGCCCTTTCAGGTTTTCATCCTAATCTTTTTTGTTTATCAAGACGCCCTTTCGAGTTTTCATCTTGATCTTTTTTTTATCAAGACGCCCTTTTCGGGTTTTCATCTTGATTTTTTTTTTTTTCTTTTTTTATCAAGACGCCCTTTTCGAGTTTTCATCTTGATCTCTCCCTTTTTTAGACATAGTACTTTTTCACGGCATCTGAGTTCACTGGATTAGGTAACTCCTTCCCATCCATCTCAGTGAGAATCAAAGCTCCACCAGAGAAAGCCTTCTTTACGACGTACGGCCCTTCCCAATTTGGTGCCCATTTTCCTTGAAAGTCTTTTTGTATTGGGAGAATCTTTCTCAGTAAGAGTTCCCCCTCGCAGAATTCTCTTGGCCGCACCTTCTTGTCATGGGCCGTGATCATTCTCTTTTGGTACATCTGTCCATGACAGATTGCCTTCAAGTATTTTTCTTCGATAAGATTTAGCTGGTCATATCGAGCTCAAACCCATTCTGATTCTTCTAGTTTCGACTCCATTAAGATTCGTAGAGAGGGGATCTCAACTTCGATGGGCAGCACAACTTCCATTCCATAGACCAGAGAGAAATGAGTTGCTCCCGTAGATGTCCGCGTAGATGTGTGATATGCATATAAAGCGAATGGTAGCTTCTCGTGCCAGTCTTTATAAGTCTCGGTCATTTTCCCAATAATCTTCTTAATGTTTTTGTTAGCCACTTCTACTGCTCCGTTCATCTTTGGGCAATAGGGTGAGGAATTATGATGCTTTATTTGAAATTGCTCGCACACTTCTTTCATCATCTTGTTGTTCAGATTTAAAGCGTTATCTAAAATTATTCTCTCAGGCAAACCGTATCGACATATGATTTCTTTTTTTAAGAACCTGCACACTGCAGTCTTTGTCACACTGGCAAACGAAGCGGCTTCTACCCATTTTGTGAAGTAATCTATAACCACAAGAATGAATCGGTGTCCATTCGAAGCTTTTGGGAAAATTGGCCCTATAACATCCATGCCCCACATAGAAAAAGGCCACGAAGAAGTCATGACATGAAGGGGTGAAGGGGTTGCATGAATTTTATCGCCGTAAATTTGACATTTGTGGCACCTTCGTGCGTAACTAATGCAGTCACTTTCCATCGTCAGCCAGTAATAACCGAGTCTCATAATCTGCCTGGCCATAGTGAAACCATTGGCATGCGTCCTATAAATTCCTTCATGGACATCTTCAAGTATTTTTCTGGCTTCAACAGAATCCACGCATCTCAGGAGCACTTGATCTTTTCCTCTTTTGTACAGGATATCCCCATCAAGGACAAATCCCACCGCCATTCTTTTGATTGTTCTTTTGTCGTTCTCATTTGCTTGCTCGGGATACCTTTGATTCTTGACATATTCTAAGATATCATGGAACCACGGCCGTCCATCTGTCTCTTTTTCAATGCTAAAACAATGTGCAGTGACCTCATATATACTCATTTGGAGAGGCATTATTTCCGTTTCTCTGTTTGCTTTGAACATTGAAGCCAGGGTGGCCAAGGCATCAGCCAATTGGTTTTCTTCTCATGGGAAGTAGTTAAAAGTCACTTCTCTGAATTCTTTGACCAGCTCCACCACGAGATCGCGATATTTGACCAATTTTAAATCTCTCACTTCCCAATCTCCACGGATTTGGTAAATCACCAGTCCTGAGTCCCCATACACTTCTAAGATTTTAATGTTTCGTTGAATAGCTGCACGAAGGCCCATGATGCAAGCCTCATATTCTGCTACATTATTGGTACAGAAGAAGTTTAATCTGGCAGTGAGTAGATAATGGTTCCCTTCTGGTGACACTAAGACTGCTCCAATCCCATGCCCCAATGCATTCGATGCACCACCAAAGCTCATTTTCCATGATTTCTCTTTTGACGACTCACACTCTTTTTCTACAATGCACATCAAATCCTCGTTTGGGAAATCAAATCTCAAAGGCTCATATTCCTCCGTAGCTCAAGTTGCTAAGAAGTCAGCTATCGCACTCCCCTTTATCGACTTTTGACTCACATATACAATGTCGTACTCTGATAGTAGGATCAGCCATCGTGCCATTCTTTCTAAAAGTGCAGGTGATTCCATCATGTATTTTATTGGGTCCAGCTTTGAAATTAACCACGTCGTATGATACAACATATATTGTCTGAGCCTTAGAACTGCCCAGACCAAAGCACAACAGAATTTTTCAATTGACGGGTACTTTGCTTCATACTCTGTGAACTTCTTACTGAGATAGTAGATTGCCCTTTCTCTTTTCCCGACTCATCATGTTGCCCCAGTACGCAACCCATTGAATTTTCAAACACAGTTAGATACAATATTAACGGTCTTCCGGGAGTTGGCGGTACTAGCACCGGAGGGTTAGACAAATACTGTTTTATCTTGTCAAAAGCCACTTGGCACTCATTGTTCCACTCTCTTGGATTATGTTTTGAAGGAGTCAAAAATTGGGTCACACTGGTTGGTAAGTTGAGCAATGAATCGAGCGATGTAGTTTAACCTCCCTAAAAATCCTCTGACTTCTTTTTATGTACGCGGAGGTGGTAGTTCTTGTATGGCTTTTATCTTATCTGGATCAACCTCAATACCTCTCTCACTAACAATGAAGCCGAGTAATTTTTTTGAGGTAGCCCCGAACGTACACTTGGCTGGATTAAGCTTCAGCTGGAACTTTCTTAGTCTTTCGAACAATTTCTTGAGGTTCCCAATATGCTCTCTTTCCCCCCGAGATTTGGCAATCATATCATCAACATAAAATTCTATCTCTTTGTGCATCATGTCATGGAATAGCATCACCATTGCCCTCTGATATGTTGCCCCGGTATTCTTTAATCCGAACGACATCACCTTGTAGCAAAATGTTCCCCACATCGTCACGAAGGTAGTTTTCTCCATATCCTCGGGAGCCAACTTTATCTGATTATAACCCGAAAATCTATCCATGAAAGAAAACAATGAATGTTTTGCTGTGTTATCCACCAACGATCGATGTGTGGCAAGGAAAATTATCTTTAGGACTTGCTCGATTCGGATCACGATAATCCACGCACATTCATACCTTACCGCCTTTCTTGATCTTTGGGACTATGTTAGCTACCCATTCGAGTATTTGGAGACTTGTAGGAAGCCAAGATCAAATTGTTTCTTGACTTCTTCTTTTATCTTTATGAAGATTTCGTGTCTCATTCGTCTTAGCTTCTATTAAATGTGTTTGCATTACGGTTTCGGTGGGAGTCTATGGACCACTACATCTTCGTTCAACCTGGCATGTCTTGATACGACCATGCAAATACATCTTTATACTCACGAAGCAAGGTGATCAAATCATGTTTGGTGTTATCTCGAAATGGAGGTCCCAATCTTCACTTCTTGCCTCTTTTCTTCATTTCCCAAGTTTCTTGTCTCAACAGATTCTTGATGGGGTAGGATCTGTTTATCTTTTTGTTCTATCATTCTTTGTAAGTCAGGAGACGAGACATAATCTTGACATTTTCTTGACTTGAATTCTCCTAAACAAATAGCTTTCTCGAAATCGATTTCAGGACTTGTAACAAGATTGCTCATGTCGCTAATATCTGAGCACCTGAGAAGTGAATGGAAAAGAAAACTATAGAGGAGTATCAAGGTATTGGAACCAACAAATATAATGTTATGGCGTGATATGAGGTATATGTAAGGATAGGCTGTGAGAAGAAGGAATAATTATGGCTGTGAGAAGAAGGAATAATTATGAAGTTAACAAGAATGAAAAGGCTATGACAAAATGCATCTCCATTAATGTTTATTTAAATGATAAAGAGCAAAAATAAGCTCTTACAAAAGAATCCCACTATTACCTAGGGGCACACAAAAACGAGAGTTAACATTGAGCATTACTCTGGAGAGGACTTAGAAACTACAAGAAGATCCACAGCAGTCCAATTGTTCAAAATGAATCCAGGAGGACAAGGGCGCATCATTGAAACATCTTCAATTGCATCATCTCTGTCGTAACCATTTTTTTGGAAAACAAAACGGGGTTCGACTTTGGTTTTGAAAATAGGGATAAAACGGGAGTCGCCACCGACCTTTATTTGGTGTGATCGGATCACCTTTATTTTAATAAAACATTTTGTTTTACTAAAGCAGTGTTTTTGGTCTGCGAAGTTTTGAAAATTGAGTTCGGGAGTCGGTTACGCACGAGGAAGGGTTAGCACCCTCGATACGCCCAAAATTGGTACCAAAGTGATTAATTAATGTCTTAATGTCGGAAGTTTGAAAAGGTTTTAAAATATAGGTCTTTTAAAAGGTATTAGGATTTTTGAGATGTCTTTGTTCCGAGAGGGTACGAACATCACATCCAGCACGTTAGGACATGATATTCTAAACCTTCGTAATCAAAGCTATCTCATGATTTTACGAAGTTTACCAAAAGGATGTTTAGTTATTTAGTCAAACGGAAAATCGTAACCCAGCACGTTAGGGCACTACTCCCCGAGTTCCTAAATACAAAACATTGCCTTTATTTCAAAACCTTTAAGTGGAGTATAGTAATTTTACAAAACGATCGTATAGGATTGAATTTTAAGAAAAGGCTTGAGTCAAAATTTGAGATTTCTTTGTCCCGAAAAGATATAAACATCACCTCCAGCATGTTAGGACACGATGTTTTAATCTCTCGTAATCAAAGTCATCTCGTGATTCGCAGAACTTTGTAAAAAGGATGTTAAGTTATTTAGTCAAACGAAAAATCGCAACTCAAAGACGTTAGGGCACTATTTCTGAGTTTCTAAATACCAAAACATTGCCTTATTTTGAAATCTTTTAGATGAAATGTGATGATTTTTCTGAATGATGTTTTGTTCAATAATATAATACAAAACGAAGATAACAAATGTGGATGTGAATGTAGTAAATAAAGAAATACAAATAATAATATTAATAGTAATGATAATAATAATATGATAATGACAAAGTAGTAATGGAAATAAATAAAAAATAAAAATAAATAGTGAATAAATAAGACAAGAAATGATAATAACAAAGTAATAATGATGGTATTTGAAATGAAAATGAAATAATGATGATAATATGTAAAAATGATTATTGCAATTAATACATGAAATAATATATATAAAATAAAAATATATACATGTCAAAAAATAAAATAATATAATGATAGCAACAATATGGACAAAGTAATAGTAAAATAGATAGCCATGATAATGAAAATAACAAATGATAATAAATAAAACAATCCTCTCAATCATAATAATAGTAAATAAATAAAATAACAACACATGCAATTGTTATAATAAATAATAGTAATGTAAACAAATGATAGTGAAAATATAACCAAAATATGTTATAATAAATAATAGTAATAGGATCAAATAATAGCAAAAATATAATCAAAATAATGAATAATAATAATAATAATAATAATAATAATAATAATAATAATAATGAAATTAGTGAAACAAAATAACGATAAAACATGTAAATAAAAATATATATAATGGTAATAAAATAGTAGAATAAAATAAAAAAAAAACTAAAAGGATTGCAAAGTAATTAAAACAGGATTAAATTGCATTAAAAATAAAAGTTTTGGGGTTAATTCGAAATAAAATAAAAGAAAAGGGAGGCTATTTATACGCGCAAAAAGACTGGAGGGACCAAAGAGGGAATAAACCCCTTTGGCCAAAACGCACAGCAGCAGAAGGGACTTAATTGCGAATCCGAGTAAATTTTGGGGCAAATTTGAGAATAATAAAAACTGGATTAGAAAGGTAAAAAATGCGGAAGGACCGCGCGCATAAATATCCCATTTTCCAGCAAAACACGTGGATCCTAGGCGGGTCGGATCGGATCGGGTCGGTAGTAGCTTAAACGACGTCGTTTTGGGGCTTATATACCGACCAAAACGGCGTCGTTTTGGTTTGGCTATATAAGCCATTTTTGCCAAAAAATCTCATTTTTCTCATTTCTTAAAAAGAAATCCTATTTCCTTTCTTCTTTCTCTCTGCAGGTGGGAAGCTCGGAGGATTTAGGTCGTCGGACGTCGCCGGCAAGTTGGCGTTCAAGCCACGCCTATGATGGGTAGGAAAAGGTAAATTTTTTTTTTATTTTTTTATGTCTTTCTTCTTTTTATATATTATTATTTATACATATATATATGTGTACATAAAAAAGAAGACGAAAAAAAAAGATCGAAAACGCAGACTTTACCCTTTTTTTCTGTTTTTGATTCTTTTTCTCGTTTAATCTTAGTCCTGGAATTTGGGTTGATTTTTGCTTGCTATTTCTGTCGGTTTTGAATGTTTGAACCTCTGCTTTTTAGATTGAAAGAAAAAAACTTTTTTGCTTGAATCTCTGTTTCTTTTTTTTTTTATTTCCAAGAGAAAAAAACCTTCTCTTCTGATGTCTCTCGGGCTTTTTATAGCCAAAAGAACAAGAAAAATACATTTTTTTGCTTCTGTTCGGTTTTGTCCTTTTGCAGGTACACTCGGGCGGTGGGGCGTGTCGAGGACTAGAGGCCGGTCGGAGGCGGTGGAGGAGGCGTCTTGGCGTGAGGGCAGGTGGAGAGTCGGTGTTGGGTAGAGGGTAGGTGCGCTAATTTAGGGTTTTAGAAACCCTAAATTTTTTTCTGAAAAATCTAAATGTTTTGGGCCTGTTTGTGAATTGGGCCATTCGGGTTTGTAATTGGGCTGGGTAATTGGGTTGGCTGTGATTGGGTTTTTATTTTGTTTTTGTTTTGTTTGTTGGGCCCGGGCAATATGGGCCGTTTACAGCTGCCCCTCTTTGCTCATTGTCGTGCAACGGGAATAGAGCAAAGACATAAAGAGGGACCAAATTTGCCCAGTTTTGTTGAGTCCCAACTTCTTTGGTGCTTCTCTTCTTCATGTAGCCTCATTCTAGTCTACCGCATCTTATTACTTCAATCCCCTCCACCACTATGTGGCTTCAATTTGCTCTTGCTAGGATGCGTCTTGTTTTATTTTGGATTACTCCATCTTTGGCATCTCCGCCGAAAGATGTGGTCTTTGGTCTTACAATTTTGACCTTTTCCATTGCGCTGTTAAGGCAATAGGACTAAAGCTTAATCATGCTCCCTCTTGCCCCACTATTGTTAGGGACAAGAATTACAATTTTGACCTATTCCAATGGTGGCCAAAATCATGTGGGAGAGGCAAATAGGATCTTGTGGCCTAAATCATGTTCCCTCACCGCTGGTGGTTAGGGATCGTGTTCCCTCTTGGTTGGGAGCCATGATTTGCCTTCGATCTTGCCTCACTATTGATCGTGGTGACAAGATCTACAATTTTTGACCTATTCCACTCTTTGGTCGGTGGCAATAGGAGGGTGGCCAAAATCATGTTCTCTCTTGGTTAGAGAGCCAAGATTCGCCTCGATCTTGCCCCACCACTGGTTATGGTGACAAGATCTACAATTTTGACCTATTCGATCTTGCCCACTCTTTGGTCGGTGGTAATAGGACAATCTTCAACCTATTCCACCTTTGGTTGATGGCAATGGGACGATCTTTAACCTATTAAAATCCTTCACTGGTTGATGGTAATAGGACAATCTTCCATCTATTCCAACTGCTGGTCAATGGCGATAAGGTAATCTTCAACTTATTCCACTGCTGGTCAGTGGCAATAGGATAATCTTCAACCTATTCCACCGCTGGTCGATGGCAATTGGACAATCTTCAACCTATTCCACCGCTGGTCGATGGCGATAAGGTAATCTTCAACTTATTCCACTGCTGGTCAGTGGCAATAAGACAATCTTCAATAGTGTTGCTACACCGTCCTCTAGGGACATATCCTGTAGACTTGATTTTATATGTTTATGTTTATGCCAAAGGATGCGGATGCTACGGTCAAAATGACTCAAATGCTCCTAACTACGTGTGATATGAATGACACTTACATGAATGCAGAATGTCATGAGAATGATGATTTCTCATTAAGATGCAATGATTGTAAGAAATCGAATGCTCCTAACTAAATGATATTATGGAGGACATTTGCATGAATGCAGGATGTCATAAGAATGATCTCTTTTTTAAAAGTTTAGGGCTGTAATTGCTCGTTCGCTCGTCAAGGTCACGACACAAACGCAACATCTTGTCTGATATCTATGCTTGTGAATCTGAAGAAATGATCATAATTTTGGACTCCTCTTCTTTGAATGTTTCCAACCCCTAAGTGTGGTGGTTCCTAAACAACAGTCTTGTTTTAGGTTCCTACGCTGTTTAGAGGCTTCCAAAGTAATAGGCGGGACTCCTTTTATGGAAGCATTATGGGTCAATGGGTCGTAATTGCAAACAACTCAAAGATTTAAAATAACAATGGAATTTATGAAGAATGGAATTGGATTAAATCAACAAAATCAAACATTATTGGAGTACAAAAATGAGTAGAAAGAAAAAGTAGGTGCCCCAGATATTGCAGGCTGAGCTTCACCACCGAATCCTTCCGAAGATCATTTTGAGCTGAATAAATGTTGGGAGATCTGCAGTGCTTTGTAGATGTTCGAGGTGTAACATTCCTCCTTTTGCTAATTCTGGGAGAACAAAAATTGCCACATACCTCCTCTTTCGTGTAAATTTGAGCCGCCCTTATCGGGTTTTCGACCCAAAGCCCCTTTGGTCTCAAAGCGCCCTTCACGGGTTTTCATTTCGGCCTCTCCGGTTTTTTTTAAGGTCTTAAAGTGCCCTTTTCGGGTTTTCACTTTAGCCTCTCCAATTTTAAGCATAATACTTCTTAACTGAATCTGAATTTATGGGATTGGGTAGGTTTTTCCCATCCATCTCGGCCAAAATTAGTGCCCCTCCAGAGAAAGCCTTTTTCACCACATAAGGTCCTTCCCAATTTAGCATCCATTTCCCTCTGAAATCCTTTTGTATGGGTAGGATCTTTTTCAAAACTAAGTCTCCCTCGTGGAATTCTCTTAGACGCACATTTTTGTTGTATACTCGCATCATCCGCTTTTGGTACATCTGACCATGACGGATAGCTTTCAATCTCTTTTCTTCGATCAGATTCAATTGATCATATCGAGCTTGGATCCATTCCGCTTCATCCAATTTCAATTCGGACAATACTCGAAGGGACAGAATTTCAACTTCGATGGGTAAAACCGCCTCCATTCCGTAAACCAATGAGAAAGGAGTTGCCCCGGTGGATGTTCTGACTGACGTTTGATAGGCGAAAAGGGCAAATGGTAGCTTCGTGCCAATCTTTGTAAGTCTCGATCATTTTCCTATTATCCTCTTGATGTTCTTATTAGTCGCTTCAACTGCACTGTTCATCTTTAGGCGTCTGGTGATTTAATTGTGATGTCGATCTTGAATTGCCTCTGGACTTACGTGATCATCTTTGTTGTTCAAGTTTAACGCATTATCGATATGATCCTCTCGGGCATTCCATATCGACATATGATCTCCTTTTAGGAACTTGTTGATCACTGATTTTGTCACATTGGCATATGAAGTGGCCTCCACCCATTTAGTGAAGTAATCAATTACCACGAAGATGAACCGATGTCCATTGGAAGCTTTTGGTGAGATTGGTCCAATGACGCCCATACCCCACATAGAAAACGGCCATGGGAGGTCATAACATGTAAAGGTGAGGGTGGTACATGAATCTTGTCCCCATAAATTTGGCACTTATGACATTTCTTAGCATAATCAATGCAATCTTTTTCCATGGTAGACCAATAATACCCAAATCTCATGATTTGTCTTGCCATTGCGAACCCATTGGCATGTGTTCCACAGACACCCTCATGGACTTCTTCTAGGATCTGCTTGGCCTCGGTGCCATCCACACATCTCAATAGCACTTGATCTTTTCTTCTTTTGTATAGGATCTCTCCGTCTAAGACATAGTCGCAAGCTAGTCTTCTCAACGTCCTTTTGTCATTTTCGGTTGCCTGATCAGGGTATTTATGATCTTTCACGATTGTAGTATATCGTGATACCATGGGTGATTATTTTGCTCCTCTTCTTCCACGTTGTAGCAATGGGCTGGGGCCTCATAAATGCTCATTTGTATAGGCCTCATATCCTCCTTGTTGTTTGCTCGTACCATAGAAGCCAATGTGGCTAGAGCATCAGCCATGTAACATCCTAAAACTGGGGCTATTTGTGATTAAATGTTTTTCTTTGTGTTTGAATTGTTATGGTATTATTTATAGGGTGGTAAGATTTAATTAAGGGTCTTAAGTTGGCTCGAGATAGTAGAAATTTTATTTGGAAGCTTTCAAGGTAGGGAGCCTTAGCAAGTAGGGGTTACAAGAATTAATAAGGGATAAATTGACATAAAAATCAGCTTGGTAAAGTGGCAAAAGGAGGGCTACTTGGGAGTTACATGTGACGCCACAAGGGATAAGGGAGAGCCTTGGTTGAGTCACGAAATTCTCTCTTTTGCTCTTGGAATGGATGACATAGGAAGGGAGATTTTCTCTCTTTAAAATCTTTTATTATTTATTTAGATAATAAGATAATAAAGGATAAATAAGGATATTATTTGGATATTAAGGGATTATTAATGGATTATTTGGGATTAATTCAAATTAATTTGAGTTAATTCAAATAGGTGGCTAGGAATGAATTGGGGAGTTGGCTAGAGTTTGAACTCCTTGTTGAAAGGAGTGGACAGCAAGCATTAGGGAGGGGTCTTAGAATGCCTATAAAAACCTCAACCTACCACCTTGTTTTCTTTTTTAGCTATTAGCGAAATTCCTAACCTCTTCCCTCTTTGTTTTATTTTTTTTCTATTCTCTCAAGACCTTCACCAAACTCCTCCCATACTTCTTATTCATTCCTTTTTTCCACTCAAGAGCAAGCCTTGATCAATATTGAAATCAACCTTAGCCAAACCTACACCTTACCCTTTGTCAAATCCCTTTTCTCCTGTTAAACTCTCTCTAGCGAACCTACTCCCTAGGCATAACCGAATTTTCCTCCTCCATATTTTGAAGTCTTGGCCAAATATTAAAGCAAGGGTAAGTATGTGAAACTCCTCTCCCATACCCTTCTCTCTGTCGACTTGATTAAATGGAAAAGCGAATTATTTGGTGGCTAATCGGTGATGAAATCGATTACATTTAGGTCCGGATCTTAAGGTATACGATCCAAGCCCATTCCTGTCAAGTGATTTTGGTAAGGATCTATATTTATTTATTATTCGTTTAAGCAAGGCTAATAACTCTAGTGATGGCCAAATGTAGGAGTGAAGCAGAATCGCATATCAAGCACCAAGTGAGTACTCAAGGGTGATAGGTAAAGATTCGGGATCACAAATGACCCTTTGGATTAATTGGGTTGGCGAATAGGCCATAATACTAACCCATTTATTTGGCGAATATAGGGACAAGTAGATCTAGGTGGCCGACTTCTCTTTTGGATTTAAACTTCTCGTTGGTGACGGTGTGTACATACACACGTTATGACTTATTAACTCTGTGCTAAATATTGTGAATGCTAACTCGGTTTATGTAGCATTGGATTTAATACCGTATTGGTATAAGTGACGATTCTGTAAGTACACATTAATATGTGTTGCTATTTAATGCTTTTGGGAAGCATGGCATGAATTTAGTTGTAACTTAAATATCGATGGCATGAGATTTGTTACACAATGATTTGATATGGGTTGATGAGTGGAGGCGATTACATTGTGTCGACGGACACGGTGTTTTGGTAACACACTATGACTACGGTCACCGGAGGTTTGGTACCTCCGAGGTTTGGCACCTCATAGCGTCTCGTCCCGGTGGCTTAGTACCACGATGGGTTGGCCCACGATGATAATCTGGGATTGACGCCGGTGATTTGGTATCACGCGATGGGTTGGCCCCATCAACCGATTTGTGTCTTCGGACACGGAGGTTTGGTACCTCCGATGGTTTGGCATCACATCTGTGACTTTAAGTCACCAGTGGTTTGGCACCACCAGTGGTTTGGTACCACACGGGGTAGAGAAAGGTGATACGGATGGTTAGGTTGGGTACATGATTTGATGCATGTTAATTGTTATAATTTGTGTATGATGTGGCTTAAACCGGGGGAAGGGTTACATACTGAGTCTTGGTGACTCACCTTCTCCTTTACCTTTTTCAGGTGACGTGTAGATCGCGGATGTGGACCGGATGGACTCAAGGTGGCCATGCAGTGGAATTTAAATTTAATAGACTTTAAATTTTGGTTTATCTCTTTTCGATTGTTGGTTTGATTTTAATTGGGTTGTAGTAAGGCCTCCAATAACTCCTTTAATTATTTTGTTATTGTTAACTGCTTTGAATATTAGTTTAAGTTATCTAAATATGGTAATAATAATAATTTCACACGTTTTTCTAAAGAATTCAAAAAAAATGTTTTAAAGTACCATCAGGCACATTTAATATATATATATAACAACTTGATTTAATAAATATTTACAAAATAAATCTAAGTATGGGATTTGTACACCTCAACTGTTTTAACAAAACGCTATCTTTTATCGAAAACTTAAATCGGTTTTAAAAGATTTTAAAATGTTTTTCTCCGTAGCAAACCAAATTCGGTCGTAGCGTTTGGGCCGGGTTTGGGTTGTTACAAGCCATCTGATTTTCGTCCCTTGGTAGATAACTGAAAGTGATGTCCTCGAACTCTTTGATCAGTTCTTGGCCCAATCTTTTGTATTCAACCAATTTGGGATCTCTCGTCTCCCATTCTCCTTTAAGTTGATAAATTACCAATGCAGAGTCTCCGTATACTTCCAGCACCTTAATTTTACGTTCTATAGCGGCACGAATACCCATGATGCAAGCTTCATACTCTGCCATATTGTTTGTGCAATCAAAATCCAATTTACAAGTGAATGGGTAATGATCTCCATTTGGGGACACCAGAACTGCCCCAATTCCATTGCCCATAGCATTCGATGCCCCGTCGAAGTTCAGTTTCCAAGGACGACTTTTCGTGGTATCTTCTTGATGGTTGCTATGTACATTAGGTCTTCATTAGGAAATCAAAGTCCAGAGGCTCATAATCTGCCAGGCTCTACTAGCCAGAAAATCGCTATTGCACTCCCTTTTATCGCTTTCTGGTTTACATAAACTATGTCAAACTTAGAAAGTAAAATTTGCCATCGGGCCATCCGTCCATTCAAAGTAGTTGACTCCATTAGGTATTTCAGCGGGTCTAGCTTCGAGATGAGCCAGGTCGTATAATACAACATGTACTGTCTCAATCTCCGAGTTGTCCAGACCAAGGCACAACACATTTTCTCAATTGGTGAGTACCTTGTTTCACACTCAGTGAACTTTTTACTAAGGTAGTATATTACCTTTTCCTTCTTTCCTGACTCATCGTGCTAGCCGAGCACACATCCCATTGAATTATCAAGTACCGTCAAATAAAGGATTAAAGGCTTTTCTGGATTAGGCGGTGTTAGTACCGGAGGATTGGACAGGTATTGCTTTACTTTGTCGAAGGTCTTCTGACATTCCTCGTCCCACACACCTGGATTGTATTTTTTAAGAAGACGAAATATGGGGTCACATTTCTCAGTCAGTTGTGAAATGAACCGAGCAATGTAATTTAATCTTCCTAAGAAACCTCGAACTTCTTTTACGCGTGCGAGGTGGAGGTAATTCTTGTATAGCCTTGACTTTGCAGGTCAACCTCAATCCCTTTTCACGACTATAAATCCTAGCAGTTTTTGACGACCGGCTCAAGGTACACTTTCTTGGGTTAAGCTTTAATTGGACTTTCTTCAACCTCAAAAATAATTTTCTTAAGACTTGGATATGCTCATTTTCGGTTCGGGACTTGGCGGTCATATCGTCAACATAAACCTCAATTTCCTTGTGTATCATATCATGGAATAGGGTTACCATGGCTCTCTGATATGTTGCTCCCGCATTCTTCAACCCAAATGGCATTACCTTATAGCAAAAGGTTCCCCACATGGTTATGAATGTGGTTTTATCCATGTCTTCAGGAAGCATCTTTATCTGGTTGTATCCCGAGAAGCCATCCATGAACGAGAATAATGAATAACCCGCCAGTATTATCCACTAAGGTGTCGATATGAGGTAACTAAAAGTTGTCCTTGGGCTAGCCTTGTTTAGATCTCGTAGTCCACACACATTCGTATTTTCCCATCTTTCTTAGGGGACGGGATGATATTGGCTACCCATTAAGTACTTAACCACTTGCAAGAACCTGCGTCAAATTGCTTCTTAACCTCTTCCTTTATTTTCAAGAAACATCCGCCTCATCCTCCAAAGTTTTTGTTGGACTAGCTTGTATTCTTCTTTTATGGGCAAACGGTGTACCACGATATCAGTGCTTAGCCCGGGCATGTCTTGATATGACCATGCGAAGACATCCTTGAATTCTTGGAGTAACTCAATGAGGTCTTGCTTTGTCTCTGCGGTGATACCGGCTCCAATCTTCACTTCTTTCTTTTCTTGCCCATCTCCTAAGTTCACTATTTCCACTGATTCTTTATGAGGTACGATTTGTTTCTCCTCTTGTTCTACCATCCTTAACAGTTCAGGAGCTAAATCACAACCTTGGTTATCTCCAAAATCCTGAAAATCTTCCGCACCCATATCTTGCTCAAAAGGACATTCTGAGTCATCGGTAGCGTTACTCAAATCATTGATATTTGGGGACCTATTATGGAAATGAATAAAGGTTCATAGAATCATAGAATCTAGGCATGTTTATTGGTATGATAAATGAAGAATAGAAATGTTTAGAAGGATATCTAGAGAAAGAATAATGAATGAATGAAATGAACATAAAAGAAAATTTGCTCAGAAGATGGCGGAGATGTATTTTATTGAAAATAACGATGTCTTATACAAAATAATGTTTCACAAAAGGGACTCTTATTGCTTCTAGACTTAAAGCAATAAGTGTGTTCCGAGTATTACTCGAATGAGTTCTAAAAGCTACAGAATCTCCTCCATGATCCAGCTTGTTTAGAAGCATTTGCTGGCTCATAAAGGCGGATGCCATTCCGATTTTCTTCATCAGTTTTCCCTTTCGATATAGCGTTGACATGCACGATTTCTTCATTTTGTGTTTCTCGTCCCGGATGGATAACCCCTCCTGATATAAAGGTATCACGAATATGAGGAATTATCATTGGTTCCCATTTAATCTCATCTCCTCCCAAGCGCGCTTTCCTTCTTTCTTGCTTCTTTTCTAACTCCTTCTTCTTTTGCTTGGCGTTCGGTTTGAATCCTAAGCCAAAGAGGTCTCTTTTTCCTTCAACCTTGGGACTTGATTCCTCCTGGAGATACCTTCCTAGTCCCTTTCCTGCACGGCCCCATTTTTGACCATTAATTGCAAACCCATTCTTGTGGTTTTGGATAATTGAACCTTTGGGATCTTGTTTCCCTCGATGATGAATATTGCATTGGCCAATTCCAAAGAGCAAAAGGAACATTCATTGCCGTCATTTGCTTCTAAATATGGCGATCGTTGGTTCTCGCTGCGATGATGTCTTCTTGACGTTTATTGTTACCAAACGGCCTTACGTGATTAATTTCAATTTTGGTGCAAGGATGAGGGATCGCTCTCTTTGAGTGTATCCAAGGTCTCCCAACAAATAGTTATCTGACGGCCGGATATCCATCACTACGAAATCTACTTTATATGTACTTGGGCCGATTAAAAGAGGTACTTCGATCTTCCCCATGACTTTTCTTTCAGTTCTATCGAATGCCCTTACTACATTGTAACAAGCCTTCATGTGAGAGCTATCAATGGGTAACCAATTCAACATTGATAACGGTAGGACATTGAGCGTCGATCCGTTATCGACTAGTACCCCTGGTAATGTGTATCCTTTGCACCGCGTGGTAATGTGGAGAACCTTGATGGAACCCGTACCTCCCGGAGGAATCTCATCATCGTTAAAGAAAATGAAGTTATCAGCACTTATGTTGCTAACTAGGCGATCCATCTTGTTAACTGTTATATCATTTGCAACATAAGTTTCATTCAATACCTTCATCAACGCGTTACGATGTGCTTCAGAGCTTAATAGTAAATCTAGCACCGATATGCGAGCCGGCTGTTTATGTAGCTGCTCTAAGACATTGTATTCACTATGCTTCAAAAACTTTAAGAATTCCCTAGCTTCTTCCTCCTTCACTGGTTCGTTTATATGTGTCTCTTACTTGGTCCCTTTTTCTTTCTTTTGTTCGCCCATCAAGTTTTTCCCTTTTGAGTGCTCCGTTCTTGTGTTTGACAAGTCGTAGCGCTTTCCACTGCGCGTGTAGGAGCCTTTCTCTTGGTTTCCTTTTGTAGTGTTGGGCGAATCTCCCCTCTCAGGAATCGTCACATTGCAGTTATAGTTCCAGGGGACCTTCTTGTCATCCTTGTATGAAAAGGGTGTAGGTTTTCGGGTCACGATCTTAGGATACTCCTGGCTCCCTTTTGTGGATGGACCCCCCTTTTCAGGAATCGTCACGCTGCGCTTATAACCCCGGAGTCTTTTGGTTGTCTTCGATGAAAAGCGAGAGGCTTTCAAATCACGATTTTGAATTTATTTTTACTCCGTCGCCTTTGATCGTGAGATGGTGACTAAAGGATAGCTCACCTCGAGGGCTTTTTCGCTAACTCATCCTCCAACGCAGATGTTTCCCTCTTTCCGCCTTCATTGCTTTCAAAGAATTCTAACTCTTTATTGTCCATCAGCGCCTGTACCAGCATTCTGAACTCAGTGCAACTTTGGATTTCGTGCCCTTCCAAGTTATGAAATTCACAGCCCTTTCGTGTTTCTTCATGCTTTCCCCTTGGACATGTCACAACCAATCCCCTTTTTATCATTTCCTTCCAGACCTGTTTCATTGGGGTTTTCACATCGAAAATATCCCTCTTAACTCTTCTTCTCGCATCTTCGCCTATCATGTTGACCCCGTGATTAGGTAGCGGGTGTCCCTTGCAAGAGGTGTCATCGACTTCTATAACGCCCATCTGGATGAGTCTTTCCACTAGTTTCTTAAAAGCGAGACAGTGCTTTATAGAATGCCCCACGATTCTCGCATGGTATTCGACCGTATGCGTTCGCATCATACCACTTAGGATACGGGGGTTGCAAGGGTTTTAAGTAATGGGGGGAGACAATGTGTGCGTCAAATAATTTCTGGTACATTTTCTTGTATGGGACTGGGATAGGCGTGAATTGAATTTTCTCCGTATTTTGCCTTGTGTTGGACTTACATAAAGGGCTCGTGATCGGGGTCACAGTCCTTGGCTGGCTCACAGTAATAGGCTTTGAATAACTTTTACCTATGTTGTTTATATCATTCTCCCTCTTCTTCGGGACCGTCTTTCTAGTACTTTCTTCAGCCTCTATTTTATCGCTTCTGATCGCATTCTCGATCATTTCCCCTGATAGCACAATATCGGAAAAACTTTTAGTGGCACTTCCAAGCATGTGATTAATGAAGGAGCTTTCAACGTATTGACAAACAAGATGGTTGTCTCCTTTTCTAGGCGGTGCATTTGAACTTGTGTGGCTATTTCCTTCCATCATTGGGCATATTGCTCTGAAACTTTCGTTTGGCTTTTCTCCATATTTTGAGCGTGATTCGATCAGAGCTATATCGGCCACGTGTTCAGATTGTTTCAGAAGGCTGTGCTAGGTCCTTCCACGACTTGATCTGTAGTGCTGTTGGTGATTGTACCATTTGGCATGCCCCTACCAAACTATCCCGAAAACAATGAATAAGCGGTTGATTGTTGTTAACATATCCCGCCATCCGTCGACGTAACATTGTGATGTGCGCTTGGCAACAGCTGGTCCCATTATATTTTCAAAATCTAGGGTCTTGAACTTTGGCGGAAGTACGAGGTGCGGAACTAGGCTCAAGTCTTTAGCGTCCACCCGTAGCGATGGTCGTGATCTCTATTTCCTTAAACTTTTCTTCTAACCATTTGCAACGATCCTCGAGTTATGCAGGAAGGTTTGCTTTTGCCTTATCCATTTTAGCCATTTCATCAAAATCGGGGACTATAGGGTTAGCGGACCTTCTCTAGGATTAGTGCTCGAACCGGTTGGGAAGTCTTGGCGGCATCATGATCTCAACGACATTGTGGCTCGATAACAAAAGGCGTCCTTTGGGGACATATTTCTGGTGGTGCTTGGGTATTTGGCGGGGTAAATCCCGGAGGGTAAGCAGGGTCGTCATTATTCCCTGAGCTAGCAGCGGCGCCCTTTCCTCGTTCATTGGCCAATAGTTGCACCAGCTGGCTTATCATATTGTTTTAGGACTCTTGCATCCGTTCTATCATATCCTGTTGCATCTTGGTTAACCGTTCTTGCATCTGTTCTTGTATTTCCCTTTACATTTGCTCTAGTCTTTCTATCCTTTGATCCATGATTTTAGTTTTGCCTCGTGTATTGTAGCGATATTCCGTGGTAATGCTTGTCATAATTTAAGGTTCTTTTATGAGATTTAATGCACATGATGCAATGTAATGCTAATGCATGAAATGTATGCAAAAAAGGCATTAATTCTGATTCAATTTCCATTAGAATAACTTTTCTAGAAAACAAATTTCTTTACATAGAATGGATTACATATAAGGCCTCGCCTAATACTTAAGGCCTTGACTTCCTCAAGAAGCCTAGCTAACTCTTGTCCTTGCTCGACTTTGATTCATAAAATAAACTTAGTACATCATTTCGGACTCCTAAGGTTTGCAAGTGATCCGCAACCTCTCGCACTTGAGCCACGGCTTCCCCCATGATGTAATCCCGATCTCTGACTTGAGTCTGAGAGTGATGAAGTTGTTGCTTCCAACGCTCCTCATTGACTTCAAGAAGCTCCACCCGTAGCTCACAACCATGTAAAGCAGATTCTAGCTCTTCGATTCTTGCTTTCATTTCTTCAATTTTACTTAGGCTAGCTTTTAATTCAACTGCAGAGTTGCGGCTACGATACTGATACAAGGATCTTTCCAATTCTGCCACCCGAGCCTTTAATTTCTCTTTCTCGCTTTGGGTTTTTACCAGACTTCTTTTCAGAGTATCTTCTCGAACTTGAGTATCTCGGAGTTCTCTTTCCCATTGACTAGCTCTATTTTTTTCTTCTCTGAGTTCTTGACTCCATTGCTCTGATGTTTTTCCTAATCCAGCAAGTTTCATTGACCTTCGCAGCTTCTTATAGTCTGTTTTCAAACTGTCCAAATCTTCCTCAGCCTTATTTTTCCCTTTTCTCAACTTTTGACCTCCGACACGAATGTCAACGTCCAATCCTAGCTACATTTTCTCTTCTTCTAATCATTCTATTATTTTCCCTAATTCCGCATTCCTTTTCTCAAAATCTTGTTTGATGATTTTGAGCTCTGATGGGATTACCTGTAGGTGCTCCTCCATTGATTGGGCGTCTTCCTGGCCTGATGTGGGAATATTGTCGTTGATTCTCTGACTCCTCCATCGGTCATATTCGGGGGTTGTCATCGGGTTTGTGGCAAACCTTTTCATTCTATGAGTCCGACTCCAAGCGCTTGCTATTTCACGAACTCTTTTCTTACAATTGTCTCCTTTGTATTCAAATTCACACTGAATTAAACCTTGTGTTGCAGGTATAAACTGTCTCGATCTGTACTGTCTCAACACGAGGAGAGGAGCATATCCGACAGCTCCCCATACTCCTAGTAGAGGAACCCAGTCAAAATCTCCACACCGATATAGGATCTCATCAGGGATCATTAAAGGAGCTTTCCATTCAACGTCTTCCTCTTCCAGGTTCTGCAGAATCATCATCCATTTTTCTTCTGTAAGATCGTCTCGCCTTGGTGTGGCTGCTAATTCCTTTAGCGGGGAATAGTCCTCGGAGAAGATTCGACCTGGTGCCTTTTTCGCTTTCCAAAAATGACTGTTGAACCATACTAGCAAGAGTTGTGCACAACCGGTGAATCTTCCTTCGCCCGCTCTTTGGCACGCGCTTAGAGACCTGAAAGTTTCGGCCAGAATTGCAGGAACGGGTGTGACTCTTCTATCCAATCTATCGAAAAAATCTGAGACTGCCTCGTCTACATGCCCTAGAGCTTTAGGGAAAATAATCAATCCATAAATGCTCAAGGCAAAAATGTCAACCCTTTTCTTCACGTCAGGGTGTGCTATGATCAAATCCCTTAAATTTCTCCAAGGGATACACTTACAATCTCCTTTTTGTTTTATCCATGCTGCAACCCATTGCTCGCTCATTCCCGTTATATTCATCACTTTTTAAGAAGGTGGGGCGTTAATGTGTCTTGTATAAACTTTGTCAGTTTGAATTTTTGGGCAACGGAGTAAAGCTGTGTATTCTTCTATAGTAGGCACCAGGTCCACTTTCCCGAAAGTAAAACAGCTATAAGCGGGATTCCAAAATTGGGCTATAGCTCGGAATAGGTGCTGGTCTACCTTGATGTCGAGCAGATATGGCAGATCTCCGTAATGACAGTAGAATAATTGCTTGATCTCATCGTCCCATTGACTCCATATCTCTTTCATCTCTTGAAGATTATTTTGGGTGACAACGTCGCGTGAAGTCCCATAATTCGACACGTGCTTCTTCAGTAAGACTATCACCTTTTTCTTCTTCGCACGTCTCGGCCCATATCCGGACTACCGCATTGTCCTCCACTCAATCAAGAAACCCCTTTCCATGACAAGCTATCTATTTGGCAATTGAACGTGAATCAACACCTTTTGATGAATATGCCATGCAAAATAAAAAAAAAATAAAGCAAATCGGTATTCCATACACAATAAGCAAAGAATAAAAATACCTAATCTGTTAACCACTAGGGTTTGGCATGGCTTTACCTAGGATGGGTTCTTTAGGGCTTACTATATGAGGTTTGGTTCTAAGGAGGGTACTGAACCAGCAGATTCTCGATCTTCACCCATTATAGGCTCATATAGACCGAGTTCGATTCGGGAATACATTTCCCTATGGCTGCACGGAGATGAAAATCTCACGAAGACATAGGTACGGATGTATCCCAAAGCGATCCACTATCCTGTACGGAGGTGAAAACCTCACGAAGGAGTAGTTTCTCACTCTCACCTAAAGGTGTGACCACAACGGTCATGCAATGCCGCAATTAAAACACATGCAATACAAATATAGTAATTTTCAAATCGAACTTTCAAACTTCCGACAAAAGACAGAAAATAATCAATTTATGGCTTGACTCTCTAAACATGTCCCCAGTGGAGTCGCCAAGCTGTCGTAACCATTTTTTTGGAAAACAAAACGGGGTTTGACTTTGGTTTTGAAAATAGAGATAAAACGGGAGTCGCCACCGACCTTTATTTGGTGTGATCGGATCACCTTTATTTTAATAAAACATTTTGTTTTACTAAAGCGTGTTTTTGGTCGAAGTTTTGAAAATCGGGTTCGGAGTCGGTTACATACGAGGAAGGGTTAGCACCCTCGTACGCCCAAAATTGGTACCAAAGTGATTAATTAATGTCTTAATGTCGGAAGTTTGAAAAGGTTTTAAAATATAGGTCTTTTAAAAGGTATTAGGATTTTGAGATGTCTTTGTTCAGGAGGGTACGAACATCACATCCAAAGACGTTAGGACATGATATTCTAAACCTTCGTAATCAAAGCTATCTCATGATTTTACTGAAGTTTACCAAAAGGATGTTTAGTTATTTAGTCAAACGGAAAATCGTAACCCAGCACGTTAGGGCACTACTCCCCGAGTTCCTAAATACAAAACATTGCCTTTATTTCAAAACCTTTAAGTGGAGTATAGTAATTTTACAAAACGCATCGTATAGGATTGAATTTTAAGAAAAGGCTTGAGTCAAAATTTGAGATTTCTTTGTCCCGAAAAGATATAAACATCACATCCAGCACGTTAGGACACGATGTTTTAATCTCTCGTAATCAAAGTCATCTCGTGATTCGCAGAACTTTGTAAAAAGGATGTTAAGTTATTTAGTCAAACGAAAAATCGCAACCCAGCACGTTAGGGCACTATTTCCTGAGTTTCTAAATACCAAAACATTGCCTTATTTTGAAATCTTTTAGATGAAATGTGATGATTTTACGAATGATGTTTTGTTCAATAATATAATACAAAACGAAGATAACAAATGTGGATGTGAATGTGGTAAATAAAGAAATACAAATAATAATATTAATAGTAATGATAATAATAATATGATAATGACAAAGTAGTAATGGAAATAAATAAAAAAATAAAATAAATAGCGAATAAATAAGACAAGAAATGATAATAACAAAGTAATAATGATGGTATTTGAAATGAAAATGAAATAATGATGATAATATGTAAAAATGATTATTGCAATTAATACATGAAATAATATATATAAAATAAAAATATATACATGTCAAAAATAAAATAATATAATGATAGCAACAATATGGACAAAGTAATAGTAAAATAGATAGCCATGATAATGAAAATAACAAATGATAATAAATAAAACAATCCTCTCAATCATAATAATAGTAAATAAATAAAATAACAACACATGCAATTGTTATAATAAATAATAGTAATGTAAACAAATGATAGTGAAAATATAACCAAAATATGTTATAATAAATAATAGTAATAGAATCAAATAATAGCGAAAATATAATCAAAATAATGAATAATAATAATAATAATAATAATAATAATAATAATAATAATAATAATAATAATAATAATAATAATGAAATTAGTGAAACAAAATAACGATAAAACATGTAAATAAAAATATATATAATGGTAAAAAAATAGTAGAATAAAATAAAAAAAAACTAAAAAGATTGCAAAGTAATTAAAACAGGATTAAATTGCATTAAAAATAAAAGTTTTGGGGTTAATTCGAAATAAAATAAAAGAAAAGGGGGCTATTTACACACGCAAAAAGACTGGAGGGACCAAAGAGGGAATAAACCCCTTTGGCCAAAATGCACAGCAGCAGAAGGGACTTAATTGTGAATTCGAGTAAATTTTGGGGCAAATTTGAGAATAATAAAAACTGGATTAGAAAGGTAAAAAATGCGGAAGGACCGCGCGCATAAATATCCCATTTTTTGGCAAAACACGCGGATCCTAGGCGGGTCGGATCGGATCGGGTCGGTCCAGGGCGAAACGACGTCGTTTTGGGGCTTATGGGCGCCGACCAAAACGGCGTCGTTTTGGTTTGGCTATATAAGCCATTTTTTGCCAAAAAATCTCATTTTTCTCATTTCTTAAAAAAAAATCCTATTTCCTTTCTTCTTTCTCTCTGCAGGTGGGGAGCTCCGGAGGATTAGGTCGTCGGACGTCAGTAGCCGTGGCGTGGCTGGCCTGCCACCGCCACTGTGGCCGAAAAAGGTAAAAATTTTTTTTTTTTTTTTTTTATGTCTTTCTTCTTTTTATATATTATTATTTATATATATATATATATATATATATGTACATAAAAAAGAAGACGAAAAAAAAAAAATCGAAAACGCAGACTTTACCCTTTTTTTCTGTTTTTGATTCTTTTTCTCGTTTAATCTTAGTCCTGGAATTTGGGTTGATTTTTGCTTGCTATTTCTGTCGGTTTTGAATGTTTGAACCTCTGCTTTTTAGATTGAAAGAAAAAAACTTTTTTGCTTGAATCTCTGTTTTTTTTTTTATTTCCAAAGAGAAAAAAAAAACCTTCTCTTACAGTGTCTCTCTCGAGCTTTTTATAGCCAAAAGAACAAGAAAAATACATTTTTTGCTTACATTCGTTTTGTCCTTTTGCAGTACACTGGGCGGTGGGCAGGTCGGGGCAGACTTGGTCGGAGGCGGGTGGAGGAGACATGCGGCGCAGAGGGCAGATGGAGAGTCGGTGTTGGGCAGAGGGTAGGTGCGCTAATTTAGGGTTTTAGAAACCCTAAATTTTTCTAAAAATCTAAATGTTTTGGGCTGTTTGTGAATTGGGCCATTCGGGTTTGTAATTAAATTGGGCTGGGTAATTGGGTTGGCTGTGATTGGGTTTTTATTTTGTTTTTGTTTTGTTTGTTGGGCCCGTGCAATTTGGGCCGTTTACAATCTCCTTTGTCAATAACATTTATGCTGACGTTCTGAAGACCCTTTTCAATCCATAACATCGTGCTTTGTGGATTATCTTGCCCTGGGTACATCATTCCTGCAGATGTAAATGTTTTTGACAAAGGAGGATACGATATGGGCTCCCATTCCAATTCCCGACCTGAGGCTCCTGCAAACCTCATTTCTTGATCTTTCTACAATCTGTGGATTGTATAGTTTTAGCCTCAGTGAATGATTAGGGTGATATGCATATGCAATGAATGGATGAATGAATAAATGAAAAATGCATGTTAATCATGAATAAATATGCAAGAATTTGGTGTTGATTTCAAGATAGCCCCATACTTAGGCATTTCTTCAATCAAAAGAGTCCATTACAAAACGTTTTGCCCTTTCTGATTTAACAGTTACACAAATTTCTTAGCCACATCGCCTTGTTTCTTTACTCGTCCTAGGAATTCTGACATGCTTGATCCTTATCTTGAGGGAATTGGTAACTGAGATCTTCTGCTTCGTCTGATAATTGCACAATTTGCATAGCCGCCTTGTGAATTTCATTAATCAAACCGCCAAGATACATATCTTTTTCTTGGAGAGCTCTTTCGTAGGCACAAATGTCTCTGTCATGCTGGCCATTCTTTTCTTCTAGGACTTTTAGGAGAGTGTCCAAGTGTTGCTGATGAGCTTGCAGTGTATTTTATAAACCTTGTATTTTTCTTCTTAGCTCTTGACGCTCAGACTGACTAGTCATTAATTCTGCAGACGTAGTTTCATATTCAACATTCTTCTTCCTTAACTCTATCATAGCACGAGCAGCTTTTTCCTCTTCCTTCTTCGCTTTCCCTTTCTAGAATTTCATCCCACCTTTGATGTTGCTTAATTCTTCCTTCCATTTCGTCGATGATTTGCCCAGCCCACTATTCTTTATGGTGCCTCTTAATTTCTTATTTTCCAAATGAAGATCCTTTAAGTCATTTCTCATGATCTCAGCTTCTTTCTGGACTTTCTCATTTCTGGATTTTTCAATTTGAACATCTATCTTCAGCTGGTAATTTTCCTCTTGAAGAGAACTAATATCCCGTAACAGACTGGTCTTTTCACGTTCAAATTCATGTCTTGCTATTTCTAGTTCGGACGGCATTTTTTCTGAGAAAGGATTCTGAAAAATATAATCCGTTGGTGAGGTTTGTTGACTATTCACTCGTCTTTGTCTCCATATTTCATAATCTTGAGTGATAGTATCAGCATACAGAGCTAACTCCATTAAATAGATTTCCTTCCAAGACTTTGCAGTATCTCGGACTTTTTTCATGTAACCTTCACCTGTAGAAGCAAACTCAGACTGTGCTAATCCTCCGGTAGTTGGTATGAACTGTCGTGAAGCAAATTGCCTTTGAACCATTAACGGTGCATATCCAACTCCTCCCCATAACCCGAGTAAAGGTACCCAATCTTGGCTTCTACATTTGTATAGCAGAACTGAAGGACGGATCCATGGTGCTCTTCAAGTTATATCTTCGGCGCGGAGGTTCTGAAAAACTGAAACCCAGTGCTGTTCGATGACATCCTTCGGCCAATCTTTCTCAAGGTAAGCTTCCAATGGAGCAAATGTTTTCTAAAACATGTGGAAAGGTGTGCACTCCACTTTCCAGAAGTGGCTCAGAATCCAAACATTAAGTAGCTGTGCACATCCGATAAAACGTCCTTCCCCTTTTCTCCTATAATAATTTAGAGATCTAAAAGTCTCAGCTAAGATAGTTGGGGACGGGTTGATTCCTTGCCTCAACTTTTCAAAGAAATCCACTACCGCAACTTCTATATGCCCAAGAACTTTTAGGAAGACAATTAATCCGTAAATGGCTAAAGCAAACAGATCCACTCTCTTCACAATATCCGGATGGTTTTGAACTAAGTCTCGCAAAGAAAACCATGGAATACAATTGACTCGTTCTTTTCTTTATCTGTTTTTCAACCCATGTATCGACCATTCTGTCAACTTCATTAACTTTTTCTTGAAGGTCATTGGTTTGGGCTCTTTCACATATATCTTTTTGAATTGTGCATTGTTAACGTGAAGCAAGGCGGCATACTCTTCTATGGTCTGAGTCATATCTTCTCGGTTGAAAGTAAAACATTGATAAGCTGGGTCCCAAAATTGAACCATGGCTTGAATCAACTGTTCGTCTACGTTGATAGTGATTAAGTGAGCTATATCCCCGTACTTTTCAATGAAGATGCCCCTAGTGTCTGAGTCCCACTGTTTCCAGATCCTAGTCAAGTCTTTGAGGTTATTCCACGAACATTCATGGTCACATGCTCGGAAGATTGGAGATACATCCTTTTTTAAAGCTGTCTCCTTTTTCTTTTGGGTTTTCAAAGACCGGTCTCGAACCACGGCGTTTTTCTCGGTTACTTGTGTAATTGACTCCTCCATCGAAACCTATTTTGGCAACCAATCTCTAATCAACACCTTCCTAACAAGATGCCTATGATGCATGATGAAAAATAAAATGAAGACAAATAACATTGGTTAGTAATTACAACAAATATAAACGAGAAAAACTATGGAAAATCTAACAAATTAAGATATTTAATTTTGCATTTTGGTGAAACCGACCTACTTTTTTACCCCATCATATTTACAAAATAAACTTATTCCCCACATGCTCATCGATAATCTACCCGATCCAATTCTATTAAACGGACCTAATTCTCTTGCAAAAACAAATATAAATGTAAAGAAATAAAAAGTAAGAGGCATTTCTCCCATGTACTTATTTTGGTGACTATTCGACGGACGAAGTTTCGGCACGGCTCTAATCGGGTGGCTCATACGGTTCACTATATGCGGTTTCGGTTCTAAAAAGGTACTCGAATTGTCCATACTATCGCCTACTAAGGCTAGTACGGAGCCTCGGTTATCTCCCATCATAGGCTCGCGAGCTCAATTCGAGGGATTACATTTACTTATGCCTATGCGGTGGGACGAGTTAACTCACGAAAACATAAGTCATATGTAACCCTAAGTATTCACTAGCTTTGTCTTGGAGGACGAGTTAACTCACGAAGGCATAGCGTTTACTTCCACTTAAGTGGGCGGAGCCGGGTAGAAAGCTCATGTTATGCAAAATGTAAGTGCACGGTGTGTGGGAGAAACTCACAAACCTTTTCGTTTTTATTTTAAAACTAAAAAACTAAAACGGTAAAAACTTAGCGCTGAAAAACAAAAAGATAAAACAAGTTAGAAAAATATTTACAACATGAAGCAAATGCATGACTTTTTAAAAAACGAAATTTAAGGATCAAAACTAAGTATTAATTTAAACAAGAGTTTTATAAATTTTGACAACATGCGTTTAATTCCAGACTCGACTCTCAAAAAAATATCCCCAGTGGAGTCGCCAGCTGTAGCGACCTAAAATTTTCTTGGGCGCTAATTGAGGAAATTATTTAAAAATTTGAAAACAAAGTTTCAATTTTATTTAAAAAAGGGAGTCGCCACCGATCTTTTTTTTCTAGGTGTGATCGGACACCTAATAAATCCTCTTTTAAAGAAAAATCATTTTTTGAATTTTCTTAAAAAGTGCGGGATTAAGTCTGCGACAAAATTCGAGAGAAAAATAGGGTTCGAGAGTCGATTCTGTGAGGAAGGTATTAGCACCTCGACGCCCAAAATTGGTATCTCGTTAAACGCGTTGTCTTAATTTTCAAAAATACAAGTTTAATTTAATATTTAATCGTGATCCGATTGAGACACGAAATCTTTTTAAAAAACGAGAATTTTAAGACTAGAAATTTTTTAAAACCGAGAATTTTGAAAACACGAAAACTTTTTAAAACCCAAAATTTTGAAAACACAAAATTTTAGAAAATGAAAACACAAGAATTTTTTGATACACGAAAATTTTTTTGAAAACACGAAATTTTTGAAAACACGGAAATTTTAAAACACATGAATTTTTTTAAAAAACATGAAATTTTGAAAACCGAAAATTTTAAAAAACGAAACGAGAAATCTTTTGAAACACGAGAATTTTTTGAAACACGAATTTTTTTTTGAAAACACGGAATTTTTGAAAACACGAAATTTTTTAAAACATGGAAATTTTGAAAATATGAAAATTTTTGAAACACGAGATTTTTGAAAATACGAAATTTTTGAACACGAATTTTTTGAAAACACTAAAATTTTGAAATACACAAATTTTTTTGGAAAACACGAAATTTTTGAAAACACGAAAATTTTAAAACACAAGAAATTTTTTAAAAAAACATGAAATTTTTGAAAACTCGAAAATTTTGAAACACGAAAATTATTTTTTTTTAAAACACGAATTTTTTAAAATACGAAAACTTTAAAAATATGAGAATTTCCTTTTTGAAACACGAAATTTTTGAAAATATGAAAATTTTAAAATAAGAAAATTTTTGAAAACGAAAAATTTTAAAACACGAAAACTTTTAAAACACGAGAATTTTTGAATACGAGAATTTTTGAAAACACTAATTTTTTTATAACACGAAAATTTGGAAAATACGATAATTTTTGAAAACACAAGAAGTTTTGAAACTCGAAATTTTATTTTATTTTTAGAGCTTTTGATTTTTTTAAAAGGCGTGATCGTATTTAACACGAACCGATAATATTCACCCAACATAGCGATGAAATCAACGACTAGTGTAAAACCGATTCGTTGCCTTATTTATTAAAATTATTAAAAGTAAAAGTAAAATAAAATACAATTAAATAATAAAATACTAAAATATTAATAATATTAAAACGAGATGTCATTAAAATACACTTAATTAAATTAAAAGTAGGTAAAAAAAAATTACCGAAAAGCTCAAAATTACGAGCTTGAAGAATGGGATACACGACCCGGGCTCTTTTTCTCTTTTTTTTTTTTTCCTTTCCTTTTCTTTTTTTTTCCTTTTTCTTCTTCTTTTTTTTTTTTTTGTTGGGTGCAGTTGTTTTCTTGAAAATGGGCTTGGTGTTCTTGGGCTGAAATTTGGTGTTGGGTTTTTTTAGCTGCTTTCCTTTTTTTTTTTTTGGGCTTGCTTTTTTTTTTTTCTTTGTTTTGTATTTTTTGGGCTGTTGTTGGTGGGCTTCTTGGATGCTGGTCGGGCCGTGGGTCGAGACAGGTCGGTCATGGTCGGGTCGGGTCGACCGATCGAGTTTGATTTTTTTTTCTTTTTCTTTCTTTTTTTTTTTTTTTTTCTTTTTTTTTCTTTTCTTTCTTTTCTTTTCTTCTTCTTCTTCTTCTTCTTCCTTCTTCTTCTCCTTTCTTCTTCTTCTCCAACCTTGCCGTCGTCGCCTCTTCCTCCACGGTGGTGCGGCGCCTCTTCCTCTTCTTCTTCTTCTTCTTCTTCCTCTTTTCTTTCTCTTTTTTCTTTCTTTTTTCGTGATTTTTTTTTGATGTTGGGGTTCTTTTTTGGTTGATTTCCTCATTTATAGTGTTTTCTTGCAGTAGCGGTGGCTAGGGGAAAGGAGGCCATCCCTTAGGCTGGTGGCGGAAATCACGGAGGTAGGTGCCCAAATCCATGGGAATTTTGGAGATTTTCGGCGGAAGGACCAGATTGCAAATGCAAACAAAACTTGTGAGGTCAAAACATAATTTCAAGAAAGTATCAAGGTCAAAATATAATTTTAAAAAGTTTTGAGGTTAAAACATAATTTAGGAAAAGTTTAGGGGTAAAAATATAATTTTGGAAAAGTTGAGGGGTCAAAATGTAATTTTATTTTTTAATTAATTAATTTTTTAATTTTAGAAATTAAACACTAAATCGAACGGACAAAATTTAGTGCTTACATTGAGTATAATTATAAGTTGGAAGTATGTTAGAAAGATTAATTAAGAAAAATAAAAGGGATAAAGACCATAACTATATACGAACTATGATTTAATGTGCAATTGTATATATAAATTTTGATTTTATGTAACTTTATATATGAAATTTTGATTTGATTCAATTCTTATAAATTATTAACACAGTTATTGGTATAATATTATTTTGTGTTTATTAAGATTTTATGTGTATAGTTATACCAAATTAGTGTGATAAAAGTTGTGGACACAGGTGGGGCAACAAAAACAGCTGAACTTTGGCCAACACTAGATGTTAAGTAATAATTTGCGGAAAGCAATTGGTTTAGGTTAACTGCAATGGAGCTGTGTTTAATGCATGATGTTAGTGAATGTTCTCCAACTCCATAGGAACATTCATTTTCAATCCCTATAAATATTCCCACTCCACTTAATTTATATTACTAACTCATACCACCGTTCCAATCTCCAAATGAAATATTTTGCTACCATAATGAACTAATATGGAAAATAATTGCAACAACAAATGAGATTGTGTATCATAAACTTAGATATTAAGCAACATCGTTGTAAAATATAATATGAACATTTTTTTAAAAAAAATTAAATGAATGATGAACATAACACTAAAGCATAAACTATTGTTTAAATTGAATCTTTATGATAGTCATAAGAATGACATAAATACAACATGCATGCACACACAATACACATAAAATGAATGATTAGCATTCACGACACTTTGAATGCAACCACCAATATATGCAAAAAGAAATTAACACAATATTACTATATGTAAATCTTCAACAACTTTATAATTTTTTATTTACCATAATTACCCTCTTAAAAGACCTCGCTGATTTGGCTAAAAATTAGCCATGCTCAATTTCCAATTAAACTATCCCAAGCATTGTTTGTGGCCAGACTTTGGTATTTGTTTTGCAGCTGATGATCTTTAATTTATTTTTATACTATTCTTTTCTATGCGAACCAAATCTTAGGTACAGTCTCAATCATGCAAAATCTCAATGTCCAATCTAATATAATATTTAGGCTCTTTAATTAACTTCACATTTCACTGAAAGATTCGTATAAATTCCCATGCTAAAGCTCAAAATAATAAATGGTCAAATGTTATTATTATCACCGCTAACTTATTCATTTACTCTTTTTACTTTAATTTCATAATTTTAATCTTATTAGTCACGTACAATACATAAGTTATGGATTTAGTCCACATTCTCCAATTTAATCATTACTAGTTCTTATACATTTTGTTGTACGTAAGTTATGGATTTAGTTCACATTCTCCAATTTGATCATTACTAGTTCTTATACATTTTCAATTTTAAAATTTCAATCTTACCTGTAACACCCCATACTCGACCCAATCACCAGGACCGAGTTACAAGGTGTCACATTCGTTGCCGAAGCAACTACGATCAAGTCACAGTTAAATTTACAACATTAAACATCCTGATATAAATAAAACATGTATATAAAACGATTCGTATTCATTCTCAGGTTTTATACAAGATTATGAAAGCTCTATTGCTAACCCGAGGTCGAATTAGGACTAAATTGTACCGTTTGTAAAATTTCAAGTTGACATCGCGACGTTGGAGGTCCCTTGTTGCGACACAACATACTAAATTGGCCTCATTGCAACGATCCATTAAAATCTGATTCACGTATATTCATTAGGGACCTCCAATTTTCTATTCCTACCAAAATTTCTTGACAATTTTGCATTTTATTCAATTTGTTCCCTAATGTACAAAATCAATAATTAAGCTTTACAATTTAGTCATTTTCTTAACCTAAGCTTAATTTCTATCAATTTCATACCTAATTCTTCAAGAAATCAACAATGAAAACTTTCTAAAACTTTAAAAGTTTCGCTAAATCAAGCTCCCATGATTCAATTTCCGTAAAAATCAAAGAAAAATGGCTAGGGACTTACTTGAATTAAAGGCTGAATAGCTTAAAAACCTAAAATGGCGTCCTCGCTTGTTGTTTTCTTTGTTTTGGTCGGTTGGAGAAGATGATACATTATCTCTCCATTCATCAATTCATGTTTATATACTTAGATTAATGGTTGATTAACTTAATTAATAATATTTTCATCTTAATTAATCAGATTTGCTTAATTAATCAACAAACATCGTTACCGTCCACTATCTCTTATTTTGCATGGTCTAATTGCTATTTTGAACCTTTGGCTAATTGGAATTTAAGTCCCCTAGCCATTTCCTAATTAAAATCTATAGCGATTGGACTTTACAATTTGGTCCGTGGGCCTTATTCAATCACAATTTTGGTTAAATTGACTAACAAAATTTTAAATCATCTATATAATAACTCCGTAAATATCCCTATTTAATATTTACAAACTTATTTTACAGAAACAAGATCCCGAAACAGCAATTTTCGATACCATTGAAAACTGAGTCGTTACACTAACTCAAACAGTAATCATTAAATCTATTAATTAAAATAACATTACTTTTTTGTGAGTTTTATGTAAAAATAGCAAGTTGGGATGACACTACAAATGTGGTAACATATTTGAGGCATAAAATGTTGAAAATAACATAATTTAATTACTACTCCTTGGGTTAGGATTGAAATTCAAAATTCAAAAAGTACATGTACTAAAAATGAGTAAATTAAAGTATAGAGAAGAAATCTATAACTTAGGTATAGCATAGAAACTAATAACATAATATGAGCATGGTAAGCATCTACATCTTGCAAATCGGATGTAGGGTAGGCTATCCTAGAAAATAAATAAGCAAAAAGAAAAGGTAATGTTTTGGGTTTAAAAAAGATAAGAATATATACTAAGATTAATTTTAAACTCATAAAAATTCACTCAATGATTCTTTAAGATATAAAGGCACGCGTAGTATCAAAGTGGTGAAAGGGAAGTATTTTTTGGACAAAAAACTTATTTACACTAAATTGTGACACCACTTAGAGTTCATTACAATTTAGAGTTACACCCAAAAACGTTTCTCAATAGTGATATGGAGAACTGAGGAAACAATATACATAATACAACTAAACAACTTTGAATTTGAAGACTAATATTGCCTTCACTAGGGGTTGGTAGAGCCTTAAAAATGTAAAATTTTAGTTCAGTGCTTCTAAAAATAATAAAATTATAAATTAAAATATAGTAAATTTGTACTTTAACTCTCTTAAATATAAAAATTTTATTTAATCCATTCAAAATTAATAAAATTATAAAATTACATTTAGATGTCTTAAATATTTTATAATTCAGTTTTACCCCGCCTTGTATATAAACTGAAAAGTTTATTTATGAATTAAAACAAAATCTAATTAATGGTCCCATAAATTTATTATCTTAGTGCTATATGTAGATAAGATTTTAGTAGAAAACAATGGAAAAATTTTCAAATGAAAGATGTTGCTGAAACATCCTTTTGTAAGTATATAGATTCATAGGAATTGTAGCAGAGTACACCTATGTTGATACGACAACTATATTATAGATACGACATTCAAAACCATGCACTAAGGGATACACCTATGTTGATAAACATAAAAGTTGTTAATGACTTGTTCCCAATAGATCATTATATTATTGTCTATTGATTTAGTGTCGAATATATATGGCTAGAGTTATGGTATTTCCATTAATAATTTGTTTATTGTTGAATTATATGTAGTTGCCAAATGTGGAGGTGAGAGAAAGGGCATGGTTTTTAAGGCAATGGCCCATTCCTACCTAGAAATGTGATGGGTATTGACCACAACTGCTCGAAGGACTGAAGAGGCTGAACATTGGTCACTTTGTTTGGGACCCCTTCCACAGTTCATTCCATCCATGTCGGTAACATGCACCTCTCCATCATGGGAAACCTCTAAATAATTGAGTTTTTGTGTTATTATTTCACATGTGTCTCATCTCGTGTTGGAATTATTCTTTTTTATTTTTACATGTGTCTCATCTCATATTGGAATTATTCTTTTTTATTGGGTGATAAACACCCACCGTATGTGTTGGAATTGGGCCATTTTACCTAAAAATGTCCATTTCTAAAATTATTTACGGAAATGGGCCAATTTTCTAATTATTTATCGGAAATGGCCGAATTCCGCGATATCGCGTCCACGTCAGCGCGTTCTCAGGTGATGTGTCAGCAAAACCCTTTCCTGGGGGAGCGTTTTGTTCACGTCAACACAAAGCGCTTCCGTGAAAGAGCGCTTTGTTGACGTGGATAAAACGCTCCCCCAGGGACGTGTTTTGCTGACGTCCAGCTGCTACTTTTTTTTGACCGTTTGGGCTTCAACGGTCAAAAAAAGATATATATAAAAGGCCCCCCTTTCATTTTTTTCACACAAAAGTCCTCTCAAATTTCTCTCAAATTTTCTCAAAGCTCTCTTTAATATTTGCAAAAAAAACTTTGTTTAAATTTTTTTTGAATTAGTTTTTTTTAAATTAAAAAATATTCAATCGTGTTAGTAATGGCCGGAGAATTAATTCGTCTCGATAATAAACACATCTCCGTCGATCAAATGACAATGGTAAGTGATAATTTTAAATTTTCAATACTATTTAATATTTTTTTTCATTTATACAATTTTAATTAATTTTTATTTTATAATTTTTTATAACAGTCTGTAGATCGGGTGTTGCAATGCTATATTCGTAATATGTCTAGTCCTCCATCACTGTTGATAGAGAATTACCTGCGGGAAGCAGGTTTTTGGCACGTGGCCACGATAGGCTAGAGGTGCAAGTTGGACCCGAAACTAATCAGTGTGTTGATAAAGAGGTGGAGACCCGAGATGCACACTTTCCATCTTCCATGCAGAGAGTGTACTATCACTCTAGAAGACGTTCAGTTGCAATTGAGATTGCCGGTGGATGGATACGCAGTCACCGGGTCCGCTCAATCTGCTGATTGGGGAGCCGTATGCTACGAGCTTTTGGGTGCTATTTCGGATAATATTAACGGAGGTCGGATCGAGATGGGCTAGTTACGAGGCACATTCCCAGAGCCGGATAATGATTCGACTAAACTAGAAAGAATACGATATGCTCGGGCATACATTCTTGAGATGATTGGAGGTTATTTGATGCTAGACTTGTCACGAAACCTCGTACATCTGAGATGGTTGCTGAAACTCGTTAATTTTAGAGCAGCTGATGAATTTAGTTGGGGGTCTGCCGTGTTAGCAACATTGTACCAGGAAATGTGCGGGGCGGCGCAACCGAATAAAGCCAAAATCGGAGGTTACCTATCACTACTGCAATCATGAGCACGGTTTCACTTTCCATTTTTACATCCTCGAGTGGACCACCCATATACATTCCCACTCATAACGAGGTAAATTTTATATTAGATTTTACAATTATTACGTAGATTTAAAATATAATTGTATGCTAAAATTTATTTAATTAGGTGGAACCATTCGGCGAGTTATGTTGGAATACCTACCTCTCTTGAAGATCTACGGCTTCTATTAGACCAACGGTCGGAAGCACAAGTAAGTATTAAATAATATATATACATAATAAAATAGTCATTTCATATTTAGTATTTAGTATTATGTATATAACTAATATTTTTATCATGTTTATATAGTTTCAATGGACACCATACGAGGATCCAGCAATTTGGGCAGTAATTACGAATGAATTCTTTCAAAATCCGAACATTTGGCATGTGAAGGTCCCATTGGTCAACTATGCTACCGTGGAGATGCACCAGTCAGATAGAGTATTGCGGCAATTTAGATTCGACAATCGAATCCCGTGGCACCTGAGGTATTCGATGATGAGCACAGAGTCGACTTACGATAATTGAATACGGATTGGCCGAGATACTGGTCAGAATATATCGAAATGTGGGAAAATCGATATGATTATATACTTACTCGGGAACCGATCATCATTTCTGAGTTAGCGTACGTGCCGGAATACATGCCATGATTTAGGATCCATGACAAGCCATATTTACTATCAGAAGAGGAGAGGCGACGACAAATTCGTGTCCAAAGGGAACGACGGGGCTCTTTAAATCCAAGAAGAATGGATGACAACACGGGCCTATCAACAGTGCCCACACAACCACCGAGCCCATCAACAGCACCCACACAGTCATCGGGCCTAACACTTCAACCGACGACACCCATATCACAGCCTTTTCAAATTATGCCAGGTGCATACCCTAGCCCTTATATGTATCCTAACCCTTATAAGTTTCCTTTTCCCACTCCTATGGCAGGTTGGAATGCATGGCCTGGTTTATCTCCGTTCTCGATTACTTTGAGTCAACCACTGATCTATAGGCCCCGTTACATGAGGGATCGCATGAGGCGCCGTTGGAGAGCTCTTCTTTTTACCAATCCCCATCGCCTTATGGGATTTAAACACCACCGCCATGGGTGATGCAAACACCTCCGCAGTCATTATTCTATCAAGGTAGGTCATCCTCCCAACACCCACAACCAGATCCCCTGTCGGAGGAACCACAATCCCCGCCGAAGCAACCACAACCCTCACTAGAAGTTGAACCAAGGAAGAATCCAGCACATAACCGTCGACGACCCTCATGTGGCACTGATTCCGACCTACACCAACATTGATTTTTGTTAATATATTTGTACAAACTTTTTTATATTGTTTCATTTAATAAGATAAAAGTTGTTTTTAATATTTTAATTTTAATTTACTTTTTATATTTTTAATAAAATAAAAGTTCTTTTGAATAAGGTAATATTTTTAATATTTTTATATTTTTAATAAAATATAAATAATGCAACATAGTTTTATTACAACAACTATCAGCTATTCTGATTTGGACATGATCGAGTTGAATGGCCTGGGTTCCTACACCATCCGCACAACTTCTACTAGTTGGTTGTTTCTCGGTTGTCCATGTTGTTACGTATTCTAGTTGAACAAGGTCGACCATTTGGTTTGCAACGCAGTTCTCTATCCGGTAACAGCTTAAACAGAGCAAGCGATACAAACGGTCACTTATGTTCATCTGGGACTAGTGGGATTACGTGTCTCCACACGTTGTACATATATTATATTTTGTACACTTCGTCGACATAGCTCATGGGATCCAGAAGGAGATTCTGATAAGCTGCAATTACATGAGAGCATGGATAACGAAGTGCGTCAAACATCCCACAGTCGCAGGTCCTATTTCTCAAGTGTACACGATATTGCCCGCCAATAATACCTATCTGTCAAACTCCATCACACAAAACCATAGGTTGTCGCGATCGTGACACATTGCGTGCATGGTGTTGGCATGTGCCTTCGCCTTGTTAATTTCTTGCAATACCTTTGCACACCATACATGGGATCCCTACATTTGGCCTTTATAACTCGTTGCTCGCTTTGGAAATAGTGCTGCTAAATGAAAATATGTCTCTCGCACAACTGATGTTATCGGTAAATGACGCATTCCTTTTAGAACATAATTTATGCATTTAGCTAGGTTTGAGGTCATATGACCATGTCGTAGGCTGCCGTCGTATACTTGTATCCACTGTTCGAAAGGTATGTTACAAAGGTAGTCTGCGCCTTTTTCGTTAACTGAAGACAAAACCGCCAACATCTCATGAAAACGGTCTTTATTTATGTCATACCCTGCTAATATAAGTTGATAGAGAAAATTACATACCACTCTTCCATTCAGAATAAATTGAATATTACAAATGAAATTATATTAATAGAGATTAAATACCCATGTTGGTCACTTGCTGTCGTTCACTTGTAGATCGATATTGCCCGTAGTAGTTGGACGCAACATGCCTTAGGCAATACCGATGGTGTATGCGATGCCATAGGCTTCCCTATCGCTCAATTGAGGCTAGTATTCTAGTGCCCCGATCCGATATAACGCAGATATCAGGTTGGGGGCAGACATGCCTCCTTAACCTAGAAAGAAAAAAATCCCAGTTATCGGTTGACTCCCCCGATGTTATTGCAAACACAATTGAAAAGATTCTCCCACTACCATCATGTGTCACAGCTAGCAATAGCCGATGGTTATATCTACCATACATAAAGGTACCATCAATTTGTACCAATAGCTTGCAGTATAGAAATACGTCTCGGCATTGCTTAAAGCTCCAGAACAGAAGCTTGAACACTTGGAATCCATGGAGCAATAGGTCGTGTAGTACGCAGGTGTCGTTTCAAGGTCTATTATGCAACCTGAAACATATCTCTCCATCACCTTCATTATATGAAGCGTCCCACCCACCATGCATATTTTTCAATGCCTTCTGCTTAGCTATCCAAGCCTTGCGGTAAGAGGGCGTGTACTTCAATTAGCTATGAATATTGGCAATTAAGACCGGCACTGAAGTCTTGGGATCTGCCTTCACCTTCAGTAGTATTAAGCTAGCTAACATATCTGAATTCATCTTGGGATGATCTTGTGAAACACCTGTAAATGAAGTACGTTAAATAATACAACATTACGTAATAACAGTATTATTCAAAAACCCTAAACACCTAGTGATACTATACCACCAACACATGTATGTGGACCTTTGTACTTTTTTATCTCCCACAAACCTATCCTTTTTCTCAACGAGGCCATGATTTTCTATGAACATGTACCGTCTTGTAATGCACACTTGGCCTCATACTTATCGGATTTGGATTTAACGACGTTGTAGTTAACCCCGTTCATGATGCTATGTTGTTTCAATGCACCAAGAAAACTATCCTTATTGGAAAACTCCTTACCAACTTTCAATTCACCCGAATCCAATGACGAACTTGTACGGTCACGCCTTTTGTGTGGTACATCTAGAAACTCCAACGCATCATCTTGAGATAAATCGACATTATACATGTGGCTGGAGGGGAGTACGCCCTAAATCACAGATCTTCTTCTTTTTCATCTGAACCCCCTTTAACATCTTCAGGTATAGTTGGAATAGGCTCTGGTTCAGAAAATAATGCAACTTCTGCACCATTAGGGCCGGGCTCTTAAAGTAGATTCACATCGGACTCATCATCCGACCCACCATTATCTACAACGAATGAGGTCCCCTCGTCGGTGGACGTCGTAGGGAGTACATCTTCCTTTATTGTAGATGTTTCATAACGTCCCCAATCAGATATGGATTGCCAACCACTAGAAGTTGATGTCACTCTCTAGTACGTATTTCTAGTATCAAACATCGACCTACCGAGATGCATGTCCATTCCACTAACGGAGTGTCGTGTAGGGGTTGTGTATTTCATACTGCTACCAAACACGGGCACTTCCGTGTTTTTCCACCCACAACGGAGTTGTCGGGCAGGGGTCATGTATTCCTCTCAAACAACAGTAGATGTTGAAGTCACAAATGCATCATTTGGTGATGAAAATTGTACATATAACTCAAGATAGGGTGATCCACTAGTAAGATGAGTCTGCACTATTGCCTCCAAGCTACGAGGGCCTTTGATGTTGAATGAGTCATATCTCATGGGATCAACAGAAGCACAAAATCTATACTTAATAAACAATACTTTCATTGGCGTCGTTCCGAAGATTTTTCACCTAATTATTTTACAAAGTTCTGTTAAATCTATGTTCTGGTTAAAAACCAATTGTGCTGTGTTCTCCGATAAAAAAACAACGCCATTCTCGGTGTCACGAACCCCACCATCATAGCAAATAACAGCACTAATACATTCACTCATCTTCAGTTTCTATTATACTTTAGCCTCAATTTCTCTTGCTGTAACTTATGCAACCTGGGAATGAAATTTGGCTCATTTATAGTCTAAGGGCAAATAGGAACAACTGTAGAAAAAGAGCATCCACGTGGGAGCTTTTTTCAGTAATTTTGTTGATAGTGCATCCTGCTTAAAGCATTTTGGACACTATTTGTTCAGAAACGTCTTCTCAAAATTATTTTTTCAGATACTACTATAGAAAAAGAGCGCCCACGTGGGAGCTTTTTAAGTAATCATGCTGACAGTGCATCCTGCTTGAAGTGTTTTAGACACTATTTGTTTAGAAATGTCATCTCAAAATTATTTTTTTAGATACTGCTTGTAACAGCCCGATTTAGACCTTAGTCGGAACGGTAGTTTTGGGACCACGAATCTAAGTCAAAAAATATTTAAATATTATTTTCCGTGTTAATTATATGTGAATTAGCATGTGTGAAAGTTTCGTATGAAAATTTGATTATTTGTGTGCTTAATTAAATAAAAAGGGCTTAATCGCATAAAATGAAAAATTAGTGGTTAAATTCAAAGGGGTTGAATAATGGTTGTTCTTTTAATATGAGGGTTTTATGTTACAATATTTCCCTTTAATTATTGAATGGACGGAACTAAGGTTACATTATGTGGTTTTTTTTTATATATATATTAAACATAAAAGTTATAAAAATAAATAAAGTATTATAAAGTTAATATATTAAATAAAACATAAAAAAAAGAGCTTGCATGTTCATTTTCTTTTCCAATTGCCGAAACTAGGAGAGAAATAAAAGAAGAAAAGTTACCTAAGGTTCGGCACTTTGGAGGTTTAATTGGGTAAGTGATTTTGTTCGGTTTTCGATAATTTTTACATTTTTGAGATCGTTGCTTAGTACACTATTAAGCCCATACCCTAATTTTAGAATTTGATGAAGATTTTGAGACATGTTATTGATGATTAGTTGTGATTTTTGTTGTGAGTTGATGAAATATAAAATATATGCTTTAGATTAACATGTTTTGTAATGAGATTTTGATGAAATTGAGTAATTAGGACTAAATTGCAAAAATAAATTTTTGAAGGGACTAAAATGAAAAATGAATAAAATTTATGGACTTGTATGAGTGTAAGGAACATTCGGCTAAAGCATGAAGTAGTCAAAATTTGAATGTTTTGTGTTTTGTGCAACAGGGACTAAATCGTGAAAATGTAAAATGTATGGGGTAAAAGTGCAAATTACTTATTCATGTGTCTTCGAGTGAATTTAATTGAATATTGATTAAATAAGTTTCATTTATATAAAATTAGATCAAGAAAAGAGAAAGTCAGATTTGAATCGGGGAAAGACAAAAATAGCCGAATAGTTGATTTTACGTTCACGATATCCGAGGTAAGTCTATAAGCAATTGGGTTGATACAAATTTTATTCTATGTTAAATTGTATATAATAAAGTGAATTAATAGATTAAATTGTACAAAGCGAATATAGCATGGGAATTGTTTATTATATTCGATAGTGAGATTTGTATAAATATGTATCTACGTATGTAAGGTGGATTATTTTGGTTGATTGAAAATATGAATATGTATTAATGAATAAATATTCATGAAAAAAAAAGAAAAGAAATGAAATGTGAGTAAAGATTGAAATTGATTATGCGAATACATGCACATGTTAGTATGTATAATAGTATTGCGGAATGTAATGTTATATGATAGAAGAAAGGAGTTGTTTTTTTTAAATCTTTAATTATATGTGCATTTATATGGGTGGCAATAAAATCATGTGTGTATTTAGTACTTAAGGAAGATGGGCTAATAGCACTGTGTGTGCGAATTTATTCACCGAGCACTGTGTGTGCGAGATCGGTTCAATGGCACTGTGTGTGCGGATTTATTCACCGAGCACTATGTGTGCGAGATCGGTTGAATGGCACTGTGTGTGCGGATTTATTCACCGAGCACTATGTGTGCAAGATCGGTTGAATGCCACTAAGTGTGCGAACTAGAGTACCGAGCACTGTGTGTGCAAAATCGGTTAAATGGCACTATGTGTGCGGATTAAATAGTAATGGCACTATGTGTGCGATACATTACTGCAAATAGGCAATACGTGTGCAGATTAAATAATAATGGCACTATGTGTGCTATACATTACTATTGAATGGTACTATGTGTACTCTTTCTCGAGTAACGACACTATGTGTGCGATATGTTATGAAATTTGCAATGTAAAGGAGTTCTGAGGCTTTGGAGACAAAAATTGTTGAAAGGAGAATAATGTCAGGCTTACGCCTAGCAAGTTTAATACCGGTGATTTATTTCAAGTCTATGTTTAAAAGACTTCATATGGATGTGGAAATTGAAAAGTAAGTTGATTTAATTAACCTTATATGTCCGGCCACAAAGGTATGTGCATATGTGATGATGAATTAAATTTGTATATAAGTGGTTATATGTGATATTATATTAAATTTGAATATATGAGTACATGTGATAATTTAATTAACTATGGATGTTCGGTTATATATATGATGATGCATTAAACTAGTATATTCGCCATTTGTGATGGTATAATGAATCATGTGTATTTGATCTAATAAGTAAGTTTTAGATGTTGAAATGAAAATTTTATATCATTTGTTTTATATGTGAATTATATGAATTGAATGGTAAGAAAGAAAATTTGGTAGTTAATATGTATATACGTGAACAAATGTATATGTATTTGTTTTGAGATGGGAAAGTGATTTATAGATCAATGTGAAATCTATTATTAAATGTGTGAGTGTTTGGCCTTAAGGCTATGAAAGGTGAAAGTTTACGAATGGTGATATAAATTATGAGTAAGTGAATTATGAGTAAGTGAAGTTACTTAACGAGGAACATGGATTATATGAAAAAAGTGATTGTATATGTGTATGTGATTAACTAAATTTGGCCTATTTGAATTGAATTATATATGTTTCTATGGTGAATTATTTGATAATGACTTACTAAGCTTTCAAAGCTTACTTTGTGTAATTTTCCTATGTTTATAGAGTTTCGAAGACTTGCTCGGGTTGGAAGTAGAAGGAGATCTCATCACACTATCCAATCTTCGCTTCGGTAAATAAATGGTTGGAGATTTGGTTACGTGGCATGTATAGGCTAGTTTTGATATTGCTGGTTTTGAAGTTATATATATTTGTATAAGCCATGCGAAAATGGCTTGTCCATCTTGTTAATCTTGGAACTTATATTTTGGCTTGATGATTATGTTTGGTTGTGGTTTTGATTGATTTGGTTTTGGTATATATATAAGTATGGTTAATGTATAGAGTTTAAATGAAAGGGAGTAAAGATGTTATAAACTAGTTAACCATATTTTGCAAAGAAATAGTTTTTGGTTAACAGCAATGACGTGAATTTGAAAAATCACTAAAAATAGGAAAATGGAATTAGAAAAATAAGATGTATAATTATTTTGTCTATTTTATATGAAATAAACAGAGTAGGTAAAGGAGTTTTATATTCTGTGATATTTAAATTTTAGTGAGACAGGGTCAAGATGGTATTTGAAGTCTTATGTTTTGAATTTATAAAATCATTAAAAATTGTAAAAAATGAATTATGAGCTATACTTTATATGTATAGATTCCTTGGTGAGTCTAATTTCAATAAAAACAAGTGAGAACAGCATATGAAAAGTGTACAATGAGATATTTGAATTTAGGTTAAGAGAGGTCAGAACCATTGGTTAGTGAAATAGGGGAAATTTTAATGATTAAACTGTACTAATAGGCTGTGTGAAAAATTCTGGAAAAATTCTAGTAAGAAAATACATGAGTATATTTTTAATAAAAATTTACGGATCTAAATTTTGAGTTTTGTAACTCAATTTATAGTCAATTTAGTAAACATGATGCAGATGGACAGTTTCAATTTTTTTTTATGCCCCGAATTAGTAGTTAAGTCTAGTAACGCCTCATGCTCGACTCCAGCAATGGTCTTGGGTAAGGGGTGTTACATTTTATTTGTATCAGAGCTATGGTTTAGTCGGTTCTAGGACTACCATAGTGTATGTGATTCTATCTATACATGCCATATGTAACCCGCGATAGTGTGATATCTCCTGACTCTGACGAAAATTATTTTAATTAGACAAATATGCTTTCCAACCGAGCTAAATTCCGATAGTATGGAATGTGTACGCAAATGTTTGAGTGAAAATATATTGGTGATGAGTTGACATTCGTAAAGGTATGAATCAAAGTGTATGGCATTTTATTATTATTATTGATAAATGTTATAATTATATGGGCATATGAGTTATGACAATTGAGTTATGATGCTATATGAGAATTTCGATTGTGAATTAGTGATTTGAGTTGGCTTATGAACTATGTGTTAAGAACAAAAGTGATTATAAGCAAAAGTTTATTAAATGTTTTGAGAATGTGAAATTTGAAATAAACTGGCTAGTTGTGATAGTATGTGTTATGTGCGTGCGAATTAAATTTGAGGCGTTACTACCCTTACCCCTTATCGATAAAAATGTTATAATGAAATCAGTAAGATTTGGATTGAATAAGTTTATGAGTGTGGAGTTCTGTAAGTCCGTGTTTGAAAGATTAGTAATATGGTTAGAAAAGAGAATGAATCAATGAATGAAGATAGTACTAAAGAGATATTGGATAGTTTTGAAGATTATTCGATTATGCAAAGTCATTGTTATAGAAGAAGTTAACTTCGATTAAATGATCTATTCGGTATGTTATTTAAAGAAAGTATAAATTGAAAGCTTTTACGAATTGATTTACATTAGTGAAGGGATAATGTGAAAATTTCGATGGCGTAATTAGACAAATGAATAATGATTGAATTGTATTAATAGTTGAATGCAATGGTTATAATCGGTAGTTACTATGATTCCTTCGGGCATTCTATGTGTACATTTTCCTCGATGAATATGTGACTGTTTAATTTCAAAAAGGAAGTCTTATCGTATGAGACCATTAGCTAAACATATTAATAGACGAAAGCATCGTTGATCTGTTTGAGTTATGTTTGACATAGTTATGTCTTTCTCTGATAATTTATTCCATTATGTGGATATAAAAGTCGACAGTAAAATCTGTATGAAGTTAATATTCTGTTTCTACTGGTTATTATTCTGTTGAATATACGTGAAGATTATATTGCTTCTGTTACTGGGGATTTCAGTATTTATGAATGACATTGTTCTTCCTGGACATTTTTTGGGATAACATCGGAATTGATTTCATTCTATACGGATTGTAATTTTCAGATATCCTGTATAGCACCCTATGTTGAAATTTCACCATTTCAGATCTCTTATGATCCCATGTGATAGTCTGCAAGAGATCTCTATATGACAGAGATAACTATGTTTATTATGATTATAACTTCTGGCTTGAAATGTGAGAGTACAGTGGTATCGTCCTCAGAGTTATTGAAGTTGTCTCTGCAATGGTTGCTACTAAAGTCATATTTGATTCTTTTCTGTGTTCAAATGCTTCCTTAACAGCCGGGATAATATTTATTATGAGGTTGAGACATCGTTCCTAGTAAGGCCCAATGATTTCTATTTGGTTAAGGTGATTTCAGTAGAATTCAAAGTTTCGATGATTAATATAAGAGACAGCATCATTATAAACTCTTTTCTAGTTCTCGTGAAGGTTCGACATTGATTAAAGTGAAAATGATAGAAGATTAAGATGAATCAGATAATGATATGTCCAGGGTTATCCTTTAACGAGAAGAAAAAATTCTTGAAAAGACCAATTCAAATGGTTTAGTATGATCTGAATTATTTGATTGAAAAGTTAAATTGGGTTATATGTGTTTGAATCTATCTACGAACTAGAAATAAATTTTGAACGTACATGTATGAATTGAAGGATAGTATGGAAGAAGAATTTGTATTCTTGAAGATTTAATATAGAATTATATCTATTGGAACTATTCTATTTGAGAAATGTTGTGGTAAATTAAAGTTAGTTCGAAGGTTGAAACTTTCTTTGCATGAAGACATTATCAACTGAAATGTCAGTTCTAGTTTCGTCTGAGTTGAATAAAGAGTTTATGATCTTCAGTCCTATGTTAACGAATGGTTTGAAGTGTGTTCTAATGAAAAAGTGTACAGAGATATCTTGTGATTTCATATAGTTAAAAAAAATGCATGAAAAGAGTTATGTGATATATACGGTGACTATAAGAGTTTAAAATGTTTAATGTCAGGGAAAGATCCGAACTTGGCACAGCAAAGTTAGCTCGAATCGTCGAAAAACTTTTGAGTCTGTAAGTGATTCTTATCCGAGGAAATGATTATAGTCTCGGATGTTTTGAATGGGAAAACTTTTGTATGCTTTTTGAACGATGAATATGTGATTGATCTTATTAAGTAATAAACGGTTGTTAGCTAAATTAGAGCCTAAATAAATATTTATTTAGTGAAGTTGAGAAATTCAGAAATGTGTCAGTGAATTATAAGTTAAAAGGGGTTCAACATAAATTGATTTTTGATTCAAAACTTCAGATGTGGAATCGATGATTATTTGTTGCTTCGAGATAAAGTGTCTATATCGAGAAGCTCTGAGACTATATAACCATTGTTATAGGTGGCTCACAGTGTCAGTTAGTTTGATTGTACAAGAGTAACATGATGCACGACATTCCGAGATGTGATATTGATGAATGAGTGTGAACTGTGATATTCCTGACTTTGTTGATTTTAGAAATAAGTGTTGATTATAGAGTATTCTGTTCCTGAGATGATAAGTCTACACATGGTACCAATCATATTTGTTTCGGATAGGGATCTGAAACTCATATTGGGATTCTGAGGAAAATTACAGTAATCTGTGAGTATGAGATTGCATTGAAATCGGGAAACGCAATTCAAACTCTCAAACTATTTATTTGTCACTGTATTTTAGAGTTTCAAAGCAACTAAGAAAGAATGTTGCTATTATAAGCAGTTACCGAACTCTGTTATTTTAGAATAGAGTTTTGCGAGAAAATGATCCACGGGATTAATATCGTCAAATAATTGAGCAGAAAATGAAAACAATTTAATACAGTCATAAGCAGTCTTAGCTAGAGATGATGTACAGCGACAGTCAGATCAGAATTTCAATTGTGAGATTAAAGAGATTTGAAATCCGAAGCTATGTGTGAATTTGAAATGTATTGTGTGGAAGCAAATCCTTAATCTACTTTGTGGTAAGATTTTCGAGGACGAAAATCCCTTAGGGGGAGAGAGTTGTAACAGCCCGATTTAGACCTTAGTCGAAACGGTAGTTTCGGGACCACGAATCTAAGTCAAAAAATATTCAAATATTATTTTCTGTGTTAATTATATGTGAATTAGCATGTGTGAAAGTTTCGTATGAAAATTTGATTGTTTGTGTGCTTAATTAAATAAAAAGGGCTTAATCGCATAGAATGAAAAATTAGTGGTTAAATTCAAAGGGGTTGAATAATGGTTGTTCTTTTAATATGAGGGTTTTATGTTGCAATATTTCCCTTTAATTATTGAATGGACGGCACTAAGGTTACATTATGTGGTTTTTGTTTTTGTTTTTTTATATATATTAAACATAAAAGTTATAAAAATAAATAAAGTATTATAAAGTTAATATATTAAATAAAACATAAAAAAAAAGAGCTTGCATGTTCATTTTCTTTTCCAATTGCCGAAACTAGGAGAGAAATAAAAGAAGAAAAGTTACTTAAGGTTCGGCACTTTGGAGGTTTAATTGGGTAAGTGATTTTGTTCGGTTTTCGATAATTTTTACATTTTGAGATCGTTGCTTAGTACACTATTAAGCCCATACCCTAATTTTAGAATTTGATGAAGATTTTGAGACATGTTATTGATGATTAGTTGTGATTTTTGTTGTAAGTTGATGAAATATAAAATATATGCTTTAGATTAACATGTTTTGTAATGAGATTTTGATGAAATTGAGTAATTAGGACTAAATTGCAAAAATAAATTTTTGAAGGGACTAAAATGAAAAATGAATAAAATTTATGGACTTGTATGAGTGTAAGGAACATTCGGCTAAAGCATGAAGTAGTCAAAATTTGAATGTTTTGTGTTTTGTGCAACAGGGACTAAATCGTGAAAATGTAAAATGTATGGGGTAAAAGTGCAAATTACTTATTCATGTGTCTTTGAGTGAATTTAATTGAATATTGATTAAATAAGTTTCATTTATATAAAATTAGATCAAGAAAAGAGAAAGTCAGATTTGAATCGGGGAAAGACAAAAATAGCCGAATAGTTGATTTTACGTTCGCCGATATCCGAGGTAAGTCTATAAGCAATTGGGTTGATACAAATTTTATTCTATGTTGAATTGTATATAATAAAGTGAATTAATAGATTAAATTGTACAAAGCCGAATATAGCATGGGAATTGTTTATTATATTCGATAGTGAGATTTGTATAAATATGTATCTACGTATATAAGGTGGATTATTTTGGTTGATTGAAAATATGTATACGTATTAATGAATAAATATTCATGAAAAAAAAAAAGAAAAAGAAATGAAATGTGAGTAAAGATTGAAATTGATTATGCGAATACATGCACATGTTAGTATGTATAATAGTATTGCGGAATGTAATGTTATATGATAGAAGAAAGGAGTTGTTTTTTTTAAATCTTTAATTATATGTGCATTTATATGGGTGGCAATAAAATCATGTGCGTATTTAGTACTTAAGGGAAGATGGGCTAATAGCACTGTGTGTGCGAATTTATTCACCGAGCACTGTGTGTGCGAGATCGGTTGAATGGCACTGTGTGTGCGGATTTATTCACCGAGCACTATGTGTGCGAGATCGGTTGAATGCCACTAAGTGTGCGAACTAGAGTACCGAGCACTGTGTGTGCAAAATCGGTTAAATGGCACTATGTGTGCGGATTAAATAGTAATGGCACTATGTGTGCGATACATTACTGCAAATAGGCAATACGTGTGCGGATTAAATAGTAATGGCACTATGTGTGCGATACATTACTATTGAATGGTACTATGTGTACTCTTTCTCGAGTAACGACACTATGTGTGCGATATGTTATGAAATTTGCACTGTGTGTGCGGAGTTACAGAGGCTTTGGAGACAAAAACTGTTGAAAGGAGAATAATGTCAGGCTTACGCCTAGCAGGTTTAATACCGGTGATTTATTTCAAGTCTATGTTTAAAAGACTTCATATGGATGTGGAAATTGAAAAGTAAGTTGATTTAATTAACCTTATATGTCCGGCCACAAAGGTATGTGCATATGTGATGATGAATTAAATTTGTATATAAGTGGTTATATGTGATATTATATTAAATTTGAATATATGAGTACATGTGATAATTTAATTAACTATGGATGTTCGGTTATATATATGATGATGCATTAAACTAGTATATTCGGCCATTTGTGATGGTATAATGAATCATGTGTATTTGATCTAATAAGTAAGTTTTAGATGTTGAAATGAAAATTTTATATCATTTGTTTTATATGTGAATTATATGAATTGAATGGTAAGAAAGAAAATTTGGTAGTTAATATGTATATCGTGAACAAATGTATATGTATTTGTTTTGAGATGGGAAAGTGATTTATAGATCAATGTGAAATCTATTATTGAATGTGTGAGTGTTTGGCCTTAAGGCTATGAAAGGTGAAAGTTTCTGAATGGTGATATAAATTATGAGTAAGTGAATTATGAGTAAGTGAAGTTACTTAACGAGGAACATGGATTATATGAAAAAAGTGATTGTATATGTGTATGTGATTAACTAAATTTGGCCTATTTGAATTAAATTATATATGTTTCTATGGTGAATTATTTGATTATGACTTACTAAGCTTTCAAAGCTTACTTTGTGTAATTTTCCTATGTTTATAGAGTTTCGAAGACTTGCTCGGGTTGAAAGTAGAAGGAGATCTCATCACACTATCCAATCTTCGCTTCGGTAAATAAATGGTTGGAGATTTGGTTACGTGGCATGTATAGGCTAGTTTTGATATTGCTGGTTTTGAAGTTATATATATTTGTATAAGCCATGCGAAAATGGCTTGTCCATCTTGTTAATCTTGGAACTTATATTTTGGCTTGATGATTATGTTTGGTTGTGGTTTTGATTGATTTGGTTTTTGGTATATATATAAGTATGGTTAATGTATAGAGTTTAAATGAAAGGGAGTAAAGATGTTATAAACTAGTTAACCATATTTTGCAAAGAAATAGTTTTTGGTTAACAGCAATAACGTGAATTTGAAAAATCACTAAAAATAGGAGAAATGGAATTAGAAAGTGAATAAGATGTATAATTAAAGCGTATTTTGTCTATTTTTATATGAAATAAACAGAGTAGGTAAAGGAGTTTAATATTCTGTGATATTTAAATTTTAGGGAGACAGGGTCAAGATGGTATTTGAAGTCTTATGTTTTGACTTTATAAAATCATTAAAAATTGTACAAAATGAATTATGAGCTATACTTTATATGTATAGATTCCTTTGTGAGTCTAATTTCAATAGAAACAAGTGGGAACAGCATATGAAAAGTGTACAATGAGATATTTGAATTTAGGTTAAGAGAGGTCAGAACCATTGGTTAGTGAAACAGGGAAATTTTAATGATTAAACTGTACTAATAGGCTGTGTGAAAAATTCTGGAAAAATTCTAGTAAGAAAATACATGAGTCTATTTTTAATAAAAATTTACGGATCTAAATTTTGAGTTTTGTAACTCAAGTTATAGTCAATTTAGTAAACATGATGCAGATGAATAGTTTCAATTTTTTTTTATGCCCCGAATTAGTAGTTAAGTCTAGTAACGCCTCATGCTCGACTCCGGCAATGGTCTTGGGTAAGGGGTGTTACACTGCTGTAGAAAAAGAGCGTTCACGTGGGAGCTTTTTCAATAATTTTGCTGACAGTGCATCCTACTTGAAGCGTTTTGGATAATATTTGTTCAGAAACGTCTTTTCAAAAATATTTTTTCAGATATTACTGTAGAAAAAAATTTTTTATATTGCTAATATATTTTTTCCAAAACCCTAAACACAAAATTATTTAAAAAAAGAAAACTAAAACATAATTTAATTAATTAACCTTAAAATCCTAAACCTTAATTTAATTAATTTTTAATTAATAGTTAATTTAATTAATTAACCCTAAACCTTAATTTAATTAAAATTTTCGTTAAAAGCCCTAAAACCAAGCAGAAAACCCTAACCCTAAAAAAAAAAGGGGGCAAAACGCTCCCCCAAGGACGCGTTTTGCCGACACATCACCTGAGAATGTGCTGACGTGGACGCGATTTTACGAAATTCGGCCCTTTCCTGTAAATAATCAAGAAATTGACCCATTTCCGTAAATAATGTTAAAAATGGGCGTTTCTGAATAAAATGGCTGTTGGAATTGTAGCAGAGTACACTTCAACATACACGCGTATGTCATGTAGAATTCAAAACAAACTTCTATTTTGAAATGGTTTATTTAATTTTAAAGATCAAAAAGACAAAAAATTAATTAAATAAATGATTAAAATATTTTTTATAAAATTAAATGTCTAAAAATATTTTATATTGGTTTTATATCAGTTTTAGGGATCTCAGGTTTCATTCAGGACCAATTCCTAATTTATTTGTTTTGTTTTTTAAGGAAATTTATTTTTTTTTATTATGATGTAAAAGTTTGGAGTATTATGGAAATATTAAAAGCAAATAATGACTGACAGTTGCCCCACTCCTAATACTTTTAAGTAAAATCATCAAGAAATAATAATCTATATAACCTCTTTTTGCATTTTATAAAAATGGTTAAATATCAGATTTGGTCCTCTAATATGCCTAGTTTTGATATTTAATTTATATATATTATTTTTACCATAATTTAGTCTCTATACATTTAGAATGTTTTTCATTAATTCAAATAGTTAATTTCGTTAACTCTTCGGTTAAAACATTACATGGTTATATATAACTTGAATATCCTAAGAGCCTTAAAGATTAACACATGACTTCTCATTATTTTTGACAATATAAGACAATGATCAAATTTTATTTTTGGCCTCTAGATTATGCTGAAACTTGAGAACTAATTTATATACTTTAATTTTTAACATAATTTGGTTCATCTACTTTTATAATATCATTAGTTAGTTTGAATAGTTAATCTTCTTAATTTTTTCAATCAAAATGTTGAAGTCATTTTTTCTCAAGAACACTATTCTAATAAAAATATTTAATCGTGACGATTTTGAATGAGTGTTCTTTTAGGAAAAAAATCATAATATTATTTTCAATAATATTTTATTGTTATATGACTATCAAGTGAATATTTAAAAATATCAAAATTCCACACCAACATGTGTAATAAAAGAATTTTAACCATAATCAACAACATTGTAAAAAATTGAGGTACTAAGTTATGTCAAAAGTTGAAGTATAAATATTGAATATAAAATTCAAGTGTAGCACAAGGATCAAAATTGAAATTTGACCATTTTCTATATAATGCAAAAAATTGACACAAACAAATAATCAACCTCTCATTTTTTTTTTGTGTTATACGAGAAAAAGGTAAATTTTCAATTTTAATCCCTATGCTACACTCAAATTTTAGATTATATAAAACGATCAAATTTCAATGTTGATCCCTATGCTACACTCAATCTTTGTACTTCAAATTTTTTTTTACATAATTTAGTACCTCAGTTTATTACAATATTATTGATTAGCTCAAATACTTTACTTTGATTAAAATGTTATATATGTAACTTTTAAGAGTTATTAAAATTATTTGTTAAATTCAAGTTTATTGCAATGCTTTTTTTTCTTTAATATCAAAATGTCACACCAATAAATTTAATAGAACAATTTAACGGTGTTAACAATTGACTCTAAATTTTTAATTGTTATTTATATTCACATTTAATTTTAATATATACACATAATTCTTAATTATGGAAATCATAATTTTATTAACATTAGTAACTACACAAAATTCTATTTAATTCTTATACCACATTTACTTAATAAATAAAAATTCATTACCATAGGAATTACAAATAATTTCTTTTAAAAATTCCTTTCTTACACGACATTTATAAGAGGTCACAACTATTTTCTTTCTCATAGCAATCATACGTATTACAACTATTTCAATATTGACAACTTACTTTATAAACACACAGTGTATAAAAGTTTATTAGCTTTTTTTTTTATACAATTATTGGTTATGCTAATATTGCTGTAAATGGTATTACGTCATTTTAATTAAAGAAAACACACATTTTCTAGATATTACACATGTTAATTAATTAATAGTTTTCTTTTAAAGTAAGACTTACAACAATATTTTGAAACAAATATTTAAAGTACATTGACATCATAAGTACATTTGTTTAAGTTGTAAATTTTCCATCATTTTGATGAATATCAACAATTAACTCAAGTTTATTTTATAGTTTTTATTTTTTAATTTACATTTATCATAATAAAATTATCTTAATTCTAAAAATTAATTAAAATTTATATTATTTATGTTGCTTTCTCAAGTATTACTAAATGTAATCTAACCCATGGGATAGAAAACTAATAATCTCTTCCAAATGTAAATGGTACGTAATAATGATTTTTTTATACATGTACGTAATAGTGGTCTTATGATCATGATCTAACTATTCAATGTTAATGATGATATATCATAAATTTGGCCAATTTTAGTATGAACAAATCACATGGACGTTTAAAATATCATAAATGAATTTTAATTTTATATAATTTTACATATACAATTTTAATTTAGTTCAATTTTCATAAATTATTAAGATAATTATCAATATAACACCATTTTAAGTTTATTTATTATAATTATTGAATATAAAAATAATTGATATATTTATTTCTTTAAATAAGTATACAACTAAATAAAATCAATGTTTTGTATATACTTTTAAATTACAGTAAAAATTATATATTTAATTACACACCAAATCAAAATATATATATATATATATATATATATATATATATATATAAAGTTGTTGTGTAATTTAGCTTATTAATATTCTAAAACGCCTTTTTCTCCCAAAAGAAAAATATTGGAAAATGGTTTTTGGTAGACTAGTTTGTTTCCAAACAATCTGTTCAGCAGCATTACATCGCTGAAGATGTCATTCCTAATTTGGAGATTTTATTTTTAAACTTATTAAAAACAATTTATGGAAGTGTTTTTTCTCCCCCTGCTCTTTTTTCATGTTTCTAAGAACCTTTTTCTCAAAATAATAATATTATAATTATGAATTTTCTTTCATCTGTCCTTTATTCTACCATTATTTTCAATTAATATATATTTTACTACTGGTAAACCTATATGTTGAGAATACGGAAGTACTCACTTTTATCACATCTTGCAATATTTGAAAGTTATAAATTTATTGAAATAAAATCTTTGGGTAATGTTGATATGGTGAGATTATTCAAGTCTATCAATGAAAATCGATTCACTTAGAGAAGGATCAGATTGATTGTACCAAATCTCTTGGATAAAGGATGTTGGATCGGAACAAAATTTGAAGACTTATCTTTCAACAGTTCACCTTACTTTGGTCATTATTATAATATTGTATTGACCTATTTTAGTTCTTGTTTAGAAGGGATTATAATTGATCTTTCAGCATGTTAGCAAGCCTAAAAAAACTGTAATATATTTGAGAGACTTGTATAGGTCTATGCACTATGTATTTTGATAGCACTTATCAATTCATATAGGAACATTATCGTGAGGGTGTATTTGAGATAGTAAAAATGTTTTTTTGGTGTTTTTACAAACAAAATTGTCAATGGGTGAGAATTTAGTGGTGAGAGGTCTAGTTTTTTTTAGTATAAAAGTGAGGATTTTTCACTAGGGTGTGTGTTAAAGATATGTGACCCAAATTCTTGTTAAATAAAAATACAAGTGGCAAGATAGGAGGAGCTACGAGGGCGAAGGCCGAGGGCTGGGTACAAGCTGCACAAGTGAAATCCATATAGAAGTATGCTTCCTCTATTTGATGTTGATTAGAATAAGGTGTTTTAACCTTACTGCATTACTTCTATTTGACTTTGTTTAGAATATGATTTACAAACCTATAAATAGACGTAGTCGTCTCTCCTCTTGTAATTATTCAAATTCGACATAGTGAATTTTCTTCTTCTCTACCGTGGTTTTTCCCCAAAAGGGTTTCCACGTAAAATCTGTGTGTTCTATTTTTCTCTCTTTTCTTGTTAATATCGACATTCTATTTTTACAGTGCGTTACAACTAGGATCACTAATTGTATTGAGTTCAAAGATAGTGGATTCATCTCACTGAGTTAGGCTCCATAGTGATAGAGAATTCGAACTACATAAACAATTTCTTGTCCCTTGTTTTTTAGTTGTTTATCGCAATTTCATCAGAAATGCCCACTTTCATTATCACTTCTACTCATACTCCGTTTCTTGCATTTAACAATTGGTTCAAGTTAGTAATTAATATCAAAGCATACTACTTAACATAACTAGTAGTGATTTTGGTGTTGTTAATTGCAAGCTATGGAAGGATGTTCAACCACTAGCCCCCCTATACTGGATTGTGGTAACTATGCCTACTAGAAGACTAGAATGAAGGCGTATATAAATTTTATTGATGAAAAGGTTTGACATTCTGTTCTTACAAGATGGTAACCTTTACAGTCAAAACTAAAGCTGGAAGAGTTCCTAAACTAAGTTGGAATGGACTACCGATGAGGAACACCTTGCTAATGCCTACTTTAAAGCATTGTATGTCAGTTTCTATGGAGTTGACCAACAAGAGTTCAAGAGAATCTCAAAGTGTATTGTGGCAAAAGAAGCTTGAAACTAATAAGGCTAAAGGGTAAACAAGGCTTTAGTAACAAATTTAAAAGAATAAATTAAACCCTTTTAAAATTTAAAATTTATTTAAAAATAATAAAATTATTTAAAAGTTATAAAATTATAAAATTTTATTAAAAATAATAAAGATTGACCCAACAAATTGTTTTAAATTCTTATAACCATTAGATTTTAATGGGTCAATATTGTTATTTTATTATTTAAAATTATTTATAATATTTTTATAAATTTTGTTTATAATTTTATTATTTTTGAATAGTTTTTAAATTTTAGGGTAAACTACACTATTAGTCACTAAATTATAGGTAAGTTCTCGTTTTAGTCACTTAACTAAAAAAAGTTATAATTTGGTCATTGAACTATTCAAAAGTTTTCATTTAAACCATTGGGCTGTTAAAATTAATGTCACATGACTTTCTCTATTCACATTATGAATCTATAGTTTATTCCTTTACCAATTGCAAGCTCTTTTCCCTTTCTCTTCTATAGTTTATTTTTTTTCATGAAACAACTATGGACATCATGAATCTATAAATCAAAATTCAATCATTTTTTTCTCCAATCTCCAACATTGATTATCAAACCGACTTAGATCTAAGATATGTTCGTGTACTCGTCAATGGGTATTGATCCACCGTACCAATTATTGAATCATCGCTTAGAGGTCACTAGCGGAACTTTTTTTTTTAAAAAAAAACTTACAATGTTACAACCCGAATTTAGGCAGTTTTGGAAAATATGATTTCGAAACCTCATTTTTGTAAACCAAGTTCGTAAAGTTAAAATAGGATGATATACGGAGTTAATATGAAAATATATTAAAGATCAGTTAAGTAATTCAACCAAGAAAATTGTTAATTAAAGCTTAGGGACTAAATTGTAAAATACCAATTACTATTGAATTTTAGTTTAAAATTTCTTGAGGACTTAGTTTGCAATTATTCAAAGGACTAAAATGATTATTTAACCATTTTTATCATGAGATAGTGGAAGATGATGGTGTTTCCTACTTAGTTTTTTCCCCACTTAGTTTTAATATTATAATTAAAATGTATAATTATGTCTTAATTAAATAAATTAATAATGATTAATTAAGTGTAATAGACCGTTTTTTAGTGGTGTCGAAAACAGTGATTTCGGGGCCACCAAATAGGACGATTAAGTTCGTAAATATTAAATAATAATATTTATGAGTCAAATGTAATTTTAAAAAGATTTTTGAATTGATAATTTATGTTATTTAAGTGATTTATTAAGTTCAAGTGGTAAGACCCTAAGGTCAAGTGGTTTTAGAAAATGAGGTATCGGGACCTCGTTTCTATAAACTGAGCCATAAATATTTTTATAAATATTTACGGAGTGTCATTAAGGTGGTATTAAAGTTTCATTGAAAAATTTTAACATTTCAATATTTAATTAATTAAAAATGACTAAATCATAAAAGATGTAAAATTTGATCACTATTTGATTTGAGTGATTAAATGGTTAATTGAATAAAGGAAAAATGATGTAATTGGTAATTATACCATTCAAGGAGTTAGTGAACAATTATGGGCATGAAATTGGTGTTTCATTTATTTATTAACCAAGGTTAAAATAGTAATTTGATAAATTACATTTAAATAAATAAAACCAAAATGTTTTATTCATCTTTTACATTTTCTTCTTCACCGATGTAACCTTGGAATTTCGGCAACTTGACAAGCTAGCATGGTATGTTATTTTAGCCCCGTTTTTAATGATTTTTATATTTTTAAGATCGTTGCAACTAAGTCCATCTAGCTCGTAACTTTGATTTTGAATGTTGTAATTGATGAACCTTATGATTTTAGATGTTAATTGATGAATTTGAGATATTATTTTTTATTTAAAAGTATTTGATTAAGTAATTTTTGATGAATTTATCGATTAGGGACTAAATTGTTGAAATAGTAAAAGTATAAGGATTTGATGTGAATTTGTTGCAATAATGGGCTGTATTGGATGCCATAAGTATTCAGCTAGGCTCAATTTTGGGTAAAAATGGTTAATTTGCATGTTTTAGGCTTAGTGACTAAATTGAATAAAAATAAAACTTTAGGGATAGTTTTGTAAAAATGTCAAAAATGACTAAATTGCATAAAATACATTGTTTTACAGTCTAAATTAATGGATTGAATGAAATTATTAATTTATATTAAGATTGGGTGGAAAATTGAGGAGAATGAAAAATTACCAAAATGCCCTTGTAAATTTGACATTTCTACAATTTTGCCAAGTAAGTTTGTATGAACTTTATTATGTAAAATGTTGATTAAATTGAATTTTAATATATGATTTTATTGAAAATGAATCAATATACATATGTTATTATACAAGTTATCATGTTGTGAGATGACGTAAATCCAACGACGTACGACGACTATCGAGCCCCGTTTGAACCTTAGGAATACATAAGATACAAATGATGTTTCATTAGGGTTTACATGTCTCGGGTGTTGGTCTTGAATGTCCTACCAATGGCTGAGTTTCGGCATGTGTTGTGGATATTCCATAGCTCGTGTGAGCAGTATCGTGTAGCTACGTTCTGACTCACAACTCGTATGAGTAGGCCCATTTCACAACTCGTGTGAGCATATATGTATAGGAAATGACAGACTACAATTATATGATTAGCACACTTCGTGTGAGCTATCCCATGTATCCAACGGTATTCTATTTGGTTCAACGGGTATGTAACACCCCAAACCCGGCCTAGACGTTATGGCCAAATTCGGAGATGTCACAATGAATGGGTTTTGAAAACAGAGTTGTCTCGTCAAAGCAATCACAAGTTTCACTGAAAACACCATTTAATTAATTCATTTGTTAAAACATGTTTCAGCGGAAGTCGAAAAACAATCGTTATGTTTTTGAAATGCAGTCGCATTTTTAGGAAAACCTTTGTTTGCATAAAAGCTGTCGTTTTCAACAAATCAAAGCATGCATACCGTTAACAAATAAAATCAAAGCAAATGGTTTAACAATCCAAAACAGTACAGAGAGTCCCAAAATTTACAAACTCTCGATAAATCCAAAATTTGATATAAAACCATAAACTAATTACTGAAAACCATTTATTGTCGTGTGGTCACCACTGAGTCTCCTGCTGTACCGATCCGTGTAGTAACCCGATAGTCGGGTAACCGAAAAATGTATTTTTGGGTCTCCATTTTCATAAAACTGAATCGTAAATATTTATTAAAAATATTTATGAAGTTAGTTGTGTGTCTAATTAGGTTTTGATTAGGTTAATTTGACTTAATTAGAAGTAATTAGGAAAAGGATTATATTGAAATAAGTGTAAAAGTTTAATTATAGATTAAAGAAAGTAAAAAGGACTAAATAGGTAAATATGCCATTATTATAAATTGAGGAGGTTTAATATTGAAAAATCTAAGATATTTTTAATTTAAAATATATATTATATTATATTTACTTAATTAATAAGTATGTTATTATATTATATATAAAACAAAAAGAAAGAATAGAAATAAAAGAGAAAGAAACAGAGAAGCAAAATGAAAACAGGGGAGAAAGGAAAGAAAAAGAAAAAGGGAAGGAAAGAAAGAAAATTTAGGATTTCAAGGTTCAAAGTTTGATTGGTAAGTTAATTTAGTCCCTTTTCTTGTAATTTTTGAGTTTTTAGAATCCTAGAATAAAATACTACTTAATTTATGTTGAAATTCGAAAGTTAATGGATTTTTAGATGTTGTTCATGTTGAATAAATTGAAGTATTAGAGTTTGAATTGATAGAATTTCAAGTTAAAATTGAGAAAGGATTGATTTGTAAAATAAAATATAGTTTTTTAGTTAATAGGGACTAAATTGAGAGAATTTTGAAATTAGGGTTTATAGTGAAAATTTGAAAGTTGAAATTAGTTTAAAGTGGGATTTAGATGAAACTATGAAATTAGTTTTAAATAAAATAAAGTTAGTTTTGATTAATGGATTAAATTGAAATGTGAGCTAAGGTAGGAAAAGATAAAAATATCATACCATACATGTTTATTTTTATTAAATAGTATAGGAAAGTTATTTGATTGTTTTTTTAACATATAAATGTTATATGTTTTATATGAAATTGAAGAGAAAGAAAAGAAAGGAGAGAACCTAATTGAAGAAAGAGGAAAAGAGAAGGCTAAGAAGTGAAAGAAGAAGAACATACATCATCTCAACCTTTTGTTGTAAGTACTATAAGATTTTAATTTTTTGTTTAAATGCTTATATTGTAGTATAGAATTACTTAGAAATAAAATGTAAAATATATATTTAAATTTGAAAAAAAATAAAAATATTAATAGATTATGGAATTATGAAATTTGTAAAGAAAATTATAGATGGAGAATATAAGATGGTATATTGTTTGAACATTAAGTAATAATGTTGTGACAAAAGTATATATGTGAAAAGGTGTGATATTTGTGAATTGTGAAATGAGCACTAAATTGTAATAAGGGAGAAATGAGAAATCTTTTTGAAATATATATGTAAAGTATTTAAATATATGAAATTTAGTTTTAATGCCCAAGTAGATGGAATTTAGAACTACTAGGATATTAGTGGCATGCCATTAAGGAACTATAGCGCGCACTCTGATTATTAGTATGTTAATGCTATCCAATTATTAGCACATTGGTGCTCTCCGTTTAGCACATCTGTGCTCTCTGTATAGCATTTTAGTGCTCTCTGTTCACTAGTGCATAATAATGCACCTCTGTATTTGTTCCGTATATCCGGTGTGTTCTATAAATTCTACTTTGGGCTAAGAATATGAGTTGTGAACAAAAGTGAATCATCGATGTGTTAAGGAAGTTTTATAACTTACAAAAAGATAAATTAAATTTTATTAAAGTAAGGCATAATTGAAGAAATTTATATGTGAACAAATAAATAATAATTGAATAAGTTTAAAATATTTTGTTATGATTATTTACCTATTTATTCTTGTAGTGCTTACTAAGCCTTCACCAGCTTAACGCGTTTATTTTTAACGCGTAGGTACAATTAGACTAGGAGAGATAGAGTCGGGCTAGAAGATCTCTCATCTCATCATATCCTCAAGAGCTTCAAAAGTAGGTACTATATTTTGAATTAAAATGGCATGTACATATGCAGTTAAAATGTGTTCTCATGTAATAGGGACTAAAATATAGACTCTTGAAATTCTATCTATTTTGAGTTCCTTGAAGTAATTTGGTTTATATGAAATGAATTAGTAAAACAATAAGTATGTTTGCAAATATGGTTGGTAAGTTAAAATACTATGTACAAATGTTTTAATTAAACAGTATCTAGCTATAACCGTTTTGGCACCAAATGTAATAGTCTTATATCGGGTCTGTGCGATTGGACTCGGTATAGGGTTGTTACATTTATTGGTATCAGAGTCTAGGTTTTCTGAATTCTTGGATCGAGAATGAGTCTATCTGTACATGCCATTTTGCATATTGATGTGATGAGATGAGGTTTAGTTATTTAATTGTGTAATTTATGAATATTGTAGAAACTTAAAGATGTCATATAGACCTCGTGAAGAGTCAGAAAATGAATTAGAGAGTAAGGCGCCAAACTTAGATAGGGAAATAGATTAACATAAAGTCTAAGCTCGAAGTGAATCGGTAAACTTAGGGGATGATAGGGAGCCTGAATTGGAAGAAAAAACTTAATCTGAAACTGAGCCGATACCACCTAGAGAAGAAATTCCAATTGCAGCCTTGTTATAGACAATGAATTAGTTATTGTAGCAAGTTGTAAGAACTAATAATACTCCATTTGTTCCACCACCATCTTCTCCTCCTACTGCTTCACATCCACAACCATTTATAACTAATCATTGATCTCCCTTGGAGAAAATAAGAAAAATATGGAGCTGAAGAGTTTAAAGGAAAGAAAGATGATGACCCAGCTGAGGCTGAAGAATGGTTAGAGAACAGTTAAAGAATATTTGAAGAATTGCAGTGTACATGGGATGAAAAGTTGAAATGTACAGTATCTTTATTAAAGGGTGAGGCTTACCAATGGTGGACCACTTTTATGAATATTCATCCTGCAGAGAAAATTAATTGGAATTTCTTTGTGTCTGAATTTAGAAAGAAATATGTGAGTGAACTTTATCTTGAGAAGAAGAAAAGGGAATTTTTGGATTTGAAGTAGAACAACATGTCTGTTGCTGAATATGAACGTGAATTTATCAGATTGAGTAAATATGCCAAGGAATTAATAGCAAATAAAGAAGATATGTGCAGGAGATTTGAGTATGGATTGAATGAAGAAATTTATGTTCCTCTTATACCATTACATCTACAAGAATTTCCTATTTTGGTTGATAGAGCACAACGACTGGAAGAAGGGTTAGCTCATTCGAAAGAGAAGAGTTTTGGAAAGAGACTAGCAACTAGTTCAGCACCACCACTGTCTTAAAAAAGAGTGAGGGATTTTAGAGATTCTAAATACACTTCTCCTACTGTTGGGCAAAGATCCAGAATTTAGACAAGACAAACTCAGCAGGCGACCTTTATGGGTAGTACTGGGGGTTCCAAAAGAAAACCAACACCGCCATCATGTGAGCATTGTGAAAGATATCATTGGGGAGAATGTCGACTAAATTCCCGAGCCTATTTTTGATGTGGATCGAAAGATCATTTAATCAGAGATTGTCCAAAGATGTCAGAAAGTGTTACAGAACAGTCTGTGAGAGGTAGCTTGGTTCCACAAAGAGGTATACAGCTTGGAATTTCTGGTGGCACTAGTAGTGATACGAGATCAATGAGAGAAACAATTGATAGATCTGAATCCCGAAGACTATGGACTTATGCTATCAGAACACGAGAAGAGGGAGATGCTCCTGATGTGATTACTGAACACGGGGTTATGGTTGATTGCAGAAGAAAAAGAATTTCCTTGAGAACTTCAGATGGAGATGAAGTGTTGTAATCGGTGAAAAATATAGTGCATTGACAAATGTGGTGTCTGCAATGAAAGATCCTAAGATGATGAGAAGAGGATATATTGCTTTTCTTGCTTACATTTTAGATACACGTACAATGAATTCTAAGATTGAAAAGATACCGGTGGTTTGAGATTTTATCGACGTATTTCCAGAAAATTTACCGGGTTTGCCCTTAGAAAGAGAAGTAGAGTTTTGGATTGAGTTAATTCCTGGCATTACACCGATATCTATAGCACCTTATCGGATGGCACCCACTGAGTTGAAAGAATTGAAAACGCAGCTACAAGAGTTATTAGACAAGGGATTCGTATGTCCTAGTGTATCACCATGGGGAGCACCAGTATTGTTCGTGAAGAAGAAGGATCGGTCTTTGAGGCTTTGAATAGATGACCATCAATTGAATAAAGTGACTATAAATAACAAATATCCGTTGCCCAGGATTGATGATTTGTTTGATCAGTTAAAAGGAGCCAGTGTATTTTCTAAGATTGATCTCAAATTAGGGTATTATCAGTTACGGGTGAAGGTGTAACACCCCAAACCCGACCCAAACACTATAGCCGGATTTGGCATGTCACTAAAAAGATTCTGTAAAAGATGTCAAAATTTTCGGGAAATATTCTTCTTTTTCCTTGTATTCAATCTTTTGTTCGGAAGAACTTAATAACGTGATAAGTTTAACTAAGTTATAAATTGCTTTTGTTGTTTTATAAATTAAAAACCAAAATCTTAATATATGCCTTAGTTTAATTAAAGTTTAAGTGCCTGGAAGTAATGAAAGCCCAAAATAAAACCCAAAACAGAGTATAATAGTCTAGTGGCCCATGGCCTTATTACAACGAGATTTAAAACCATTAAATAAAAATATAAAATAATAGATTAGAGTCTTTTTGCTGAATCCAAATATTCTTTTGCATGGCCACCTCGCTCTCCTCTCCAGCCCGGTCTATTGCACTAGATGCTACCTGAAATTGTTAAAATAACAGGGTGAGTCGCGAAACTCAGTGTGCAACCCTCATGCACCATTAGATTGGACCTTAGTCCACAGATCAAAATATAAGACATAATATAGCAGATAACATTCATAACCCAACCCAATCCTAGGTTTCCATCCGCTACACGCCACCTTTACCTGCCGATCACACCATTGGGGATTTCTACAATCAACCCACACCGCTACACAACATCGATGGCAGTCATGCTGCAGTTAGCTGCTCATCGTCAAGTTGTGACATATTCACCAGGCTGAAATGGCATAAGCCACCAAAAAGAGTTGTGACAGAGTCACCAGGCTGAAATGGCATAAGCCACCAGACACAGAGTACTTTCCCTTTTTCATCAATTATCCAACCCCAAGCATACAGAGAAATCGACATACATAGCATATTACTGAAGAAGGACAGAAATCACTAACCTGATGATTAGCCTTTACCCTCATCGGGTTTTCAATCATAATGATGGGATTTCAGAATTTAACAACGTTTAACAGATTTTATATATATATTGGCACTCAGTCTAATAGTATGAAAGGTTACACACTTGATTATTGTCAATATCCTTGCTAAGCCGATCTACAACTTTGCTCAAAAAGCCGGAAAGATGTAAAAATAGGGCCTCTCCTATATTCGGCCATGGTTAGTGTTCTACCCGATTTTATGTACTTAAAAATAAACAATTCTCCTCACCTAAACTGATTAGATCCTGGAAGTAGGATGGTTTGAATGCTACCGATGAAAAACCTTGACGATTGAGATCTCCTTTAAATCTCGATGTGCCACAAAAGAAAAAAAACCCGGGATTAGTTTCCAAATAGCCATTCAGCTAAGGTTTCTAAAAGCCGGAGAAATATTGGAATCTCGAAATCGACACTTACCTATTATTTTCTTCAAGATTCGACACAAGCAAACTCCACTGAAGAAAATTCGACAACTTCAGAAGGTGAGATCTTAGTGGTTTCGGCTCTTTATGAAAATACCGGAAGGATGAACTGACATGGTTTCAGCTAAAAAGAAAAGTGGAAAGAAAGAAAGGAGAGGCTTGAAGATTCGGCAAACTGAAGAAAAAGAGAAGAGAGAAAGAAAAGAGTAGAAATTTTGGCAGAGAAAAGAGAAAAGATGAGAGCTTTAACAGCAAATTTCGGCACAATGGGAGAAAAGAAGTTAGGGTTCAAATGCCAAAATTTGAAGAGATATTCTCCTATTTATAGGATTTTCGGCACCTACCTATTAAAAACCAAAAGTGCCTTTCCTAATATCTAAAGCTTAAGCAAATAATAGGGAAAATTTGGCACCCCTTTTCCTATGTAGGTGCTGAATTCTTCACCCCTCTAGGTGATGGAATTTCGGCCATCACTTAATCTCCTAGATAGCCCCTCCTTCTTTCCCTTAATTTGTTATCTCCTCAGAAATAGCCTTAACTATTACCAACTCCTTCCCCCTTTATCTGCTTATTATCCTCATATTTAATCATTAAAAACTCCTAAAAATTAGCCTTGTGCCGTCCCCCCTTTACTCCTTTAAGTGTCAAATTTTAGCCCTAAAACTTGGGCTTCAAGTAACCATAATTTGGGCCTTCCTCATGCTCAAGTGACGCCAACTCCTCTTCCTCCTAGTGGCACCATTTCCCTCTGGGCCACAAGCCCAATATGCCAATTAAACTACTAAAACTTCAATTTAAGCCCCTAGAGTGTCTAAACAAAATATTTAATCAAAGCCTTAGCCCAAACCTGAGCCCTATTTGCACCTCAAATCCTTAAATTAACATTTTTAAGCATACACTACACAAAATGCACAAGCCCATAAATTCAGGATGTTACAGTTCTACCCCCTTAAAATAAATTTCGGCCTCCAAATTTACCTGATCAAAAGAGATGGGGATACTATTGTCGTATAACATCCTCTGGCTTCCACATCGCCTCTTCTGCACCATGATTTTGCCACAAAACTTTGACCAAAGGGACGGACTTCCTTCTCAACACTTTTACATCTCGATCTAAGATTTGCACGGGTTCCTCCTCAAAAGATAAATCTGGCCTTACTTCAATCTCTTCCACCGACACCACATGCGATGGGTCAGAACAATAACGTCTTAGCATCGAGACATGAAACACGCCATGTATCTGTTTCAACTCTAAAGGCAACTCCAAACGATAAGCCACTGGCCCTACGTGTTTCAATACCCAATAAGGCCCAATAAACCGAGGACTTAGCTTACCCTTTCGTCCAAACCTCATTACCTTCTTCCACGGAGATACCTTCAAGAAGACTTGGTCTCCTACTACAAATTCCATCTCCTTTCACTTTAAATCAGCATAAGACTTCTGCCGATCCGACGCTTCCTTCAACTGAGCCCGTATTACCTTAACTTTTTCCTCTGTTTTCGAAACTAGTTCTGGACCCAACAACTAACGTTCACCCAACTCCGTCCAACAAGTAGGGGTACGGCATCTCCTTCCATATAACGCTTTGTACGATGCCATCTGAATACTAGCTTGATAACTATTATTGTATGCAAATTCTGCCAATGGTAAATACTCCTCCCAACAAGCTCTAAAATCGATGATGCAACCCCTTAGCATATCCTCCAAGATCTGAATTACCCTCTCAGTCGCCATCAGTCTGTGGGTGAAAAGGTACTAAAGTCTAACCTTGTTCCCATTGCTTGATGAAGAGCCTTCCAGAATCGTGACGTGAACCTAGGGTCCCTATCGGATATTATCGAAATCGGTACACCATGCAATCTTACGACCTCAGCCACGTACAGTTTAGCCAACCTTGGTAGAGAATAGTCGACCCGAACCGGTATGAAATGGGTAGACTTCGTCAACCGATCCACAATCACCCAAATCGAGTCCTTCTTAGTGGGCGTAAGGGGTAACCCACTAACAAAATCCATCGTGATTCTCTCTCATTTCCACTGTGGAATCTTCACCGTTAAGTAACCCCGAAGGCAACTGGTGTTCCGCTTTTACCTGTTGGCATGTCAAGCACTTTCCCACGAATTTCGTTATCTCTCGCTTTAGACCTGGCCACCAAAATTATTCTCGCAAGTCCCGATACATCTTAACCCCTCCAAGATATATAGCATAAGGGCTACTATGCAATTCCTGAAGAATCATCTGCCTTAACTCCCCATCTTTTGGCATATAAATCTTCCCATGGAAACACAAAGCTCCTTCACCATTCAAACTATAATCCTCCCATTTACCATTCTGCACTTGTCGGATTCGAGTACTCAAGACACCATTCAGAAGCTGCTTCTCCTTGATTTGATTTGTCCACATAGGTCTTACTTGAAGTTTAGCTACCAAACTGCCATCCTCATACAGACTAAGATGAGCGAACATTGCCTTCAAATCCGCTATCGCCTTCCTACTCAACGTATTTGCCACCACGTTGGCCTTACCCGGATGATACTCGATCGAACAGTCATAGTCCTTCAAGTACGTTGCCTTAGATTCAACTCCTTCTAGGTAAGGTTATACTTCAGGCTCTTATGGTCAGTGTAAACAATCGACTTCTCCCCATACAAGTAATGCCTCCAAATCTTCAGAGCAAAAACTACCACCGCTAATTCTAAATCGTGCGTAGGGTAGTTCAATTCATACGGTCACAACTGTCGCGATGCATATGCAACAACTTTTCCCTATTGCATCAACACACACCCTAAACGTGTGTGTGACGCATCACAGTAGACGGTAAATTCTTTTCCCGCCTCTGGCTGAATTAACACCGACGCTTCCGTCAAGATTCTCTTCAGCTTATCAAAACTCTCCTGTTGTTTGTCAGTCCATACAAACAATACTCCATTCCTTAACAACTTAGTTAAAGGTGCCACTATTGAAGAGAACCCCTCAACAAACCTCCTGTAATACCTCGCCAATCCTAAGAAACTTTGAATTTCTGCCACGGACTTTGGCGGTTTCCAACCTAGTACAGCTTCTATCTTCTGAGGGTCTACCCTAATTCCCTCTGCGGAACTACATGCCCTAAGAAAGTCACTTCCTTCAGCCAGAATTCACACTTACTGAACTTTGTGTACAGCTGCTTCTCCCTCAGAATTTGCAATACCACACGAAGATGTGCATCATGCTCCTCATCCGACTTAGAGTAAACCAAAATATCGTCGATGAACACCACCATGAACCAATCCAGGTATGGTTAAAACACCCGGTTTATCATATCCATAAATGCTACTGGCGCATTCGTCAAACCGAACGGCATTACCAAGAATCATAATGACCATAGCGTGTTTGAAATGCCGTCTTATGAATGTCCCCTTCCTTCACCTTTAACTGATGGTACCCCGACCTTTGATCAATCTTCGACAAGATCGAAGCTCCTTTAAGTTGATCAAATAGGTCATCGATTCTTGGCAATAGGTACTTGTTCTTAATCGTCAACTTATTCAGTTGACGATAGTCCAAGCACATACGCATGGATCCATCCTTCTTTTTCACGAATAGGACCGGTGCTCTCCATGGAGACACACTTGGTCGGATAAATCCTCGATCCAAAAGCTCTTGGATCTGAGCTTTGAGTTCCATCAACTCCTTCGGTGCCATTCAATAAGGAGTAATGGATACCAGAGCCGCACGAAAGTAGTTTTATTCCAAATTCCACTTCACGATCTGGAGGTAACCTTGGTAACTCCTTCAGGAAGACATCCACAAAATCCTTGACTGTTCGAACCTCATCGACAGTCACCTCCTTAGCATTCAAGGCACTAATAAAAGCTAGGAATGCATTGCATCCTTTCTGAATCATCTTAACAGCCCTCAATGCTGATACTAGATTGGACAAATAGTTCCTTCTTTTTCCTAACACAACCACCTCCCCGCCTTCCGGAGTATTCAACCTCACACACTTGGTTTCACAATCCAACTTAGCACGATGCTTAGTCAACCAATCCATTCCTAGAATAAGATCAAACTCTCCAAATGGAAATTCCATTAAGTCCTCCGGAAACACTACCCCTTGAGTCTCTAACGGCACTCCTTAAATAGCTTGTCCACTACCCTAGATTGTCCTAGGGGATTAACCACAGTCATCTTCCTAGTAGTTGTTTCAGAGTCTATACCTAGGTTCTCAGATATCGAACATACAACATAGGAGTGGGTTGACCCAATATCAATCAAGGCAAGAAAAGGGTTATCAGTAATAAGAAACGTATCGGTTATGACATCCGGTGTGTCACCATCCTCCTGTCGATGAACTGCATAAACTAGACCCGGCTGCCTCGCATCTACATTACCTGCACCTCTACCAGGTGCTCCACGACCGCGACTAGTCCCATTTCCCCCTCTACCTAGGCCACGACCCCTCGGTACTGGCCGACCACCTCTTCTAACCTGATCAGAACCTCGTCCAACTGGCTTCACCTGTTCTTTTTGTGGACAGTCCTTAATCATATGTTCCGTGGATCCACACCTGAAACATCCACCAGTTCTTTTTCTACACTCTCCAAAATGTGCTTTCCCACACCAATTACATAATCTATTATGATTCCCCTAGCAGGTGTTGAAGCACAAGTTGGCCCATCAAACTTAGGCCTTTTCTGCGAATTCCCAGATGCTCCTGCCGGCCCAAAATTTCTCTTATTCCTTCTTCGCTCCTTATCTCTTTCCTGTCTTTCTGTCCGTTTTACCTCCTCAACTATCTTAACATTCTCCCCCAAAACAGTAAAATCTCTCTCTCTGTGGTGCTATCAAAACCCTTAACTCATTCCGTAATCCATCCTCAAATCGAACACAATGTTCATATTTGATTGCTACTATTCCTCGAGCGTAGCGGCTCAAGCGCAGAAACTCCGCCTCATATTCAGCCACAGATTTACTTCCTTGTACCAAATTCAGAAATGCCTTCCTCTGCGCATCCACATAGCTGGCCCCAACATACTTTCCCTGGAATGACTCCTTAAAGAAGTCCCAGTCAATTCGATCTGTGGCAGTACCCTCCTTCACCGTGAGACACCACTGATAAGCCTCGTCTCGTAGAAGAGACACAACCCCTTTCAACTTCTCCTCTACTGTGAAATCTAAGTCATCCATTATGAGCTCAGTTGCTTCCATCCAATACTTAGCTGTGTTAGGGGCTACGCCAGAAACTCCCCTAAACACTTCTGCCTCATTGGCTCGGAGTCGTTCAGACACAGACTTCCGAGCTTCTAAACTCGTGCCTACTCCAGCCACTCTCTTCAGAATCCATAACATTACCTGAGACACTGCATCGTCTCCACCCGTTTGGTCCTGAAATTCTTCCTCCACAGTTGGCAGTTTCGGTATCTCATTTCCTGACCCGTGGTCAGACTCTAGTGGCTCTGACACGGTCATCCTACCCCTACCGTGTCCATGCAGCGGACGTCCTTTACCTCTTGTACTCATTCTTTCGATCGACATTTATCTGATTAAGAGTTTTATGAATCATTAATTCGTTCCACCGATTAATCACGAACAATCTTATGAATAGTAGTTTTAGGAGTAGTTCTTTCGAATTCGCATTCACAATTCAGTCTCACGTTTGTATCCTCTAGTTCTAGAAACACATACATTCAATCAACATACATAGAACATCTATGAACTTACATTCATCACATAAAGGTGTTTTCGTTGTTTCATTACCCAAGGTATTTTCGTAATTTATCCTATAAGGGTATTTTCATAATTTTCAAAATAGGGTTTCTTGGTGATTTTGTGAAATAAGGGTATTTTGGTAATTTTGCGATCCAGGGGTATTTTACAAATTTGAAAATCCAGGTGTATTTTGGTAATTTTGACATCTAAGGGGTATTTCGATCATTTTGAAATTTGGGGGTATTTTGATAATTTTGACATCTAGGGGGTATTCGATCATTTTGAAATTTGGGGTATTTTGGTCATTTTTACAAATCAAGGGTGTTTTCTAAATTTTACAAAACAAAGAGAGTATCTTGGAGAATTTGATTTTAAAAGTAATATAGTAGTGTTCAGGTGTTTTTGGCTGTTGTCATGTTGTGTGAGTTTTTTTTCCAAGGAAAAATTTCGTTGATTTTGTAAATCGGGGTATATTTGCAAATCTTGGTATTTTTTTCTTTTTTCCAAAATAAGAGTATTTTAGCGATTTTGTAAAAACAAGGTGGCTGGTCCCTTTCGGGTTTTAATTATAGGGTTTAGCCTATCAACAAGTCCTCATGATTAGGGTGAACGGTCACTACGCACCAGGTAAGATTCCAGCGAAGAGGAGGTGAGTCGCTAGGACTGCTTAAATACCAAGCTCTCCCTGAATTCACTCCTAGACATGCGTATGCCCGTTGCCACACCCTATCTCGGCTAAGGTGAACAGTCACTACACACCAGGTAAGGTTTCAGCGAAAAGGAGGTCAGTCACTAGGACTCCTTAAGTACCAGACTCTTCGGACCCAATCCTAGACACGCGTATGTCTGTTGCCACACCCTAGTCTTGCGACTCGTTCACAAGTTTGTTTAGTGGGTTTAAGTCTTATGAGATTTAAGAAGTAGTTTAAGCAAGCCTAAAGTCCATCAGATTCTAACTAAAATAATCTACGTCCCATAAGCCCATCAAGCCCACATATATATATCATACAATGGTTCAGAATACTTACCTGGCGGACTTGGACCAGAGACGTAGGTGCCATACCAAAAAAAACCCATCCTGTAACATTTATAAAACATGCATACTTCAAAAACCTGTTCTTAGAAAACGTTTTGAGCCCCAAAACCCCAGAGTCGAGTTTTGAATCGGGCTCTGATACCAATCTGTAACACCCCAAACCCGACCCAAACACTATAGTTGAATCTGGCATGTCACTAAAAAGATTTTGTAAAAGATGTCAAAATTTTGGAAATATTCTTCTTTTTCCTTGTATTCAATCTTTTGTTCGGAAGAACTTAATAACGTGATAAGTTTAACTAAGTTATAAATTGCTTTTGTTGTTTTATAAATTAAAAACCAAAATCTTAATATGTGCCTTAGTTTAATTAAAGATTAAGTGCCTGGAAGTAATGAAAGCCCAAAATAAAACCCAAAACAGAGGATAATAGTCTAGTGGCCCATGGCCTTATTACATTGAGATTTAAAACCCATCAAATAAAAATATAAAATAATAGCTTAGAGTCTTTTTGCTGAATCCAAATGTTCTTTTTCATGGCCACCTTGCTCTCCTCTCCAGCTTAGTTCGTTGCACTAGGTGCTACCTGAAATTGTTAAAATAACAGGGTGAGTCGCGAAACTCAGTGTGCAACCTTCGTGCACCATTAGATTGGGCCTTAGTCCACAGATCAAAATATAAGACATAATATAGCAGATAACATTCATAACCCAACCCAATCCTAGGTTTCCATCCGCTACACGCCACCCTTACCTGCCGATCACATCATTGGGGATTTCTACAATCAACCCACACCGCTACACACCATCGATGGCAGTTATGATGCAGTTAGCTGCTCATCGTCAAGTTGTGACATAGTCACCAGGTTGAAATGGCATAAGCCTCCAGAAACAGAATACTTCCCCTTTTTCATCAATTACCCAACCCCAAGCATACAGAGAAATCGACATACAGAGCATATTACTGAAGAAGGACAGAAATCACTAACCTGATGATTAGCCTTTACCCTCACTGGGTTTTCAATCATAATGCCGGGATTTCGGCACTTAACAAAGTTTAGCAGATTTATACATATATATATATTGGCACTCAGTCTAATAGTGTGAAAGGTTACACACCTGATTATTGTTGATACCCTTGCTAAACTGATCTACAAATTTGCTCAAAAAGCCGAAAAGATGTGAAAATAGGACCTCTCCTATATTCGGCCATGGTTAGTGTTCTACCCAATTTTATGTACTTAAAAATAAACAATTCTCCTCACCTAAACTGATTAGATCCCGAAGTAGGATGGTTTGAACGCTATCGGTGAAAAACCTTGACGATTGAGATCTCCTTTAAATCTCGATGTGTCACAAAAGAAAAAGAACCCGAGATTAGTTTCCAAATAGCCATCGACTAAGGTTTCTAAAAGCCAGAGAAATATTGGAATCTCGAAATCGACACTTACCTATTGTTTTCTTCAAGATTCGACACAAGCAAACTCCACTGAAGAAAATTCGGCAACTTTAACAGGTGAGATCTTTGTGGTTTCGGCTCTTTATGAAAATCCTGGAAGGATGAACTGACATGGTTTTGGCTAAAAGGAAAAGTGGAAAGAAAGCAAAGAGAGGCTTGAAGATTTAGCTAACTGAAGAAAAAGAGAAGAGAGAAAGAATAGAGTAGAAATTTTGGCAGAGAAAAGAGAAAAGATGAGAGCTTTAACATGAAATTTTGGTACAATTGGAGAGAAAGAAGTTAGGGTTCAAATGCCAAAATTTGAAGAGATACTCTCCTATTTATAGGATTTTCGGCACCTACCTATTAAAAATCGAAAGTGCCCTTCCTAATATATAAAGCTTAAGCAAATAATAGGGAAAATTCGGCACCCCTTTTTCCTATGTAGATGCCGAATTCTTCACCCCTCTAGGTGATGGAATTTCGGCCATCACTTAATCTCTAGATAGCCCCTCCTTCTTTCCATTATCTTAATCTGTTATCTCCTCAGAAATAGTCTTAACTATCACCAACTCCTTCCCCCTTTATCTACTTATTATCCTCATATTTTAATCATTAAAAACTCTTTAAATTAGCCTTGTGCCGTCCCCTCTTTACTCCTTTAAGTGACAAATTTTAGCCCTAAAACTTGGGCTTCAAGCAAACATAATTTGGGCCTTCCTCATGCTCAAGTGACGCCAACTCCTCTTCCTCCTAGTGGCACCATTTCCCTCTGGGCCACAAGCTCAATATGCCAATTAAACTACTAAAACTTCAATTTAAGCCCCTAGAGTGTCTAAACAAAATATTTAATCAAAGCCTTAGCCCAAACCTGAGCCCCATTTGCATCCTTAAATTAATATTTTTAAACATACACTACAAAAATGCACAAGCCCATAACTTCAGGATGTTACAGAAGGAATATGATGTGTCAAAACTGCCTTTAGGATTCGGTACGATCATTATGAGTTTTTGGTTATGCCATTTGGATTGACTAATGCTCCAGCCACTTTCATGGATCTTATGAATAGAATTTTTCAGCCTTATTTAGATCAGTTTGTGGTTGTATTTATAGATGACATTCTAGTGTATTCAAAAGGAGAAGAAGAACATGATAGACATCTCCAGATTATGCTACAGATTTTGATAGAAAAATAATTGTATGCTAAATTGAGTAAGTGTGAATTTTGGTTAAAAGAAGTCACTTTTCTAGGACACATTGTATCAGCAGTAGGTATTCGGGTAGATCCGAAGAAGGTAGAAGCTATACTTGAATGGAAACCACCAAATAATGTGACAGAAGTAAAGAGTTTTCTCGGATTGGTGGTTGCTATAGTAGATTTATTGAGGGATTCTCTATGTTGCATCACCCTTAACGAAATTGTTGTAGAAAAATGTGAAATTTGAATGGACAGAAAGGTGTCAGCAAAGTTTTGAAAAATTAAAAGAAGCATTAACAGAAGCTCCTGTGTTGATTCAACCAGAATTTGGTAAGGATACGTGATTTTCAGTGATGTTTCATATAATGGTTTGGGTTTCATGCTAATGCAAGGAGGAAAGGTAGTAGTATATGCTTCTAGGCAGTTGAAGCCACACGAAAAGAACTACCCCACACATGATCTTGAATTGGCTACAGTGGTGTTTGTGTTAAAAATATAGAGACATTATTTTTACGGGGAAAAATGCTATATCTACACTGACCATAAGAGTTTGAAGTATTTGTTGACTCAGAAAGACTTGAACTTGAGACAGAGAAGTGGGTTGAATTGGTACAGGACTATGATTGTATCATTGATTATCACCTCGGGAGGCGAATGTAATAGTAGATGCTTTAAGCAGAAAATCTTTGGCAGCTTTGAAAATGATGAATGCACATTTAGAAATGAAACAAAATGGTGAGTTATTTGTTGAGTTAAAGGTGAAACCAACTTTGTTGCAGGAGGTGAAAGATGCTAAAAAAGAAGATGAAGAATTACTGGTGATTAAGAAACAACTTGAAGAAGGGAAAAATAGTGAATTTGAGATTGATAGTGAGGGGAGCTTGAGATTTCATGGGCGGTTATTTGTACCTAATCAAGAAGTTTTGAGGCAAAATATTTTGAACGAAGCACATCACAGTTTGTTTGGTTTACATCCGGGGATTAATAAGATGTATCACGATTTAAAACCATTTTACTGATGGAAAAGGATAAAGAAAGACATAGTTGAATATGTTTTTAAATGTTTAACATGTCAACAAGTAAAGGCAGAACATCAAGTTCCGTCGGGATTGCTACAATCAATAGCCATACCAGAGTGGAAGTGGGAAAGAATTACTATGGATTTTGTAACTGGATTACCACTCTCACCGAAGAGGAAGGATTCTATTTGGGTAATTGTAGATCGATTGACGAAGTCCGCCCATTTTCTACCAGTACGAACTGATTTTTCTATGGACAAGTATGCACAATTGTATATAGATGAAATAGTAAGGCTTCACGGAGTACCAGTATCCATCATTTCTGATTGGGATCCAAAATTTACATCGAAGTTTTGGGAGAAGCTGCATGAAGCTTTAGGTACGCGATTAAATTTTAGTTCGACATATCACCCTCAGACTGATGGTCAATCAGAACGGGTAATTCAGACGCTGGAAGACATGTTGAGAAGTTGCATCATCGAATTTGAAGGGAACTGGGAAAAATATCTACCATTGGTTGAATTTACCTACAATAACAGTTATCAGTCTAGTATTCAAATGGCGTCGTATGGAACATTGTATGGAAGAAATGTAGAACTCCGGTGTGTTGGACAGAATTAAGTGAAAATAAATTAGTGGGTCCTGACTTGATTAAAGAAACAGAAGAGAAAATGAAATTGATCAGGGACTGTTTAATAGTAGCCTCAGATAGACATAAATCTTATGCTGATCTTAAAAGGAAATATATTGAATATAATGTAGGTGAAAAAATATTTTTGAAAGTGTCGCCATGGAAAAAAATTCTCCGCTTTGGGAAGAAAGGCAAGCTGAGTCCAAGATTCATTGGGCCATATGATATCTTAGAACAGGTTGGTCCAGTTGCTTATCGGATAGCCCTACCACCGGAGTTGGATAGCTTTTCATGTCTCAATGCTACGAAGATATCGGTCTGACCCATCTCATGTGATTACTCTTGAAGTAATAGAAATCCAACCGGATTTAACTTATGAAGAGGAGTCAATTAAGATACTTGCTCGAGAAGTAAAAGAATTGAGAAACAAACGTGTTCCATTGGTAAAAGTCTTGTGGAGACATCATAATTCGGAAGAAGAAACATGGGAAAGAGAGGAAACGATGAGACATCAAAATTGCAGTTATTTACATCAGGTAAATTTCGAGGACGGAATTTATTAAGTGGGGGAGAATTGTAGTGTCCCGATAGTCAGGTAACCGAAAAATGTATTTTTGGGTCTTCATTTTCATAAAATTGAATCGTAAATATTTATTAAAAATATTTATGAAGTTAGTTGTGTGTCTAATTAGGTTTTGATTAGGTTAATTTGACTTAATTAGAAGTAATTAGGAAAAATGATTAGATTGAAATAAGTGTAAAAGTTTAATTATAGATTAAATAAAGTAAAAGGAATAAATGGGCAAATATGCCATTATTATAAATTGAGGCGGTTTAACATTGAAAAATCTAAAATATTTTTAATTTAAAATATATATTATATTATATTTACTTAATTAATAAGTATGTTATTATATTATATTATTATATATAAAACAAAAAAAGAATAGAAATAAAAGAGAAAGAAACAGAGAAGCAAAACGAAAACAAGGGAGAAAGGAAAGAAAAAGAAAAAGGGAAGGAAAGAAAGAAAATTTAGGATTTCAAGGTTCAAAGTTTGATTGGTAAGTCAACTTAGTCCCTTTTCTTGTAATTTTTGAGTTTTTAGAATCCTAGAATAAAATACTTCTTGATTTATGTTGAAATTTTGAAAGTTAATGGATTTTTAGATGTTGTTCATGTTGAATAAATTGAAGTATTAGAGTTTGAATTGATAGAATTTCAAGTTAGAATTGAGAAAAGGATTAATTTGTAAAAAAATATAGTTTTTAATTAATAGGAACTAAATTGAGAGAAATTTGAAATTAGGGTTTATAGTGAAAATTTGAAAGTTGAAATTAGTTTAAAGTGGGATTTAAATGAAAATATGAAATTAGTTTTAAATAAAATAAAGTTAGTTTTGATTAATGGATTAAATTGAAATGTGAGCTAAGGTAGGAAATGATAAAAATATCATACCATACATGTTTATTTTTATTAAATAGTATAGGAAAGTTATTTGATTGTTTTTTAACATATAAATGTTATATGTTTTATATGAAATTGAAGAGAAAGAAAAGAAATGAGAGGACCTAATTGAAGAAAAAGGAAAAGAAGGCTAAGGAGTGAAAGAAGAAGAACATACATCATTTCAACCTTTTGTTGTAAGTACTATAAGATTTTTAAATTTATTTATTTAAATGCTTACATTGTAGTATAGAATTACTTAGAAATAAAAATGTAAAATATATATTTAAATTTGAAAAAAGAAATAAAAAAATAAAAGATTATGAATTTGTAAAGAAAATTATAGATTGAGAATATAAGATGGCATATTGTTTGAACATTAAGTAATAATGTTGTGACAAAAGTATATATGTGAAAAAGGTGTGCTATTTGTGAATTATGAAATGAGCACTGTCGAAACCATTTTTAAATTTGTTTAAAAAAATGGGGATCGACTTTTAAAAACAAAAATGGGAGTCACCACCAATCCTTTTATACTTAGGTGTGATTGGATCACCTTGAAAAATGTTTCATTTCAAAATACTGATTTTGGTTCACGAAAAATAAGAAAAATGGGTTCGGGAGTCGATTACATATGAGGAAGGATTAACACCCTCATAACGCCCAAAAATTGGTACCTAATCTGTAACATGCCGAATTATTGGGCCTGTGCATTTTAGGTGTTGAATGCTTAAAATATTAAATTAGGGGTTAGGGGTCCAAATTGGGCTCAGAAGAGGGCTGAGGCCTTGATTAAATTTCTGTGTAGACACTCTAGCATTTTAAAGGTAGTTATCTGTGTTTTAAAGGACAAAATGGGCTTGTGGCCCAAAGGTAGGTGGCGCTACCATGGAGCAGAGGGTGGCGTCAGTAGCAACGAAGGGAGGAGGCCCAGTTTTGGCCGCTTGAAGCCCAAGTAATTGGGCCAAATTTGGCACTCATAAGGGGAGTAAGGGGGACGGCATCAAGGCTATTATTTAGGGGTTTTATTGTTTTAATATATGGATAATTAAAGCTGATAAAGGAGGGAGGAGTTGGAACTAATTAAGTCTATTTTGAATGAGTTAGTAGATTAAGATAAGGGAAAGTGATTTGAGCTATCTTTTGGTTGCAGAGTTGGCCAAAAATCAACTACAGGGGAAGAGAATCGGTTTAGTATAGGCAAAATAAAGGGTGTGCCGAAATTTGTTTACTAAGTTTTGTCATCTTTTTCTTCTCTGCCGATTTCACCACTCTATTCTCCTTCTCCACTCTCTTTTCTTTTTCCTTCTAGTCGAAACCTTCTGAAGTCTTATTAGTTGCCAAACCTCTGCTAATCGTTTTCCCTTTTCTTTCAAATACTTCAGCCAAAATCCTTAAGGCCCCCTTGTTCATCTTTTTTCGGGATTTTTTAAAAGCCGAAATTGCTAAATCTCTAATCTTCTATGCTTCAATCTTCTTCTGTGATTGCCGAATCCTTCTACAAGGGATATCCGAAACCATCTATGGAGGTAAATGTTGGTTTGTGTAATCTTTCGATCTTTTTCATCTTTTGGGAGGTCATATCCAAATGGCTATAAGGGACTAATCTTGTGTTTTTTTTTCTTTTGTGGCATTCTGGGATCTGAAGAAGAGTCAATCGCGTAGATCTCTAAGTCATAGTTCAGTAACACTCGAATCGTGTTACTGTCGGGATCTCAAGGTAAGGAGAATTATTGATTTTTAACGTGTAAATTCGGGATTTATTAACCCTTGGCCGATTGTAGAAGAGGCCAAATCTTCGTGTTTTTTCAGCTTTTGAGCAAGGTTATAGATTGAGGGTAGTAGATCCGGATAGCAAGGATATCGGCTAAGAATATAGGACTACGCGATATTAGGTATGTAACACTTCCACACCATTTAGATTGCCTGTTAAAATATACTTATAGATCTGTTATATTCTGATAAATGCCAAAATCCAGGCATAATTTCTAAGACCCAAGGAGGGTAAAAGCGAATCACCAAGTTAGTGATCCCTGTCATTCCTAAGTGAATGTTCCTATTAAGATGACATATGTGATAAGTGTGCTGATTTCTGTGATTGCATGGGGTTGGGTTTGATGAAAAGGAAGTGTTCTGTTGTTGCAGCTTTTGCCGTGACCTGTTGTAGTGGTTTTTACCGTGACCTGTTGTAGCGATTTTTGCCGTGACCTGTTGTAGTGGCTTTTGCCGTGACCTGTTGTAGCGATTTTTGCCGTGACCTGTTGTAGTGGCTTTTGCCATGTCCTGTTGTAGTGGCTACGGCCATGATCTGACGATGAGCAGCATGACTGCCATCAGTGGTGTGTAGCTGTGTGGGTTGATTATAGAAATCCCCAATGGTGTGACTGGCAGGTAAGGGTGGTGTGTAGTGGATGGAAACCTAGGATTTGGGTTGGGCTTTACACATTTTCATATATATTATGTTTCGTTATTCATTGCTCAGGGCTAAGGCCCAAATCTAATGGTGCTTGAGGTTGCACACCGAGTCTCGCGACTCAACCTTTTATTTAAAACTTTCGGTAGCCCCACAGTGCATCGCATCGGGTTGGAGAGGAGCGCAAGGTGGCCATGTGAGAGAATATTGAGACTCAAAGAAAGGACTTTACTTAATTTAGTTATTTTAATATTTTAAATTAGCGGATTTTAAGTTTCATTGTAATAAGGCGATGGGCCGCTAGACTTATATTTATTTTGGGGTTTTATGTTGGGTTTATATTATTAGGCATTTAAATTTTATGTTTAAATTAAGCTGAGACATGTATTAAATTTTAGTTTTATTTAGAAATCACCAAGGCATTTTATAACTTCATATCTTATATGAATTAATAAATTAATAAGTTTTCAGTATAAATGTTTAAACCCGATAATTATTTTCCAAAGTGCCACAAGTGTAACATCCTAAAAATTAGAATATTATTTTATTATTTGTGTTGGCTTGGGTATGAATTTTGTGTTTAGCGTAGTACGGTGTAGGCTTGTTTTTATTAATGAAGCTATGATAATTGTTAGTATTAAAATTTAATGAAGTGGATAAGGTGAACTTGACACTTAAGATGATATAAGTATTAAATTCTAGCACATGAGGAGTTAGTGGCAAGGTGGCTAAGGTGCATGGATGGTTACTTGAGGGAAATGGTTCGAGTAGCATGGATAGCATTTGAAAGACTTTATTTTTATGCACCTTTGCTATAAGTTTTGGCCAAGATATGCATTTGGTAAGTTGGACTTTACAATTTTTGGCAAGTTGAATGATAGTTTAGGCAAGCTTGAACTTTGGGAAAGGAATCTTAAGGTTTATGGAAGTATGGGAGGACATAAGGCTTGGCTTAAGGAAGTTGTTTTGGAAACTATTCCAAGGCCATTAGTGCATGAATTTGGATGGCATGTGTGGCTAGGGGGTGGCCGAATGTTGATAGGAAGTTTGGGGGGGAATAGTTGGCCAACTTAAGCATTTTGTGCATCATTTGGCATTTTTCTCTTCCTCTCAAAAAAAAACTCCCTCTTTGGCCGAATGTACCTTAGTCATTTTGTGCAATTTTGCTTTTGATTTAGCTCTCATTTGTGTTTGAACCAAATACTATTTTCTTTCTCTCATTTTTCCTTTTGAAACCGAAACCATATTTTGCATTTTTGTGCACTTTTCTTTTAGGCAAACTAGGTGCTTGGCCGAACTTTTTATTCTCTCATCTCTTTCTTTTCTTTCTTTTGGCAATTGCTCAAAACCACATTTCCTTTTCACTTCCTCTTGGCCGAATCTTCCTCCTTCCCAAATTCCATTTCTTTTACATTTGCTCAAAGTTAGAAACATCCATTTCCATTCTATTTTTTTTCTATTTTCTTCTTTCTTCCATTTCCGAATCATCCTTCTCCTATTTCATTTTTCACTTTCATTTTCTTTTCTTTTTACTCCACCATAGCCGAATCTTCTTTCTCTCTTTTGGGGTTATTTGGCCGAATATTATCAAGGGTAGATTCTCTTTGGTTTTCTTCAATCGATTTTAGAAGATAGGTAAGTATTCATGACCGTATCTTCTTTATTTCTTTTTTTTTCTAAATCATTTTCTTGGACAAAGGCCGAATCCTTGGGCATTTGTTTGCAAGATTCTAACTATTTTAGGAACCGATCATTCTTATAAACTCTTTGGGACTTCGGAAGCAATCGATCTAAGCCCATTCCATTAGCAATCGAAGTTGGTAAGTCAAGTGGTAAGGATTCTATATTCTTTAAGTTGTTTGAGAAAGCCTAAGGCTATTGGGATTAAGATATGATGTTGGCCGAATGGTCTTGATTAAAGTGTTGTGGTTTGGCCGAATGTAGGACAAAGTGATCTAGTGCGGTAGATCGGATCTTTGGATGTTAGTAATTGCGTTGGTGAAAGGTGTGTACCTTACACACTTTATAATTCGGTTATGTATATGTTTATATAATATTAATTTACTAATCATACTATCAAAGTGGAAAATGATGAGATCTTGATATGATACCATGATGGTATAAATGAGGATTCGGGTAATTCCATTTCGATATGATATTAATATATGTGGATTGATATCATGATTTACGATTTTTATGTGTAATATGATCATATCAAAGTATGATGGCATGATTTATACTTTACATATATATATTGGTTTGGGAATATGAGTGGAGGGGGAAGGATTTGATATCCGTGTCTTTGGACACCAGAGGTTTGGCACCTCCAGTGATTTGGTATCACATTTGTGTCTTTGGGACACCAGAGGTTTGGCACCTCATAGCGTCTCGTCCCTGTGGTCTAGCACCACCGTAGGTTGGCCCCACTTTTGAGATATGGGATCGTCACCAGTGATTTGGTATCACACGTGGGTTGGCCCCACAGATGGATTATTCGTGACTTTGAGTCACCAGTGATTTGGTATCACATTTTTGGATATCGTGACTTTGGGTCACCAGTGGTTTGGCACCACCAGTGGTTTGGTACCACAAGAGGTAGAAAAGGAGTTATGGATGGTTAGGTTGGGTGCATAATATATATGTTGCTTGATTATAAATTGTGTAAGAATGTTGCATTAATCGGGGGAAGGATTTATGCACTGAGTCTTGGTGACTCACCTTCTCCCTTATCATTTCAGGTGATTCGTGAGATCGCGGATGAGGAGCCGGATGAACTCGAGGAGGCCATGCGATAAAATTTGATTTTACATGAACTACGATTTGGGGTACTTTAGTTTATTTTAATTTGGTTTTTTTTTTTATTTTGGGTTTGTAATAAGGCCTCTTTAATTATGTTTTGGATTATTTATATGCTTTGGATATGTTTTAAATATGGCTTATAAATTATTTGATTAATTTAATAATGGAGCTCAAAGTTTTCTAAAATAATAAAAACGCAATGGTTTTAAAATCTTACCATCGGGTAATATAAATAGTTTGATAGTAAAATATAGACTAAGTGTTTTTCTAAAATTTTAATGATTTCCAAATATTAAGTTTCTACATTCAAAATGCAAATGGTTTTCAAAGTATTAATTGAGTTTTCTTAAAATGAAACAAATGTTTTCTAACCTATGATTTATCTACTTAGTAATAAAAGCTTTATTATGGAATTTCAAAGTAAATTTTTAATTTTAACTTATTAAACATCCGATTTCTACAAATATAGAATTTCAAAGAGTTTTTCACAAAGATTTAATTGTTATTCGATTCTTTTTCAAAATATTTTCCTCAGTGACATACCAGATTCGGTCGTGGCGTATTGACCGGGTTTGGGGTGTTACAATAAGTTTTATAAAATCTCCTTAGTGACATACCCGATCCGGTTGTAGTGTGTGGGCCGGGTTTAGGGTGTTACAGATTGGTATCAGAGCCCTGTTCAAAACTCGACTTTGGGGTTTTTGGGCTCAAAATGTTTTCTAAAGATGGGTTTTTGAAACATGCATGTTGTTGTTTTAAATGATAACAGGTTTGTTAGCTCAGCATGGCACCTGCGTCTCCGGCCCAAGTCCTCCAGGTAAGTATTCTGAACCATTGTGTGGTATATATATGGGCTTAATGGGCTGAATGAGACATAGATTAGTTAAATAGACTTTGATGGACTATAGGCTTAGCCTAAACAACTTTTAAATTTCATAAGACTTAATTTATCCAAACAAATCCTGTGAACATGTCGCCGTGTTAGGGTGTGGCAATAGGCATACGCATGTCTAGGATTGGATTCAGGGAGAGCTTGGTATTTAAGCAGTCCTAGTGACTCACCTCCTCTTCGTTGGAATCCTACCTAGTGCGTAGTGACTGTTCACCTTAGCCATGAGGACACAGGCCAACAATTTATAACTAAAACCCGAAAGGGACCAGGCACCCTATTTTTTAAAATTACTAAAATATCCCTAGTTTGGAAAATTATCGAATTACCCCTTATTTTTAAAATTACCAAAATACCCCTGGTTTGCAAAATTATCGAAATACCCCTATTTTGAAAAATCACCAAGACACCTTATTTTGAAAAATTACGAAAATACCCCTGTAGGTAAAAATTACGAAAATGCCCCTAGGTAGTGAAATGACGCAAATACCCCTAGATGATGAATGTAAGTTCGTGGATGCTGTTTGTATGATTGAATGTGAACTTTAGAACTAGGAAGTATCGACTTGAGAACTAAACCCGTAGATAGAATTCGAAAGAACTACTATTGAAATGATTTTACATAAGATTGTTCGCGGTTAATAAGTGGGAAGAATTAATTATTCATAAAATTCTTAATCAGATAAATGTCGATCGAAAGAATGAGTACAAGGGGTCGAGGACGCCACCGTGGTCGTGGTAGGGGTAGGATGACTGTGTCCGAACCAGTAGGGTCTGGCCACGGGTCAGGAAATGAGATACCGGATCTGGCAGCTGTAGAGAGAGAATTTTAGGACCAAACAGGTGGAGATGATGCAGTGTCTCAAGCAATACCGCGGGTCCTTGAAAGAGTGGCTGGAGTAAGCACAGGTTCAGGAGCTTGGAAGTCTGTGTCTGAAAGACTCCAAGCCAACGAAGCGGAGATGTTTAGGGGAGTTTCTGGCGTAGCCCCTAACACAGCTGAGTATTGGCTGGAGGCAACTGAGTGCATAATGGATGACCTTGACTTCACTGTGGAGAAGAAGTTGAAGGAGGTCATGTCTCTTCTTCGAGACGAGGCCTACCAGTGGTGGCTCACGGTGAAGGAGGGTACTTCCACAGATCGCATTGATTGGGACTTTTTCAAAGAGTTATTCTAGGGAAAGTACGTCGGGGCCAATTATGTGGATGCACAGAGGAAGGAATTCCTGAACTTGGTACAGGAAAGTAAGTCTGTGTCAGAATATGAAGCTGAATTTCTGCGGTTGAGCCGTTATGCTCGAGGGATTGTAGTGACTGACTATGAGCGTTGCGTGTAGTTCGAGGATGGGCTGCGAAATGAGTTAAGGGTTTTGATAGCATCGCAGCGAGATAGAGATTTTACTGTTTTGGTGGATAAGGTTAAGATAGCTGAGGAGGTGAATTGGACTAAAAGATAAGAAAGGGATAAGGATCAAGGTAAGAATAAGAGAGGTTTTGGGCTATCAGGAGCATCTGAGAATTTTCAGAAAAGGCCTTGGACTGATGGGACAGCTCGTGCTCCGACGGGCCAGAATCGATCATGTCCTTCATGTGGGAAGGCACATTATGGGGAGTGCAGAAGGAAAATCGGTGGATGCTTTAGGTGTGGATCTATAGAGCATTTGATTAAGGACTGTCCACATGTGGATCAGGTACAGCCAATGGGCCGAGGTTCTGATCAGATTAGGAGAGGTGATCAGCTTGGATTAAGGGGTTGTGGCACAGTCAGAGGAGGAAATGGGTGCAGTGGGTCGTGGAGCACCGGTAGGGGCGGAGTAATGTAGGCGTGAGGCGGTGGGTCTAGTTTATGCAGCTCACCAACGGGAGGATGGTGACGCACCGGATGTTATAACCGGTACGTTTCTTATTACTGATACCCTTTCCTTGCCTTAATTGATATTGGGTCAACCCATTCCTATTTGCATGTACAGTATCTGAGACCCTAAGTATAGACTCTGAAACAACCACTAGGAGGATGACTGTGGTTAGTCCTTTAGGACAATCTAGGGTAGTGGACAAACTGTTAAGGAACGTACCTTTAGAGACTCAAGGGGTAGTGTTCCCGACAGACTTAATAGAATTACCATTTAGAGAGTTTGACCTAATCTTAGGAATGGATTGGTTGACTAAGCATCATGCCAAGTTGGACTGTGAGACTAAGCGCATGGTGTTGAGTACCTCGGAAGGTGGGGAGGTGGTTGTGTTAGGAGAAAGAATGAACTATTTGTCCAATGTAGTATCGATATTGAAGGCTGTTAAGATGATTCGGAAAGGATGCAACGTATTTCTAGCCTTTATCAGTTCTTTAGATGTTAATGAGGTGACTGTTGATGAGGTTCGAATAGTCAAGGATTTCACAGATGTCTTTCTTGAGGAATTTTTAGGATTACCCCCGGATCGCGAAGTGGAGTTTGGAATAGAGCTACTTTCGGGTATAGCCCCGGTGTCCATTATTCCGTACAAAATGGCACCAAAGGAGTTGGTGAAACTCAAAGCCCAGATCCAAGAACTATTGAATCGTGGATTTATCCGAGCGAGTGTGTCTCCGTGGAAAGCCCCGGTCCTGTTTGTGAAGAAGAAGGACGGATCCATGTGTATGTGCGTGGACTACCGTTAACTAAATAAGCTGACAATTAAGAACAAGTACCCACTGCCAAGAATTGACAACTTATTCGATCAACTCAAAGGAGCTTCAGTCTTTTCTAAGATTGACGTAAGGTCGGGATATCATCAGTTAAGGGTAAAAGAAGGAGACATTCATAAGACGGTGTTTCAGACTCGGTACGGTCATTATGAGTTCTTGGTGATGCCGTTCGGGTTGACGAACGTGCCAGCAGCCTTTATGGATATGATGAATCGGGTGTTCCAACCATATCTTGATCGATTTATCGTAGTATTCATCGACGATATCCTGGTTTATTCTAAGTTAGGGGAGGATCATGACGCACATCTTCGGGTGGTGTTGCAAACTCTGAGGAAGAAGCAGTTGTTAGCAAAGTTCAGCAAATGTGAGTTCTGGCTAAGGGAAGTAACTTTCTTAGGACATGTGGTTTCTGTAGAGGGAATTAGGGTGGACCCTCGGAAGATAGAAGCCGTATTAGATTGGAAATCGCCGAAGTCTGTGGCGAAAGTTCAAAGTTTCTTGGGATTGGCCGGGTACTACAGAAGGTTTGTTGAAGGGTTCTCATTGATAGGGGCACCTTTAACTAAGTTGTTGAGGAAGAGAGTATCATTTGTATGGACCAACAAACAGCAGGAGAGCTTTGAGAAGTTGAGGAGAATTCTGACAGAAGCACCGGTGTTAATTCAACCAGAGGTGGGAAAAAATTTACTGCTGTGATGCGTCACACACGGGCCTCGGATGTGTGTTGATGCAAGATGGAAAATTTGTTGCATATGTGTCTTGACAGTTGAGACCGCATAAGTTAAACTACCCTACGCATGATCTAGAATTGGTGGCGGTAGTGTTTGCTCCGAAGATTTGGAGGCACTACTTGTACGGGGAGAAGTCAGTTATTTACACTGACCATAAGAGCATGAAATATCTCCTTACCCAAAAGGAGTTGAACCTAAGACAGAGAAGGTGGATCGAGCTGTTAAAGGACTATGACTACTCGATTGAGTACCACCCAGGTAAGGCTAACGTGGTGGCGGATGCGTTAAGTAGGAAGGCGATAGCAGATTTAAGGGCGATGTTCGCTCATCTCAGTCTGTATGAGATGGCAGTCTGGTGGCTGAACTCCAAGTAAGACCTATGTAGACAAGTCAGATTAAAGAGAAGTAACTCTTAGATGATGTCTTGAGTACTCGAATCCGACAAGTGTAGAATGGTGAAGGAGAGGACTATACCTTGAATTGTGATGGAGTTCTGTGTTTTCGTAAGACAGTCTGTATGCCAAAGGATGTGGAGTTAAGGCAGATGATTCTTTGGGACGCGCATAGTAGCCCATACGTTATGCATCCTAGAGGAGTTAAGAAGTATCGAGATTTGCAAGAGCAATTTTGGTGGCCAGGTCTGAAGTAAGAGGTAACGAAATTCGTGGGTAAGTATTTGACGTGCCAGCAGGTGAAAGCTGAACACCAGTTGCCTTTGGGGTTGTTGCAGCCAGTCAAGATTCTGCAGTGGAAGTGAGAAAAGATCACAATGGATTTTGTTAGTGGGTTACCTCTTACACCTACTAAGAAGGATTCGATATGGGTGATTGTGGATCGTTTGACAAAGTCGGCCCACTTCATACCGATTTGGGTCGACTATTCTTTGCAAAAGTTGGCTTAGTTGTATGTGGCTGAGGTGGTGAGATTGCATGGTGTACTGGTGTCAATCATATCGGATAGGGACCCTAGGTTTACATCCCGATTTTAGAAGGCTCTTCATTAAGCAATGGGAACAAGGTTAGACTTTAGTAGCTTTTCACCCTGGTGATGATGGATCCGAGAGGTAATTCAGATCTTGGAGGATATGCTAAGGGGTTGCATCATTGATTTTAGGGGTAGTTGGGAGGAATATTTACCTTTGGCGGAATTCGCATACAATAACAGTTATCAAGCTAGTATTCAGATGGCGCCTTATGAAGCGTTATATGGAAGGAGATGTCCTACCCCAACTTGTTAGACAGAGTTGGGTGAACATCAGGTATTGGGTCCAGAGCTAGTTTCAGAAACGGAGGAGAAAGTTAAGTTAATACGGGCTCGGTTGAAGGAGGCGTCTGATCGGTAGAAATCTTATACGGATCTAAAGCGGAAGGAGGTGGAATTTGCAGTAGGACACCAAGTCTTTTTGAAGGTATCTCCATGGAAGAAGGTAATGAGGTTTGGACGGAAGGGTAAGTTAAGTCCACGGTTTATTGGGCCGTATCGGGTACTAGAACGTGTGGGCATAATGGCTTATCGTTTGGAGTTGCCTTCAGAGTTGGAATAGATACATGACGTGTTTCATGTTTCAATGCTAAGACGTTATCGTTCTGATCCATCGCACGTAGTGCCGGTGGAAGAGATTGAAGTAAGGCCAGATTTATCTTTTGAGGAAAAACCAGTGCAAATCTTGGATTGAGACATAAAAGTATTGAGAAAGACGTCCATCCCTTTGGTCAAAGTTTTGTGGCGAAATCACGGTGCAGAGGAGGCGACGTGGGAGCCAGAGGATATTATGCGACAGCAGTATCCCCATCTCTTTTGATCAGGTAAATTTCGAGGCTGAAATTTATTTTAAGGGGGGTAGAACTGTAACATCTCGAATTATTGGGCCTGTGCATTTTAGGTGTTGAATGCTTAAAATATTAAATTGGGGGTTAGGGGTCCAAATTGGGCTCAGAAGAGGGCTGAGGCCTTGATTAAATTCTCTGTAGACACTCTAGCATTTTAAAGGTAGTTATCTGTGTTTTAAAGGACAAAATGGGCTTGTGGCCCAAAGGTAGGTGGCGCTACCATAGAGCAGAGGGTGGCGTCAGTAGCAACGAAGGGAGGAGGCCTAGTTTTGGCCGCTTGAAGTCCAAGTAATTGGGCCAAATTTGGCACTCATAAGGGGAGTAAAGGGGGACAGCATCAAGGCTATTATTTAGGGGTTTTATTGTTTTAAGATATGGATAATTAAAACTGATAAAGGAGGGAGGAGTTGGAGCTAATTAAGTCTCTTTTGAATGAGTTAGTAGATTAAGATAAGGGAAACAGATATGAGCTATCTTTTGGTTGCATAGTTGGCCGAAAATCAACTACAGGGGAGGAGAATTGGTTTAGTATAGGCAAAATAAAGGGTGTGCCACATTCACCACTCTATTCTCCTTCTCCACTCTCTTTTCTTTTTCCTTCTAGCCGAAACCTTCTGAAGTCTTATTAGTTGCCGAACCTCTACTAATCGTTTTCTCTTTTCTTTCAAATACTTCCGTCGAAATCTTTAAGGCCCCCTTTGTTCATCTTTTTTCGGGATTCTTTAAAAGCTAAAATTGCTAGATCTCTAATCTTCTATGCTTCGATCTTATTCTGTGATTGCCGAATCCTTCTACAAGGGATATTCGAAACCATCTGTAGAGGTAAATGTTGGTTTGTGTAATTTTTTGATCTTTTCCGGCTTTTAGAGGCCATAGCCGAATGGCTATAAGGGACTAATCTTGTGTTTTTTTTCTTTTACAGCATTTCGGGATCTGAAGAAGAGTCAATTGCGTAGATCTCTAAGTCATAGTTCAGTAACACTCGAATCGTGTTACTTTTGGGATCTCAAGGTAAGGAGATTTACTGATTTTTAACGTGTAAATTTGAGATTTATTAACCCTTGGCCGATTGTAGGAGAGGCCAAATCTTCGTGTTCTTTCGGCTTTTGAGCAAGGTTATAGACTGAGGGTAGTAGATCCGGATAGCAAGGATATCGGCTAAGAATATAGGACTACGCGATATCAAGTGTGTAACACTTCCACACCATTTAGATTGCCTGTTAAAATATACTTATAGATCTGTTATATTCTGATAAATGCCGAAATCTCGGCATAATGGTGGAGACCCAAGGAGGGTAAAAGCGAATCACTAGGTTAGTGATCCCTGTCATTCCGAAGTGAATGTTCCTGTTAAGATGACATATGTGATAAGTGTGCCGATTTCTATGATTGCATGGGGTTGGGTTTGATGAAAGGGGAAGTGTTCTGTTGTAGTGGCTTTTGCCGTGACTTGTTGTAGTAGTTTTTGCCGTGACCTGTTGTAGCGGTTTTTGTTGTAACCTGTTGTAGTGGCTTTTTCCATGTCCTGTTGTAGTGGCTACGGCCATGATCTGACGATGAGCAGCATGACTGCCATCGGTGGTGTGTAAGATGTGGGTTGATTGTAGAAATCCCCAATGGTGTGGCGGTAAGTGGTGGTGTGTAGCGGATGGAAACCTATGATTTGGGTTGGGCTTTGCACATTTTCATATATATTATGTTCTGTTATTCTGTTCTGTGGGGCTAAGGCCCAAATCTAATGGTGCTTGAGGGTTGCACACTGAGTCTCACGACTAACCTTTTATTTAAAAACTTTCAGGTAGCCCCTAGTGCATCGGATCGGGTTGGAGAGGAGCGCAGGTGGCCATGCAAGAGAGTATTGAGACTCAGCAAAGGACTTTACTTAATTTAGTTATTTTAATATTTTAAATTAGCGGATTTTTAAGTTTCATTGTAATAAGGCCATGGGCCACTAGACTTATATTTATTTTGGGGTTTTATGTTGGGTTTTTATTATTAGGCATTTAAATTTTATGTTTAAATTAAGCTGAGACATGTATTAAATTTCGGTTTTATTTAGAAATCACCAAGGCATTTTATAACTTCATATCTTATATGAATTAATAAATTAATAAGTTTTCGGTATAAATGTTTAAACCCGATAATTGTTTTCCAAAGTACCACAAGTTTTATAAAATCTCCTTAGTGACATACCAGATCTGGTTCTAGTGTGTGGGTCGAGTTTGGGGTGTTACATAATCGATCAAACAATGTCCTAATGTTGAAAATTTGAAAAATTCTAGAAAATGATCCTTTTATTAGAAGAACAAAAAACTAGACTTACCTATCTCAATGAAATAAAACACTATACTCAGTATGCTAGGATATAGCATCTCATGACTTCGAAACTAGGCACGTCTTTATTTTAGAAAATTTCTACCTCGAGACATAAAACATCATATCCAATAAGTTAGGACACAACGTTTTGAATTCTCAAGAATAAGTTTTTTTATTTGAAATTTGTAAGTTTCGGTTTTAAAAGAAAAGGGATATTTAATACCTTAAATCCCACGAGAAAAATCGAAACCCAATAAGTTAGGGCACAATTCTTCTCGGAGTCCCCAAATATCATATATCACCGTATTTTTTTAACTGTTTGAATAAAATGCGTAAAAAAAAGTATTTTTATAAAACAATGGTTTGAGTAAAATATTACAACATATATTTTTAATAGTAATTCTACATAACTTACAAGTCATCTTGACAATAAATAATAAAAGAATAATATAACATGAATATATAAAGAACTTTGTTAAGCAATAATAATGATTAAAAGGATATAAATAAATAAACACAGGATAAAATAACAATAATGAAGATCTTTCATGAAATAAAAAATTAAACAAAAGGGAAGATATATTTAAACACTAAACAATTATTATAACAAAACAAAAATAAGAAAAAATAAAAAAATGATAGTTTTGTAAAAGCAGTTAATACGTATAACAATATAAAAAATAAAGTATATAAAAATATTGCAATAAATATATAATTTAATACATATAAAAGATAATGCATAATAAATAATATATAATAATTTTAAATAAAGATATTTAAAAATATAATATAAATAATATAAGTAAAACATGTTATACAATATAAATAAATTTTATACAAAATAAGATTTTATATGATATTAATGTAGTATTATATAATATATAAGATTTTAAAAATATAATATAATAACTAATGTATAAATTACAAATAATATATAATGAAAAATATTAAAAAATAAAATGATAAATAATAATAATTTTAAAAATAATACATATAATATATAGATATATATGAATTTTATACAAACAATAATATAATATTTTAATATGATAAAACATTTTAATATAATACTAGAATAATTTAAATTTTAAAAAAAATAATAATAAATAAATAAACCATGATTAAATACAAATAAATATAAAGGGGGTAAAATTAAAACACGCGTCATATTATAAGGATCAATATGGCAATTATGCCAAATTTTTAAAACGACATCATTCTGATTTTGGCCTCTAAAAGGCCTGGAGGACTAAATTGAAACAAATTCCATAGTTTTGGGCCAATTTTAAAAATAAAGAAAATGAAAATTAAATGTAATTGTAAAACTATAATAATGCGGAAGGGTCTACATGGAAATAAGACCATTACATAAAAACACGCGGATCCTAAGGTGAATCGGGTCAGATTCGAGTCGAGTTTATCAAAACGGCGTCGTTTTGGCTCTAAAATGCCTAGGACGAAATGGCGTCGTTTCATCAACCCTATAAAAGCCCGAATTTTTCTAAAAATCATTCTCTCTTGGGCGATATCCGATCCCAACTTCGGCGCTGAACCACATGCCGGCCATCATCGGCCACCATGTACGGTGGCCGAAATTTTAAAAAAAATGTATGTTTTTCTTTATATATATTATATGCTTTAAAAAAGAAAAATTAAAAAAAATTAAAAGAAAGTGGAGCGCATAGATTTGAAAAAGGAAGGAAAAAACTCATAAGAAAAACCTTGCTTGATCTATTTGCATGTATTTCTCTGTATATATTCGTGTCTCTTTTGTATGTCCGTTTTACAAGATTACATCGGGCTTTTATAGCCTGGAAAATAAAAAAGGAAAGATTTTGTTTCTCTTTTTTGCTGTTCTTTCTTTCTTTTTTTTACAGGTGAAAGACGAGAGGCGGCATGATAGGGCATTATCGCGCGCATGATTATGGCTTGATGATGGTGGCGATGGGGCGTAAGACAAGGCTACTGGGGCACATTATGACGCCTAGGGTTTTTCAGAAACCCTAGGTCTCTGATTTCGACTAAGCATTGGGCCATTTTAGGTCGTTTGAGTCTGAGTCTGTTGGGCTAGTTGGGCCAATTTCGTTTTTTGCTAAGGGTGTAAGTGGGCTACGGGTATTGGGCTTGTATTTGGGTCTGTTTTGATTTTGTAAAATGGACTTGTAAAAATAAAAGACTGGACATTTTTAGTTTTTCATTTTTATTGTATGGGCCCGTGCAAATTGGGCCAATTACAAGCACTAAATTGTAATGAGGGAGAAATGAGAAATCTTTTTCGAAATATATATGTAAAGTATTTAAATGTATGAAATTTAGTTTTAATGCCCAAGTAGATGGAATTTAGAACTGCTAGGATATTAGTGGCATGCTATTAAGGAACTTTAGTGCGTGCTCTGATCATTAGCACGTTAGTACTCTCCAATTATTAGCACATTGGTGCTCTCCGTTTAGCACATCTGTGCTCTCTGTTCACTAGTGCATAATAATGCACCTCTGTATTTTTTCCGTATATCTGGTGTATTCTATAAAGTCTACTTTGGGCTAAGAATATGAGTTGTGAACAAAAGTGAATCATCGATGTGTTAAGGTAAGTCTTATAACTTACAAAAAGATAAATTAAATTTTATTAAAGTAAGGCATAATTGAAGAAATTTATATGTGAATAAATAAATAATAATTGAATAAGTTTAAAATATTTTGTTATGATTATTTTCCTCTTTATTCTTGTAGTACTTACTAAGCCTTCACCGGCTTAACGCGTAGGTACAATTAGACTAGAAGAGATAGAGTCAGAATAGAAGATCTCTCATCTCATCACATCCTCAAGAGCTTCAAAAGTAGGTACTATATTTTGAATTAAAATAGCATGTACATATGCAGTTAAAATGTGTTCTCATGTAATAGGGACTAAAATATAGACTCTTGAAATTCTATCTATTTTGAGTTCCTTAAAGTATTTTGGTATGTATGAAATGAATTAGTAAAACAATAAGTGTGTTTGCAAATATGGTTGGTAAGTTAAAATACTATGTACAAATGTTTTAATTAAACAGTATCTAGCTATAACCGTTTTGGCACCAAATATAACAGTCTTATACCGAGTCTATAAGATTGGACCGAGTATAGGGTTGTTACAATCCACCTAAGTCTGTAGATTACCTGACAGAATAGACAAGCAGATGTGAGTTTACGTAAACTAAGTGTGTAACCCAGTAGAATTAAGCATGCAATTATATACTTAGCTAGAGACAGATACAGAAACAGATTTAGGCTTAGGCCAATTTCAAATACAGATACAGTAAATAGAATCAGATAATAAAAATCCTACCCCCATCCTCTACACACCATCTCCGACCATCCCAACACACCATGTGGGGTTAAAAAAAATCACCCACCCATCCCCACACACCATGTTGTGTCATTACGACACGTATCAAATATAGTGCAGGCAAGTTGCCAAATATTAGGCGATGGTCGCCGTATAGTACACTTCCTCCATAAATACAAAACCCACCCCAAAATAGATGCAGATATCAGATACAGATTTATCAGACTAATCATGCTCAACATGCATTATACAAATAACATATATACATATATCAATATAATCAAGAAGACACTAGTATCCTAATTAGATCAGTCTAACAGAATTTCATAGCATACAAATAGTGGTTTAATTAACCCTTACCGACCCTACGGTAGGTCCACAGTCGAACGAAATGACCCGCGCGACCCGATAGAAAATTTTAGAATTATAGGCCCATATGCCCATGTGGCTTGCCCGTGTGGGTCCACACGCCTAGATTGGCCTTTGCCCCCATGTCCCATACGGCCTGGCCCAAAATCCACACGCCATGTGAAATGCTCGTGTGGCCCACACGGCCACACTCGAGCTACCACACAGCTGTTTGTTGCACACGACCATGCCTTCATCGACGAAATGGCTGTGTCTCGCACACGGTCAACCACACAGGTGACCACACGTCCGTGTGGCGTTGATAGTAGGGTTTTTGGCTTTTGCCGAAGTTCATTTTTCTGCGTTTCGAGTACACACCTGGTATCGATTCAATGCGAAACCACTCTCGAGCCTTCCAAAGCCTAAAAATTATCATAACAACACTAAATTTCAGCAACATCTTCGAAACCTTAATGGAAATATTCCATGAACAAAAACTCACAACATCAACAACGTATTCATAAACTTACCGGTAACGAAAAGGAACCCTTAACGCTCAGATCACTGTAGAAGCACCAGCAGATTCTTGACCTTTGCCTAATCCAAGAAACCAAAAACAATCCCCCTTTTAGAAAAATAACCATGAAAGAAGAAGATAGAGATAAAATAGTTACTTACTGAATGAGCGCACACAACTGTTGAACAAAATGGAGACAATTTGGGAAATAGAAAAAGAGAGGGAGAGGCAAAGAAAATTCGACAGTGGAGAGGGGAAATAGAATGTCAAAAGATGGAAGAATTTCGGGGAAATTGAAAATAGAAAAGAAAAATAAAATAACAATTATCCCCAAATCCCTCAATTTACTCCCCACTAACCCACCAACAACCAACCTTTCAGAATCTAACTCCACCAAGACTCTAATAGAAAATCGAGCAAAATTTTATACCTACGCTAGCACAAGGATTCGAACACAGAACCTCCAACACACCAACACCCTTACCACTCGAACCAGCAGGATCATTCTGATATGGATTTATAGAAAATTTAATAAAAGCCCACTGGACATGGGTAAGGCTTAGGTTAAAAAACAACCAAAATTGACAGAAGTAGGACTTGAACCCAAGACATCTCACACACTCCTAGAACACTTAACCATTGAAGCAGATACACATTTGTGCCAAATTTTATAGAAGCATAAATAAATTATTTGGGGCATTACAACTCTACCCCCTAAAAGAAATTTCGACCTTGAAATTTACCTGATCTGAACAAATGAGGATACTGTTGTCACATCGAGTCCTCAAGTTCCCATGTGGCCTCCTCGGTACCATGATTCCGCCAAAGAACTTTAACTAAAAGAATAGACTTCCTCCTAAGAAACTTAACGTCTCGATCTAAAATTTAAACTGGCTTCTCCTCAAAGTCAAGTCCGGTGAACCTCTATCTCCTTAACAGAAACAACATGAGATGGATTTGACTGATACCGCCTCAATATCAAAACAAGAAAGACATTGTGGATACGTTCAAATCTGGAGGTAGTTCCAACTGATAAGTGACCGGTCCCATACGCTTCAGAACTCAATAAGGCCCTATAAACCTAGGGCTTAACTTGCCCTTACGATCGAATCTAAGAACCTTCTTCCACGGTGAAACCTTAAAAAATACAAAGTCCTCCATAGAGTACTCAATATCTCTCCTCTTCAGATCCACATAAGACTTCTATCTATCAGAAGCCACTTCTAGATGATCCCGAATCAGTTGAACCTTATCCTTAGTCTCAAAAACCAACTCCGGACCCAAAACTTAAAGTTCACCCAACTCAGTCCAACATAGCAAAGTATGACACTTACGACCGTACAGAGCCTCGTAAGGTGCCATCTGAATGCTAAACTGGAAACTGTTATTATAGGTGAACTCAACTATCGGCAGATAATCCTCCCAACTACCTTAGAAATCAATCACACAGCTCTGAAGCATATCCTCCAGTATTTGAATCACCCTCTCAGATTGACCATCGGTCTGAGGATGGAACACAGTACTGAAGTCCAATCTCGAACCTAGAGCCTCGTGTAATTTCTTTCAAAATCGAGAAGTGAAGCGAGGATCTCTATCAGAAATAATCGAGATAGGAACCCTATGCAGTCTTACAATCTCAGAGATATAGAGCTTTGCTAACTTCTGCAGAGAATAGTCCGTTCGAACCACGATGAAGTGAGTAGACTTAGTCAATCGATCCATGATGACCCAAATAGAATCCTTCTTAGTGGGTGTCAAGGGCAACCCACTATCGAAGTCCATCTTTATATGCTCCCATTTCCATAGAGGAATCTTAATAGGTTGTAGCAACCCCGAAGGCAACTGATGCTCAGCTTTAACTTGCTGACACGTCAAACACGAGCAACCAAAAATAGTAACCTCACGCTTCAAACTCAGCTACTAGTACAGTTCACGAAGATCCCGATACATCTTATTACCACCGGGATGCATAGCATAAGGACTACTATGCGCCTCCATCAGAATTGACTATCTCAGATCAGAATCACTTGGCACACAGATTTGCCCTAAAAAACATAGAACCCCATCATTATTCAACCCCAAATCAGAAGTAGTACCACTCTCAACCTGACAGAACTGCACACCCAGAGTTTCATCCACTAACTGTCTATCCTGAATCTGATCAATCCAAGTCGGCTTAACTTGCAACTCGGCCAACAGATTCCCATAATCAAATAGACAAAGTTGAGCAAACATCGCCCTCAAATCAGACATTGCTCTATGACTTAGAGCATCAGCCACCACATTGGCTTTACCAGGATGGTACTCTATAGTGCAGTCATAATCTTTGAACAGTTCAATCCAACGACGTTGCCTAAGGTTCAACACCTTCTGAGTAAGGAGATACTTGAGACTCTTGTGATCACTGTAGATGATACACCTCTCACCATACAGATTGTGCCTCCATATTTTCAATGCAAAGACTACCGTAGCGAACTCTAAATCATGCGTCGAATAATTCCCTTGTGTGTCTTAAGCTACCGAGACGCATAAGACACAACCTTACCATCTTGCATTAGTACACATCCCAAACTGACTTGCGATACATCACTGTAGACCACAACTCCTTACCGGATTCAGGCTATATAAGAACAGGAGCCTGAGTCAGAACAGACTTGAGTTTCTCAAAGATCGATTGTTGCATATTAGTCTAAACAAATGGCACATCCTTACACAGAAGCTTAGTCAAAGGAGCTGCAATCAGAGAGAACCCCTCGACAAATCGCCGATAATATCCTCCCAAACCCAAAAAGCTACAGATCTCAGATACATTCTTAGGCTGTTTCCAATCTAGTACAGCCTCAATCTTTCGAGGATCAACACGAATCCCCTCAACAGAAACCACGTGCGAGAAAGATTACCTCTCACAGCCAAAATTCACACTTTCTCAACTTAGTGTAGAGCTACTTTTCTCGGAGTATATGAAGTAATACTCTAAGATGCTCATCGTGTTCATCCTTAGTCTTAGAGTATACTAGAATATCGTCAATGAAGACCAGGACAAACTAATTCAGATAAGGTTGAAATACTCGGTTCATTAAATCCATGAATACAGCCGGAGCACTCATCAAACCAAAAGGCATAACTAAGAACTCGTAATTTCCATATCGAGTCCTAAATGCAGTCTTCTGGACATCAACTTCCTTAATTGATGATACCCAGATCAAAGATCAATCTTAAAAATACTGAAGCCCCACGGAATTGATCAAACTGGTCGTCGATCCTCGGAAGTGAATATTTATTCTTCACAGTCATCTTATTCAACTATAGTCGATGCACATTCTCATGGTCCCATCCTTCTTCTTAACAAATAGAACTGGTGCCCCCACGGAGACACACTAGGGCGGGTGAAACCACGATTCAGAAGTTCTTACTGTTGAGCCTTAATTTCTGTAAGCTCCTTCGGTGCCATTCGGTATGAAGCGATGGACACCAGAGCTGTACCCGAAAGAAGCTCAATCCCAAACTCAACCTCGACGATTCGGAGGTAAACCCTGTAACTCATCAGGAAAGACATTCGAAAAATCTCTTACTGTTCTGATATCCTTGACAGAAGAGTCCCCAAGAATAGAAACACTGATGTAAGCCAAATATGCCTCACACCATTTTCGAACCAGTTTTTTAGCCACAAGAGTGGAGATCATGTCGGACAGATAATCTCGATGCTCGTCGATCACAACCACCTCCTTATCGTCCTCAGTCCTTAGAACGACCCTCTTAGTCGCACAGTCCAAACAAACTCAGTGCTTGACCAACCAATCCATGCCCAAAATTGAGTGAAACTCTCAAAATAGAAGCTCCATCAAATCTGCCAGAAAAACAGTCCCTTGTACCTCTAACAAAACATCCCTATAAAGTTTACTAACCCAAACAAACTGCCCCAGTGGACTCAGTACAGTAACCTCACTAGAAGTGCTCTCCACAGAAACATCAAAGTTTTCAGATACAGAGCTAGCTACATAAGAGTGGGTAGAACCTATGTCTATTAGAGTAGTATAAGGTACATCAGAAATTAGGAACATACAGGTGATAACATCTGGAGTATCTCTATCCTCTCGACGTCAAGTAGCATAAATAAGTGTAGGCTGCCTCGCCTCAGTCTGACTAGCACCTCTTCCCTGTGCTTTCCGACCACAGCCAAAACCATTACCACCCCTAGCCACTCCACGACCCCTAGGTGGCTGCTAAACTGCCTTCTAAGGCTACACAAAACCTGGATCTTGTTGATCTGCCCACTGGGAATAGTCTCTAATACTGTAATCTAAAGATCCACACCTCAAACAGGCCCCAATCCTCTTCCAACATTCGCCCAGATGGCACCTACCACAGTCACCACATGGCTGTAACCCAGCTGGAGCAACGGGAGTCCCGACTCTAACTGGTCCATCGGACCTGGCTTTTTCTTAGGCCTCAAAATAGAACTAAAGAGCTCCGAGTCCATCTTATTCTTGCCTCTCTCACAGTCTCTGTTCTAGCACTCCACGCGCTTAACATCCTCGACGATATTCACCTTCTCAACTAGAATCGTAAACTCACGATCCCTCTATGGAGCAATTAGTACCCTCAGATTATCCCTCGTCCATCCTCAAACCGAACGTACCTCTCATACTCAAACGCTACCATGCCTCGAGCGTAGCGGCTCAGCCTCAAAAACTCAACCTCATACTCGGCCAAAGATCTATTGCCCTATGTGAGATTCATGAACTTACGCCTACGAACATCTACAAAGCTTTCTCCCACATACTTGTTCTGGAATGTAGTCTTAAAGAAATTCCAACTTAGACGATCAGGCTGGGTACCCTCCTCAACTGTCAACCACCACTAATAAGCCTCATTGCAGAGTAAGGAGACGTACCTTTCAATTTCTACTCAAGAGTGCAGTACAGATCATTCATGATCCTCTTGGTGGCCTCCAACCAATATTCGGCCATATTAGGGGTGACTCTAGTGACACCTCTAAACTACTCAGCACCATTAGACTGGAGTCACTCAGTTACCAACCCACGGCCTTCAGAACCAGAATGGGATCCAGCGACCCTCTCCAATATCCTCAGTATGGCCTGGGACAGTGCGTTATCCCCAACCGAATGACTTTGAGACCCAGTCTCAGTAGTAGGTGAAACTGGCCTCACTTATATCCAAATGTGGCATACTACCCAAACAAGAAGACTCAGCTCGAGCCCCTTACGGCCTCTACCATAGCCACGAATACCACGTCTGCAAGTTTCACGAGCGCTAATTATCTAATTCAACTTTTATCTACATTAAAAATTTTATGCATCAGTTTCAGTATTTATTAGAAGATGTTTTATGCATAAATTATCAGAAGTTTAGAATTTTTTTCAGAGGTTTCACTCTCCTAACTATATCAGTATAGTTTCAGAGGATACTATCTACAGTTTCTCAAAGTAGTTCAAACTAAGTTTAAAAAATACTTACAGGATCAGCGTCGGAGACTCAGTGTACCACATACTTTCTCTACTTCTTCAAATTATTTGGAAACCAATTCTTTTTTAAAGTAAAATTTTTGAACCAAAAATTCACATTTTGAGTTTTGTAACCTTGCTCTGATAGCACTAAATGTAACACCCCAAACCCGGCCTAAACGTTATGACCAAATTTAGAGATGTCACAATAAATGGGTTTTGAAAACAGAGTTGTCTCATCAAAGCAATCACAAGTTTCACTAAAAACACCATTTAATTAATTCATTTGTTAAAACATGTTGCAGCGAAAGTCAGAAAATAATAGTTATGTTTTTGAAATGCATTCGCGTTTTTAGGAAAACCTTTGTTTGCGTAAAACCTGTCATTTTCAACAAAACATTTTGTCAAAGCATGCATACCATTAATAAATAAAATCAAAGCAAACGATTTAACAATCCAAAACAGTCCAGAGAGTCCCAATATTTACAAACTCTCGATAAATCCAGAATTTGATATAAAACCATAAACTAATTACTGAAAATCGTTTATTATCGTGTGGTCATCGCTGAGTCTCCTACCGCACTGATCCGCTTAAGTCTGTGGATTACCTGACAGAATAGACAAATAAAGGTGAGTTTACGTAAACTCAGTGTGTAACCCAACAGAATTAAGCATGCAATCATATACTTAGCCAGAGACAAATACAGAAATAGATTTGGGCTCATGCCCATTTCAGATATAGATACATTAAACAAAATCAGATAATAAAATCCTACCCTCATCCTCTTCACACCATCTCTGACCATCCCAACACACCATGTGGGGTTAAAAAAATTACCCACCCATCCTTACACACAATGTTGTGCCATTATGACACGTATCAGATATAGTGCAGCCAAGCTGCCAGATATTAGGTGATAGTCATCGTATAGTACACTTCCTCCATAAATACAAAACCCACATCAAAACAGATGCAGATATCATATACAGATTTATCAAACTAATCATGCTCAACATGCATTATACAAATAACAGATATACATATATCAGCATAATCAGGCATACACTAGTATCCTAATCAGATCAGTCTAACAGAATTTCATAGCATACAAATAGTGGTTTAATTAGCCTTTACCGACCTTACTGTAGGTCCACTGTCGAACGGAACAACCCGCGTGACCTTAGAAAATTTAAAAATTATGGGCTCACAGGCTCGTGTGGCTTGCTCGTGTGGGACCATACGCCCGTGTGGCCCATACGCTAAGATTGACATTTACCCGTGTAGCCCACATGGCCTGGCCCAAAATCCACATGTCTGTGTGACATGCCCGTGTGGATCCACACGCCTGTGTGGCCTACACGGCCATGTGCTGTGCACGGCCATACTTTTGTCGACCACACAGCCGTGTCTCGCACACGGCCAACCACATGGGTGACCACACGCCCGTGTGGCGTCGACAGTATGGTTTTTGACTTTTGTCGAAGTTCATTTTTCTGTGTTTCGAGTACACACCTGGTATCAATTCGATGTGAAACCACTCCCGAGTCTTCTAAAACCTGAAAATTGTCATAACAACACTCAATTTCAATAACATCTTCGAAACCTTCACGAAAATATTCCACGAATAGAAACTCACAACATCAACAACGTATTCGTAAAACTTACCAGTAACGAAAATAAAACCTTAAAGCTCAGATCACTGCAGAAGCACCAATAGATTCTTGACCTTCGCCTAATCCAAGAAACAAAAAACAATCCCCTTTTTAAAAAACTAACCACGAAAAAAGAAGCTAGAGAGAAAATAGTTACTTACCGAACCAGCGCACACAACCGTTGAACCAAAAGAAAATAATTTGGGAAACTGAAAAAGAGAGGGAGAGGCAAAGAAAATTCGACAGTAGAGAGGAGAAATAGAACGTCAAAAGATGGAAGAATTTCGGGGAAATTGAAAATATAAAAGAAAAATAAAATAACAATTATCCTGAAATCCCTCAATTTTCTCCCCATTAACCCACCAACATCCAACCTCTCAAAATCCAACTCCACCAAGACTCTAATAGAAAACCAAGCAAAAATTTATACCCACGCTCACGCAGGGATTCGAAGACAGAACCTCCAACACACCAACACCCTTACCACTCGAACCAATTTAATAAAAGCCCACTGGACATGGGTAAGGCTTAGGTTCAAAAACAACCAAAATTGACAGAAGTGGGACTTGAACCCAAGATCTCTCACACACTCCCAGAACACTTAACTACTGAAGTAGATACACATTTGTGCCAAATTTTACAAAAGTAGAAATAAATTATTTATGGTGTTATAGGGTATGAATTTACAAGGATATTGTAAGTGTTCTATATGAATCAAAACATGTACGTATGAAAGACTTCGAAATGGTGAATTACATAGAAAATATGTTATGTTGAGATGGATGATAGATCCAATTGAATTATGCTCAAGTACAATGGTTATTCATGTCAAATTTATATGAATCATGTGTAAATGAACTAACATGTGTTGTTGGTGTACTTAGGCTTATGCCAAGTCTATGAATATGATTGATATTTATGATTATGCTTGTACCATGCATATGAAACGGGTAAGAAAAGGGAATGAAACAGTAAGTACATAATTGAGATGTATTATGATGTTATAAAAGGCTTTAATCTGATAAATGATGTACTTATATGTGAGTAAACTACTTATGCTTTGGTTGAATCTACCTATATTATGGAAAAATTCACTTAGTTGAGAATTAATTTATGTTGTTAAAGCTTATGATAAGCATTGGGAATGGAATGAAAAGTAACTAAATTGAAAGGTGTATAATCTTATAATAAGATTGATGGGTATACATTATGTCCCATAAAATCCTTTTATGTTATGAATTATAAACATATGTGACATTAATGAATTTACTCATTTGTGAGTCGATGATCATATAGATTTATGAATTTTGGCATTGGCATAGCGTTATGTTTATTCTAATAAGTTTATTATCGAAATGGAATTTTATGCCTAAAGTTTATACGAGCTTACTAAACATACATGCTTTCGTAGTTATTTTCCTTTACATTATAGATTATCGAAAACTCGATCGGATTATAAGCTAATTGTGGATCCATCACACTATCCGTCGAGTTTATCGATAGATTTTGATGCTTTGGTCGTGGTTATAATGGCATGTATAGGTGGACGTATGTCTAATGTTTAGTTAAATGTATCGATATGTAACGTTGCTTTGAATTTGTGAAACTTATGATATTTGATGCCTTAATGATTGATGTGCTTTTGGATTTTTGATGTTTAAAGGTTAGTGTTTATAAGATCGAATCGATGCATGGTTTTATGGCCAAAGTGGTAAGAGTTGGCATGTTTGCAAAGTGATCATTTAGGGCATGTTTGATATGAAATTTAGTCAAGTCTGTTTGTTTGAATTATGACCATTTTGGCATAATTTGGTATGTAAATATGTTGGTTATTGGAACCATTTGGAATTGGTTAGAATGGTGACATTTAAATGGTTTTGATGCATGTGAGAAGTAGTCCCAATGGTAAGGTCATTTTGATATGTTTGATATAGAAACAAGTTAATCGAAAAATGGTTAAATATGCACAGGTATAGGTGTTTTGTGCTTGTTGATATAGCCATTATATTTGGCTTGTAATTATGGTATTTTGGATGTTGCATTAGTTGTTATGTTGGCATGCATATGTGGTCTTATAATGGTTGATATTTTGGCACGTTGGTACTTAAAGGTTGAGAGTTAGAATGGTATATAAAATGCATTCTAAATGTTATTTTGGTATGCTTGAATGTTATCATTGAGGTATGGAAATTGATAGTGAACATTGAGTTAATAAATGGCTAGTTTGGTGTGTTTGGAATTTCTAAGGTAGTGACAATAGGTGTTGAATAGCCAAATTGGTGTTTTTGAGCATGATATTGGTATGTGAACATTGTGGTAAATTTTGGCATAAAATTAATTATAAAGGTTAGTTGATTTATGGTTAAACTTAACAAATGTATAATCATGCTTGATTGTTGTGATTGAGGTGCCTTTGGGCATATTGATTGTATGATCAAATACTATAATGATCTAGCTTGAATATGCATATGTTAGGTACATTTTGAATGCTTGAATATAGGTGAAAATGACTTGTAAGGGTGTACTTGAATTGGGTGAAAGAAATGGCTTGAATTTGGCCTGTGTCTCAGCCTTGTGTGATCTGTAGGTTTTTAAAGGTTTCATTTCGAGAGTTACATAGCCTGGCACACGGGCGTGTGACTTGGCCGTGTGACCCAAGTCAGAGTGTTACACGGGTTGGGACACGGCCGTGTGTCCCTACTTCGAATGCCCACACGGCTTGAGACATGGGCATGTGTCTCAACTGTGTGAGTCACACGGCCGTGTAACCCCTTTAGTACAAATTTTTCTATCTTTTCCATGAAGTTCTAAATGTTTTTGATTTAGTCCCGAATCGTTTCTAAAGTGTTTCTAAGGCCTCGAGGGCTCAAAAAAAGGATGTTATGCATGCGTTTGAATGGAATATAATGTGTTTTATAAATGGTTTTAATCGAATGTTTTAAGTTAAAATTTTCCAATAATGCTCCGTAACCCTATTCCAGTGATGGATATGGGTTAAGGGTGTTACATTAAGCCTAATTAATTAACTAATCCTAGTATATATTAGATTATAGTGGAAAAATTAAAGCCATCATCATCCTTTCTCATTTATATTGTCCAAGGTGAAGAAAGAAAAGAAGAAACCTATTTCATCTATTCAACTTTCAACCATTCAGTTTTCTAAGGTAATTAAGCTAAATATTTGAAAATTTTCTAGAATATAAATTATGGGAGCTTGATCAAGCCCATGTGTTCATTCTTTCAATTAGTTTATGTTTAGCAAGTTGCCATTAAAGCATAATTGATGAAATTAAGCTTGAAACTGAAGATATTGTTAGATAGTGAACTTAGATTATGTTAAGGATTAAATTAGAAATTAAATTAAGCTTTTAGATAACTTTGTGATATTAGGGACTAAATTGAATAAATTAAAATTTTCAAGAAATTATGCTATAAGTGAAAATTATAAGGTCCCTAATGAAATAATGTGAAATCATATTTTGATCGATGTTAGATATAGAAGAATGTGAGCATTTCAGTTATAAAGACTAAAATGAATAAAATGCAAAATATATTGGTTGTGTATTTTTTATGTGATTTGGATGTGAACTGACATTGTTTAATAATTAAATTATCGAACATAGCTAAAGACGATGTCGGGCCATCTCAAGATAAGGGAAAGACGAGAGACAAAAATTCAGTTTGTATTTTTATGATTCGAGTTCAATATATATACACATATACATACATGGACATTACGAATTGGTTTATATGTGGCAAATGTTCTATTTGTCTCATGAGTCGATTTATATAAAGTAAGATGAAATGTTATGAATTGATTTGAAATGAACATAATATAGCCGAGCATAAAATGAAACTGTGATATATGATATGTGATATGAAAATGGTATAAAACTTTGATATGTGAATATGTAAATGATGTATAATTGGAACATTGGTTACCCTATTAATTGTTTGGACAAAGTTGGATATAGTCGACATGCCATAGGATTATATTTGTGTATGAATTTATAGTTCGATTTTACCTTTGAAGTGCAGAGTGCATATTTACTTCAAACGCCCGATGAGGTGCGGGGCACATTTTACTTCGGCTATACCGATGAGCTGCTCTCACATGGTCCAGTCACACGCCCATGTGTCTGGTCGTGTGGACTTAAAATGAACCTTAAGCATCGTTTACCATATCCTACAATTTTGAACACCAAGCAACTCAAAAACCATTTATTCAACCAATCCAAAACACAATCAAATACACTTAAAACATGTCAAAATAATCAACCTAGATGCCTAACCAATGTACCCTCATAGGTACTTCAATTATATTATCAAAACATTTCAAAGGACCTCATTCAAATCAAATTTGTAAACATGTCAATTTTAACCTAATTTGCCTATATTATTTCAATTTAAACATCAATTTAAATATGTCATATTATAACCTCAAACATGAGCATATTTATGTATATAACCAACCTAAAATTAACTTATAATAAAATTTACAATCAATCTACAAAGTAGTTACATTTAGATGCCCTAGGTACATGCTGACACAAAAAGAAATATACATCACCACATTTGAGATTGAGATCGTTGATGGATGTTCAATCGATGATCAACTTAAGTACCTAGCCTGCGCACGGGAAACAAAACCGTACGCTAAGTATAAACTCAGTGGTATTTCTATAATCCGAATACTTTAAGTAAAATAATATAACATACACGTTTTATCATACATTAACAATAGTCATTTCAATTTGTCAAAAAAAATTCAATTTTTTTATAATACATTCAATTCTCATCATTTGCTATCTCAAGTAGCTTTTCACAATATGTTACACAATTCATATTTATCATTTCCATTTCACATCTGGTATTTCCAAATACCTTTCATAATATCACTTATTTTAATTACCCCTATTAATATGACTCGGACTTGGACGAATGCACAAATCCAACCAAAACACACCAGTTTGGCACCATGTGCCTCATCGGATAATTCGAAGTAATAGATTGACACCCAATGTCTCATTGGTTAAACCGAAGTAAATTGATACCCAGTACCTCATCAAAATAATCTGAAGTAATAGATTGACACCTAGTGTCTCATCGACTCGAAGTCGAAGAAATTCTTGAACTCTTCCAATCCTATAGCATGCCATCTATATCCGACTCAGTCCAATACAGTTAATAAGGTTTAATTCCACAATTCAAAAACAATCAATATCCAAAATCCTCATTTCACATTAATCACAAATTCATATAAATTCAATTCAATATCAAAATGATAGTTACTCACCTCAATCACTTACCATAATTATTAAATCAAAATACAACAATTAATTATTAGATTCGGGTTATAGAAATACACACTAGAACTTCCGAGCTACTCTTCGTCAACTTTATCATTTCCTTTATTAGTGGAGGTTTCCGGCAATACGTTTGCTACGAAAATTAAAACAATTAAAATTCATCAATACAATACAATTAAATTTTTACATTGAATATTTCAATTTTTATTCAACATTTGCCTAAATTCCAATTTAGTCCCTAAACCGAGACTATCTTTATTTCTTACAATTAATTCTATATTTTATTCAATTCCCACTTTAAACTAGTTTTAACTCTCTAAATTCACTTAAATTCCTAAATTCAAAATTTTCACAATTTAGTCCCTATTACTCAAAACTTATAATTTATTTTACAATTCAATCCCTTTTTCATATCTAACTTAAAATTCTATCAATTGAATCTCAAATGCTTAAATTATTCAACATGAACAACATCTAAAAATTCACTAATTTCTAAAATTTTAACATAGGTTAAGTAATATTTAATACCGGGATTCTAAAACATACAAATTTCAAGAAAATGGACTAAATTGACTTACCAATTAAGCTTTGAACCCTTGAACCCTAAATTTTTCTCCTTTCTTTCACTTTTCTTTTCTTTCGTTTTGCTTCTCTGTTTCTATTCTTTTTTTTTTTTATTCTTTTAATTATTATAATAATATAATATAATATAATATAATATAATATATATTTTTATACTTAAATATTAAGTATTTCATATATTATTATTTTATACATATGTATTTTATTTTTACACATGTACACAAAATCACCAGACACTTGTTAATTAAAGCTTAATTGCTTATTTAGTCCCTTCATTTTTTCTCTAATCTATAATTAAACTTTCACCCTTTATGCAATTTAGTCCTTATATCTAATTACTCTTAATTCAAGCTAATTCACCTAACCAGAACCTAATTAACTACACAACTAACTTCGTAATATTTTTAATAAATATTTACGAGTCCGTTTTATGAAAACGAAGGCCCAAAAATACACTTTTCGATTACCCGTGACTATCAGGCCGTTACAATCTTCCTTCATCTTTTCCACCATCCACTAAAGAAGAAGAAAATCATTTCTTCCTTTTATTCTATGATTGTCGAACCTAGCTAAAGGAAAATGGGTGAGTTTGTCATCAAATTTTGGTTAAATTTTAGTTAAAATATAATGGATGTTAAGGACTCGTTACTTAAATTATTAAATTAGTGAGTTTAATATGAATTTCCATTAATGAAAACTTGAAGAAGTTAGAAGTTTAATATTCAATTCACCTAACCAGAAGCTAATTAACTACACAACTAACTTCGTAAATATCTTTAATAAATATTTATGAGTCCGTTTTACTAAAATGAAGGCCCTGAAAATAAATTTTTCGATTACCCTTGACTATCGGATCCTTACAATTCTCCCCCTTAATAAATTTCGATTACCCTTGACTTCGGGGTTTCTTCTGGGTCCCAAGTCGCTTCTTCAACACTATGACTACGCCAGAACACTTTTACTAACGGAACTCGTTTATTACGTAATTCTTTTACTTCTCGTGCTTAAATTTCAATCGACTCTTCTTCATATGACAAATCAAGTCAAATCTCAATATCTTTTGTCGAAGTATCATGAGATAGATCCAATCGATATTGTAACACCCTGGTTTTAGGGGCTATGCAGGTTGTGTGTAATTCGAGTGTTAGTAGGTTTTTGGGAGTGCTTGGATGAGTTTTAGGGGTTTTAGAAATGTTTGGATGAAAGGGGAAGGCTTTGGAAAATTTTGGATTTTAGTGAAAAGGAAACGGGCCAAGGAGGCCTTAAGTATATTTTTTCGGTAATTTATGGCACAAGAAGCGGTTGGGTAAAGTGGCTTGGAGGGCGCTTGGGGCTTGGGAAAGTGGCGCCTTATGGTCTCGTGTTCGATTCAAGAAGGCAAAGAACCTGGTTTTGAATTTTTGGGTTATGGCCTACTGAGGTGGAAGCCTTAAAAGGAGTTGGGGCGTGTTTTGACACAAAGAACTCGTTGGCCAAGTGGCTAGCGTGCGGCACTTGGGAGCTAGAGGCAAATGTGGGGTACTGGTTCGAGGCAAAGAAGACATTTTGGGTGTTTTATTTTTCATGTGCGGCTATGGGCTTGAGTAGGAAGCCTTTAAAAATAAATGTGGGGCCATATGTCATGAAAGTCAAGTGGTAAGTGGCACGGGCGTTGGAGGAAGCAAAGAAGGTTCCGTGTCCCGTGTTCGAATCAGATCATTGCATTTGGAATTTTATTTTGTTGTGGTCTTTTTGCAAAGAGGTTGGAAGGTGTGGTACGGCACATGGGTGTTGCATTTGAAGTGTAATTTTGTTGGACAAAGAATTGGTAGGTGTTAGACGGCTAGATGGGGTAGTATTCTATTTTATCCGGTATTTGTTTTAGTGTAGGATAATCACTATTTTTTTTTAATAGGTAGTTTAAGCATTTTTGAATTCGGCTGGAAGAGTTAGATATGCATATGGTTTTGTTTTATTTTGTTTTAATATTCAAATAGGTAGATTGAAGATAAAGCTTTGCTTATTTTATTTTGAGAGATAAAGTTAGGCTAGCTTTTGCTTTTAAATTCGGCAGGGATAAATGCTGGCTTTTATCTTGTTTTTTTTGTTATTCATTTATTTGATTAAATTAGTAAGATAAGAGATTGGTTTAATTCAAATTAAATTGAAGTAGTGGCTTGGTGGGTGGCCGCATGTTGGCTTCACGTGGGAGTGGTGATCGAATGCTATAAATAGGGGGGTAGGATGCCGAATCATTCTTTTAGTCTATTGCCAAAAATTTGTATTTGTGTCCCCTAAATTCTGCTGGTAGCCGAACTATTCACCCTTCAATATCTTGTTTTTTTTATTTTATTTTATTTATTTATTGTGTTAAGCCAAAACCTTACCCTCCTAAGCATTCCCTATTCTCTATTTTAATTGTTGACCAATACCAACATTCTCCTCTCATCTCCTTTGTTTTCTTTCATCACTTTGAAAGTCGAATCTCCTTTTTTTTTTATTGTCAAACCTTCCTTTTCCATTTGTCTTGATCTTGGCGAATATTTGTGTGGGGTGATCTCGTTGGGCTATTTCTCAATCGGTTGGAGTGGCTAGCGTGAAGGAGCACTAAGGAGCTGTTCGAATTTGGCTACTCAAGGTAAGGTGGTAGTAAGTATTCGGCCAAAGGGCCTTTTCCATGGGTTTTGGGATTAGCCGATTCTAATATTGTGTAACAGGGATTTTTCAGGCAACTTCTTGAGACCATTGGTGTTTTGGGATCCAAGTAGAAAGGGTAAGTGATCCATTGGAATTCGGCCTTAGGCCATTGTTTATGTTTTTGTGTTGACCGAGTCGTGGCTATGATCTTTTAGGACCAAATCAACAAGAGCAAAAGAAGCTTCTTGGATTTCAATTTATTTCGGTAAGGATGATTAGTAAGTGACTTAGATTCGTTAATAATAGATTATGACTTTGTTGATTAATCGTATGGTTACGATTAAGTATCGTCGATGGATGCAAGTGCCGATCAAGAGGAGAAAGGAAAGCTCCATCCCAAGTTCAAAAGAGATCGGTTTACAGACGAGATTGGCCAACGGGGTGTGGGCGGCAATGAAAATGATAGGCGATAACTGTAGTCTCGCTAAACGATAGCGTCGGGATCGAGGGTTTAGAGCTTCAGATTATAAGGTGTGTGATTAACCCATCGATTTTCGGGTATATGATATGTATGCGATAGGTGTTTGTGTTAAATATGTGTTAATAAGTGCAGTGACTATGTGAACCGGATACCCTTAAAGGGTATGTCGATAAACAGGTTAGTATCAAATCTGTTGAGATGTGGTTATTAATACGTGTATGTGAGTATGTCTATGAATATGAATGTATGCCTGAATATCATGTACATGCTTTATTCATTATGTCATTATATTATGTTACATGTGCATGGGTGGGTTTTTGAAAGAAGGTATGGGTGTACTTCGAGTACGTGGTTGATGTCAGCTTTGTGCTACATCGTGGATTGGCGCTGACTGAGGTCGCGTTGTGGATCTTTGCGATTTAGTTCGCGTGGTTACCTTGATTGATATCGGCCTTATGCCATATCGTGGCTTGATGGATTGCTGTGTGCTCCATCGTGGTTTGATGTTAGCTATACGCTACATCGTGGATGGCATTGGTTGCCTTTTTGGAGGGAAAAGGAGAGGGTGACTCGATAGTCCCCTGGTGTGTGGTAGGCTGGATAAGGGGGGTGTGTAGCGGATGGACCTTAGGATTGGGTTGGGTATCATGATTGCATGGTTTTGTTATAAATTGATATGGAAATGGGCCAAGCCCAATATGACATGTGAATAGGTATGTTTTGAGAACATACGGGGAAATGGGCCAAGCCCAGTAATCAGTGAATTAATGAGAAAAGGGCCTAGCCCAGTACTTGAATGTGGATTGAATGTGGGCCAAGCCCAGATCGTGGTAATGTCTATATGATTATGTTTACATGTTGCATTTGATAATTGGGTTGATTTGTGGCTAGCATGTGGGTGGATATCAGTGGTTTAATTACACACTGAGTCATTATGACTCACCCAATTATTTATCCAACATCGCAGGTGACATGTTGATCGGACCAGGTCGGGGAGGATGCAAGGTGGCCCATGCAGAAGGAGATTAATTTAATTATTTTTAAGTAATTTTAATACTAGGTGTTTTGTTTAATTTTGGTTGTAATAAGGGCCACTTTTGTTTTAAAGTACTCTTTTTATGGATGACAGAATTTATATCGTACTTAGAAATATTTTTACAATCGATTTATCTTTTAATAAAATATAATAAAGTTTTAATTCACATATTTTATAACGGCTTATATTACTAAATAATTTTAATGGACACACTTTCCAAAAAGTTAATAAAATTTTCAAGTTTTATTCTAAAGACAAAGATTTTCAACCGTCATTCCGCAGTGACATAACCAGATCCGGTCAAAGCTCGTGGGCCGGGTGCAGGGATGTTACTGATTAATATCGAGCAGGTTCAAAACTCGGCTTTGAGGGTTTTGGGCCCAAAACATTTTCAAAATGGGCTTTTCAAAATATGGGCTTTTATTTCGTGTTTTTTCGGCATGGCACTGTACCTCTACCGAGTCCACCTGTAAGTACTTGAGACTTGGGAAGTAATTTGTTATATGAACTGTTATGGGCTTTGTTGGGCTCGTAGATTAGTGAATTAGGATCGCTTGAACCCTAAGGCTAGTCTACTCAAACATGTGCATAAGACTTAAGGTTACTAAACAAACACGTGAAGTAAGTCAGTGTTAAGGTGTGGCAAACTGTGTATGCGCATGTCTAGGAGTGGTATTAGGTGGGAGCTTGGTATTTAAGCGATCCACGTGACTCACCTCCTCTCCACTTGAATCCTACACAGTGCGTAGCTACGGCTCACCTTAACCAAGAGGACTTGTTCATAAGCTAAACCAATTCTTAAAACCGAAAGGGATTAGCCTTTTTGTTTTAAAATTCTTGGTTTTACAATTTTAAATTTACCCTTTTGGTTTGTAAACCCTAAATCTGGTTTTGAAAAAAAATGTTTTTTTCGATTTACCAAAATTACCAAAATGCCCACAGAGGCAAAATTACAAAAATGCCTCAGATTGTAAAATCACCGACTACCCTCAACTTTTGTTAAAATGATTTTTACTTTGCAAAATACCAAAATCTCTAGTTTCCAAAATATCAATATACTCGATTTGGAAAATTTACGAAAACACCCCTGTGTTAAAAATTACTAAAATGCCCTTGACTTTCAAAATTTCTGAGTTAACCACAACTTTAATAAAATTCTCTCACTTTGCAAAAGTATCCAAATTTTTGTATTTCAAAATAATACCCCAACTCTTAAAATTTACAAAATTACCACGTTGACAAAATCACTAAAATACCCCGGTTTCCAAAATTCTCAGATTCTAATTTGACAAATTTTCGAAATGCTCTCCGATGTGGAAATTTCAAAATGTTCGGTTTATTAAGTTTTAAAATCTCCCTGGTTTATTACGGAAATGTCCCTGTAGGACAAAATGACGAAAATACCCCTGGGGTAGAAACCGGGCGGGAAGGTCCGAATAGTGAATGTGTGTGGTAGATACCACTGAAGGTGCCTCTATTGAGGAAGGAATGTGGCTTCATTGTGAAATGAAGGTGGCTCTATTGATGAGTGTGAAAGTGATTCTCTGAATTAGAATAGCGAATTTGAACTTGAACCTTGTGTGATCGAAAGAACTACTTCTAAAATCTTTCATTCATAAAATATGCTCGCGGTTAAATAGTGGAACAATTACTAATGCATAAAACTTCTTAATCAGATTAAATCGAGACGATAGAGATGAGTTCTAGGGGATGCAGTAGAGGTAGAATGGCAAGATCGGGCCGATAGGTCCGCCATGGGTCGAAAATGAAGTCCGCCAATGGTGGACGTGGAGGAGCAAGATCGACAGAGAAGATGACGCAGTATCGCGAGCCATGTTGCGAGTGCTAGAGCGAGTAGCGGGAGTTAGTAGAGGAAATAGAACTCGGAAGTCGGTCTCGGAAAGACTTAGATCGAACGGAGCTGAGATCTTTAGAGGAGTGTCGGGAGTAGCTCCTAACGTAGCAGAGTATTGGCTAGAAGCAGTTGAAAGAATCATGGACGATTTGGACTGCACTAATGAAGAAAAGCTGAAGGGCGCTATTTCGTTGCTTCGCGACGAAGCTTATCGTTGGTGGCTCACTGTCAAACAAGGTGTACCGGCGGATCGACTGGATTGGGATTTCTTTAAGGCCAAGTTTGAAGGGAAGTATGTAGGAGCCAGTTATTTGGACTCGCAAAGGAAAGCGTTTCTAAATCTAGTACAAGGGAATAAGTCGATAGCGGAGTATGAAGCTGAGTTTGTGCGACTGAGTCAGTACGCCAAAGGAATCGTGGCTATTCATTACGAAAGGAGTGTTCGATTTGAAGATGGGCTACGGGATGAGTTGCGTGAGTTGATTGCTCCGCACAGAGAAAGAGACTTTGCCATTTTAGTGGAGAAAGCACGGATCGCTGAAGAGGTTAAGAAGACTATCAGGGAGAACCGAGAAAAGAATAGGAACGAGAATAAGAGAAATGTTGGACCATCAAGATCGTTTGGTAATGCCGGAAAAGACCAAGGACCGAGAACCACAGTAAGTGCACTTGTACGGTGGATCGGAATCGTCCTTGTGCTCGGTGTGGAAGACCTCACACGAGAGAGTGTTGGGGAAATAGTAAAGAATGCTTTGATTGTGGATCTAAGGCACATCTGGTTAAGAATTGTCCTCGGCGACAAGGGTCGTGGTTCAAGCCATGGAAGGAATGGTTCTAGTCGAGTCAACCAAGGATGTGATAGCAGGTAACTCCTTTGCTTTGGTGCATGCTTTGATTGCTTTGATTGCTTTGCTTGCTTGTGAATTAGCCTTTCTGTGATGCTAAGAGAGGTGTTTGAATTTTGAGTGCGAACTTAGAAACTGTGTTGGGAAGGTATGATAGTCTTATTAAGATCGAGTCTGTGAGATAAGCGTAAGGTGGTAAGATAGGTTGTACGGACGTTCGTTAGTAAAGTAATTTCGAGGACGAAATTATTTTAAGGAGGGTAGAATTGTAACACCCTGGTTTTAAGGGCTATGTAGGTTGTGTGTAATTCGAGTGTTAGTAGGTTTTTGAGAGTGCTTGGATGAGTTTTAGGGGTTTTAGAAATGTTTGGATGAAAGGGGAAGGCTTTGGAAAATTTTGGATTTTTAGTGAAAAAGGGAAACAGGCCAAGGGAGGCCTTAAGTATATTTTTTTCGGTAATTTATGGCACAAGAAGCAGTTGGGTGAAGTGGCTTGGAGGGCGCTGCTTGGGGCTTGGGAAAGTGGCGCCTTATGGTCTCAGGTTCGATTCAAGAAGGCAGCAAACTGGTTTTGAATTTTTGGGTTATGGCCCTACAGGGGTGGAAGCCTTAAAAGGAGTTGGGGCGTGTTTTGACACAAAGAACTCGTTGGTCAAGTGGCTAGCGTATGCACTTGGGAGCTAGAGGCAAATGTGGTATTTGGTTCGAGGGCGCAGTGACATTTTGGGTGTTTTATTTTTCATGTGCGGCTATGGGCTTGAGTAGGAAGCCTTTAAAATAAAATGTGGGGCCATATGTCATGAAAGTCAAGTGGCCGAAGTGGCACAGGCGTTGGAGGAAGCAAAGAAGGTTCCGTGTCCGTGTTCGAATCAGATTTGTTGCATTTGGAATTTTATTTTGTTGTGGTCTTTTTGCAGCAGGTTGGAAGGTGTGGTACGGCACATGGGTGTTGCATTTGAAGTGTAATTCTTGTTGGACAGCAGCTGGTAGGTGTTAGACGGCTAGATGGGGGTAGTATTCTATTTTATCTGGTATTTGTTTTAGTGTAGGATAATCACTATTTTTTTTTAATAGGTAGTTTAAGCATTTTTGAATTCGGCTGGAAGAGTTAGATATGCATATGGTTTTGTTTTATTTTGTTTTAATATTCAAATAGGTAGATTGAAGATAAAGCTTTGCTTATTTTATTTTGAGAGATAAAGTTAGGCTAGCTTTTGCTTTTAAATTTAAGAGGATAAATCTGGCTTTTATCTTGTTTTTTTGTTATTCATTTATTTGATTAAATTAGTAAGATAAGAGATTGGTTTAATTCAAATTAAATTGAAGTAGTGGCTTGGTGGGTGGCCGCATGTTGGCTTCACGTGGGAGTGGTGATCGAATGCTATAAATAGGGGGGGTAGGATGCCGAATCATTCTTTTAGTCTATTGCCAAAAATTTGTATTTGTGTCCCCTAAATTCTGCTGGTAGCCGAACTATTCACCCTTCAATATCTCGTTTTTTTTATTTTATTTTATTTATTTATTGTGTTTAAGCCAAAACCTTACCCTCCTAAGCATTCCCTATTCTCCATTTTAATTGTTGACCGAATACCAACATTCTCCCTCTCATCTCCTTTGTTTTCTTTCATCACTTTGAAAGCCGAATCTCTTTTTTTTTATTGCCGAAACCTTCCTTTTCCATTTGTCTTGATCTTGGCCGAATATTTGTGTGGGGGTGATCTCGTTGGGCTATTTCTCAATCGGTTGGAGTGGCTAGCGTGAAGGAGCACTAAGGAGCTGTTCGAATTTGGCTACTCAAGGTAAGGTGGTAGTAAGTATTCGGCCAAAGGGGCCTTTTCCATGGGTTTTGAGATTAGCCGATTCTAATATTGTGTAACAGGGATTTTTCAGGCAACTTCTTGAGACCATTGGTGTTTTGGGATCCAAGTAGAAAGGGTAAGTGATCCATTGGAATTCGGCCTTAGGCCATTGTTTATGTTTTTGTGTTGACCGAGTGGTGGCTATGATCATTTAGGACCAAATCAACAAGAGCAAAAGAAGCCTTCGGGATTTCAATTTATTTCGGTAAGGATGATTAGTAAGTGACTTAGATTCGTTAATAATAGATTATGACTTTGTTGATTAATCGTGTGGTTCTGATTAAGTATCGTCGATGGATGCAAGTGCTACCAAGAGGAGAAAGGAAAGCTCCCATCCCAGAAGTTCAAAAGAGATCGGTTTACTGCATGCGAGATTGGCCCGGGGTGTAGGCGTGCAATGTAAAATGATAGGCGATAACGGTAGTCTCGCTAAACGATAGCGTCGGGATCGAGGGTTTAGAGCTTCAAATTATAAGGTGTGTGATTAACCCATCGATTTAGGGTATATGATATGTATGCGATAGGTGTTTGTGTTAAATATGTGTTAATAAGTGCAAGTGACTATGTGAACCGGATACCCTTAAAGGGTATGTCGATAAACAAAGTTAGTATCAAATCTGTTGAGATGTGGTTATTAATACGTGTATGTGAGTATGTCTATGAATATGAATGTATGCACGAATATCATGTACATGCTTTATTCATTATGTCATTATATTATGTTACATGTGCATGGGTGGGTTTTGAAAGAAGGTATGGGTGTACTTGAGTGCGTGGTTGATGTCGACTTTGTGCTACATCGTGGATTGGCGCGATCGAGGTCGCGTTGTGGATCTTTTTGATTTAGTTCGTGGTTACCTTGATTGATATCGGCCTTATGCCATATCGTGGCTTGATGGATTGCTGTGCTCCATGGTTTGATGTTAGCTATACGCTACATCGTGGATGGCATTGGTTGCCTTTTGGAAGGAAAAGGAGAGGGTGACTCGATAGTCCCCGGTGTGTGGTAGGTGGATAAAGGGGTGTGTAGCGGATGGACCTTAGGATTGGGTTGGGTATCATGATTGCATGGTTTTGTTATAAATTGATATGGAAATGGGCCAAGCCCAATATGACATGTGAATAGGTATGTTTTGAGAACATACGGGAAATGGGCCAAGCCCAAGAATCGATGAATTAATGAGAAAAGGGCCTAACCCAAAGCTTGAATGTGGATTGAATGTGGGCCAAGCCCAGATCGTGGTAATGTCTATATGATTATGTTTACATGTTGCATTTGATAATTGGGTTGATTTGTGGCTAGCATGTGGGTGGATATCAGTGGTTTAATTACACACTGAGTCATTATGACTCACCCAATTATTTATCCAACATCGCAGGTGACATGTTGATCGGACCTGTGTCGGGAGGATGCAAGGTGGCCCATGCAGAAGGAGATTAATTTAATTATTTTTAAGTAATTTTAATACTAAGTGTTTTGTTTAATTTTGGTTGTAATAAGAGCCACTTTTGTTTTAAAGTACTCTTTTTATGGATGACAGAATTTATATCGTACTTAGAAATATTTTTACAATCGATTTATCTTTTAATAAAATATAATAAAGTTTTAATTCACATATTTTATAACGGGCTTATATTACTAAATAATTTTAATGGACACACTTTCCAAAAAGTTAATAAAATTTTCAAGTTTTATTCTAAAGACAAAGATTTTCAACCGTCATTCGCGGTGACATAACCAGATCCGGTCAAAGCTCGTGGGCCGAGTGCTGGGATGTTCTGATTGATATCGAGCAGGTTCAAAACTCGGCTTTGAGGGTTTTGGGCCCAAAACATTTTCAAAATGGGCTTTTCAAAATATGGGCTTTTATTTGAGTTTTTCCGCATGGCACCTGCATTACCTACCGACTCCACCTGTAAGTACTTGAGACTTGGGAAGTAATTTGTTATATGAACTGTTATGGGCTTTGTTGGGCTCGTAGATTAGTGAATTAGGATCAGTTGAACCTAAGGCTAGTCTACTCAAACATGTGCATAAGACTTAAGGTTACTAAACAAACTCGTGAAGTAAGTCAGTGTTAAGGTGTGGCAACTGTGTGCGCATGTCTAGGAGTGGTATTCATGGGAGCTTGGTATTTAAGCACCACGTGACTCACCTCTCTCCACTTGAATCCTACAGTGCGTAGCTACTGGCTCACCTTAACCAAGAGGACTTGTTCATAAGCTAAACCAATTCTTAAAACCCGAAAGGGATTAGCCTTCTTTGTTTTAAAATTCTTGGTTTTACAATTTTAAATTTACCCTTTTGGTTTGTAAACCCTAAATCTGGTTTTGAAAAAAAATGTTTTTTTCGATTTACCAAAATTACCAAAATGCCCCTAGAGGCAAAATTATAAAAATGCCCCTGTATTGTAAAATCACCGCACTACCCTCAACTTTTGTTAAAATGATTTTTACTTTGCAAAATACCAAAATCTCTAGTTTCCAAAATATCAATATACTCGATTTGGAAAATTTACGAAAACACCCCTGTGTTAAAAATTACTAAAATGCCCTTGACTTTCAAAATTTCTGAGTTAACCCCAACTTTAATAAAATTCTCTCACTTTGCAAAAGTATCCAAATTTTTGTATTTCAAAATAATACCCCGACTCTTAAAATTTACAAAATTACCCTGGTTGACAAAATCACTAAAATACCCCTGGTTTCCAAAATTCTGCTGTATCTCTAATTTGACAAATTTTCAGAAATGCCCTCCCGATGTGGAAATTTCAAAATGTTCTGGTTTATTAAGTTTTAAAAATCTCCCTGGTTTATTACGGAAATGTCCCTGTAGGACAAAATGACGAAAATACCCCTGGGGTAGAAACGGGCAGGAAGGTCCGAATAGTGAATGTGTGTGGTAGATACCACTGAAGGTGCCTCTATTGAGGAAGGAATGTGGCTTCATTGTGAAATGAAGGTGGCTCTATTGATGAGTGTGAAAGTGATTCTCAATTAGAATAGCAATTTGAACTGGAACCTTGTGTGATCGAAAGAACTACTTCTAAAATCTTTCATTCATAAAATATGCTCGCGGTTAAATAGTGGAACAATTACTAATGCATAAAACTTCTTAATCAGATTAAATCGAGACGATAGAGATGAGTTCTAGGGGATGCAGTAGAGGTAGAATGGCAGCATCGGAACCGATAGGGTCTGGCCATGGGTCAGAAAATGAAGTGCCGCCAGCAGTGGACGTGGAGGAGCAAGATCAGACAGGAGAAGATGACGCAGTATCGCGAGCCATGTTGCGAGTGCTAGAGCGAGTAGCGGAGTTAGTAGAGGAAATGGAACTCTAAGTCGGTATCGGAAAGACTTAGATCGAACGGAGCCGAGATCTTTAGAGAGTGTCGGAGTAGCTCCTAACGTAGTGTAGTATTGGCTAGAAGCGGTTGAAAGAATCATGGACGATTTGGGTGCACTAATGAAGAAAAGTGAAGGGTATTGCTTCGTTGCTTAGCGACGAAGCTTATCGTTGGTGGCTCACCGTCAAACAAGGTGTACCGCGGATCGATCGGATTGGGATTTCTTTAAGGCCAAGTTTGAAGGAAGTATGTAGGAGCCGCTTATTTGGACTCGCAAAGGAAAGCGCTTCTAAATCTAGTACAAGGAATAAGTCGATAGCGGAGTATGAAGTCGAGTTTGTGCGATCGAGTCAAGACGCCAAAGGAATCGTGGCTATTCATTACGAAAGGAGTGTTCGATTTGAAGATGGGCTACGGGATGAGTTGCGTGAGTTGATTGCTCCACAGAGAGAAAGAGACTTTGCCATTTTAGTGGAGAAAGCACGGATCGATGAAGAGGTTAAGAAGACTATCGGGAGAACCGAGAAAAGAATAGGAACGAGAATAAGAGAAATGTTGGACCATCAAGATCATTTGGTAATGCCAGAGAAAAGACCAAGGACCGAGAACCACGTAAGTGCACTTGTACCGGTGGATCGGAATCGTCCTTGTGCTCGGTGTGGAAGACCTCACAGGAGAGTGTTGGGGAAATAGTAAAGAATGCTTTGGTGTGGATCTAAGGCACATCCGTTAAGAATTGTCCTCGAGCGACAAGGGGTCGTGGTTCAAGCCATGGAAGGAATGGTTCTAGTCGAGTCAACCAAGGATGTGATAGCAGGTAACTCCTTTGCTTTGGTGCATGCTTTGATTGCTTTGATTGCTTTGCTTGCTTGTGAATTAGCCTTTCTGTGATGCTAAGAGAGGTGTTTGAATTTTGAGTGCGAACTTAGAAACCTGTGTTGGGAAGGTATGATAGTCTTATTAAGATCGAGTCGCAAAGATAAGCGTAAGGTGGTAAGATAGGTTGTCCTGACGTTCGTTAGTAAAGTAATTTCGAGGACGAAATTATTTTAAGGAGGGTAGAATTGTAACACCACGGTTTTAGGGGCTATCAGTGTTGTGTGTAATTCGAGTGTTAGTAGGTTTTGGGAGTGCTTGGATGAGTTTTGTGGGTTTTAGAAATGTTTGGATGAAAGGGAAGGCTTTGGAAAATTTTGGATTTTAGTGAAAAGGAAACGGGACAAGGGAGGCCTTAAGTATATTTTTTTGGTAATTTATGGCACAAGAAGCGCTTGGGTGAAGTGGATTGAGTATTGCTTGGGGCTTGGGAAAGTGGCGCCTTATGGTCTCGTGTTCGATTCAAGAAGGCAAAGAACCTGGTTTTGAATTTTTGGGTTATGGCCTACAGGGTGGAAGCCTTAAAAGGAGTTAGGCGTGTTTTGACACAAAGAACTCGTTGGTCAAGTGGCTAGCGTGCGGCACTTGGGAGCTAGAGGCAAATGTGGGCGCTGGTTCGAGGGGCAGCAGCAGCATTTTGGGTGTTTTATTTTTCATGTGCGGCTATGGGCTTGAGTAGGAAGCCTTTAAAAATAAATGCTGGGGCCATATGTCATGAAAGTCAAGTGGCCGAGTGGCCTGGGCGTTGGAGGAAGCAGCAAGGTTCCAGGTCCTGTGTTCGAATCAGGACTATTGCATTTGGAATTTTATTTTGTTGTGGTCTTTTTGCAGCAGGTTGGAAGGTGTGGTACGGCACATGGGTGTTGCATTTGAAGTGTAATTCTTGTTGGACAGCAGCTGGTAGGTGTTAGACGGCTAGATGGGGGTAGTATTCTATTTTATCTGGTATTTGTTTTAGTGTAGGATAATCACTATTTTTTTTTAATAGGTAGTTTAAGCATTTTTGAATTCGGCTGGAAGAGTTAGATATGCATATGGTTTTGTTTTATTTTGTTTTAATATTCAAATAGGTAGATTGAAGATAAAGCTTTGCTTATTTTATTTTGAGAGATAAAGTTAGGCTAGCTTTTGCTTTTAAATTCGGCAGGATAAATCTGGCTTTTATCTTGTTTTTTTGTTATTCATTTATTTGATTAAATTAGTAAGATAAGAGATTGGTTTAATTCAAATTAAATTGAAGTAGTGGCTTGGTGGGTGGCGCATGTTGGCTTCACGGGAGTGGTGATCGAATGCTATAAATAGGGGGTAGGATGTCAATCATTCTTTTAGTCTATTGCCAAAATTTGTATTTGTGTCCCTAAATTCTATTGGTAGCAATTCTGCTGGTAGCGAACTATTCACCCTTCAATATCTCTTTTTTTTATTTTATTTTATTTATTTATTGTGTTAAGCCAAAACCTTACCCTCCTAAGCATTCCCTATTCTCCATTTTAATTGTTGACCGAATACCAACATTCTCCCTCTCATTTCCTTTGTTTTCTTTCATCACTTTGAAATCCGAATCTCCTTTTTTTTTTATCAAACCTTCCTTTTCCATTTGTCTTGATCTTGGCGAATATTTGTGTGGGGTGATCTCGTTGGGCTATTTCTCAATCGGTTGGAGTGGCTAGCGTGAAGGAGCACTAAGGAGTCTGTTCGAATTTGGCTACTCAAGGTAAGGTGGTAGTAAGTATTCGGCCAAAAGGGCCTTTTCCATGGGTTTTGGGATTAGCCGATTCTAATGTTGTGTAACGAGGATTTTCAGGCAACTTCTTGAGACCATTGGTGTTTTGGGATCCAAGTAGAAAGGGTAAGTGATCCATTGGAATTCTACCTTAGGCCATTGTTTATGTTTTGTGTTGACCGAGTGGTGGCTATGATCTTTTAGGACCAAATCAACAAGCAAAAGCGGGATTTCAATTTATTTGATGGATGATTAGTAAGTGACTTAGATTTCGTTAATAATAGATTTAGTAAGTGACTTAGTTTATGTTTTTGTGTTGACCGAGTGGTGGCTATGATCTTTTAGGACCAAATCAACAAGAGCAAAAGAAGCCTCTGGATTTCAATTTATTTCGTAAGGATGATTAGTAAGTGTAAGGGTTAATAATAGATTATGACTTTCTTGATTAATCGTGTGGTTCGATTAAGTATCGTCGATGGATGCAAGTGCCTACCAAGAGGAGAAAGGAAAGCTCCCATCCCGAAGTTCAAAGAGATCGGTTTCTCAGACGAGATTGGCCACCGGGGTGTGGGCGCAATGTAAAACGATAGGCGAATCTTCTGTAGTCTCGCTAAACGATAGCGTCGGGATCGAGGTTTAGAGCTTGATTATAAGGTGTGATTAACCCATCGATTTCGGTATATGATATGTATGCGATAGGTGTTTGTGTTAAATATGTGTTAATAAGTGCGGTGACTATGTGAACCGGATACCCTTAAAGGGTATGTCGATAAAAAAGTTAGTATCAAATCTTGAGATGTGGTTATTAATACGTGTATGTGAGTATGTCTATGAATATGAATGTATGCCTGAATATCATGTACATGCTTTATTCATTATGTCATTATATTATGTTACATGTGCATGGGTGGGTTTTTGAAAGAAGGTATGGGTGTACTTCGAGTACGTGGTTGATGTCAGCTTTGTGCTACATCGTGGATTGGCGCTGACTGAGGTCGCGTTGTGGATCTTTGCGATTTAGTTCGCGTGGTTACCTTGATTGATATCGGCCTTATGCCATATCGTGGCTTGATGGATTGCTGTGTGCTCCATCGTGGTTTGATGTTAGCTATACGCTACATCGTGGATGGCATTGGTTGCCTTTTTGGAGGGAAAAGGAGAGGGTGACTCGATAGTCCCCTGGTGTGTGGTAGGCTGGATAAGGGGGTGTGTAGCGGATGGACCTTAGGATTGGGTTGGGTATCATGATTGCATGGTTTTGTTATAAATTGATATGGAAATGGGCCAAGCCCAATATGACATGTGAATAGGTATGTTTTGAGAACATACGGGGAAATGGGCCAAGCCCAGTAATCAGTGAATTAATGAGAAAAGGGCCTAGCCCAGTACTTGAATGTGGATTGAATGTGGGCCAAGCCCAGATCGTGGTAATGTCTATATGATTATGTTTACATGTTGCATTTGATAATTGGGTTGATTTGTGGCTAGCATGTGGGTGGATATCGATTGGTTTAATTACACCGAGTCATTATGACTCACCCAATTATTTATCCAACATCGCAGTGACATGTTGATCGGACCCGGTCGGGAGGATGCAAGGTGGCCCATGCAGAAGGAGATTAATTTAATTATTTTTAAGTAATTTTAATACTAAGTGTTTTGTTTAATTTTGGTTGTAATAAGGGCCACTTTTGTTTTAAAGTACTCTTTTTATGGATGATGAATTTATATCGTACTTAGAAATATTTTTACAATCGATTTATCTTTTAATAAAATATAATAAAGTTTTAATTCACATATTTTATAACGGGCTTATATTACTAAATAATTTTTAATGGACACACTTTCCAAAAGTTAATAAAATTTTCAAGTTTTATTCTAAAGACAAAGATTTTCAACCGTCATTCAGAAGACATAACCGATCCGGCCAAAGCTCGTGGGTCGGTGCCTGGATGTTCGATATCTTCGAGCATCGAAACATGAAAACATCATGATTTTTTGTAATTCTGCAGGTAAGGCCAAATGATATGCTACTGGTCCAACTCTTTCCATGATTTCATAAGGTCCAATAAAACGAGGACTCAATTTCCCTTTTCGACCAAATCTCAAAATTTTATTCCAAGGTGAAACTTTCAGAAATACCTTATCGCCAATGGAGCATTCAATATCTCAACATTTCAAATCAGATATGATTTCATCATCAAAAGTCGTCTTGATCATCTCGAATTTTCTTAATGATGTCTTCTGTTTCTTGAATTAATTCTAGCCTGGTTATTTTTCTTTCACTCAATTCCATCCAACAAATAGGTGATCGACATCTACGACCATATAAAGCTTCATACAGAGCCATTTGAATACTTGATTGGAAACTATTGTTGTATACAAATTCAGCCAAAGGTAAATAACGCTCCTAACTTGATTCAAAATCAATAACACAAGCACGAAGCTTGTCTTCCAAAATCTGAATAACTCGTTCAGATTGCCCATCACTCTGCAGATGAAAAGCTGTACTAAAATTAAGTCACGTACCAAGAGATTCATGCAACTGTTTCCAAAATCTAGAAGTGAATCACGGATCCCGATCAGAAATTATCGACATAGGAACACCGTGCAATCTTACAATTTCTTGAATATATACCTCAGTAAGCTTTTGAAGTGACCAATCAATCATGACTGCAATGAAATGAGTCAATTTATAAGTCAATCAAGAATCACCCAAATAGCATTTTTCTTACTTGCTGACAATGGTAACCCCATTAAAAAATCCATCATGATACAATCCCATTTCCATTCAAGAATATTAATAAGCTGAAGTAATCCAGTAGGAACTTGATGTTCTGTCTTAACTCGCTGAAAAGTTAAACATTTAACCACATATTTAATCACATCTCTTTTCATTCTCGGCCACCAATAAGATTCTCGTAGATTATGATACATTTTCGTTCCTCCAGGATGCAAAGCAAAAGGACTATCACGAGCTTCACGAAGTATCAACTCTTTTAATTCAGAAACATTCAAAACACAAATTTGATTACGAAGTCTCAAGCAATTTTATTCATCAATGTTGAAATTTTCTAACATACCATTCTGAACCATTTCTCTTTTCTTCATCAACTTGTCATCTTCTAATTGTGCTGACTTGATCCAATCAAACATCATTGGTTTAATTCTCAATTCAGCCAATAAACTTCCATCATCACTAATACTGAGCTGAGCAAACATTGCACACAATTCAATTACTGCTTTTCTACTCAATGCATCAGCTACAACATTAGCTTTACCAGAATGATAATCAATAACACAATCATAATCTTTAAAAAGCTCTATCCAACGATGCTGTCTCAAATTTAACTCCTTTTGAGATAGAAGATACTTGAAACTCTTATGATCAGTATAAATATAACATTCCTCACCATACAAGTAATGTCTCCATATCTTTAGAGTAAAAACCACAGCAGCTAACTCTAAATCGTGCGTCGAATAATTGCGTTCATGCGTTTTCAGTTGATGAGATGCATAAGCAATTCCTTTTCCATTTTGTATCAAGACACAACCAAAGCCTCTCAAAGAAGCATCACTATACACAATAAAAACCTTTCCTTATTCTGGTAAAGTCAAAACCAACACTTCTGTAAACATTTGCTTCAATTTCTCAAAACTTTCTTGACATTGATCATCCCAGATGAACTGAACATTCTTATGTAACAACTTTTTCATCGGCAAAGATATCTTCAAAAACCCATTTACAAATCAGGTAATAGCTAGCCAATCCAAGGAAACTACGAACCTCTGACACATTTTTCGGTGCTTTCCACTTAACAATTGATTCAATCTTTTTTGGATCAACCCTAATTCCATCTGCCGAGACAACATGCCCCAAAAATACAACCTCTGATAACCAGGATTCACATTTACTAAGCTTCTCGTACAACTGCTTCTCCCGCAAGACTTGCAAAACAATTCTGAGATGTTGTTCATGCTCGGATTCAGATTTTGAATAAACTAAAATATCATCAATGAAAACTACCATAAACTGATCCAAATATAGTTGAAGAATTCGATTCATAATATCCATAAATGCTGCCGGAGCATTTGTTAATCCAAAAGGTATCACTAAAAATTCATAATGACCATACCGTGTTCTAAATGTCGTCTTCGATACATCACTTTTTTTCACTTTCAACTGATAATAGCCCGATCTCAAATCAATCTTTGAAAAGGAAAATGCTCTCTTTAGTTGATCAAATAAGTTATCAATACAGGGTAGTGGGTATCGATTCTTAATCGACACTTTATTCAATTACCGATAATCAATGCAAAGCCACATCGAACCATCTTTCTTTTTGACAAAAAGTACTGAAGCTCTCCAAGGTGATATGCTAGGACGGATAAAATTACGATCCAATAAATCTTGCAGTTGCACTTTTAATTCTTTCAACTCTGTAGGTGACATACGATAAGGGGGTATTGACACCAAAGCTGTACCAGGAAACACTTCAATTGCAAATTCAACTTTCTGATCTGGTGGTAATCCTGGTAATTCTTCAGGAAATACATCAGGAAATTCACAAATAGTTTGAATTTTACTGCACTGACTTTCAACAAAGTCTGAATTAATAACATAGGCTAGAAAAGCTTCACAACCCCGGTGAAGAAGTTTATTAGCTCGAATTGCTGAAATAATATGAGTTGAACCACTTGTTCGTATACCAGTCACCTCAATCTTATCACCATTTTCACTCTAAACAACTAACTTCTTTTTACAACAATCTAGAATTACCCTTGCTCCATAAGCCAATCTATACCCAAAATTATTTCAAAATCACCAAATGAAATTATCAACAAATCAATTGGGAAGGTTATATTCTGTGTCATCAATGGACATCTCTTACACACCCGATCCACTAACATAGGTTGTCCCAATGGACTAGACACCACTATCGATACTCTTGACATCTCAGACTTTAAACTTCCGGACTCAACCAATTTAGTATTAACATATGAATGTGTAAATCCCAGATCTATCAAAGCATAAACAGGTTCTAAATACAATAAAAATATACATGTCATAACATCAATTGCATCACCATCCTCACGAGTCCGTACAAGATAAGCTCGAGCTGGCGTTCTAGCCTTTGACTGTTGAATAACTACATCATTCCCCTTTCTAGCACCACCTCTCGAAAATTTACCACTTCGACTCGACCCACAACCTCTAGAAGTAGGCATAGATCTCTGAGAAGTAACAAGTGTAACATTTTCATTCTTCGGACAATCTCTAACAAATTTTTTGTCAGTTGTCTATCACAGTTTCTATCAGTTCTGTCTGATTTGAAATTGATCACTAGATTTCACGGAATTCTTTTGATCTCTTTGGTTGTGGAATTGAACTAGCAGCTCCAAGATGTTTTCCAACTGTACAGGTATTTTCAGTCTTTTTATCAAAACCCAGTACTTGTTTTACCATTCTTGCCCTTTTAACTAAATCTGCAAACTTAGTAATTCTGTGTGATACCAACTGTACTCGTAATTCATCATGTAAACCACACAAAAATCACTTACAATTGTCAGCTTTAGTTGGCATAAATTCAACAACATATCTACTAAGTCGTGAGAACTCTCGTTCATAATCAACTACTGACATTTCACCTTATTTTAGCATAAAAAAACTCTTGCTTTTTGTAATCGATATACAATTCACCCACATATTTCTTTTGAAATTCCTTTTGGAAAAATTCCCAATTTACCTGTTCTGCAGGTACATGGCGTGTCACCGATTGCCACCAAGTATAAGCTTCTCATTGCAGTAGAGAAACAGCACATAATAAACTTTCTCGTGGATTACACTCAAGTTGTTGTAAAATTCTTTTTTGTAGATTCCATCCAAATTTTGGCTGTAGAAGGATCAACTCCTTTTAAACCCAAAAACTCAGTTGCACCATACTTATGTAATTCTTTAATTGGAGCTCGTTGAAAAGTAGGGGTAGATTTCATAGCGGATGTGGCTCCCGTCACTCGCTGAAGAGCATCAGCAATAACTCTAAGTAACTGTGAATCATCTCTTTCCCATATATTACCTTCGACATTAGGTTGTTGATGACTAACTGAGTTAACACTCGATGTTGCCGACTTAGTTTCATCTAATTCACAGGAAACATCATCTCTAGTATACATTTATTGATCAATATCATCATTATATTCATCCGACATTTTCAACTATAAAACAAAAACAAACAATATATATATCAGCATCCACATCCCAACTCAATTTGACTCAATTATGGCATGTACCTCTAAACTCAATTTCAAGCTCAGTTTAGCCCTAGAATCGACTAAACCTACAAAGCTTTGATACCATTAAATGTAACACCCTCTAACCCTTATCCGTCGCCAGAACAGAGTTACAGAGCATCACCGAACTTTTCAGATCATATACAAATATTTCATGCCATTTAACAAAAAATATTGTAAATAAATCATATTATCCCTTTAATGAGCCTTCGATGCCCAAAATATGTATTAGAAACAAATCGAGATTAAATCGGATACTTAGAGAAAATTTTTCCAAAACAGGAAAATTTTCATAGAATTAAGGGACACATGCTCATGTGGTCAGGCCGTGTGGCTCACACGGTCAAGAGACACACCCGTGTCTCAGGCCATGCGGGCATTCAAAATAAGGTCACACCGTGTCCCAGCCTGTGTCCAAATTAAGGTGTATTCTGACTTAAGTCACACGGCCAAGTCACAAGCCCAAGTGCTAGGCCGTGAGTCACACACGACTGAGACACACACTCGTGTCTCTGCTGTGTGAAAATACCTGAGCATTCTGTTTTGAATTTCTAAAATTATAGGGGACACGCGGCCAAACCACACGCCCGTGTATTAGTCGTGTGTCTTACATAGTCCAGTCACACGCCCGTGAGTCTGGCCGTGTCGACTTAAAATGAACATTAAGCATCAAGATTACCATACCGTGCAATTTTAAACACCAAGCAACTCAAAAACCATTTATTCAACCAATCCAAAACATAATCAAATACATTTAAAACATGTCAAAATAATCAACCTAGATGTCTAACCAATGTACCCTCATAGGCACTTCAATTATATTATCAAAACATTTCAATAGGACCTCATTCAAATCAAATTTGTAAACATGTCAATTTTAACCTAATTTGCCTATATTATTTCAATTTAAACATCAATTTAAACATGTCATATTATAACCTCAAACATGAGCATATTTATACATATAACCAACCCAAAATTAACTTATAATCATATTTATAATCAATCTACAAAGTAGTTACATTTAGATGCCCTAGGTACATGCCGACACAAAAAGAAATATACATCACCACATTTGAGATCGGGATCGTTGATGGATGCTGAATCGGCGATCAAATTAAGTAACTAACCTATGCATGGAAAACAAAATCTTATGCTGAGTATAAACTTAGTGGCATTTCTATAATCTGAATACTTTAAGTAAAATAATATAACATACATATTTTATCATACATTAACAATAGTCATTTCAATTTATCAAAAAAAAAAAATCAATTTTTTTTCATAATACCTTCAATTCTCATCATTTGCTATCTCAAGTAGCTTTTCACAATATGTTACACAATTCATATGTATCATTTCCATTTCACATTCGGTATTTACAAATACCTTTCATAATATCACTTCTTTTAATTACCCCTATTAACACGACTCAGACTCAGACGAACACACGGATCCAACCAAAATACACTAGTTTGGCACCCTATACCTCATCGGATAATTTGAAGTAATAGATTGACACCCAGTGTCTCATTGGTTAAACCGAAGTAAATTGGTACCCAGTACCTCATCGAATTAATCTGAAGTAATAGATTGACACCTAGTGTCTCATCGACTTGAAGTCAAAGAAATCCCCGAACTCTTCCAATCTTATGACATGCCATCTATATTTGACTCAGTCCGATACAGTTAGTAGGGTTTAATTCGACAATTCAAAAACAATCAATATCCAATATCCACATTTCACATTAATCACAAATTCATATAAATTCAATTCAATATCAAAATGATAGTTACTCACCTCAATCACTTACCATAATTATTAAATCAAAATACAACAATTAATTATTAGATTCAAATTATAGAAATACAAACCAGAGCTTCTAAGCTACACTTCGTCAACTTTATCTTTTCCTTTCTTAGTTGAGGTTTTCGACACAACGTTGGCTACGAAAATTAAAACAATTAAAATTTATCAACACAATACAATTAAATTTTCACATTGAATATTTTATTTTTATTCAACATTTTCCTAAATTCTAATTTAGTCCCTAAACCGAGACTACCTTTATTTCTTACAGCTAAATCTATATTTTTCATTCAATTCCCACTTTAAACTAGTTTTAACTCTCTAATTTCACTTAAATTCCTAAATTTCAAAATTTTCATAATTTAGCCCTATTACTCAAAACTTATAATTTATTTTACAATTCAATCCCTTTTCATTTCTAACTTAAAATTCTATCGGTTTAATCCCAACTACTTAAATTATTCAACATGAACAACATCTAAAAATTCAGTAATTTCTAAAATTTTAACATAGGTTAAGTAATATTTAATATCGGATTCTAAAACATAAAAATTACAAGAAAAAGACTAAATTAACTTACTAATTAAATTTTGAACCCTTGAACCTTAACTTTTCTCCTTTCTTTCACTTTTCTTTTCTTTTGTTTTGCTTCTTTGTTTCTATTCTTTTGTTTCTTTTTCTATTTTATTTTGTTTTATTCTTTTAATTATTATAATAATATAATATAATATAATATAATATAATATAATATAATATAATATACTTAAATATTAAGTATTTCATATATTATTATTTTATACATATGTATTTTATTTTTACACATGTACACACAATCACCATACACTTGTTAATTAAGGCTTAATTGCTTATTTAGTCCCTTCACCTTTTCTCTAATCTATAATTAAACTTTCACCCTTTATGCAATTTTGTCCTTATACCTAATTACTCTTAATTCAAGCTAATTCACCTAATCAGAACCTAATTAACTACACAACTAACTTCGCAAATATTTTTAATAAATATTTACAAGTCCGTTTGATGAAAACGAAGGCCCAAAAATACACGTTTCGATTACCCGTGACTATCAAGTCGTTACAATCTTCCTTCATCTTTTCCACCATCCACTAAAGAAGAAGAAAATCATTTTTTTCCTTTTATTCTACGATTGTCTAACCTAGCTAAAGGAAAATGGGTGAGTTTGTCATCAAATTTTGGTTAAATTTTAGTTAAAAATAATATATGTTAAGGATTTGTTACTTAAATTATTAAATTAGTGAGTTTAATATGAATTTCCATTAATGAAAACTTGAAGAAGTTAGAAGTTTAATATTCAATTCATGCATGTTATTATTATTTATGATGAAATTTTAGTGAAAAGTATGGAATTGGGCTAGAATTAAGCATAGTTAAATAGTTAAATTTTGTGTGATTAAGGACTTATTTGTAAAGAATAAAACTTTTAGGGTTGAGAATGAATAATGGTTGTAGGAGGTACATGTACTATATTGATTAAGTCAGATTTAAGTTCAATTGAGTACATTATGAGAAATGAGTGTTTCAAATATTAGGGTATACAAAGACTAAATTGACTAAAATGCATTCATGTTTATAATGTATTGATTTGCATTTGAATTGTGTGATTAATAAATTTCATATATCTAAATTTATCGTACGTAGCTAAAGACGAAGCCGACATGTCAAAAGTAAAGGGAAAGGCAAAACAGCGGACAAATAGCTAATCTGGTTTGTGCTCTTATAATTAGAGTTCGTTAAATAATTAAATATATATGCTTGAATTTTCAAATGATCAGAAATAGTAATATATCAATATGGTTATATTTGAAAGCTACATATATACATGTTTTTGTAATTGTGGTCATTGGTATGTGATTTGTATATGTTTGTGCTGACTTAATATTAAATGATGATTAATTATGAAATTTTACCTATTAACATAGTTGAATAGATTCACAAGTACAGTTGACATGCCATAGGGTTCATATTGATAGGTGGGAGATTCAACGTTATGTGTGTACATATTGTGATAGTTCTCTAATACCCAATAGGTTGAGAACGTATCACCAGTTCAAATACCCTGGGGGTACAAGCGTCTTTTGGTGTGGTTGGTGGGATCGGTGCTTTTATGTCTAATTAGCACTTCGGTGCGTATTTGGTGTGTTGGTGGATTGATTCGTGTATCCGTTCTTGTATCCATTTTGAAAACGATTTTCTTACATAGCGAAAAACTAAAATTTTGAAAACCGACCAAATTTGTGATATTTATAGCAATAAACCTTGAACCAAAATCATATTTGTGTTTTTAGGATAAGTGGATCCTTGACATTTTCTAACTTTCAACCAAACGATTTCTCTGCTATTCTTGTACCGCAAACTGATTCGAGTGTGGGCTCAAACCAATTGAATCAAAACACAGAACTAGAATAAGTTTTCTTTTATCTTTGGGGTGAAAACAAAAATTCTCTCTTTAATAGAAATTGATAGAATTGTTATTCTAGAAAAATATATTTAATAGTTGAGAATAAATTCTCTCTATTTTTTGGCAGAGTAACAATCTCTCCAAGTTCTGTAAATAGCTCTACCGGTGCCATCTATTTATAGGGAAAGAAGGTAAAACCCTTATTGAATTGTAGAGGTTCATTTCAAATAGAAAAACAACTTCCTATTTCAACTAGGAGAGGGAGAAGGGCTAATAGGGTGTGATTCCCCTCATATGTATTATGATGAGGAGTCGGGCCTCTCATTGTATTAGGCACAATTAATAGAGTGTGACTCCCCTTATATGTATTATGATGGGGATTCCGGTCTTTCATTGTATTGGGCACAATTATATGTACTTTCTGGACTTTTAACTCAACACTTTATAATTTAATCCAACCCAATATATATTTTTTATATTTTCCAAAATAAACATTAATTTTCCAATTAAATAAATTTCACATCCCAAATTTACCCCTGATAAAATTATGATGATTTTACCCTTGGTAAAATTTCCAAGAAGATATATTCCATACACAACTAAACTTGTTCACTATGACTAAATGGTTTTTTTTTTTTCATTTTTGGGCTTGATAAACTGCTCAAAAACATAAATTTATTCTTCCAATCATTTTTAAGTAATCCATATATATTTGCAAATGGATCATTTCTCATTTTCATTTTTTTAGAACCCTATATTCATTTCCAAATAATTCCATTTCTCTATTTCGGAGAAAATTATAATCATTTCTGAATGTTTTCCATTTCTCTGTTTCTATTCATTCTATTCATTTTGATTCAAACACACAATTCATTTATAGTTTCAACGAGCTAGCAGAAGGACCTATTGAAAATATGTAATTAGGTCTCAAATGATTTATAATTAATTTCTGGTTTTTTGCTTATTAATTATAAACTCATTTAGTCACAAAGTCATTTCATTATATTATTGTGACTGAGTTATCCCTAACGACATACCATTACGAAAGCATTTACTCAGTGCTCATCTAATGACCTCGTCCAATGACTTTATCATAAGTATGTTACCCTTATAGGACATCCTTAATCTCTTTGGGATAAGATTTGCCCTCCTAATATGATCCTATTTTATCTCATGATAATCATTACATCTTTCTTCATAAAAAGTCAATTACTATCAAATTGTAATCAAGTCATTCATCACAAAGACGAATGACCCTTCACCACTTTTAATTAATCATGTAATGCCAATGAAAAGATATCATTTACCCATGTCTTAGGCTATAAATTCCGCTGTTGTGAATGACGCTACATACTGCAGAAGTCATACACTCAACGCTCCAACATTTGGTTCCTTATCTATTCGAGCTTAGATTTTTACTTACATAAAAATGTACGAGTCATGCATAAATAGTCTATCATTCACTTAAGATTTAGGTATGTCACACTATGAATGTCACAAGTGAATAAATCTATAAACGGATTCAAGATCTATTTTTCACAGGTCCAGTCCGATGTACTATTAGTCTAGTCAGACACATCTATGTCTCTATCTTCTGGGAGTCATCCGCTTCGATACCCAAGACAAAGCATCTCCCTAATTGGACTTGACAGACGAAATATTAGTCTTTCAATTGGTTTGCTCATTTCCAATTAGTGAACAACATTTGCTTCCATTTTGCTTTGCATGCAAAAATCATGTGAGGACAATATACAAAGTATTAACGTAATTCATGAATAATTATTAACCAATTTGTTCGAAAAAAATTACAAGTACGCTTAAACAAAAATACTACACTTAGGGCACTAGATCCAACACATATGATATATGCTTTTTATATGTTAAGTTGATGCGAATACCCTAAGGGTGCATCAAAAATTATAAAATAGAATAAACCATTTATGTGAATAAGATGAAAGGAAAAATAATCTATTGGTATATATATACATATCTTTGACATTATTATGAAATGGTTAATTGGATAGCTTGAATTATCATTAGAGGTGTTCATGGGCCAGGCGGTCCGGCCCGACCGAAATTTGGAAGGGTTTGGGCAAAAATATAAGCCCGAAAAATGGGCTTGGCCAAAAAATAAGGCCCGTTTAAAAAATGGGCAGGGCCTCGGATAAGGTATTTTTGGCCCAGGTCCGGCCCGGTCTGAATTCACTAAATGACAAAAAAAATTGCTATTTTTTTTATTTTTGAATGTTTTTTTCTTGTTGTTTTCTCTCTATTTTGCTACCATATTACTATTATGTTGTTACTATTTGTTGTTATTGATTGAATATTGTATAAAACTTATTTTATTGTTAATTTTGTTATTATTTTAATGGCATTTGTTAATTTTATTATTATTTTAGAGGTATTTGCTTGTTAAGTTACATCTATCTTAGTGTTATTTAACTCTACATATTTTTTAAAATTTATTTTCAATTTGTTGGGAAATATTTATTTTAAATTTTTTAGTATTTTTGATGTATTATATATATTTAAAAATTATATAAAATAATATAAAATTTTAATACGGGTCGGGACGGGCCCGAGTTTTAGCATTTTTTATATGGGTTGGGCTTGGAAAAAAATTTAGGCCCGTTTTTGAGCCGGCCCTACCCGAGACCAATGAATGGGCCTAAATTTTTAGTTAAACCCAGCCCGAACCCGGCCCAACCTGGCCATGAACACCTGTAATTATCATGTTACTTATGTTTATTTAGTTTTGTTATTATAATTGGATTTTAATTATGTTAGCGGCATTAAGTAACCATTACTTAGCATACATTTTTTTTTTTTTTTGTGTACAGGTCCCAGATAAAGCTAAAAAAATTCGCGGTCAAGCATCCAACTCTCAAGCTCAGCTCAAAAGCTATTACAGTCCTATTTTGTATGTATTTATATGTTTTGAGATCATATGGCATGTACCTTGGTTGGTTGGCTTGTAGCCTAAGTTAGTTTTGGCTCTTTTGGTAAGTGACCTATAATGTTATCTTGGTTTAATTTTGTCTTTTGATTACTAGTTAATTATACTTGATTATGTAAGTTTGAATGTGCAAATTGGTTGGTTTAGTAATGATATATTGAAGGTTATAATTTGGTAATGTTTGAATATGTTTAGATAGGTTAATTGGATGAATATATTTTGTGATACATTTTAGGTATTGATATCCACGAAACCAACTAAAAGTACGACTAAGGCAAGTGCACCTATCAATTAATAGTATAGCTATGGTGAGTAAAGATTTCATTCCAACGAAGACTAAAAGTACTAGTAATTACTATCTTTCTATTATTTAACCGATAAATTCGAGTGATTGATTAAAACTAAAATTAACTAAATTAATTAACTACGAACGCAACAAAGAACAAATCAGGAAAATAATCGAGTAACCAATCAAGAAGCGAAACAATACTCAGGAAAGAATTCACCTAGACTTCATTTGTCACTATCAATCTAAATTACGCAATTTCTTCACTTAGTATCTTGATTCGTAGAAATCCCTAAATTATGCTAATATCTCTCTTTAAGAATAAGAGTAATTGACTCTAGGTTGATTAATTGCTATTTCTTTCTAATTAAAACCCCTATTATCTCATTAACTTGATTTATGGATTCCCCTATTAGGTTTGACTCTAATCCGGTAGATTTATGTCGTCTTATTTCTAGGATTACGTGGAACTTCACTCAATTACGCTAGATCTACTCTTAAACAGGGTCTATTCCTCCTCTAATTTAAGCACATCAAACATGAATCAATAATTTAGAAATATCAAACCAATAATTAAACACACATAATTGAGAACAATATCTAAGTCTTTAATGCGTAAAATAAAAATCAAACAACAAAATTCATCATAGGGTTCATCTCCCTAGGTATTTAGAAAATTAGTTCATATTTAAAACTAAAAAATGCCCAGAGACAATATAACCATAAGAAACAAATAAACTCATAATAATCTCCAAAGAAATCAAAAGGAAATCTTTAATCTTGATGGAAATCTGCTTCAAGATCGGCTTCAATGGTGTTTTTCGAGTTATTTTCTTGAATATTCTATATGACTCCCTCCTAATTTCTTATTTTCCTTATACATGTCTTAGAATGCCCGAGAAACCTAAAAATCATGTTTTCCATAGTTTAGGGTCCAAATTTTCGAAATTGACATGACCTACCACATGGTCATGTGGCTTACACAGCCGTGTGTCTAGGTCGTGTGGCTCCTGTAACTCGCTCTGAGTTGCAGTTTTCACTCGTTTTTTCCTCCCTTTGCTTTCAAATGCTCTTTTAAGTATAAAAACATGAATTTAAAGGATTAGAATCATAAAACCCACCATTAACATTGAATAATCACCCAAAAATGCATTAAGAATGAGACTAAAACATGTTACTTTTAGCTCCTATCAGGTATGTTTAAGTTCATTTGATTAAGGCATTGGACACTTAAAAGTGTAGGATTTTGACCATTTGGTCACCAAGTCTCAAGTCAGAAAGAACATGTCTCGAGGCTATTAGAACAAATTTGTAACACCCCAAACCCGGCCTATTCACTACGATCGAATTTGAAATACCACTACGGAAGATGTTTGAAAAACTTTTGACTTAAAGTTAAAAACATAAAATTTGTTGTTCTTTGTAAAACATTGTTTGTTTAAAATTCTAAGTAAAACTTTATTATTACAAACTGTCCGAATTGAAAACTATAATGCATATTTTTAAGGTATAAATTACCGAGAATAAAAACATTTTCAAATAATACTTTAATCATCAATCCACTTTAAACATAATAATAAACTTCAAATCCCTTAAAAGGCCCTTATTACAATAAACCTTACTTAAAAATATTGAAAATATAAAATACGTAAATAATTAAAAACATCTTCTGCATGGGCCACCTCGTATCCACTCCAACCCGGTCCAAGCTTTATGCATCACCTGCGATATTGGTAAAAATTGGGTGAGTCACACAGACTCAGTGCATAGTTATTTCACATGCCTCACACATAGGCTTGGCCCATATCCACCTTGATCCACATAATCAGTCATGCAAAATGCATAAATATGCAACATGAAGCCCAACCCAACCTAATGTCCATATGTCACACCTACCTTGGCAAACCCGCTGCCCAAGGCCGTGGCTAATCCACCGATCAACCAAGTGATCCACATATCTTACCTTGGCAAACTCGTCAGACAAGGCCGTGGTGAGCCATCGATCACATAAGTGATCCCACATATCAACTAGTCCACGGTGATGCACACAACTATCAACCGCCGAGATGTGGCACCTAGCTAACACCTCCTTGATGAGGCACATAGCCAACATCAAGCGCCAATGTAGCACAAGGCTAACATTAGACCACGTACATAAAGTACACCTTTCCTTCTATAGTCACATCCCAAGTCCCATGCATACATATATATCATGGCAACATATCACTTGAGCAATTATACATCACATGCCATCACATTTCATACATATATCAAATGTAAATCAACATCATAAAATACTGACCTGGTTGAACGATTACCCATCATGGGTATCCACCATTTTAGCCCTTACTTTGGCTACCATTCACATCATATCACATATACATAAATATAACACATACACACAACAAGAGAACAGTGCGATAACTACGCACCTTTTCTTTGGCACAATCGATCAAATCCCGAAAGTTTCTCTTAATCACTGTCGATCTGTCCCTAAACATCCATCGTCCAAATCGGTCAACACAATAAACCTAATGGCCTATGGCCGAATATCACAAACCTCCTTACCTTACTAATCTAAATCCCGAATCACCACTTGCCCCTTGAATAGTCGAAATCCCTGCTTAACAACCATTAGAATCAGCTTAGCACATGAAAACTCTAAAGATGGCCCTTGGCCGAATACCTTTTTGACTTACTTTGGCTTACCTTGATTACTTCCAATCCCGAAAGACTCCTTTGATGCTCCCTAATGTCGGCACTATACAAACACCCTCAGAGAAACGGCTTCTAGATCCCAAAGAGAAAGAGTTTCGGCACTTAATGGTGAAGAGAGAAAACGCAATAATGGAGAGGGTTTAATGTTTAGAGGATTCAGCTATGGTGTTTCCAAATGAAGATGTAATATTCGGCAATGGCAACCTTAAAGGAGATTTCGATTTAAGCAAAATAAAAGAAAAAAAAGAGATGTGAAAGAAGAATGAAAATACATGCACAAATGGTTTTAACTTTCGGCTCTTGTCAAAGGAAAATAAGGTGCAAATTTCGGTAACACACCAAGATGAAAAGAAAGTTTGAAAGAGAGAATTCTATGGCCAACAATTTCGGCAAAAAGAAAATGAAGAAAAGAATTGCCAAGAACTGATCACCCCTATTTATATTACCCAAATTCGGCACACCTATTTCTTATCATATCCCTTAATTCTTCCCTATCATATCCCTTATTCTCTTCTCATTTATCTCTTATCCTATCATATAAAATAAAGCCACAATTTTCTCCTAATCTTCCTCCTATCCCTTTCAAAATTCAACCAACCCTCTAGCCCCAAAACCGACTAGGTTCATGGCCAAGAGAGTCAACCTTTGCCAACTATTCTATCCATAACACATTCCTCAATTCAAGCCTTATGTCCCCTTATCATTCCAAATTTTCTTGATTCCATACCTTAAGTTAACACTTACCTTATTTCCTTAGTCTACTATCCATAAAAGATAAAGTCCAACCTTACCTTAATTAGAGTTGACCGACACATGCCATACACATGAAAAAATAAAAGTCACCTTATTGCCATTCATGGGATTCGAACCTCTTCCCTCATGCAATTACTCATGCGCTAACATTACTTTACTACTAGCTCATTTATGCTAACATTAAACACTTAAATTAAGCATCATAATCACTTGATCCACTTCACTAAATTCTCTATTCTAAAAATTATTCTAAACCAATTAATTCCAAGCCTTCCCTTTTTTTTTTAATACTTAAAACCAAATTTTCTCCTATAGCTCAGCCTTCCCTTAGCTTATAACTAGCACCTAAAATACCTCAATCAACACCACAATGACCACACTTATGCAAAATAATTTAATAAAATTTAACCCCTATTTCAGGATGTTACAATTCTACCTCCTTAAAAATAATTTCGTCCTCAAAATTACTTACTAACGAACAATCAGACATTCTAAAATTATTTAAACCAATTAATTCCTGTTTTCCTTTTTTAATACTTAAAACCAAATTTTCTCTATAGCTCAGGCCTTCCCTTAGCTTATTATAAGCTAAGGAAGGCCCGAGCTATAGGAGAAAATTTGGTTTTAAGTATTAAAAAAGGAAGGCTTGGAATTAATTGGTTTAGAATAATTTTTAGAATGGAGAATTTAGTGAAGTGGATCAAGTGATTATGATGCTTAAGTTAATTTTAAGTGTTTAATGTTAGCATAAATGAGCAATTAGTAAAGAGGTTATGGCATCAAGTGAAGGACTTTAAGGAAAAAGGTTCAAATCCCATTGTGTGCAAATTTTGACTATTATTCCTTTAAGGTTGCCATTGCCGAATATTACATCTTCATTTGGAAACACCATAGCTGAATCTTCTAAACATTTAACCCTCTCCATTATTGCGTTTTCTCTCTTCACCATTAAGTGCTGAAACTCTTTCTCTTTGGGATCTAGAAGCCGTTTCTCTGAGGGTGTTTGTATAGTGCCGACATTAGGAAGCATCAAAGGAGTCTTTCGGGATTGGAAGTAATCAAGGTAAGCCAAGGTAAGTCAAAAAGGTATTTGGCCAAGGGCCATCTTTAGAGTTTTCATGTGCTGTCGATTCTAATGGTTGTTAGCGAGGATTTCACTATTCAAGGGCAAGTGGTGATTCGGATTTAGATTAGTAAGGTAAGGAGGTTTGTGATATTCACCATAGGCCATTAGGTTTATTGTGTTGACCGATTTGTACTATGGATGTTTAGGGACAGATCGACAGTGATTAAGAGGAACTTTTGGGATTTGATCGATTGTGCCAAAGAAAAGGTGCGTAGTTATCGCACTGTTCTCTTGTTGTGTGTATGTGTTATATTTATGTATATGTGATATAATGTGAATGGTAGCCGAAGTAAGGGCTAAAATGGTGGATACCCATGATGGGTAATCGTTCAACCAGGTCAGTATTTTATGACGTTGATTTACATTTGATATATGTATGAAATATGATGGCATGTGATGTATAATTGCTCAAGTGATATGTTGCCATGATATATATGTATGCATGGGACTTGGGATGTGACTATCGAAGGAAAGGGTGTACTTCATGTACGTGGTCTAATGTTAGCCTTGTGTTACATTGGCGCTTGATGTTGGCTATGTGCCTCATCAAGGAGGTGTTGGCTAGGTGCCACATCTCGGCGGTTGATAGTCGTGTGCATCACCGTGGATCGATTGATATGTGGGATCACTTATGTGATCGGTGGCTCACCACTACCTTGTGCCGCAGTGTCCGCCAAGGTAAGATATGTGGATCACTTGGTTGATCGGTGGATTAGCCACGGCCTTGGGTAGCGGGTTTGCCAAGGTAGGTGTGACGGATGGACATTAGGTTGGGTTGGGCTTCATGTTGCATATTTATGCATTTTGCATGACTGATTATGTGGATCAAGGTGGATATGGGCCAAGCCCATATGTGGAGGCATGTGAAATAACTATGCACTGAGTCTCTGTGACTCACCCAATTTTTACCAATATCGCAGTGATGCATAAAGCTTGGACCGTTGGAGTGGATACGAGGTGGTCCATGCGTAAGATGTTTTAATTATTTACGATTTTATATTTTCAGATTTTTAAGTAAGGTTTATTGTAATAAGGGCCTTTTAAGGATTTGAAGTTTATTATTATGTTTAAAGTGGATTGATGATTAAAGTATTATTTGAAAATGTTTTTATTCTCGTAATTTATACCTTAAAATATGCATTACGCTTTTCAATTTGGACGCTTTGTAATAATAAAGTTTTACTTAGAATTTTAAACAAACAATGTTTTACAAAGAACAACAAATTTTATGTTTTTAACTTTAAGTCAAAAGTTTTTCAAACATCTTCCGCAGTGGTATTTCAAATTCGGTCGTAGTGAATGGGCCGGGTTTGGGGTGTTACAAAATTTCACTTAAATTTTGCATTCAAGAGCCTGTGGTCTTAAGACATACTTGATAGTCTCAAGACAATTGTATCTTAGTCTCGAGACAGAAGAGCATCAAAGCTAAATAGATTTTGCCCTGCTCCAAGTCTCGAGACAGGAACCCCTTGTCTCGAGACATTCAAACATTGAAAAAAATTAGAAAAATAGGGGAGGATGGTCTATAGATCTAGTCTTGAGACATATATGATCGTGGTTCGAGACACATCATGTAGTGTCTTGAGACATGTTGACTTCGAAGCTAAAAATTACAAATTAATTTATGACTTGTCTTGAGACATGGAGACCCTTGTCTTAAGACATAAATTTGAATTTTGACATTTGAGTTTGGGTTCGAGTCCTAACTCTAAAATCAACTTGTCTAACCCTGTAAATTGATGAATTTGAAAACCTTGAGTGAATAAATGCATGCATATGAATTATTTTGATGATTGAATTGAATGCATTTGTGTTATAGTAGTTTTAGTTACTTTGGCAACATAGTGTGACATCACGTATTCGGATTCAGTAACCGGGACAGGTGTGATTTGTTACAACCTCGATCCGTTGGCATCCACCATTGGATCGTTGAAAGCCCGAAATATGGTGTTCTATTCAACCCCTTCTCTACTTTCACCGTTTAGATTGTTGAACGGAGCTCCAATGTCGAAATAAAGACTGAGACTGTTGTAGGTTTAGGTTTGAGGCTTTTTTATTTTTTATTTTTTATTTGCTCTTTTCAGTTTGTGGTTTGATGGCTGTTAGTGTGTGGGGTGAGGCTATAATTAGTTTAGGTCAAAGTTTAGTTCGAGTAATGGGTAAGGTTTATTGTGATGAAGGAAATGGTGGTTGAAGGTGGTGGAATTGAGGTTTGGATGAGGTGGTGAAAAATGGTGGAATGAATTAAGGTAGTACGGTAGTGTGGCGGAGGCGATATGCGTGAATGGAGGTGAGAATTAGAAGAGAGTTGAGAGGGGGCTGGTTGAGGAGTTGATGGTTGGTTGATGACATTTTGGTTTCAAGTTAAATTAAAAATTTGGGAACTAAAATGGTAATTTTTTAATGAATAACAATGACATGGATTTTACTTTAATTACATGGAAAATTAAAATTAAAATTAAAATTTAAAAGAAAATGACCAAAATGATTGACTATATAATATAGATTGCATATTCTTGTAGGGCCTAAAATATAATTAAATAATAAATATGCAATTAAAATGTAGTGCAGATAGTGATAATATAACTAGGTAAAAACATAGTGGAAAAGCTTGTTTTGAAAGCCTTACACAACACATTCTAAGATCTAACTTTAAGCTATTAAAATCAATCATAATCGGAAAACATTCATTCTAATAATTATGCTAAGTAGAATAAACCAACATTTTTCTAGATTAATAAAAATCCACCAATCAAGTTACAAGAGAGATGAAGTCTGAATCTGCATAATTACTAGAATCCACTGTAGAAAGACCGCGTGATGAAGCTGTTGAAAAGGCTACTTGATCATAGATTGCATTGGCACCACAAGATCAAACGGTCTACAAATCCTAAGCTGACACGTAATCCTCTCAACAATGACCTGTGGGGCGGTGCAGTGTGGATAGCGACATGGAAACCTTGGCCTTACATTCCACTCATTTCCTCTTTTTTCTACCTGATGGGTAGGTGTGGACCAAATTAAGGGCATTTGGAAATAAAATAAATAAAAAAGTATTTGGTAGTTAGATCAGGTATAATTAAATTCAAAATGAAATGATGTGGTATTTTAAGATAAAAAAACAAAATTCAAATATTTAAAAAAGATGAATTCTATATTGTTTAATTCAAAAAATATTAAATTCATTTATTTTAGTTGGCAACAAAAGGTGACCAATCTGGACAACAATCTCCACTAAAATCTTCAAAGCCCTTTGTTTAGTATTATCAAGGTTATTTCTAAGACCACATTATCATAATTCATCATCTCCTTCTTTTCTTTTACTTTCCGCTTTTTAAGAAGATAGTAATCAAGTTACACAAACCCATGATTCAGTAGAAATCAATCATACGTATTCAACTAACTAGTTTTAGCTATGAAAACCATCTTTGTTTGTAATAATTCAACCAGTAAGTCGACCCATGAAATCGCCTTTGTCTACAGCCCAATAACAAGGTCTTGATTCACAAGGGAAACACATTTTTTCCCTACTACCCACTATGCAAGTCAAATCTCCCAATTTGACAGTGCCAAAGGGACGATCAAATTCAGGCAATGCAACCAAATTCCTATCCTTCATTTCTCACCATGCATGTACTAAACCTGAATTAAATTTTCCTTCTAGCTAAGGTCAAGAGAAGTAGAAGCCACACTGGTAAATTGTCGGCTCAAATGCTCCTTTGACAGGAAGATTTAATCAAGTTGACAGAAAACAATTGATGTATAAACGCAGAATTAAACCATTGTATCAATCATCATTATATCTGTTAAGTATGACTCCTATTTTAGTCAAATTTGAGAAATAATCTTCTAGTTAAACTATGTTTATTTGTTTCAATAAAACATTGATTAGTTTAGATTATTTTATTATTAATTGACATATGAATTTAGCTTATAAATAGGCTCTTTTACAACCTTAGAAAATACACTCATTAGATATTAGAACTCATAACACATTTATAGAATTTTGTGTTTACGTTTTGAGGATTCTTTATTTTCGGGTTTTCGGGGTTTACTTTTTATCTCCATCTTTTGTACTCTTCGTTTCTTTTGCCACTATAGTAAAATTATCTTTGCCTATGGTTTTGTTTCCTCTTTGGAGGAGTTTTTTCACGTTAAATTTATGTGTTCAATTTCTCAATTTCTTGTACTATTTTTACTTGTTCGTTGCTTAATCGGGCTATTTCTAACAAGTGGTATCAGAGCTAGTTCAATTTTCATAGATCAGCCCGTTCGTTCGAGATGGCAGCAACAAGGTTTGAAATTGAGAAGTTTGATGGTGAGACAAATTTCAATCTGTGGCAAGTTCGAATGATGGAAATTCTAGTTCAATCTGGTTTGAAAAAGGTTGTTACCGGGAAAAAGCCTGAGAATCTAAACAAAACAAAATGGGAAGAGCTTGATGAGAAAGCTTTGTCTGCAATCCAGTTGTGCCTCGTGAATACGGTATTGCAGAAGGTATTGATGGAGAAGACCTCATCTGCCTTGTGGAAAATGTTAGAAACTCTTTATGCAACTAAATCTCTAGCTAACCGTTTAGTGTTGAAACAACGTCTATTTACATTTCACATGAACGAAGGTGAGCTTCTTAGAGATCACATCAATCAATTCATTACTCTTTTAAATGATTTAAAGAACGTTGAGGTTCATATTGATGATGAAGATCAAGCTATGCTATTATTGTGCTCTTTACCCCCTTCATACAAGTCTTTCAAGGAGACCTTGATTTATGGCAGAGACAAACTCTCGTTCGAAGATGTGAAAGGTCATTTGTTGAGTAGAGACAAACTCAACAATGAGCTTCATTTGGATAGCAAGGCAGATAGGCAAGCTTCCGTTTTGATAGCATCAAAGAAACGAGAAAAAAGGTGTGTCGCTATCGTAAAAAGTTAAGTCACGTCAAAGCAGATTGTTATAAACTGTGAAATAAAAGAGCTACTAAGAGTAACGAGAAAGATGTAGCTGGTGCTAATTTGGCTGATGAAAGCGGTGATGATTTCTTGTTAGTGTCAACGAGCGATAACTCCAAGCTCACGTCCGAGTGGGTCCTAGATTCGGATGTTCTTTCCACATGTGTCCTAATAGAGAATGGTTCTCCACATATAGTTCGATTGAAGGTGGAGTTGTGCAAATGGGAAACTATTCATCTAATAAGGTAATTGGTATTGGTACTGTTAAAATTAAGACATACGATGGGACGATTAGGACACTCTCAGATGTCAGGTATGTACCTGATTTATGAAAGAATCTCATCTCATTGAGTATTTTAGACTTGAAAGGATGCAGAATCAACATCAGGTTGAGCAACATTAAAGTATCTCATGGAGGTCTCGTTTTGTTTAAAGGTAAAAGTACTGGCAGTCTTTATATTTTAGAAGGTTCTACAGTGACCGGTGAAATCAGACGTACCTCGTTCGTTACAGAGTTGAAGTCAACTCGTTTGGAGTGGAGGCAACTTGGTCATAGGAGGGAAAAAGGTATGAACATGTTTTTGAAGAGAGGTTCTCTTTTGGATGCAGATTTTGAAAAGTTAGGGCATTATGTTTGTGAAAATCAAACCCAGGTTAGTTTTGATTTGGCAGTGTACAAGTCGAAGGCTAGAAGTCTTCCAGTTTCTAAGCACAAATTCGACTCAGTAAATTCCCTGCATGGTTCAAGATAGGCTCGTGGCGGGCTTTGGTAAAGATGGCGTTGTGGAAATATGAGTCAAGGTGGAGATTTGTTAAGTATGACTCCTATTTCAGTCAAATTTGGGAAATAATCTTCTAGTTAAACTATGTTTATTTGTTTCAATCAAACATTGATTAGTTTAGATTATTTTATTATTATTTGACCTATGAATTTAGCCTATAAATAGGCTTTTTTTACAACCTTAGAAAATACACCCATTAGATATTAGAACTCATAACACATTTATAGAATTTTGTGTTTACGTTTTGAGGGTTCTTTGTTTTTGAGTTTTGAGGTTTAGTTTTTATCTTCATCTTTTGTACTCTTCGTTTCTTTTGCCATTATAGTAAAATTATCTTTGCCTGTGATTTTTTATCCTCTTTGGAGGAGTTTTTCCACATTAAATTTGTGTGTTCAATTTCTCAATTTCTTCTACTATTTTTACTTGTCCGTTGCTTAATCGGGTCGTTTCCTAACAATATCATGGTAGCTGTGCTTGTTTAAGAGCATTCAACCCGAATCAGATATGATCATATGAAGAAACTTAGAAAGCATTTGATATATTCATGTCCAACATATTCTCTATCACATTCACGTTTCAAATAATTGGAAGATGGAGCCAAGTCAGATGCTAAGTTCCCTCAAGTGCTAGGATGGCATTTCTCCTCAGAATACTCTTGCAGCATATGGATGAATAAAGATATTTATGTTCTCCTAAGATAAACTTTCAGTTCCACATCTTCCATTTTTAAATTTGGATAAATCACGATGACATAAAGATATCATTCAAGTTGAGACTAACATAATAATCTATTCCAAACAATTCCACAATTTCAACTTGTTACTGGATGATTGTTGTGCTTTCTTAGAATGCAAGTTATCCAATCAATATATATATATATATATATTTGTTATGATACTGCCGAAACGCTTGTTATAAGGGAAAAGATTGTATGAAACAGTGACGCCACGTCATTTGTATCACTTTTCTTATAGTTTTATGTCACATCAGTATTTTTATCCTGAATTTCAGTATTTTAATCCTGAAAAAAATAAAATCCAAATTAAAATACTAAAATTCAGGATAAGAATACTGATGTGGCATAAAACTATTGGAAAGGGATAATATCCCTGTTTCATACAATCCTTTTTCTTGTTATAATTGAAGTTTTAATCTTTTAAGGAATTTAATATCATTCCAAAGTTTGGTATACAAAATTTATATTTACTTACTTTTTTTTTTTTTACACTGTAACATTCTTTTGTGAATTACTTTCTCACAAACAATTGAAAACAATTCTCTAGATAATTTGCAGGAAATTACTTTCCCATATAGATCGAAACTTAAAAAAAAATACAGAAGGTAAAATTACTATTATTTTGATTTACAATATTAATTTCCTCACATTTAAAAAATAAGGTTGCTCTTAAGTCTCAACAGTTAATCCATTTCATTAATGATGTACTATCTATGCAAAAATCAAATGAAATTTATTAATACACAGTATCAACGGAGGTGGGGAAGGAAAGGGGCGGTGTCAAAGAAAGCCAGCTCACCCACTCTAAGGCTGAAAGTCAGAAAAAGTAAGACTCAGGCAAAGGTGGTAGAAGGCTTAGTGTATTAGGATTTTTAAGTGAAAATGAGTTTCTTTACTATATATGTTGCTCCTTGGTGTATTTATAGGTAAGTTGAGGATTGTTAGTTGTTACCCAATTATGCTACTAGGTGGGTCATAAGCGGCCCAATGAAGGGTCCAATTGAGTCCAATGTGAGGTAGAGATATTCGAAAGGTAAGTTATACAAGGATCATAAAGTGACCATGCCTCAATACCATTTGCAAGGTGGAGGGTACATTTTATTAGTTAGATGTCTAGGAAATAAGCAATGCGCTATTGAAATTCATTTGTCCCCTTAATAATGAGTTGGTGGATGGTGTTTCAATTTGCGGTTGGTTCGTATAAATTTCACTAACCCATGGCTCGACAATATAAAAATGTATATACTCGAGTGGTGCACTTGTTACAGTTCATGAATTTAGTCATTGGGGGTAATGCCAGAAATAAAACTTTTCACGTTTCAGGCATACATAATGCCTTCTGAATGCATGCAACTATTGCAATCAAAGAACTTGACTAAGAATACCCGATTGAGTTTTGTGGAGAAAATAAATGACCAATGAAAACAAAGGGAAAAAAGACAAGTCAAGAGACTTGATACATGCATGTAACTTAATTATAGTCACACAGTGTAGAGCAAGCTTGCCCAATCACTAGCATAACACAATGGTTCCTTCATAGAGAGAATAACAAGATAGAGTAGCCTGTGTCCATACCAACCCTCAAGGAACTAACCGCGATAGAATTCAATCCCATCCATAATTGCAATTATGTTCTGAATATGACATTATAATCTGCAGCAACATGGAAGATGAAGGAAACAAAATTAACGTAATTCTCTACAACTACAAAAATCAACGTCATTATCTCAAAGGAAGCATGGAGCAAAGTATTTAAAGTTATATGATCAAAATCTACCTTATTTATCAGCATTTTCTTGAGATAAGAAACACCAGAACAAAAATTCAACTTACAATCCATAGCGTTCCGCGCTGCAAGTTTTTGAACCGGCATTAGATTGAACAATTTCTCTCTAATCAAATTTGCTACAGATTTGGCTGCAATAAGCTGGTGCCCCCGAGTACCCTTCTTTGGCATATTATCAAACAGCGTGCGAGCTTCATCAATGGCCTGTATTCTGCATACATATCAACAAGCACTCATTGTGTTCATGCTTCATTAGTTAATTCAACAAGAGACAAAAACCAACAGTTGCTCATTGGCCAACAACAATTAAGAAATGAATCAATGATTAGAACCACAGAATTGAAGTTAACTCAAGCAATTATAACTCTCTATCAAAAGAACGAATCCCAACACTCATAAAGCTTAAGAAAGTATTCGAATATCAAATTGAAAAAGGTAAAATATGGTTAGCTAAAAGAAAAGACTGAATATATGCAAAGCAAACCCAGCAGTAAAGAATATAGCACTATAAAGGGAGAAATAAAAAAGGTTTGGGATCATACTGTTTTATTTGATTACTTTACTAAGTACATCTTGAAGTATATCAACTAGTGTTAACACATATTAGCGACAAATTTCATTCACCATATTTGGATCATAACAAGGGGAAGGGGCATGCCCAATAGGTAGCATCGAAGAGATACCCATTGCTTGGTGACAAGAATTCACTAGCCCAGGAGTCTGGAAACTAATATTTAGATAAAGAGTGATTATAATTTAATATCACTAGTAGCAGCAATTACTTTCAAGTAGAGTAAAAAAGAGAAAAGAAAGCAAATGCCCAGAAGTTAAGTTAAAGCGGCATGAGAATTTAGCTTATGCACTATAAAGATGCTTGTGGTGATTGGACTTTCACGATGTGAACCTAGCATACAAATCATAGCATCTGTACTAGAGATATATAATAATAAACCCGCAATTACCAGCCAATGAGCCAAGAGGCAAAGGGTGCCCAATTTCGGCCAGCAAGCCTAGCACTCCAATGATAAAGGCCACTAGAAGTTGGGTAAGAGGAACAGATTCACCATTGATAACCCAACAAATATGGTGAACCCGCCAGCTATAAACCACCTACAAACCAAAGAGATTGGTCCACCAAAAGTCAACCCAGTTTTGTTGTCGAGAGTGGTGATACCAGTGAGCACTGATATGATGCAAAACGAAAACGCAAAATTTGAAAACACCAATAAATCACGCTTGACCTCCCGTTTGTAGCAAAGCTCTTTGAGACGGGACTACCCTGAATCCACCATTTTCAGTTGGATGAGATGGAAGACCCATTTTTTTGCTGACCTGAATCATACCTTCACAACGGAAAGGATTTTAGGCCGTTATGGAGTTAAAATTTCAATGGGACGTTAACAAGTTTAAATTCCAACAACAAGCCATGTTAAAATGGCCTTCTCTGCACAACTCATTAATTAGAACATTATAACTCACGCGGTTAGGCAATAAGCCATTGCTTCCGAGAAGGAGCACTGCCTTATAAGGTCGGTTAGCTCTGCACAATCCTTCAATAAGCTCATTATAGGTACGGGAGAAAAGATTGTATCAATTTGTGATTCCACTAATTAAATTTTTTATCCTAATTTTTAGTATTTTTAGTAGAATTTAAAATTTAATTTATCATTATTCAACTGAAAAGGTTAAAAATAATGTGGAATTATAATTTAATACAATTCCTTCTCCTAAGTACGGATATTAAGGTTGCAATTTCGTTTTGACATCAAACTAAGAAGCCCAAAAGCAGAAACAATATTCCTTTCTTTACAATATTTGCAAAACCCTAGAATTATCAAATTTCAAATGACTAATGACGACACCCCTTTCAGACATTTAATTGAACAACTCCACCATGCCCAATTTTGCAGAAATTAACACAAATTTCTAACACTCTTTTTTATACAAAATGGAATACCACGTACTGCCATTTTATCAAAAACGTCTAATCATTTTGTCAAAGAAATATTACCTTTCCAACCAATGTTGGCTTGCAAGGAAGCATTCCGGCAATTGTTAATTGGACTGTTGGGTCATCCATATCTTAGTCGGCACCAGCGTCGGAGGAGATCTAGGACAAGCGCCGATTGCCCGTAAATAATACACGATAATTGTTTCGTATGTTGATTATGACTTCGCATCATTTTTTTGTTCTTTTTTTTTTTCTCATGTGTAAACGTTATGACAGGAATACTAAAATCAGCAAGCTTTAGTGCATTGGTACGACGATCTATCAGCAAATTTTGAGCTTTTAGATCTCGGTGAAGAAGCCTTTCAGAATGACAATAAGCAATGCCAGGGAGAAATTAATAAAAGGAATGTTTTTATCATTCGTGGACCTTTCCCAAATTCTGGACATGTGCTTTAAATCCAAGTCTAGATATTCAAATACCAAATATAAACGCTTCTCACTGTGCACTACATCTTGCAACCTGACGATATTTCCATGTTGCATTTCCATCAAGAGAGATTTCGCTAGGAACACCCTCGTCTTCCTGCTCTAAGAAAATCTTCTTCGAAGCAAGGATACACAAACATTAACAGAGATGGAGAAGGAGAAAAGGGGACAATGTCAAAGAAAGCCGGTTCATGCACTTTAAAACCTAGAGCACTCAGGCAGAAGTGGTAGAAGGATTAATGTATTAGAATTTTTTTTTATTTATTGGAGCGATATCGAGTTTTAAAGTTGCTCCACAACTAGGACGAAGATGGAACCCTCAATCACTGAAGTGTATTAGAATTTTTGAGTGACCCTTGGAGTATTTATATTTTACTAATTATACTACTTGATGAATTTTGGGTAGAGGATTCAATTGGAATTAAGTTGAAGTTGTGATATAACAAAACTAATTAAAATTTGTAATTTGCTCATCTTTTTAAGATACATTATATTTTAGAAATATACATATATATTTATATATTACACGCAAGAAAAATGGAATAATAAACAAAATGGTAAATACATTAACAGCCACTCAATTTTGACGTAGTTGATAAAATAATAACTTTAATTTCAATTTTGTCACTCAACTTTTAAAAATGACAAATCAGTCACTATCGTTACAGACATAATAGAAAGCCGAGGTGGCCCGTTAACTTGCCATGTTGGCATCCCACATGAAAATGACGGCCTCTACACCATCTCGATTAACTTGCAATAGTAAAAGAAGAAGAATAAAGAAAAAAAATCCCCATTTTCCTTTCAACAACAATCGTTTCTCCTCTTCCACCTTTTCCATTCTAAACCAACGCTCCTCTTTCGCCACTGTTGCCCTACCCGACTTCGCTGACGAACAAACCGTCGTCTCCAAAAATGATTTCAACGATCTTGGGGTCATCATTTGGCTTGTTTGGGCGGTGTTTTTACGAGAATCATCGTCATTTTGTTCAACAACGGCGTGCATAAGATTCGTGACTTTTTCTAGGACGGGATTCCTTATAGAGGTGCTTCCTGGTTGCGAGAGGAACCTTTCAACTCCGTTTGGGTACATGTCATTTTTGTGCCTGCTTGCGGCGGTTTTAATCTTTAGCATCTTGAACGCTCTTAGGGACGTCATTTCGGAAGCTAGTTATAATGCTAAAGCTATGTTGGGTTCTATTTTGAAAGCTTTAGCGGCTTGTGTCACGAGACTGGTAATTCCTCAGGACTTGAAGGTCCAAGCGTCGAGATTGGTTCCTCCATTGTTAAAGAAATCCATTCTCTTTTAGATAAAAATTCTCATACCAAGCTCTCCCTTTTGGCTGCTGGAATCTCATCTGGTTCATTTTTGAAATTTTAAACAATAATTCTTTTGGAAATGAATCTCTTTAATTAATTTACTTTGTTTTATATATGTATCTTCAGGTTTCAATGTCGTCATTGATGGTTGCTTTTTCACTGTTGAGTCAGTTTTGTTGTAACACCCCACACCCGGCCCAAACACTACAACCGGATCTGGTATGTCACCAAGAAAAATTTTATCGAAACATGTCGCATTTTCAGAAAAGCCCAAATATGTTTTATATAGAATATGCTTAAGTAAAGTAAAATCCAAACTTAAATACATGCCTTTTCAATTAAAATAAAAAAGCTTAAACGACTTAAAGTAATAGAAGCTCATAATAAAACATAATAGCCTATGGCCTTATTACAACGAGGTTTGAAGTCCATTAATTAAAAATATAAAATAAAACTTGAGTCTCTTTTTGCCAAATCTACATATTCTTCTGCATGGCCACCTTGCGTTCCTCTCCAGTTCGGTCCGAATCACTAGGTATCACCTGAAATGTTAATTAAAGGGTGAGTCGCGAGACTCAGTGTGCAACCCTCATGCACCACTAGAGTTTGGGCCTTAAGCCCATTAAACAAAATAAATAGTGTAATAATCATAATAAAAATTAATAGCAATTAATATGCAACGCCCAACCCGTTTGCCTAGGTTTCCATCCGCTACACACCTCCGTACCAACCGTTCACACCATTGGGGATTTCTACAATCGACCCACACCACTACACACCATGATGGCAGTCATGCTACTCATTCACATATGATGGCAAGCCCTAATAACATATAATGGCCAAGCTCAGATAACATTTAATGGTCAAGTTCAGATAATATTCACGGCATTAGCCGCTACACATGTAACGATAACTTCCTCCTTTCATCAACCCAACCCATGCAATCACATACAAGCATTTTACTTATAACATTTAAACAAATTATTTACTAACATGGGATCCGCTTTTTCCTCATTGGGCTTGCATCAATAAACCGAGATTTCGACATTTATCAAAACATAAAAAAACACATGAACATACAATAATAGGCGATCTAGATGGTGGGAGGTATTACACACCGTTACCGCGAAAATCTATTATCCCTAACGTAGAGCCTTATTTGTCGAATCTCGAAAATCCCTAAGACAACGTCACCTTCCTACCTTGGCTTTTCCACCAAATCGGCACAGGAGACTTTTAATGAGACAGATTCGCTACTAAAAGCAGAGAGGAAAAATCGATGTGCCTTAAATAAGTGTTTCAAGTTAGATTTGAATGAAAAGAAAGAGTGAAATCGCATAGAATAAAATCCCAAAACTTACCAAATTACTAAGGAGTATGTGGCTTATGGTGCACCTTCGAGAAATGTAAACCTCCCTTGTAGGTTCGGCTATGTAAGATGAGAGTATGAATCAAATGGAATTTGACTTTTAGAAAAGAAAAGAGAAAGCAGAGGAAAGGCTTGGAAATTTCAGAGAATGAGAGAAAATAGGGTTTCGTATCATCAAATTGAAGAATACTACTCCCTATTTATAGAGAAATTTGACATATCATCCACACACAGAGTTGGAATTTCGCCAACTCTTCCTTCTCCCGATAGCCTTTATCTCACCCGATAACCCAATCCTTATCTCCTCAAAAAATAGCCTCATCTTTCTCTTCATTATCTTCTTATTTATCAAGAAATAAAAGAATTAAAATCCCTATTTTGTAGCTAGTGTGCCGTCCACTCCTAGGGCTTGTAAGTGCTGAATTTTCGTCTTAAAATTTGGGCTCTAAGTGGCCATACTAGGCCCAAAATCCTCCCCCTTATGATGCCACCTTATGCCCACTTAAAGCTCCTCAAATCCTTGGGCCACAAGCCCAGCTTGTCACTTAATTAACTATCTACTTAAATTATAAGCTAACACCATGTATTAGCCACCTAACCCATAGTTTTAAAGCCCAATATATCACTTTAAAATACCCAGAGCACTAATTTAAACCCTAATCCACTTATTTAATCAAAAAGTCAGCCCGATCCTTAGAATCTCAATTTAACATATTAAACTATCACCTTAATGCGCAGGCGTTTAGGATGTTACAGTTCTACCCCCTTTAAAATAAATTTCAGCCTCAAAATTTATCTGATCAGAAAAGATGGGGATATTGCTGTCGCATAACCTCTTCCAATTCCCACGTCGCCTCTTCTGCACTGTGGTTTCTCCACAAGACTTTGACCAAAGGAACGAACTTCCTTCTCAACACTTTTACGTCTCGATCTAAAATTCGTCTGGTTCCTCCTCAAAAGATAAATCGCCTTACTTCAATTTCTTCCACCGGCACTATGTGCGATGGATCGATCGATAACGTCTCAAAGATCGAGACATGGAACACGTCATGTATCTGCTCCAACTCTGAAGGCAACTCCAAACAATAAGTGACCGGGCCCACACGTTCTAACACTCAATAAGGTCCAATAAACCGAGGACTTAGCTTACCCTTTCGTCCAAACCTCATTACCTTTTTTCATGGAGAAACCTTCAAGAAGACTTGGTCTCTTACTGCGAATTCTACCTCCTTCCGCTTAAGATCCGCATAAGATTTCTACCGATCAGACTCTTCCTTCAATCGAGCCTGTATTAACTTAACTTTTTCCTTCGTTTCCGAAACTAGTTCAGGACCCAATACCTGACGTTCACCTAACTCCGTCCAACAAGTTGGGGTACGACATCTCCTTCTATATAATGCTTCATACGGCGCCATTTGAATACTAGCTTGATAGCTATTATTGTACGAGAATTCAGCCAAGGGTAAATGCTCCTCCCAACTACCCCTAAAATCGATGATGCAACCCCTTAGCATATCCTCCAAGATCTAAATTACCCTCTCAGACTGACCATCGGACTGTGGGTAAAAAGCGGTACTGAAGTCCAACCTTGTTCCCATTGCTTGATGAAGAGCCCTCCAAAATCGTGAAGTGAACCTAGGGTCCCTATCCGATATGATCGACACCGGCACACCATGTAATCTTACAACCTCAGCCACGTACAACTTAGCCAACTTTTGCAAAGAGTAGTCGACCCGAATAGGTATGAAGTGAGCAGACTTCGTCAGTTGATCCACAATTACCCAAATTGCATCTTTCTTGGTGGGTGTAAGGGGTAACCCACTAACAAAATCCATTGTGATTCGCTCCCATTTCCATTGCAAGATCTTTATCGGCTGCAACAATCCCGAAGGCAGCTGATGTTCTACCTTCACCTGCTGACAGGTCAAACACTTTCCCACATATTCCGTAACTTCTCGCTTCAAACCTGACCACTAGAACTGTTCTCGCAAATCCCGATACATCTTAACTCTTTCAAGATGCATAGCATAGGGGCTACTATGCGATTCCCGAAGAATCATCTGCCTTAGCTCATCATCTTTTGGCATACAAACCTTCCCACGAAAACACAAAACTCCATCATTGTTCAGACTATAATCCTCTACTTCACCCTCCCGCACTTGTCGGATTCGAATACTCAAAACATCATCCAAAAGTTACTTCTCCTTGATTAGACTCGTCCACATAGGTCTTACTTGTAGTTCAACTACCAGGATACCATCCTCATACAAACTAAGATGAGCGAACATCGCCCTTAGGTCTGCAATCACATTTCTACTCAACGCATCCGCCACCACATTCGCCTTGCCGGGATGGTATTCAATCGAGCAATCATAGTCCTTCAAGAGCTCGATCCACCTACGTTGTCGTAAATTTAACTCCTTCTGAGTAAGAAGATACTTCAAACTTTTATGGTCGGTGTAAATTACCAACTTTTCCCCGTACAAGTAGTGCCTCTAAATCTTTAGAGCAAACACTACCGCAGCCAATTCCAAGTCATGCATAGGGTAGTTCAACTCATGCGGTCTCAACTATCGAGACGCGTATGCCACAACTTTTTCATCCTGCATCAACACACATCGTAAACCTGTGTGTGACACATCATAGTAGACGATAAATTCTTTTCCTGCCTCTGGCTGAATTAACACCGGTGCTTCGTCAAAATTCTTTTTAGCTTCTCAAAGTTCTTCTGTTGTTTGTCAGTCCACACAAAAGATACTCCCTTCCTCAACAACTTAGTTAATGGTGCCGCTATTGAAGAGAACCCCTCAACGAACCTTCGGTAATATCCTGCTAATCCTAAGAAACTTCAAATTTTTGCCCCAGTTTTTGGCGATTTCCAATTTAACACAGCTTCGACTTTCCGAGGGTCTACCCTAATCCCCTCTGCAGAACTACATGCCTTAGAAAAGTCACCTTCTTCATCCAGAACTCACACTTATTGAACTTTGCGTACAGCTGCTTTTCCCTTAGAATTTACAACACCACTCGAAGATGTGCATCATGCTCCTCCTCAGACTTGGAATAAACCAATATATCATCGATAAACACTACGATTTAACCGATCAAGGTATGGTTGAAACACCGATTCATCATATCCATAAATGTTGCTATGCTGCTCGTTAAATCAAGCGAGCGGCATTACTAAGAACTCGTAATGACCGTAGCGTGTTTGAAATGCCGTTTTATGAATGTCTCCTTCCTTCACCTTTAACTGATGATATCCCGACCTGAGATCAATATTAGAAAAGACCGAAGCTCCTTTGAGCTGGTCGAACAAATCGTCGATTCTTGGTAATGGGTACTTATTTTTAATCGTCAACTTATTCAGTTGACGATAATCCACGCACATACGCATGGATCCGTCCTTCTTCTTCACAAATAGGACCGGTGCTCCCCATGGAGACACACTCGGTCGAATAAACCCACGGTCTAATAGTTCCTGAATCTGAGCTTTGAGCTCCACCAGTTCCTTCGGCGCCATTCGATAAGGAGCAATTGATACCAGAGCTGTACCCGGGAGTAGTTCTATTACAAATTCCACCTCGCGATCCGGGGGTAATCCTGGCAACTCCTCCGGAAAGACGTCTGTGAAATCCTTAACTGTTTGAACCTCATCGACAGTCACCTCTTTAGCATCCAAAGCACTAATAAAAGCTAAAAAGGCGTTACATCCCTTCCGAATCATCTTTACAGCTTTCAAGGCCGACACTACGTTGGACAAATAATTCATTCTTTCTCCTAACACAACCATCTCCCCGCCTTCCGGGTACTTAACTCCATACGCTTAGTCCCACAATCTAATTTAGCACGATGCTTTGATAACCAATCCATTCCTAGGATAAGATTGAACTCTCCGAATAGCAATTCTATTAAGTCTGCCGGAAACACTACCCCTTGAGTCTCTAAAGGTATATCCCTAAACAGCTTGTTCACTACCCTAGATTGTCCTAAGGGACTAACCACGGTCATCTTCCTAGTAGTTATTTCAGGATCTATACTTAAGATCTCAGATATCGAACATGCAATATAGGAGTGGGTTGACCCAATATCAATCAAAGTAAGAAAAGGGCCGTCAGCTATAAGAAATGTACCGGTTATGACATCCGGTGTGTCACCATCCTCCGTCGATTTAACGCATAAACTAGACCCACCGCCTAGCCTCTACATTACTCGCACCTCTACCAGTGCTCCATGACCTCGACCAGCCCCATTTCCTCCTCTACCTGCACCATGACCCCTTGGTCCAGGTTGATCACCTCTCCTCACTTGATCAACACCTCGACCCGCTGGCTGCCCCCGATCCATCTAGGGACAGTCCTTAATCAGGTGTTCTGTGGATCCACACTTAAAGCACCCACCTTTCTTTCACTCTGCATTCCCCATGGTATGCCTTGCCACATGTAGAACATGTCTGGTTCTGACTCGTCGGAGCACGAACTGGCCCATCAGCCCTAGGCCTCTTCTGGAAATTCTTCGATGTTCTTGATGGCCCAAAACTCCTCTTATTTTTACGCTGATCGTTATCCCTTTCTTGCCTCTCAACCTATTTCACTTCTTCAGCTATTTTAGCCTTATCTACCAAAACAGCAAAAACCCTTTCCCGTTGCGGTGCTATCAGAACCCTTAACTCATTTCTCAGCCCATCCTCAAATCGAACACAATGTTCATACTCCGTTGCTACCATTCCTCGAGTGTAACGGCTCAAGCGCAGAAACTCGGCCTCATATTTGGCCACAGACTTACTTCCCTGTACCAGTTCAGGAATGCCTTCCTTTGGGCATCTATATAGTTGGCCCCGACATACTTCCCTTGAAATGAATCCTTAAAGAAGTCCCAGTCAATCCGGTCTGCGGCAGTGCCTTCTTTCACCATGAGCCACCACTGGTAGGCCTCATCTGAGGAGAGACACGACCCCTTTCAACTTTTCCTCTATCGTGAAGTCTAAGTCATCCATTATGCGCTCGACCGCTTCCATCCAAGACTAACGTGTTAGAGCTACCCGTAAACTCCCTAAACACTTCTACTCCATTGGCCTTAAGCCGCTCGCACTGATTTTGGGCCTGTGCCCATGCCTACTCCAAAGAACCTTCTCTAAAACCCTCAACATCGTCCGAGATATAGCATCATCTCGGGTGCCTCATCCCAAATTCTCTTTCTACAATTTGGCGCTTTAGATCTCATTTCTCGACCGTGGCTGACTTCATCTTGGCTCGATGCGGTCATTCTACCCTATCAGCGTCCACGCGTCGGACGCCCTCGACCCTTGAACTCATTCCTCCGATTTACGCTTATCCGTTACTAATTTTATGGATTATTAATTTTCTTCCACTAGTTAACCACTAAATATCTTATGAATAATAGTTTTAAAAGTGGTTCTTTCAATTCGCATTCACAATACGCCTCAAGTTCAATCATCAACATTCATGAACTCGCGCTCATTACGTAAAAGTATTATCGTTGTTGTTGTTGTTGTTTCTACTACCCGTGAGTATTTTCGTAATTTTGTCCTCTGTGGGTATTTTCGTAATTTTTTTCAAAATAAGGTCCTTGGTGATTTTGTTGAGTAAGGGTATTTTGGTAATTTTTTTAATTCTGGGGGTATTTCAAAAATTTTGAAAATTCGGGGGTACTTTGGTAATTTTGGAAATCTAAGGGGTATTTCGATAATTTTGGAAATTTGGGGTATTTCGGTAATTTTAGAAATCTAGGGGTATTTCGGTAATTTTAGAAATCTGAGAGTATTTCAGTAATTTTAAATCAAAGTCATTTTGGTCATTTCGCAAAATAAGGGTAATTTTTCAAACGTTGATGTTTTTTTTGTTTTTTTAAACAGGGTTGATTGGAATTTATTTATTTATTTATTTATTTATAAAACAAAGGTATTTTGAAAATTTTACAAAACTTGGGGTTTTTTTTTTAAGAAAAGGTGGTGCTCCTTTTGGGTTTTAATAATAGGGTTTAGCCCATCAACCACCCTCGTAACTAGGGTGAATAGTTACTACGCACCAGGTAGGATTCTAGTGAAGAGGAGGTGAGTCGCTAGGACTGCTTAAATACCAAGCTCTCCCTGAATCCATTCCTAGACATGCGTATGCCTATTGCCACACCCTAACTCGACTAAGGTGAATAGTCACTACGCACTGTAGGATTCCAATAAGAGGAGGTGAGTCACTAGGACTGCTTAAATACCGTGCTCTTGGGATCCTTCCTGACATGCGTATGATGGTTACTACACCCCAGCCTGCGGCTCGTTAACGGGTTTGTTCAGTGAAATTAAGTTTTATGAATTTTAAGAAGTGGTTTAAGCTAAGCCTAGAGTCCATCAAGTTCTAATTCTAGCTTAGTCTACGTCCCACTAGGCCCACTAAGCCCACATATATAAATATCACACAATGGTTCGGAGTACTTACCTGGCGAGACTTGGGCCGGAGACGCAGGTGCCATGCTGAGCTAACAGACCTGTTATTATTTAAAAACATGTATATTTCAAAAGCCCATCTTTAGAAAATGTTATGAACCCAAAAACCCCTAGGGTCGAGTTTTGAACCGGGCTCTGATACCAATTTGTAACACCCCACACCCGGCCCAAACACTACAACCGGATCTGGTATGTCACCAAGAAAAATTTTATCGAAACATGTCGCATTTTCGGAAAAGCCCAAATATGTTTTATATAGAATATGCTTAAGTAAAGTAAAATCCAAACTTAAATACATGCCTTTTCAATTAAAATAAAAAAGCTTAAACGACTTAAAGTAATAGAAGCCCATAATAAAACATAATAGCCCATGGCCTTATTACAACGAGGTTTGAAGTCCATTAATTAAAAATATAAAATAAAACTTGAGTCTCTTTTTGCCAAATCTACATATTCTTCTGCATGGCCACCTTGCGTTTCTCTCCAGTTCGATCCGAATCACTAGGTATCACCTGAAATGTTAATTAAAGGGTGAGTCGCGAGACTCAGTGTGCAACCCTCATGCACCACTAGAGTTTGGGCCTTAAGCCCATTAAACAAAATAAACAGTGTAATAATCATAATAAAAATTAATAGCAATTAATATGCAACGCCCAACCCGTTTGCCTAGGTTTCCATCCGCTACACACCCCCGTACCAACCTTTCACACTATTGGGGATTTTTACAATTGACCCACACCACTACACACCATGATGGCAGTCATGCTGCTCATTCACATATGATGGCCAAGCCCTAATAACATATAATGGTCAAGCTCAGATAACATTTAATGGTCAAGCTCAGATAACAGATTCAGGGCATTAGCCGCTACACATGTAACGTATAACTTCCTCCTTTCATCAACCCAACCCATGCAATCACATACAAGCATTTTACTTATAACATTTAAACAGATTATTTACTAACATGGGGATCCGCTTTTTCCCTCATTGGGCTTGCATCAATAAACCGAGATTTCGGCATTTATCAAAACATAAAAAAAACACATGAACATACAATAATAGGCAGATCTAGATGGTGGGGAGGTATTACACACCTGGTTACCGCGAAAATCTATTATCTCTAACGTAGAGCCTTATTTATCGAATCCCGAAAATCCCTAAGACAACGTCACCTTCCTACCTTTGGCTTTTTCACCAAATCGGCACAGGAGACTTTTAATGAGACAGATTCGGCTATTAAAAGCAGAGAGGGAAAATTGACAGGCCTTAAATAAGTGTTTCGGGTTAGATTTGAATGAAAAGAAAGAGTGAAATCGCATAGAATAAAATCCCGAAACTTACCAAATTACTAAGGAGTATGTGGCTTATGGTGCACCTTCGGGAAATAGAAACCTCCCTTGTAGGTTCGGCTATGTGAGATGAGAGTATGAATCAAATGGAATTTGGCTTTTAGAAAAAGGAAAAGAGAAACTGTAGGAAAGGCTTGGAAATTTCGGCAGAGAATGAGAGAAAAATAGGGTTTCAGAATACCGAAATTGAAGAATACTACTCCCTATTTATAGAGAAATTTTGGCATATCATCCACACACGAGTTGGAATTTCTACCAACCCTTCCTTTCTCCCGATAGCCTTTATCTCACCCGATAACCCAATCCTTATCTCCTCAAAAAATAACCTCATCTTTCTCTTCATTATCTTCTTATTTATCAAGAAATAAAAGAATTAAAATCCCTATTTTGTAGCTAGTGTGCCGTCCACTCCTAGGGCTTGTAAATGCCGAATTTTTGTCTTAAAATTTGGGCTCTAAGTGGCCATACTAGGCCCAAACTCCTCCCACTTATGATGCCACCTTATGCCCACTTAAAGCTCCTCAAATCCTTGGGCCACAAGCCCAGCTTGTCACTTAATTAACTATCTACTTAAATTATAAGCTAACACCATGTATTAGCCACCTAACTCATATTTTTAAAGCCCAATATATCACTTTAATACCCAGAGTACTAATTTAAACCCTAATCCACATATTTAATCAAAAAGTCAGCCCGATCCTTAGAATCTCAATTTAACATATTAAACTATCACCTTAATGCGCAGGCCCACGTTTAGGATGTTACATTTGTGGCCATCATTGTCGGCGAGTTCATTAGTGTCACTTACTAACACAACTTCGATGGTAATTCTCAGTGCAGTTATCGCTTCTGTGATCTCTGAAGTTGTCTTCTCTTCTTCTTCTTCTTCTTCTTCTTCGTTATTAGGTTTTTGTTTCAATTTCTTCTTGAATTGGATGGGTTTTCACCATGGACATATCCAACGTGGCTAGTTAACTGGCCACGTCATCTCGTTAACTGGCTATGTAACATCCCAAATTAGGGCCTAGTTGGACCAGTGGTTTCGGGACCACAAATTTGACGTAAGAAAATTTATTTTTATTATATTTTTATGGTCTAAAATTTCATAAAACTATTTCGTGAAAATTTTGTTTGAAAATTTTGACGTTTGGCCACTCAATTTAGTCAAAACGACTAAATTGTAAAAAGTGCAAAACTTGAGTTCTAGAAGTTAGAGGTGTCAAATTGCTATGAAATTTTAAATTGGAGGTCCTTAAATGACAATTAGACCATTGGTTAAGTTGTTGGACAAAAATGGACATGGATGGGTATGTTTCAAAAGATTTTTAAGGGGTATTTTGGTAATTTAGTGAATTAAAGGAATTAAAAACAAAATTTAAATGCCAAATATGTTCATCTTCTTCATTAGGACGAAATTACAAGGGTTCTCCATAGCTAGGGTTTGTTTCAAGCTTCCAAGCTCCATAATAAGTGATTCAAAGCCTCGTTTTTAATGTTCTTTACGTTTTTGGAATCCCGGTAACTTGATTTAGCTTATTTTAGCAATAATTTAACCTAGGGTTCATATTTGGAAAAATACCCATAGGTGAAATGTGTTTATTTTGATGTTTTATGGTAGATTATGAAGCTTAGAATTATGTTAAACAACTTTTACTAAGCAATTTTAAGTGAAAACGAGTAAAACGACATAATCGACAAAAATACCTAATGTATATAAGTGCATGTTAGAGCAAGAATTTTGAAACACCCCAAACCCGCACAAAAGCCTAACCAAATTTGGTATGTTCCTCGAGTAAATCTATAGCGAATTCTCATTTTAGTTTAAGAAAAACTTGATGATTTTGTAGAAAATAGATTAACTTAATATTTTAGGTTAAAATAAATTTGTAAAGTAAAATTTATATCTTTAAAAAAACATTACTTGTAGGAGGAATTGATAAATCAAAAGAAAACCACATTTAAGGAAATTACTTTAAAACACATATATATATATGTTAGTGACAAAACATTTTAAATTATTATTTATCGAAAACTATTTAGTTAATTAATAGTTATTGTTCATGGCAAAATAAAATAATTCCAAACACAAAATTAAAGATAGTTTATAGTGGCCTTATTACATAAAGTTGGCAAACCCATAATAAAGTCTAAATAATAAAAATTAATTTAATAAGTTTAAGTAGGAAAATTTCCAAACTTCATTGTTTGAGCATTGGCCACCTCGAAATCCTTGTTGCCTCGATCCATCGTACTACGAATCATCTGAAAAGTTTTCCCACAAAAGGGGTGAGTCATAAACTCAATGTATAACACATACATTAAAAAAACCCATTTGATTAAGCCTTTAAGCCCATTAATTACACATATGGCCATAGGCCCATTTAAGTCATATTTGGCCAAAAGCCCATTTTCATAACAGATCAAATAATAATCATTTATGATCACATGATTAGATACAAATAATGAAATGCAAACCCGGCCCACCTAAATATCCATCCGCTACACACCACCCGTACCAACCAACACACCGTGGGATTACTAAATCGACCTCCATCCGCTACACACCATCGAAGGCGTTCTTTGCAGATCAACATGCACATCGCCCTTATAATATTGTGGCAAAGCCACTAGACAAATGTGAAGTCACCAGATTTCAAATATGTGACCCAAGTCACCAATTCACATATGTGACCGAAGTCACCGGATTTCAAATATGTGACCAAGTCACCAGATTCACATATGTGACCGAAGTCACCGGATTTCAAATATGTGACCAAGTCATCGAAATGTGGTAAAACCACCGAATACTTCCCTTCATCAATAATACCCATATGCCCATGCACATACATATCGATAAATTTTCATGCTATTTACCCCACAGATCATAATATAGTCATACTTATCTTCACATTTATGCATATAGCAAAATGAACAAAATATTGGGGTAAACATACCTGAATATCGTATACCACTGAATGGTATTCAAAATCACAATCATACACATGGTCGTATAATTACATTTAAATATATGTAAATCTATGAGATTTTTAATGTAAGGTTACACACCTTATGACAGTGAGAACGATACCCTCTCGCTCGTCAACACCTAGTTAATTAGAACACTTGGTTAGTATACACTATTACTAACAAAACTACACTTATTGATGATGGATCTAAATCCTTACCCTTGGATTCTCGAACGACAGTTATTTGTGGTTTTTCTCCGCTAGATGGATCAAAACCCACTGATATTCCACCAACGTAAAGTGGTTCGATTGTACGCACTACTTCAAATAACCGATCTTCCTTAGCAGAGGGTCCACAACCCGGTGGAAAATCTCTAACTACCGACTGATGTTCTTCGCTTGAAGTTTGATGGTAAACAAGACCTCTCTCTTCCAAACACTCTGATCGCCTTTTCTTACCTATCTTGTTAGTCTTAAATCGCCCCTAAAATAACGTTGATTAGTGATCCATTCTAAAAGAATTGATATGATCGAAATTAAAAATCCTTACCTTGATGATCTCGAAAGATCACTTCTTAAAAGTTGGCTTCAACAAAGATCTTTAAAAATCCTTTCCAAGGATTCGGCCTAGGACAGAAAAATAAAAGGATTATGAGACTAAAATAAGAAGAAGATCATGAAAATGATTGACAAAATCCTTACTTGATTCACTTGAAGGTTCGGCCTTGAACAAAAAGAAGAAAGGAATTGATGATTCGACTTTAACAAAAAGAGAGAAATATTGTGCTTTGGCTATGGTGGTTTCGGTTGAGAATGAAGAAGAAAGAAGTATGAAAAGAGAAGGAAAGAGAGAAGGAAGAAAAGAGAAAGAGAAAGAGAGAGATTAAAGGAAGAAGATGATGATGGTGATGTTGTTTTTCAAAAAGAAAAGAGATTGGTTTTGGAACCTATGCTCATTCGGCCAAGGGGAAGAAATGAAGAAAAAGGTTCTTGATCTTTTGTGGTTTCGGCTATGAGAGGGAAAGAGAAGAGAGAAATAGAATGAAAAAGAAAGAAAAAGAAAATGAGAGAGAAAGCTTTTGGTGAAAGTTGAATTTGGTACTAGAGAGGAAGAAAAGGAAGTGTCTTCAAAAGTGACAATAATTTGGTATCAAAAGGAGATAAAATTTTGAGAGGAAAAGAAGAAATAAAGGTACCTATTTGGTCAAAATGCAAAGGCCAAAACAAAGCAAACTTTGTACCAAATGTCAATAGACAATTTCGGCTAAGAGAAGAAAAATATTGGACAAAGGAAAAATGCATAATTGACAACCTTTTGGTCAACTAAAACCTCCCTAATCCCATACCAAAATTCGGCCAACACAATAGCCTACACAATCCCCTTCTTTCCTCATTGATTCTTCCCTATCAACTCCATAATTTCCAACACAATTAATCACTCCCTTAGCCCCTTATGACGTCTAGGTTCATGGTCAAATGACCATGAACAAACTTCCAAAACATTGCCCACATATCATGCCTTTTGTCCCCCCTTTCTTACCATCTTCTTATGATTCCATACCATAAGTTCCTAGCTTGCCTTTTCATATGGTCAAATGGCCAAAAATAAACGAATACTCATCCACTCTAGAATATTCTTGGCCGACACTATAGGAAGGAAACATAAAAACTAAAATTTTTCCCATTTGCTAGCTAGGGATTCAACCTCTCCCTCAAGCACTAATCCATGCATCCTAACCACCTTGTCAATTACTCATCTTATGCTTAAAACTCTTTGTCATTATTTCTTAAGGCCTAACTTGTTTAGCTCCTCTTAATTATTAGAAATTAAAAGTTTCACTAAGCATTCACTTAATTAATGAAGCTCAAATAACTTCCAAAATACACTCAATAATAATTAAGCATGCAACATCATTCAATTAAGTAGAAAATGCATAACCCCTAATTATCAGGATGTTACAGTTCTACCCCCTTAAAATAATTTCGTCCTCGAAATTACCTGGCTGGAATAAGTGAGGGTATTGCTGTAGCATCGCTTCCTCCGGTTCCCACGAAGCTTCTTCTGATCCATGATTATGCCATAATACTTTGACGAAAGGAACTGACTTTCTTCGTAAAACCTTTACATCTCGCTCCAGAATTTGAATTGGGTCCTCTTCATAGGACAAATCTGGTCTTAATTCCACCTCCTCGACTGGCACTACATGAGATGGATCCGACCGATAACGGCGTAACATTGAAACATGGAACACATCGTGCATTTGCTTCAACTCCGAAGGTAATTCTAACTGATATGCCACAGATCCGACCCGCTTCAAAACCCGATAAGGTCCAATGAACCTGGGACTTAACTTTCCTTTGCGACCAAATCTCATCACCTTTTTCCAAGGTGAAACCTTTAGGAAAACTTGGTCCCCCACTGCAAACTCTATTTCTTTTCGCTTTTGATTTGCGTACGATTTTTGTCTGTCAGATGCTTCCTTTAACCGAGCCCGAATTACCTTAACCTTTTCTTCGGATTCACCACTATTTCGGACCCAAAATCGGCGTTCCCTAATTCATCCAACACGTGGGTGTGTGACACTTTCGTCCATATAGTGCTTCATATGGTGCCATCCGAATACTGGTTTGGTAACTGTTGGTTGTCGCGGAATTCTCCCAACGATAAGAATTCCTCCCAACTTCCTTGAAATCCATTACACATCCTCTTAACATATCTTCTAAGATTTGGATTACTCTTTCAGATTGGCCGTCAGACTGAGGATGAAATGCCGTACTGAAGTCCAATCTGGTGCCTAAAGCCTGATGCAATGCTTTCCAAAATCGCAACGTAAACCTCGGATCTCTGTCCGAAATAATCGACAACGGCACTCCATGCAATCTCACAATCTCAGCCACATATAACTTTGCCAATTTCTGCAAAGAGTAATCAACCCGAACTGGGATAAGATGTGCAGATTTCGTCAATCGGTCCACTATCACCCATATAGAGTCTTTCTTAGTAGGCGTAAGAGAAGCCCACTTAACAAGTCCATGGTGATTCTCTCCCACTTCCCACTGCGAAATCTTTATCGGCTGAAGCAATCTCGAAGGTACTTGATGTTCAGCCTTGACTTGCTGACACGTTAAGCACTTTCTTACAAACTCTGTAACTTCTCGATTAAGTCCAGGCCACCAAAACTGATCTTGCAAATCTTGGTATAACTTACTTCCTCCAGGATGCATAGCATAGGGACTACCATGCGACTCTTGAAGAATCTTTTGCCTCAACTCCTGATCCCTTGGCATACAGACTTTACCTTTAAAACACAATACCCCATCACTATTAATACCATAATCTTTCAATTCTCCACTCTGCACCTGCCGAAGCTTTACACTCAGATCTTCGTCTACCAACTGCCTCTCTTTCACTTGACTCAACCATGTCGGTTTAACTTGAAGTTCTGCCAACAAGCTTCCGTCATCGTAAAGACTGAGATGTGCAAACATCGCCCTTAAATCTGACACCACTTTTCGACTTAGAGCGTCTGCCACCACATTCGCCTTGCGGGTGGTACTCAATAGAAACGATCGTAGTCTTTCAACAACTCTATCCACCTTCGTTGCCTCAAATTCAGTTCTTTTCGAGTCAATAGATATTTTAGACTTTTGTGGTCGTGTATATCCGACTTTTCCCGTATAAATAATGTCTCCAAACTTTAAGAGCAAAGACTACATTTGCCAACTCCAAATCATCGTCGGGTAATTAACCTCGTGTGGTCTCAAGCTCACGAGATGCATAAACTACTTTTCCGCCTTGCATCGAACACATCCTAATCCTATGTGAGAATGACCTACCCACGAGCCGAACCAGGATCTGGTATGTTCCTAAAGTAAACCGATTTCAAAATCATTTTTGATACTTAGAAAATTGTAAATTTTAGAAAAACTATTATTTTGAATTTGGGCTTAGATTGAAACCCATTTATTTAATCTTGTAAGCCCATTTAATTAAATACATCCAATATAGTTCTTAGCATGAACCTTAACAATAAGCAAACATAAAGTATAATCCTTTGGGCCTTAAGGCCTTATTACATCAAGTAAAACCCAAAATAGAATAAAAGTAACTAAAATAAAATTAAGTCCAAACTAAATGAAATTTTCGCATGTAGCATGGCCACCTCATGGTCCACCGGCCGGTCAAAATCCTTGCTCATCACTGAAAAATAATTCCCACAATGGGGTGAGTCAGCAGACTCAATGTGCACACAATACTATCATTCAATAAATCGAGGCATTCATGTTCAAATCATCGAGCCCATATAATAATGAAATTATGATGCAACCCAAACCCAATCCTAATGGTCCATCCGCTACACACCACCGTACACGCCATTCACACCGTGGGGACTACTAAGTCAACCCTCCATCCGCTACTCTCACGTTGTGTCATTAGACACTATAATCAAATTTAAACGTTGTGTCATTAGACACTATTGTAACCGAAGTTACCAAAATTTCACAATGTGACCGTAGTCAACATATTTAGTTGGTGAGACCAAGTCAACACCTTCATTGGTGAGACCAAGTCAACACTGTTCTCCCCTTTCACATAAATCCGAATGCCCCAAAATATATATATTGTGCATAAATAATTTCATGTTCATATACATATATTCGCATGTTATAAAATAACATTTTCACAATCCTATCGAAGTAGGAAACATACAGGTACTTTTTGCCACATTTGTGGTACATAGCCACATTCACATTATTATTCATATCATATATTAAAATATTTAGCCATAAAATATCGAAGGATAGTAAGGGTACACACATTGTTTTCGCTTAATTGATTCCTTGAGATCTCGAGAATCCGATCTAATTTTAGATCTATTAATTCCTATATTCGCCCACCAATTAAAACACATTAATAAACCCTTTTGGCTTAAACAAAACCAAATCCTAGTAGGATTTGTAAAAGAAACTCACCTCTGCCGATTTGGTGTTTATACAAATCCGAAAGTTTGGTTTTCCTCTACTTGATATTCGACCAACCTTATATTTCAATATGGGTTAGTTTTTGACTTTTCAAAAATTAAGGAATTGATCTAGATAATCTCACAACCATTGGCGAATATTTTAGAGACTTACCTTATAGATTCCAAATCCCGAAAGTTCCTTTTTGTCTTGAATATCCGTCGAAATCCTAAAATTCATATGTTAGATCCGATCTAACTTTAAATAGTTGTAATTGGCCTTTGGCGAATATATCTTACCTTAATTTCCTCGAATTTGAAATCCGAAAACTCCTCCTTTGACATTCGACCATAGACATAGAGAGGTTATTATCTTAAACCTTGATTAAACGATTTAAAGGAACAAGAATCGAGTGTCTTTACCTAAAATCCTTGATCTTTGTATTCGGTAGTTGTGGAAACTTGAGATCCCTTGTATATTCGGCCATGATCAAAAGAATGGGATTAGGCCTTTTACTTTCGACAACTAGAAAAGAAAGAAAGAAAATTGAATGGCTAATCCTTACCTTGATGTCTTTAATCACTTGTTTCCTTGTCTTGAGTTCTTGAGATCCTATGGAGATTTAACCGAGATTGGAAGAGAAAGGTTTTGACTAGGCAATGGCAAAGGAAGGAAAAGAAAAGATGGAGTCCTTGCTTAGGGAAATGCAAGAGAGGGGAAAAGAGAGCAAAATTTAAGCAAAAGAGTGAATGAGAGAAAAACTTTTCCTCTTTTAACTGAAATGCAAGACTAAGTCCAAAACCGAGCTCTCCCAAGTGATAATTTAATCTCCATTAATTATCACTTAATTAAATTAAAAAGTCTTTAATCCATCCTTTAATTCCTCATTTATCTTAGTAGAATAAATCCTTTATTTATCACTTTAATTTGACAAGTTTTAATAAAATAAAACTCTCTCCTTTTTAGCAACCAACTCACCCCTAGCCTTGGGAAGCAAAATTAAACCTTCAATAATTGCTTTCAAGTGACTCGAACTCAAGGCCATTCCCATAAACCCTAAGTGACACGCCACTTTTCCAAGCTCGATTGTATGTCAAAATTCACCAACTTTTTCTTTTAAGGCCCTCTTGCCCTTATTTCCTATTTTGGGCTTTAAAATTTGTCATTAGGCCTTATTTCTAAGTTTCCTAAAATTTTCAGGCTCTGTAACTTGCCATTTTCCTTACATCTTCGTTTCCAAAAGTTTCCAAAATGTTTAGGTTTCCAAAATGTTCAGTTTCCAAAATGTTTAGGTTTCCAAAATGTTCGGGTTTCCAAAAATGTTTAGGTTTCCAAAATGTTCGGGTTTCCAAAATGTTCGGTTTCCCAAAATGTCTAAGTTTCCAAAATGTCTAAGTTTCCAAAATGTCCATTTCCATTTCCATTTTTCATTTTTCATTTCCATTTCCATGCATTTCTAGGTTTCCAAAAGTATCAAAATTTATTCATAGTACTTGAAACTTGTCATTTCATACCTGAAATGCATAGGCCTATTCGGGATGTTACGAGAAGCATCACAATACAGCGAAATCCTTTCACGCCTCGGGTTGAATCAAAGCTGGAGCTTGATCAAAACTTTCTTGAGCTTCTCAAAACTCTCTTGCTTATTATCGCCCATCTGAAAGGTACTTCCTTTCTCGGCAATTTCGTTAAAGGTGCAACTATCGATGAGAATCCTTCGAATCTAGCTGCTAATCCCAAGCTGCGAACCTCTCACTTAGGTGGTTTCCAATCGAGGATCAATCTTCCGAGGATCCTTATCCCTTCCGCAGATACCACATGGCCTAAAATGCAACTTCTTTCACCAAAATTCACACTTCTTTGAATTTGGCATAAAGTTTCTTCTCCTTAAAACTTGTAACACAATCGAAGATGCTTATCATGTTCTATTTCGGACTTAGAATACACGGGATGTCGTCTATGAATACCACGACGAATTGATCCAAGTAATTTGGAAAATTCTATTCATCATATCCATGAATGCATTTGGGGCATTCGTCAATCCGAATGGCATTACCAAAAATTCATAATGCCCATATCTAGTTCAGAAAGCCGTCTTATGGATATCCACTTCCTTCACTTTAAGCTGATGATACCCCGACCTTAGATCAATCTTTGATAATACCGCAGCTCCTTTGAGCTGATCGAACAAGTCGTCGATCCTTGGCAAAGGATACTTGTTCTTGATGGTCAGCTTATTTAACTGCCGATAATCTATACACATCCTCATCGAGTCATCCTTCTTCTTCACGAATAGGACCGGTGCTCCCCATGGAGACACACTAGGTCGGATAAATCCACGATCAAGCAGCTCCTCAATCTGAGCCTTAAGCTCAACTAATTCCTTTGGTGCCATTCTATATGGAGTAATAGAAATTGGCGCCGTTCCAGGCAATAAATCAATCCCGAATTCTACCTCACGATCCGGAGGCAAACCTGGAAGTTCTTCCGGAAAAACATCTACAAATTCATTCACAGTCCTAACTCCCTCAACAGTTGCTTCCTTAGCCTCCAAGGCACTCACCAACATCAGAAAGGCTACACATCCCTTTCTAACCATTTTTTCTGCCTTAAGAGCGGTTACTACATTAGATAAGTAGTTCTGTCTCTCGTCCATCACTACAACTTCCTTGTCATCAATAGTTCTTAAGGACATCCGTTTAGCAGCACAATCTACATTTACATGATACTTCACAAGCCAGTCTATGCCTAAGATTAGGTCAAATTCTCCGAATGGCAACTCCATTAAATCACTTTTAAAGCGTATCCTTTGAACTTCTAAAGGCACTTCCTTAAAAGTTTGTCTACAACTCTGCATCATCTAAAGGACTAAGTACGATCATCTTCCTAAGTACGATTTGAAGTCACATGCAAAGTCCCAGATACTTCACTAGCGATATAGGAATGAGTTGACCCTATATCTATCAAAGCAATAAAGGGCAACCGTAAATCGAAACGTGCCGTGATAACATCAAAAGCGCCATCATCCTCTGCGATGAAGCGCATACACCAGACCTCATTGTCTCGCCTCGAGCTACCATCGCCTCGCCTAAAGTTTCGCGACCTCTACGGAACCATTACCCTTCCATTTGGACCACGACCCCTTATCGGCTGTTGTCCACCTCGGCTAGCCTGATTAGCACCCTGACTTGCTAGGCGGTTCTTCTCTGAGTTCATCGGGCAATCCTTGATCATATGATCCTTCGAACCGCACTTGAAACATCCGCCGGTCTTTTTCCAACATTCTCCCAAGTGCATTTTCCCACATTGAGTACAAGTACGATTTTGTCCACCCGTAGTAGTCTGTTGACCTTGTGGTCCATCATTTCTTGATTTCTTCTGAAAATTCTCGGACGACCCTGAAGACCCAAAGCTTCTCTTATTCTTGCTCGGGCCTCTGTCCGTTCATCTCTCGATCTGTTTAGCCTCTTGACAATTCTTGCCCTTTCCACTAAGATTGCAAAATCTCTTTCATGGTGTGGAGCAATCATCACTCGTAGCTCATCTCTAAGTCCATCTTCAAATCTGATGCACCGTTCATATTCCGTAGCCACTATCCCTCTAGCATATCGGCTAAGTCGCAAAAATTCTGCTTCATATTCAGCTATCGACTTGTTTCCTTGGACCAAATTCAGAAATGTCTTCCTCTGGGAGTCGATGTAGCTAGCTCCAACATATTTTCCTTCGAATTTAATCTTAAAATACCCCCAATCCAGTCGATCCACAGGGGTACTCTCTTTGATAGTGAGCCACCACTGGTAGGCTTCATCACGGAGTAGTGAAATAGCACCTTTCAGCTTTTCTTCATCAGTGCAGTCTAAATCGTCCATGATCCTCTCGACTGCCTCCAACCAGTATTCAGCTACATTTGGAGCTACTCCAGATACTCCCCTGAAAACCTCAGCTCCATTTGATCTAAGTCTCTCAGCTACTGACTTTCGAGACCCATTTCCAGAACTAGCTTCTGCTACACGTTCCAAAACTCGCAGCACAGCTTGTGATACTGCGTCACCTCCTTCATTTTGTTCTTGAAATTCCACCCCAACAGCTGGTGGTGGAGCATCATTTTCGGAACCTTGACCAGATCTAACTGGTTCCGACACAGCCATTCTTCCTCGTCCACGTCCACGTCCACGACGTCCACATCCCCTAGAACTCATGTCTACTACGTGTCTTATCTATTTTTTTTACGAAAAAGTCTTATGTATTAGAGTCTTTTCACTTCTTATTAAAGGAAAGTTTTATGAAACAGATATTTAGTAGTTTTTCCGTAGTAGCACACAAACATCTAGGGTCCATGTCTCTAAAGTATAGTTTCCTTAGGCTTATCAAACATTCATATCACTTTATCAAAGTACTTACCTGATGGATCTGGGTCGAGAACTCTGAGTTCCATGCTCTTATAAAACCATTTTAACTTAAGAAAACTTTCAGAAAGTCATTTGGGCCATATTTTAAAAACGTTGTGGGGTTCAAAACCCAAGGCCGAGAGTTTAAAAGCGGGCTCGATACCAAGTGAAACACCCCAAACCCTACCAAAAAGCCTAACCGGATTTGGTATGTTCCTCGAGTAAATCTATAGCGAATTCTCATTTTAGTTTAAGAAAAACTTGATGATTTTGTAGAAAGCAGTTAACTTAATATTTTAGGTTAAAAATAAATTTGTAAAGTAAAATTTATATCTTTAAAAAACATTACTTGTAGGAGGAATTGATAAATCAAAAGAAAACCACATTTAAGGAAATTACTTTAAAACACACACACACACACATATATATATATATATGTTAGTGACAAAACATTTTAAATTATTATTTATCGAAAACTATTTAGTTATTTAATAGTTATTATTCATGGCAAAATAAAAATAATTCCAAACACAAAATTAAAGATAGTTTATAGTGTCCTTATTACATAAAGTTGGCAAACCCATAATAAAGTCTAAATAATAAAAATTAATTTAATAAGTTTAAGTAGGAAAATTTCCAAACTTCATTGTTTGAGCATTGGCCACCTCGAAATCCTTGCTGCCCCGATCCATCGTACTACGAATCATCTGAAAAGTTTTCCCACAAAAGGGGTGAGTCATAAACTCAATGTATAACACATACATTAAAAAAAACCCATTTGATTAAGCCTTTAAGCCCATTAATTACACATATGGCCATAGGCCCATTTAAGTCATATTTGGCCAAAAGCCCATTTTCATAACAGATCAAATAATAATCATTTATGATCACATGATTAGATACAAATAATGAAATGCAAAACTGGCCCACCTAAATATCCATCCGCTACACACCACCCGTACCAACCAACACACCGTGGGATTACTAAATCGACCCTCCATCCGCTACACACCATCGAAGGCGATTCTTTGCAGTCAACATGCACATCGCCCTTATAATATTGTGGCAAAGCCACTGGACAAATGTGACCAAGTCACCAGATTTCAAATATGTGACCGAAGTCACCAAATTCACATATGTGACCGAAGTCACGGATTTCAAATATGTGACCAAGTCACCAGATTCACATATGTGACCAAGTCACCGAATTTTAAATATGTGACCGAAGTCACCGGAAATGTGGTAAAACCACCAGAATACTTCCCCTTCATCAATAATACCCATATGCCCATGCACATACATATCGATAAATTTTCATGCTATTTACCCCACAGATCATGATATAGTCATACTTATCTTCACATTTATGCATATAGCAAAATGAACAAAAAATTGGGGTAAACATACCTGAATATCGTATACCACTGAATGGTATTCAAAATCACAATCATACACATGGTCGTATAATCACATTTAAATATATGTAAATCTATGAGATTTTTAATGTAAGGTTACACACCTTATGACAGTGAGAACGATACCCTCTCGCTCGTCAACACCTAGTTAATTAGCACACTTGGTTAGTATACACTATTACTAACAAAACTACACTTATTGATGATGGATCTAAATCCTTACCCTCGGATTCTCGAACGACAGTTATTTGTGGATTTTCTCCACTAGATGGATCAAAACCCGCTGATATTCCACCAACGTAAAGTGGTTCGATTGTATGCACTACTTCAAATAATCGATCTTCGTTAGTAGAGGGTCCACAACCCGATGGAAAATCTCTAACTGTCGATATAGCCCTTAGTTTGAAGTTCGATGGTAAAACAGTACCTCCTCTCTTCCAAACACTCCGTACTGCCCTTTTCTTACCTATCTTGTTAGTCTTAAATCGCCCCTAAAATAACGTTGATTAGTGATCCATTCTAAAAGAATTGATATGATCGAAATTAAAAATCTTTACCTTGTTGATCTCGAAGATCACTTCTTAAAAGTTGGCTTCAACAAAGATCTTTAAAATCCTTTCCAAGGATTCGACCTATGATGAGAAAAATAAAAGGATTATGAGACTAAAATAAGAAGAAGATCATGAAAATGATTGATAAAATCCTTACTTGATTCACTTGAAGGTTCGGCCTTGAACAAAAGAAGAAAGGAATTGATGATTGACTTTAAGAAAAGAAAGAAATATTGTGCTTTGGCTATGGTGGTTTGGTTGAGAATGAAGAAGAAAGAAGTATGAAAAGAGAAGGAAAGAGAAGGAAGAAAGAAAGAGAAAGAGAGAGATTAAAGGAAGAAGATGATGATGGTGATGTTGTTTTCAAAAAGAAAAGAGATTGGTTTTGGAACCTATGCTCATTGCCAAGGGAAGAAATGAAGAAAAGGTTCTTGATCTTTTGTGGTTTCGACTATGAGAGGGAAAGAGAAGAGAGAAATAGAATGAAAAAGAAAGAAAAAGAAAATGAGAGAGAAAGCTTTTGGTGAAAGTTGAATTCGGCACTAGAGAGGAAGAAAAGGAAGTGTCTTCAAAAGTGACAATAATTTGGTATCAAAGGAGATAAAATTTTGAGAGGAAAAGAAGAAATAAAGGTACCTATTTGGTCAAAATGCAAAGGCCAAAACAAAGCAAACTTTGTACCAAATGTCAATAGACAATTTCGGCTAAGAGAAGAAAAATATTGGACAAAGGAAAAATGCATAATTGACAACCTTTTGGTCAACTAAAACCTCCCTAATCCCACACCAAAATTCGGCCAACACAATAGCCTACACAATCCCCTTCTTTCCTCATTGATTCTTCCCTATCAACTCCATAATTTCCAACACAATTAATCACTCCCTTAGCCCCTTATGTTGTCTAGGTTCATGGTCAAATGACCATGAACAAACTTCAAAACATTGCCCACATATCATGCCTTTTGTCCCCCCTTTCTTACCATCTTCTTATGATTCCATACCATAAGTTCCTAGCTTGCCTTTTTCATATGGTCAAATGGCCAAAAATAAAAGAATACTCATCCACTCTAGAACATTCTTGGCCGACACTATAGGGAAGGAAACATAAAACTAAAATTTTTCCCATTTGCTAGCTAGGGATTCAACCTCTCCCTCAAGCACTAATCCATGCATCCTAACCACCTTGTCAATTACTCATCTTATGCTTAAAACTCCTTGTCATTATTTCTTAAGGCCTAACTTGTTTAGCTCCCTCTTAATTATTAGAAATTAAAAGTTTCACTAAGCATTCACTTAATTAATGAAGCTCAAATAACTTCCAAAATACACTCAATAATAATTAAGCATGCAACATCATTCAATTAAGTAGAAAATGCATAACCCCTAATTATCAGGATGTTACAAATTTGATGTTTCCATAGAAGGGAAAAATGACCAGCATGTTGTAAAACATAATAATAAGGGCTGAAGTTTAATTTTTGAGTATTGGGGCAAAAGTGTAAACATGTAAAAGTTTAGGGGCAAAATTATAATTTTGAAAAAGTTGAGTTAAGGACTGTTTTGAGTAGTAAATTAATTGAATAAGTGAAATATGTTGTTATAGATCAAGGAAAATGAGATTTGGAACTAGAACGAGAAATTGACGAATAAGTCATTTTCACCGATTTTACTTTCGAGGTAAGTTGGTGTGTTAATAATAATGCAATAATGTCGTAATGTATGTTTGAAACCTAAATTGTGGTATTAAATTGATTTTTTTGGATTACATGTTTAGTCTATTATGTTGGTAAATTGATTTAATAATATGTTTATGCTAAAAAGGTGACATAGATGACATGGAAGATGAGTTGAAATGTTGTGCTTAAAGGTGTTTTCTATGCTTATGGTTATTATGTGAAATGGAAAGTATATATGTAAACAATGCATTTATTTTACTTGTTCAATAATTATTTTGCTAGATATTATAGAAATCATTGGGTGATAACTAAAATCTGAAAATGTATGGAATGGGAAATTCTCGATTGAACCCTCAAAAAATCGAGAGATACGGACAATATGTAGCTAGGTCACACGAGTGATAAGGGACCTTCACCGTGTGCACAAGAAATCTACGAAATGGAAAAATTTGATATGTAGCTAGGCCACATGGATGATAAGGGACTTTCACCATGTGTGCAAGAAAGCTACGGGCTAATAATTTCATATGTAACTAGGTCACATGTGTAATACTATGTGTATACCATGTGTACAAGAAGGTTATGAGTTATGAGTAGCTAGGTCACATGAGTGCTTCCTAGTTTTGGACACCATGTAGAAAAGAAAGCTACGAGATGGAATGGCTAGGTCACATGGGTGATAAGGGACCTTCACCATGTGTACAAGAAAGCCGAATTATGTGTAGGTGGAGCTATGTACTGAGATCACCGAGTATCCGGGCGTTTTCCAAAGGGGTTCAACGAGATAATTTACTAATGGTGATTGGTGCGATCATGTTATGAATAAGTGTAGGAGTGAATGTGACCAATTGAGAAATTGTGGCAAATGTACGTGTGAGCAAGGGTGCATGTGACCATGTGTGTATGTGCATAATGTGTTTGATATGTGACACGTGATTGAAATTATGGTAAGGCTGATATGGTGTAAATGCCATTATGGGTACTCGTAAATATTGGTGATGATTATTCATTTGTATGGCTAGTTTTGAATATGTTCGGTGTTATGTGTGCATATATGGAAGTAATATAAAGAAAACATGGAAGAGTAAAATTTTCAGTAAAATAGATTGAAACAGCAGCAGTGAAGTGAATTTGAAAAATCACCAAAAATAGTAGAAATTGAATTATAAGTTGGATGAGATAATTATTTAAATATTATTGAGTCTATTTTCATATAAAATAAACATATCAAACAAGTGATTTGTATATTTTGAGATATTTTAATTTCTGTGAGACTGGTTCAGAATGATTATGTGATCCCCTATTCTGCCTTGGAAAAATCATTAAAAATTGTACAAAAATAATTGTGGGATATAATTTATATTCCTGAAATCCTGAATTAGTATATTTTCAAATGAACAAAATAATAAGGTCATATGAACTCTGTACAAGGAGAAAATTGATTCGTAGTGAAGAGAGGTCAGAATAATCAAACAGTAAAATAGGGAATATTTAATGAATAAAATGTATTGATTGAATAAATCAAAAATTCTGAAAATTTTATGATAAGAAGATATGTGAGTCTAGTTTCATAGAAAATTAACGGATCTTAATTTGGAGTTCCGTAGATCCAGATATAAATAATTTAGTGATTGTGACTCAAGTAGACAGCTTGAGATGAACATGGATAAAAAGTGGAACTATGTTCAATTATGATTGTATTATCTTGAGAACATATTGTGAAGATTTACAAAAGCTTGTTAATAAATCACTTATTATTTACATTCTTACTTACTAAGCTTTGTAGCTTACTTCCCTTCATTTCCCATATCTTATAGGGTTGTATGCTAACTCGAGTTGGAGATCGCTGGAGATGTAATCACACTATCAAGCTATCATCGTGGGGTAAAAGTTAATACAAATCTCTTAAGTTTATGGCATGTATAGGAGACTTAGTCATTTGTATATGTCATAATTGGTTTGGCCTAAAATGTTGGCCTTTAATATTTAGCATTTCATTTTTTATAATTTGGATGAAATTTTATGATTCAGTTTAATACATTTATAAGTGTATGTGTTTTGGTAATGCCTCGTACCCTATTCCGGCGTTGAATACGGGTAAGGGGTGTTACAGGCCACATCACCTGTCCCGTTAGGTCTGTAACGGAAAATGTTAGTGGGTGACTAATTTGTCACTTTTCGGTAACATTAGTTACCAATTTGTCATTTTTTCAAAAGTTGAGTGATTGAATTGAAATCAGAGTGACTGTTTTGTCAACTGCATCAAATTTGAGTTATTGTTAGTGGAATTTACCCTAAACAAAATAATCTTTTTTAAGAAACAAAATGTTAAAATAAGCTCTATTTTGTTATAAAGAGAAAAGCAAAAGAGAATATGTATTTTTATTTATCAATATGAATATTTATAAGGCTTTCTCAAAATCTATATTTATAAATATAAGAAATATAAATGATATATAATTATATTCCAAATGGACAATAGAATTTCAAGTTCATTAAACTCTTACCTTATTCAAGAATCACTTTATAATAATAAAATATTTATAAGATTCTCCTTGGATGTCCATTAATAAATATTATGTCTCGTCAAAATGTTACTAAGATAAAAAAAATCATATGGGAAAAAAGTTTTAGTGAAGGAAAAGAAATACAGACAACTATAATACCCATAATATATTGTCTCATTGAAACTCTTATTAAGAAAATTCATGAAATAAAACTTTGGTTAAAAGAAAAGAGTATGTCGATATTTACTCCCCTTATGACAAAATCAAACAATATCTCATATTATATGTATTTCAATATTAAATATTACCTTATCAATTTATCACTTTATCGGATTAGCTAAATGATTATATCATCATTGTTTTGAAGGTATTAATAAGAAGAAAATTTTTGGGAAAATATATTTTGATCTCTTCAGAATTTCAACAATAATCATAATAAACTTTGATCATGATCTTTCTATAAAATGCATATATTCAAATCATTTCAATTCTTATAAATCTTTACTCAAACATATCAAACAATTTCTTGAGAATTCCTATATGTTTCTATCATTCTAAATGATTTTAATATAAATTTTACTATATAATGATTCATAAAAACAATGTAACAACAAACATTATACGTATGTCAAACCTTTCATAAATTGCTAGATTAATAAGATATCAACTTAACCCACAAATTGATGCCTAAATTATGACATTTTTCTATTTTAGTACTTAAAACCTTTTTTTGTCACAATAGCACCTAAACTACTTTTTCTTTCTCAAATTGGTCCATTTATAAGTCAAACCATTAAATTTAAAAATAATTTTCAATTCTTTTATTTTCTTTTACATTATATCTCTCTATTTATTTTTTTTCTATTTGTTCTTCTTTTATATTGTTGGGCAATGTCGATAATGCTCGAAATTGGTTGTCCAAAGTCAAGACGTTGGTGATTAATTTTGTTTTCAAACTTCACGCCTACTTGTTCAACCTAAGAGGGTTGAAAAAGTTTTTACATCAATTAAAACCAATGTTTCTAGAATTCGTTCAGACCGACAATTGATTCGGAGATAGGGGCTGAACTAGTTAACTTGCGAACCAATACAAATCAATTAAACCGAGTTAAAATTGGTTGGACTGATTTTCTCTATTTTTTAAATATTTTTTTTAATGATTAATAATTTTAAATATATAAATAAAGAAAATAATACATTGTCTTTTCTTTCTACATGACAATTTTTAATTGGTTATTTTCTTTAAATAGACTTAAGGATTTAACTAACATTTGAACTAATAGAGGTACTAATTTGAGAAAAAATAGTTTAAGTTCTACTCGCGACTAAAAAAATCTTTAGGTGTCAAAATGAGAAAACTGGTAGGGCTTAGGTACAAATTTATGGGTTGATTTTTTTTTTTTCATAATCAATACCAAAACATAGTGAAAAACTTGATTTTTTTAATTTTATTTTCGTTAGACTATCTATTAGTAGTCCACTGACTTTACACCTTTAGATGTAGATTTAAATGTGAATTAATTGCTTTATTCAAAAAAAAAAAAAAAGAAAGAATGTGAATTAATTGCGACTTTTCATTTTCTTATGTATATATATTTTTGTATTGATATAATTTATTAAGATATTTTTATTATCTGAATATTTTTGGAATTTTAGTATTTAGCTATGTCATGGGTGTACATGACCGTTTAGAAAGATAGGAAGAGTGGAAGTAAGGTAAGATAACATGGGTTTTATGCATCATTTGGTGATAATCAAATAGTTGAATACAACCAAAATAACGAGAGAAAATATGTACCGAATATAATACAAATCTTCCCTTCTGTTCTTATATATACAATGATGTGCAATTTGAAGGGGGAAAAGGCAAAGATTTCCCAAAGACCACACCCATTTGAGCAAACACAAATAAAGAAAACGGATCATCATATATGATTTTTACCACCACTAAACACTGGAAATTTTTGCCTCTAATTTCATACATGTGACTGAACCTCTCCTCACTGCAACTAATCCATAGGTACACAAGAAAAGCGATAACACACAAAGAAGAAACAATGAGGAAGCTTAGTTCCTTCTCATCATTCTAGTTTATATCACTTGCTAAGTCCGGTTTTCCGTTTTCCCTTTTGCAAATTCGGATTCACTCCACTGGGAGATTTGCGCATTGATGATGGCGAAGGTATTAGTGACGGAATTGAACTCCTGAGTGGAAGCCAAGAAAAATGAACACTCAAGGCCTAATGTAAGAAAATGGCAGCGAGTTATCAGCATGAAAGCTTACCTGATTTCGGTGCTCTTTGCTGTCGTCTTGGATTGCGGTTTCTTCTGCTTAGATGCAAACATGTTCGGACTACTCGTGATTTTAGGAATGCTGGATGAAACCGAATCTGATTCCGAACAATCACTCGTTACAGATTCACGATCGGAGTCATCATCAAAGTCTCGGTTGCCCTTTTTGTTTGTAGTCATTTTGTTCAAGCTATGTTCAGGGTATATCTTTGTAGGATCAGGAATATAACTCTGATAGAACTTGTCAGACAGTTTTTGGCCATTGCTTACTTCTTTACCCGGCCTTGTTGACATGTTGTCATGCTTGTTCACCATGACTTTATCCACCCAATCACCGGATGCCTCCGAATCTCTGTCATCTTCGTTCGTAAAACTTGAAGAAAGTGGACTGCCAAGAGGTTGCCAATGCGATGGATTCACTAACGTCTCTCGAGACTCCAAACTGTCTCTTCTAGATGTCGATGAAGACTCATACTGAATCAGCAGAGGCAGGTTCAGATATCATGTTGGAGATAAACAAACAGAAAATGGCCGAGGAATGGCACTCAAACTATACCTCAGTTTTAACGGTGCTGCAAGACAGATCACTTAAGCTCTTCCATTTAAGAAGAGAAGGGGATGATACAAGCTTTGATCTATTTCTTTCTGGACTACCAGGCAGGTTCTCAGGATCTCCTTCCTTTCTAGCTAAGGCTGCTTTAAGACTAGCTATCTGAAAACAGTTGAGAAAAGGTGGTAAACAAGGTGAAACAATGTTTGCTAAACTAATAATGAGTAAATAAAAGCACATGTTAGGTTTGGTTTGGTTGCAATAGGCCGGAAGAAACCTGTTCTTTAAGTTCTTTCACTTCTCCGCTATCTTTGTTTACTTTTGCAGCACCAAGCTCGACGGTGGCAACCCTTTCTGCAAATTTAAGGGTACTGATTGTTTCTCCAAGAGCATCATACTCAGGAGCAATGTGAACAAACATCAGTGTCTTGGCTTGTCCTCCTGACAGATTCAGACCAATAGCATGATTCAGCAATTACAAATACGGTATGGTTTTTTGGTTGAAGGGTTTTGGATAATCATCTTCTTACCAAGTGAATCTTGGAGCAATTGAGTAAGTTTACTGTTTCTATAAGGAACATGTGAACTTCTTGATGCAAGAGAAGAGATCACATCTCCTAAAGCCGAAAGAGATTTGTTGATGTGTTGCGCTTCTTTTAATCTATTCCCGACCACCTCAGATTTATCCACCCTTTCACTTCCTGCAAGGTCAACCAGATGCATAGAGCCCCGAAGAATGTTCCCTGAAGTGAGGTCCCTTCCTTGTACATGAACTGTCAAGCAGCTGCAGTTTTGAAGGCGGCATTAGAAACTTAGCTGCATGCATTTTACAGCATAACTTCATGCTTTAGACCGTCAATAGTACCTGTGAGATCGACTACTCCGGTCATTTAACGCGGTGGAGCAAACTGAACGGTTTTTATGCCCAATGTTCATCAAATTTATGACATCGGATGTTAATGATACAGGCACGAGGTTGGCATCAGGTACATTAATCCCATAGTGCGAGCTGTTTCGTATTTCTAATGTAGGTAGGAGTTAAAGAAAATTATTAAAAGAAAAAAGTGTATGAATCACGATAAACAAGATTTGTTTGTTTGATATAAAGGATATCTCTTATTTACACCATCAGCTGAAAGGAGATCCCTGACTTGCTCATTGTAAATTTCAAGCATTTGCACTGAAATATCATAGGAAATGGTTTCTTTCCTCTGGTTTGAGATATGAAATAGATCACTCAATGCCCTGTAGTTTACACCTAAACCTTCTTCGGTAAGCTCCTTTGGGCCTGTCTGGATTCATCAATGGGATGAATTAGCATAAACTCTTAGTCCGAGTAACATAGATTATCAGTGCAGTGAAAAGATGATGCATCTCTTACCATGGTGTGAGTCTTCCCTGATCCAGTTTGGCCATAAGCAAATATACAAACATTATAACCATCGAGAACAGATCGAACCAAAGGTTGCATGTCGGAGAAAACCTCAGCTGCAGGCAACGAGAGTTCATGTCAGGAAAGTCTTGCAGGCTGCAAAAGATTGACATTCGACATGGATAAAAAATCATAGCTAAAACACAACTCCATTTTGAATCTCTAACCTTGGGTTACAGATGGGCCGAATACTTTGTTAAAAGTGAATGCTTTCCTTGCTTCTTTTCCATTTTTCGAATGCGTAAGAATTGTTATAGTTCTTTCATCCATGTGATCTACTGAACTTAAAGTGTTGGATTGCCCGGGCTTGAACGGCCTTACCCTGCAGTACACTCTTATATTCCCTGGAACAAATGCAGTTGAGATTTTCATTTGAATCTGATATATTCACTCAATCAAACGTTGCCACTGTTTAAGACTGCTACCTTTCAAGTCCTGCACTTGGTTGTATAACTTTCGGTTTTCTTCCAGAACTCTTTGATATCCCGAAGCCGCATTAGCAAGACTACATAAGTGTTTACCTATTAAAAGAAGCTAGAATGAGAAATTATTACATCTTAATTTGAAGAACAGGCGAAGTTAAGTTTATACCTAGATTGAAAACATCTTCTTGGTAAGTCATCTGCAGAACTTGCATACAGGTTTTTGTTGAACAAAGACAATGCTTCAGTTCCTAGAGGTACAGATAAATCAACTACAGCGTCCTTGTTGAAGATCATGGAAATTTTTGTAACTTGAACCAATGCTAATTGCAAATTACCTGAATATCTCGTCGTTGTCGTTCAACCAATGCGTGCAGTTTCAAAACATGTTGCATCGGTTCTTCATTAGCATCGGACTTGAAATCGTAAAGTTCCTTTCTTTCTGACTCGATTGATGATGATTCATCTCCAACCATTTCCTCAGCTGAGGAGGCCTTTACTTCAACCCCTTCAGCCTTCACCATTACATTATTTAAATTATTCCAACACATTTACAAGATAATCATATGAAGCAAATCATTCGGCCTACCTTGTCATCACATGAAGCTGTTTGCGAAAGAGAATGACCAGTTGCTGATTCTTCCATAGCTTTTGCAGTAATTTTAATCTGTCAAATTACCAAAAACATGTTTATTTGAGATCACACTAACAATCTTTCAAGTGTTGTGAAGAATTAAAAGCCTCTTACCAGCTCCTTGTGGGTTGCCAAGCGACTCTCCAACTCTTCCGACAGTTTATTGATCATAGATTCCACAATCTGTTATTAGCCAAAAGAGTTTTACAACACATGGATTCGATCCCGAAAAAGGTTTTACAGCACAAGGATCTTACTATTGGAATCTCTTCCTGTTTCTTATCCGAGAGAGCTGCACGAACTAGAATCCCAAAAGAACTTACAGAGCCCTGAAGATAAGAGTGAAAAGGAGGTACTGGATTAGATGTTAGATGAAATAAATGAAGTAGCATGAAAATGAAAAGCGAAAAGCTCACTAACTGCTTCAATGGAGTCTGATTGGTCACTACAAAAGCTATCCAAAGATTTCTCACTAAAACTGGAATTCATGGATTCACTTCTTTTTCTTGAGGAGGACTTGGCTATCCCGAAACCTGCGGGTTTTGAATTTGCAGAGTATTTCCATGTACCAATTCCACCACTTCGTTTCCATTCACTGTACGACTTTAATGCTAGAACACAGTTCACTACCCTTGAAGATTTCCCACCCTGCAAAAAGAAATTCAATCAAGAAACCCTCATTTCGAGTGAGTGTGATTGGAGGATCATATCTCCAGATCGGTGTTTCAATATGCATTGAACACGGATGTCGAGCACGAGTTCTAACCTGTTCCAAATCAGAGGTCTCAAAAGTTGGAAGCCCCATTTCTTGAATAGCTACACGGAAATTTCTCACATTTTCAAAGTACTGATATGCTGAGAAAGCAGCCCCATCAGAAAGAATAACAGAATCACAAGCTCCTTCAACTACCTATAATTTAAAAAAAAAAAAAAAAAAAAAAAGGAATTTGGGTAGGCAAGTTAACCAAGAAAATGTAAAATTTTCAGGGGAAATTGTTGCTGGAACTAGATACCTTTGGCACTGATCCAGGTTGAACCTTGTTAAGAACATTGCAAAGGATTATGCCACTTCGCAATCCGTGCATAAATTCTTCCTCAGAAGGTTCAGCTGGTAAATCTTTGCCCCCAACCACACCAACTGTTCTTCTCAGCCACCCAGCAGCTTCATATCTTCTTAAAGCTTCACAAATATAACAATGGCCATGATTTTAGAACAAAAGCTCATGGAAATCAACCAAGAACAGGTAGTTTCAACTAATCCGTCCTTTGGTACGTGAAAGGGATTTCCCATTTTCTGATTGAATCTCTTAATATAATATTCATAAAATATGAAACTTAAATTTAATCAAAAACAAGGAAGAAACATAAAAAGATTGAGAATCATGAAAGAAAACTCAAGAACGTTTATGCCACAATAATTGATAAAAGAAATATACAAATAAAAGAAAACCATTGATAATTCAATCAAAAACAGAGCAGAAGAGAGGGAAAAAAATTAGATTATTACAAGATTCATCGGATTTTCTCGAATCCAAATAAATGTTGCATGATCTAGCTCCTTGCTGTTGAAGAACATCTTCGAAAATAGATTTTACAGAGACTTGTAAATTAGTCTCTGTTGCCATTTTTTTCTAACAAAAACGAGCCGTTGAATAAAAAAAAAATCTAAAGATTTTTACAGAACCAATTCAAAATATAAATTTCTTTACAGTAAACATGAACACCCAAATCTTGAAAAACCAAAAAAAGAAATATATATTTTGAATCTTTTGTGTGATGAAAAGCTCTGTCAAGACTGTCAAGAAACAGAGGATAATAAAAACAGAGAACCAAAAAATCTGTTTTTTTTTTTTTTTTGGTTTTGTTCTTTCTTCCTATTTTCTAAAATTTGTTAGTATTGGAATTGAATCTATCTAAGAAAAAGAACAGATAGAGAAAAATTGGGAGGGTTTAAAAGATTTTCTCTCATTTTTTCTCTATCTGTCTTTCTCTGTTTTCCTTACAGTTTGTTTCCCCTCAAATATTAAAGGGAAAAGGTATGCACACCCAACCTGGTTCCGAGCCTCTCGGTTATGAGAGAGCTTCATTGTTTTTGTTTTTTCAAGTGAGAAAATGATGGACTAATTTTAAACTTTTCTTTTAACATTATTTTTTATGTTTTTATTTTTAGTTTAATGAAAATTATGAATGGTTAATAACGGCAATCATACCATTTTTCCACCCTTTTTGATTACATTTTTTATGTGTTTTGATAGTTTTGGCGTGTTTCAATCCATTTTACCCAATATTCATATGTAGGATTAGTATAAGATTTTAATATTTTAATCCTTTTTTTATAATTGTAATAAAAATAAATATTTCTAAATTTTATATTTTTGGATAAATATATGTCTATATTTGCATGTGGGACTTTGCATGTATATTAATAAATATTTTTGTTAAAAATAAAATTTAAGCTATAAATATATAATTTATTTTAAAATATTAACAACATTTTAAACAATACATAAAAAAATCAATAAAAATTAATACAAATTTCACTGGTAATCTTAAATTGAGGGCTTAATATGACATATTCGGAGTCAAAGGAAGGAATTTTGTTTAAGGGACGAAATAAAATTGTAGCAGGCCCAATCAGCCCGGGCCCAATTAACCAAACAAAAAATAAAACCAAAACAAAAACCATCAGAAATTAAATAAAAAACCAATAATTAATAAAATCTAAAGTCCATTAACAAGTTCACAAAGCTCGAAAGTAAACCCAAAGTTTATTAATATAAAATGGCCCAAACTCTAGCCTACACTAGCCCAATGCCTCAATCGGCCCAAATGACACAATTAGAAGAGCCCGAATTTCGGCAAACAAAAAAACCCTAGGGGAGCTTTTTGGAATTTTTGCGCCGCAGACCCATACGCAAACCTCTAGCGCTGCAACAGCTCCGTACCTCCACGTCCGCCTCCGACGATCGTTGTACCTGCAAAAGAGGCCAAATGACAGCAACAATACAGCACAGCAGAAGAGAAATACTAGAGAGAGGATTGTATTTTTTCTTTCTTCATTTTTTCGGCCATAAAAAGTCAAACAAAAAAATAGTGTAATCTTCTTCACAATTTACGGATATACAACGAAATACAAAAAATAGAGAATAGTTTCAAAGGTGACTTCTTTGATTTCGGCGCTTTTAGTAACGGATCTTTCTTTTCTTTTTTTTTTTTTTAGTTTTGCTTCGACGTTAAAAAAGGGAATATACAAAAGGAAAACGAAGGGTTCTTACCTATTGTTGGTGTCGATCTAGTCGAGGTTGTCTTCTTTAGTCTAAAAGTTGACGGATCCTTGTGGATCTCGTCGAAATCATGGCAGTGGCTGAGGTGCTAGGCACCGGTGAAGCCCATGCGTTGACTGAAGGGACAGAGATGCTGGAGCGTTCTTAAAGGAGGGGGTTTCTGAAATGTTTGAGAGAACAACTGGCAAAATAAGGTCATTAGGTCAATTTTTTTATTTCATATACATGATTCGAATGGCGTCGTTTAGGCTGTGAGGGTTGGCATTTGAAACGACATCGTTTCACAGCAACCCAATGACCTGACCCGATTGCGGCCAAGATCATCGTGTTTTGGTTCTGATGGTTTATTTGTTCTTTTAGTCCCTCCGCATTTTCTTTATTTTTAATCAAGTTTTATTTTATTTTTAATTTCGCCCTTAACAGGTATTCCGTTTTCATTTTGGTCACCGCTTAAACGCAACGTTTCGAGACTGGGAATATTACTAGTTTTATCCCCGATCATTTGCGCGCCAATGCGTTTTAGTCCTTTTCTTTTTTTTTCAATTTATTACTTTTAGCTCTTTAATTTTGTTCTATTTTCAATATAGTCCTTTAATTATTTTATTTGATTATTTGTTTCTTGTTTTTTTTAAATTATCCTTTTAAAATTAATACTATATACTATATATTTTCTACGATTCTAGATATTATTTTTCCATGTTATTTTCATTAATTTTTTATACATATATTCTTTTATATATATACCTATAATTTATATTAAAATTATTTTTATACTATGTAAATATTATTGTTTTTAATTATTTTATATATATATATATATATATTTTATCTATTTATGTGTATGGGTATATTTTTCTTTAAATCTATTTATTTATTTAACTTATTTCCTTTTATTCCCTATTTTATTATATACATATATTTTTTTTGTCTATTTTAATAACCTTGATATATTATTTTCATGCATAAATTATTAACTTTAAATTTTTATTTTCATGTATATTATTTAGATTGAAACATATCATTTTATCATTGGCTTATCTTGTTTTAAAACTTGCTATATGTTATTTACATTAATTGGCTTGCCATTGTATGTACCCACATCCATTCCCTTCAAATTTCATATTACGATCATTCATTAGTATAATATTTTATCCATGTATATTATTTAATATTTGTAATCTTGTTTATTTACATTATCGCATTGTGATTCAAACTTTAACATCTTGATTGATATTAGTAGTCCCATTGTTATTCCAAATAGATTAATAAATGCATTTTGAGCCAATTTTTAAAATTGTGTGAAAATTCTTCAAAACAAAGCAATATTTGTATGTTTAGAAGTTTGGAAAATCATGCCTTAACATACTGGGTGTCAATTTTTCGTCCAACCAAATGGCCAAATACCATTTTTATTGCATGTTTTGAAAATCAAAGATGATCTCAGTGTCGAGATAAATGTATTATATCCTAACGTACTGGGTATGATATTTTTATTCCTTCGAAATGAGTTAATCTTGAGATTTAAAATCACCATTAAATTAACCTTCTTTAAAAAAGAATTATATTTTAAACATTTTTTAAATTTTCAACGTAAGGACATTAATTAATTGATTTGGTACCCGTTCTGGGGCGTACGAGGGTGTTAACCCTTCCTTGTGCGTAATCGACTTCCGAACCCTTCTTGTCATTATTCTCGTAGACCAATAAATATTTTACAAGGTGATCCAATCACACCAAAACAAAAAAGGGTTGGTGGCGACTCCATATTTCTTTTAAAGTCGATCCTCGTTTTTCACACATAAAATAAAAAATGGTTTCGACAAAAATTATAAAATTTTGAAGGGCCAAAGTTAAATATATTGTGTTAAAAATACTTAAATTAAATTATTTATATTTTAGAGGGGACAAAATTTGAATTTTCATTTAACTACAGGTTTAAAGTGCTGGACCAAGGCCCTTGCTTATCTCCTTTTCGGCTGCGCCTTTTGTAGAGTGTGCCTCGTATTTTAGACGAAACAGAGTTGACATCATGACGAGGAAGAGCAACCTTCTTGATGATGCAATTAAGGCGTACCAATGAGAAGTAACGTCACACCTCGACGACACAACGATAGATGTCCTGACGAGCTGATAGCGACGTGACGAAGTGTTCCCCACTTAATCGGGTTCCTTCTCCTTGTTAAACTCTATTATATTTTTCTAGTCTAACTCTAATTATTCTATGGATGTTTTAATAATATTTGTACATGAAATTTAACCTATAAATAGGCCTCTTAGCAACCCTAGATAGTTTAGGATAACATCAACAAAATTAAGAGAGAGTTTGTGAGAATTTGGGAATCTTTGTATTCGGGTTCAAGGTTTATTTGTTTCTCCATCTTATACTCCCCTTTTAGGTTTTTTTCATTTTAGTTAAGTTTTTTTTGCCCGTGGTTTTTATCCTCTTCGGAGGGGATTTTCCAAGTAAATATTTGTATTCAATTTTCTCGATTTTCATTCGTGTTCATTGCATAATTCGAGTTTGACCCAACAAACTGGTATCAAAGCTTGATTCAGTTTCTACATTCAACACGTTCAGAGATGGCAATGAGGTACGATATCGAGAAGTTCGATGGGATTACAAATTTCAACTTGTGCCAAGTTTGGATGACGAAAATTCTAGTTTCGGTTTGAAAAATGTCATTACAAGGAAAAAAAACCCATGTATGCAAATCAAACAAAGTGAAAGGAACTTGAAGAGAAAACACTATCAACAATTTAATTGTGCCTCACTAACAATGTATTGCAGAAGGTACTTTCGGAGAAGACAACAACAACCCTATGGAGGAAATTAGAAGCCCTGTATATGACAAAGTCCCTTGTAAATCATTTGATATTAAAACAATGATTATATACATTCTGCATGGCAGAAGGTGAGTCTATTAGGGCTTATATTAGTGAATTTGTAACTCTCCTAAATGACTTGAAGAATATCAAGGCCAACATAGATGATGAAGATCAAGCTATGTTACTACTTTGTTCTTTGCTCCTTTCATACAAAACTTTCAGGGAAACCCTGGTTTACGATAGAGAGAGACTCTCGTTTGAGAACGTAAAGGGAAATCTTTTGAGTAAGGATAAACTTGATAACGAGTTAGGCTCAAAGAAAAAGTTAGATGGGTAAGCCTCGATTTCAATTGCTAGAGGAAGGCAACAATCTAAGGATTCATGTCAGAGAAGATCAAGGGCAATATTTAAGTTAAGGAATCGTGAAAAGGAATATGGCTATGGTAAAAAAAGGGTCACATCAAAGTAAAATGCTATAAACTTCAAAATAAAACTAAGAGGGCCACCGAAAAGGACGAGAGAGGGAAGTAGAAAGCTAATGTAGCCAATGCTAGTGTAGCCGAGGACAAAGGTGATGATTTGTTGCTAGTATCAACGACCTAAAGGTCTAAGTTCACATCCAAGCGGATCTTGGATTCAAGGTGTTTCTATAATATGTGTCTAACCAGCTGTGCGTGTGTACATTAAAACAACTAATTTCTGAAATAAGTTTTAAAGTTTGTTTTTACTACAAACAACAAGCCAATTATAATATTTATAGAGTTACAATGAAACACTGAAGTATTCCAAGGATAGAACCCAAAGGAATAGGCGATTGAGCAATAACTATCATACACAATAGAGGCTAAGTGGCTACTAATACGATTTTATTATGAAGATTCATAAAAGATAACTTTGCAAGAAAATTAAATATTCTACTCTATGGACTAAATTGCAAGAAATGTAAACTAGAGGGACTATCTAGCAAATGACTAATGGGGGTTGGTTGACTTCGATGTGGTCTACCAAATCTCGAACTAGGGACATAAATCGCATAAATTACCAAGTGGCTCTATTTTATCTTCCGATCTAAATTTTACTAACTTAAGTGGATTAGGTCTGATTTATCTTCCAATCTCGCCAGTTAATCTGAGACTAACAAACAGGTGTGTGATAAGATTACCTTTTGGTCTCACTTTATCTTAATATTCCCTTAGGGTGTCACTACCTAAGTTTTTAGTTCTATTCAAATTAGTCCAATTTATTACAATTTATTCATTTGTCTAAAAATTTTAGCTAATCCACATCTCCATCAACCAACCTCCTTAAGGATTTAGCTACACATGCTCAAAGTCAAGAAAATAAACATAACAATGGAAAACAAAGCAATCATAAAAGTAAAACTTGAAAAAAATGTAACAGTTGAGATTTTTATGCAAGAAAAATTAGATAGCATGAAACCAAAAGCATTTAACAAAGAAATTTAAAGCAAGAAACATAAAAGGAACAAGATTTAATAGATTTAAAGTGAAATAAAATGAAATATATTAAACTAAAGCCTAAAGAGTCTTGAAAATAATGTACAAAGACTAGAAATGTAAATAAACCTTAACTATAGTGTTAACTAAATTAACTAACATCAAAAACATCAAAAACAAGAAGTAAATACAGAAAAATAAACTCTAATCTAAGGTAGAAGAAGAGAAAAATAAAAACCCTAGAAAAATACAGAGAAAGCTAAAGAAAACATAGAGAAAACTAAACCTAAAACTAAGCTAAAATGTGTCTCTCTCCTCCTCAACAATTTATGGTTGTTTTGAAGGGTGTTCTGATGACTTTTCAATGCCAAAATTGCCCCTACATGGGCCGTGTGTGATTTTTGGGTCGGGTAGACAAAGGTTGCCTTTCTTTTCCAAGATTATCCTAGAAGAGGATATAACGATATCTCGAGTAGTATTGAACTTAGGGGTCTTCCTTGAGAGGTGAATATTGTGATACCCAAGGAGGATGTTGTGATGCCAATGAAGAGTCTCCTTGGTCTTCTATACTGCTTAGGGCATCGCGATTCCAGGGGTTGGATATCACAATACCCTTGTCCTAGATGTTGTTCTTGCTCATTTTCAACCTCTGACACTTCTCTACATCACTCAAACATACGTTAGACCTCTCAATGGCAATATCGACCAATTTAGGTAAAAAAAACTAGATAAAAACAAGATATTTTCACTTATTACTCGAAAAATAAAAAAAATACAAAAATAATGAAAAACTAAGCTAAAAACTCTATTTTGCTTGAGAAAAAACTCCTTAAATGTGTCGAAAAAGCCTAATTTGCCATATCAATTTGTGGCAGATCAATGTCCCAATAAGGTCTGGTTCTCCACATACAGTTCGATTGAAGAGGAGTTGTACTTATGGGAAATAACTCACCCTGCAAAATAACCGGCATTAGTAGCACTCAGATTAGGATGCATGACGGGATAATCAAAACATTGTCAAATGTCAGGCATGTGCTTGATTTAAAGACAAATCTCGTCTCTTTGGGAATTCTAGAATAGAATGGTTGCAAGATCGTCATTGAGTTAAATGACTTAAAGGTATCTCATGGAGCCCTTATTCTGATAAGAGGGCAGAAAATTGGCAGCCTTTACATTTTACAATGTGAAACAGTGTCGATTTAGTAACAATTATAGAAGCAAAGGCGGGATCGTCGCCATGTCCCAACAAAGGCTCCCCTGATGTCACGATAACATAACAAAATCCGCTCGTTTCAAATTTTAAATCAACCAAGGTGTGGCACATGTGACTCGGTTAAATAAGTGAAAAATGTATGACCGTTTTGAGCAAAAGAGGTCTTCTCACAAGCACCAAAGTTGGAAAGTTAGATTTTTGTGAGCATTGCATTTATGGGAAACAGACTCGAGTTAGCTTTGATTCAGCAACACACAGGATTAAAGAGACCCTAGACTACATTTATTATGATTTATGGGGTCTTTCACTAGTCGTCTCTAAAGGAGGTAGTAGATATCTTCTCAATTTTATCGATAACCACTTCAGAAAAATTTAGGTATACTTCTTGAAGCATAAAAACAAAGTCTTTGGGATCTTTAAGTAGTGGAAGACCCTACTAAAAAAATTGGGAAGTCCATAAAGCGGTTCAGAACGAATAATGGGCTTGAGTTATGTTTAATTGATTTTAATGATTTTTGTAAACAGGAAGGAATTAAAAACATCGTACAGTTGTAGGTACATCGCAGTAGAATGGTGTTTTCAAACGGATGAATAGAACATTACTTGAGAAAGCCCGATGTATGTTTTCCAACGTAGGTTTAGAAAAAGAGTTTTGGGTTGAAGTAGTTAATCTCGCAAACCATTGGCAGTAGAATTCTTTACGTACTCCTTATCAAAGATTGGGTTTTCTCCTTGAACAGTGAGCGGCTTAATGGGTGCAGCCCTACGCGGCCTACCCCTATGACGTCTACCTTGAGTGTTCATAATGATCTCATAGAAGTTTTGAAATCTAAAGTATATCTACAGTTTTCAAATAAAAGTTTAAGCATTAGTTATTTCCTGAGTTTTTGCAATTCAAAGATTATATTTTATCTAAGGTTTCAAAAGTAAAAGAAACTAAAGTAGAACCAGTATCGGAGTCTCAGATTTAATTTCTTGCAAAAAATCAATTTTTCATAAAAATTGTGGCATGGTTTTTCACCAAAATACCCATTTTAAATGCATGCATGCAGACTCATTCAAAAATCCACAGTTCGATTTTTATAAACCTGACTCTAATACCACTAAATGTAACCCTTAAACCCGACCTAGATGTTAAGACCGAATTCGAAAGATTATATTAGCCACTGAAATGGCCCATTAAGAATACTGGGGTTATGGTTGTCAAGAATTCATCCAACCTTATTCATCGGGTTGTGGATAAACAACCATTGATTCGCAAATAAACTGCCACTTTGTTTGTAAAAATTGTGGTTAAACTGGTGGAAAAAATAGGTTTGAAAATTTAAAAAATGCAACGGAAAAATAAATTTAGGAAAAACGTAGTTTTAAAAAATTTTCCAAAATAAGATCTTGTTGTGATATCTAAAATAATAAACACTTAATCAAAATTGTACCTTTTTTGTTCGACTAAGATAAGCTTTTCAACCGAATAGTCTTCTCTACTATCCTCAAGCTAACGTCTGCCGAGTGTTGGCTTGCTTCGAATCCGAAAATTTTTCACAAAAATTACCAGTGGGGTAATTTCGTAATTTCTGTAAATTTTTGGGTCAAGTTGCAAATCAAAAAATAACTCTAGAAATTTTCTAAAATAATCTCTTCAGAGAATTTTCTCTTTATAACTTTCTCTTGAATTCAAGTGTGTGTAAATAAAGACTCAAGGCTATCTTTATATGTGGAGAGTTTAGAGAGTTCAACTATAATTAAGGGTCTGTTTGTTTGGTGGAAAATGTTTTCCGAAAAACATTTTCTAGATTTTCCGGCGTTTGGTTCATGGAAAATAAATTCCTCAAGTAAAACATTTTACAAACACGGGGAAAATCTATTCTTTAATTCTGTAAAACGTCTTACCAATTTCTTTTCCGTAAGACATTTTCCAGAGCTTTCCCCTTGATCCAGGTACGTTCTCCTTATTCCCTTCTTCATTTCTTCTCCTTCCTTCTTTCTTTCTCAGCCAACAAATCTCTTTCTCTCTTTCTCAGACTTTTCGGTTCCTCCTTTCTTTGGGTCTTAGAATCTCTCCTTTCGCTGGGTCTTGAAATCTTTGGAAAATTTCATCTCTAATCTCCTCCAGGTATGTGTATATTTCTCTAATGTTTTATCACTGACTAATTATCTCTGTTTATTCTCTCAATTTCATTTGTTTATTCTCTGTTTATTTTTCTCTCAATGTTTTCGATGAATTTTTCTATTTCATTTTTCCAGTGTAGTGTTATTTTGACTATGGTTGCCCATTTTTCTTAATTCCATACCCATTACTTTCTTTCTTCAAGGGCATTGTTTAATTTCTACTTATCCGTTTAGGGTTCATGCAATTTCCTTGCCAAGTCTCTTCTAATCATCACATTTTTGTTAGTAAAAAAATTCCATCTTTCCCATAATTTATTTTAGATAATTGTTCCATCGATTGTAAGATATGTTTTGAGGATTACAATTTTGCATGACTTGCAATATCTCATGGACAAACATTCGATAACATCTTATGTGCATTTGCGGGTTAATGGAGACTTTCTTGACGGACAATTGACCTCTAAACAACAAAATGGTTATACTTACATGCTCTTTTACGCCCGTGGTGCCCATTTTCACATGGTTTGCGTCCGAAATTTGACATTCTCGGTTCCATGTTTCCTCAAATAGAGCATCTGGCGGTTGAGCAGTCTTCAACTTCACCAAGGTTTATGGCTACTTTATCCAATTTTCATCATTAGTGTTTGTTCATGAATTATTGAATTTTTTCTTTTTTATTTATTTGTTCTCGACTAAAATAAGCATTTCACGTTAATGGAGGCATGTTTTTGGATAAATGCTATAAGGAGAACAAAAATTAGGTGTTAGAATTGTGTTGCTTTTGTGTTTGACACAACATTGAACATGCTACAAATTGGTCTCTTTTATGTTTGAATCCTTAAGATCAAGTCGGTTTCTGATGTTGGTTTGGTGCACCATGATCAAATTTACTCAAAGCTTCTTTTAAAAATTATATGTTTGCACATATTCAATTGTATTACCGGTTTACACATCAATGTTACTTGGACTCGGGTTTGAGTGTTAGATATGGTTTGTGATTTATACATGATGAACAGTTGTTCCAATAAATTGTTATTTTGCTACCTCTAGAAATCTAATGACAACTTCCTTAACTAATATCTTTGATCCGTATTGCATCACAGTATATTATTGAGGTATGGAATCCATAGCTTGCCTTCAATTTTAATTCCTTAACCAATAAATTGTTATTCTCTGCTCTTCAATAGTGAAACCATATTTGTTAATTGGTGCTAGTTTGGGTGATTTCGTAAGCAACTCACAATATGTTCGATAAAAGTCCTCTTTGGGTTATTGCATCTTCTTTTATTATTCTTTTTCTTAGGGATTCATGCATGAGTTTTTTAACAAATGTCTCTTAGATGACATGAAACAACAAGAAAATTAATATAACTAGGCATTATTGTTACATAAATTGGCCAATCAACCCTATTTAATAATGGTAGCCATGCACTGTTTGCTTTGCCAAAATTTAATCCCTGGGATAAAAAGGCAAAGGCTTTGGCTGATTTTGGAGATGATGAATACAAGCATATCTTTGTGTGTTGAGCTAACGCTATTGAGAAACCTATCACATTGAAACACGGTGAGGAATGGAGTGGGAAGCAATAACTTTGTCTTGTTCCTTCTAATTCTTGTGGAGGGCTACTTGATGCTTGGAAAGTCCTCCAGGTGTCTTTGAAAAGATGCATTATTGAGATCACTATTGTGTATGGGTATTTTTATTTCTAATATTGTTCGTTTAAACATCGGTGATAAACTTCATATGGTGAATATCTAATGGTTGTCATTACCATTATGTTTCTATCATTTTGGAGATGGCTTAACATGTTTCATTCGACCATAACATCTCTCCTCTTAGCGGTCATAGTTTTGGTTTTGCATGCGATTGCTTGCGCTTTGTTTCTTTAGTTCTTTTTGCATATAGTCATGATGGGTTACGACAATTATGTTGGGTTTTTGGTCAATGTCTTGCAATAATGCAGCAAGTAACTACTAATAGATTGTACATGCAGGATTGTCATAAAAACATGTGGATGGATCCTGGATTTTGATGGTTGGAGGATAGATTGGTGAATAACTAAGCTAGGACATTGTTGAATAATGTTTGCTTCCAATGGTGACTGTTTCTCAACCAAAGTAGAAATGGATGGTAATATCTGGGGAGAGTTTCAAAGTGAACCCAACAAAAGCTTATAATAGAATTTGCCGATATATGTTGTGAAATTGCGTATTTTCATTGGAGTATCCACCTGCCCCCGTGTTGTTCCTTAGCAGCTATTGTATAATTTGTAGTTACTTCATAAACTACTTTGATTCTTATTGAAATCTTCTGAAGTTGAAGACTATTATTCCAGCTTTCTGGATGAGCTTTGGGCTGTCTTAGTTGTAACACCCTTAGCTCGTATCCATCGCCGGAATAGGGTTACAGGTATTACAGAACCAATACAAGTCAATGTACTCTATCAGAACTATTACTGAGTAACTTGCATACCAATTCGTATTATCATAAAATAAAATAAAATTTCCATCAAAACTCAATTCATTGACATGCATATTAATACTAATATCATTCACATCACTTAGTATCTACTTACAACCTATAAGCAAGTCACTATTCACAAAGTCACTTTTTGGTACAATAACCGAATAGGTGATTGATACTAAACATTATATATATAATCAATGTCCACAAAACATTTATGCATATATCATTATTGTGCATATGTTACACTTTCGATCGTGTATACTTTATAATTACATATCACATAAATTTATTTGATCAAATTAACTACTTAACATACATTAGAAAATACCATAGTTACAAGTTTCAGATCAAGTCAATATCTAGTAAAGACTTATCGCAATAGGCAATAATCATATCATAAATATAACATGAAATCATGAGCACATCTTAGCTAAATATTACATTCAAACTTCTACCATTCATTTCTCATGGCCGAACACCTTAATGAACACCCAAAGAAATAATTCAAATTATCCCACAAGATAAAAGTAATGGCCGAATATATGTACAAAGTAGTACACATCCAATAATCTAAATCAATGAACATTTTCATTAAGAGGATACTTCACTTATCAAGACTCTCATACCATATTTCATGGGTCGATATAATATAAACATATACCCATCAGTTATCATAGACTAATGTCAATACATGTTCACATAAACCCCTTTGAATTATTTTATAACATAAAATATATCTATTATATATATAAACTACCATAAACTAGCCTTGTATTTTTTTTCATGATTTAGCCTTTTTAAAACATGCTTAAATCTAACCTAAAATGCGCATACACTTACATCATATTAAGCGAAAATTTAAAACAACAAACTCATACGAATATAGCCATTTTTGCATGGCACTTGTATATACATTCACAAAATAACATTTGAGACAACTCCAAGATAGTTAGCCTATACATGCCATAGTATTTAAAATCATTCTCAAAAAGGGTGCCAAAATAGTTGACAGTGTGTTTGAATTCGACAAGGATCCCCGAGCTCGAGCTTCACTTTTAAAATCTAAGATACAATTACAACAATAGCACCCGAGTAAGCCATTATAGCTTAGTAAGTTTTAAACAATCTATAAAGTATTAGCCAATTTATTCAAAATTAACTTAAATCCAGAAAATGATAAGCATATATTAAATAATTCACCTTGAAAAGAAAATAATTCATGAATCAAACTATTAACTCTCATACCTTATCTCGAATACATTTGTAATACACTTTCATACTTAGTCATTATCATAGATTTAAAATCTAAACCTTAACACAAGGTCAATAACATACTACCTCATAAAATCAAATTATACCAATAAGCTATTCAATATTTCCTTTCTTTAATAAATATAATTCATACTCACCCAAACATTCAAATTTATAAATAAGATGAAATTGTACCTTTCTTTCAAATCATACTTCATATATACACATTTACCTTTATATTGAAAATTAAAAAAATAAAATCTCATAGAACCAACTTACCGTTCTCACCTTTTTTTGATATTTAAATTAGTCGCACACTTAGTGCCCCACATCCAGTTTCGCACACTTAGTGCCCGGATTTCATATTTATTTTCCTTAGTGCTTATCAACCGATATCGCTCACATAGAGCTTGGTATATTAATGAATCGCACACTTAGTGCATTACAACCGATATCGCTCACATAGAGCTCGGTATATTAATGAATTGCACACTTAGTGCATTACAATCGATATCGCTCACATAGAGCTCGGTATATTAATGAATCGCACACTTAGTGCGACCAACCCATGTTTTCCTCATAAAGAAATTCCATATATTCAAATCATTAATTCATTTATACACATAAAATTAACTAGATTTCACAATTAACTCAATTAATCACATACATATATAAATATATCATATTCGGCTTACTCTTTCTATACCTTTAACACCTAATCATCATCTTCATATAACCATCTTTCATAACATTTTTGGCATACAACCATTCATTATTGCTATATAAGCTTGATCAACAACTCGATTAAATCAATAACCACATTTGGCTTTCTCATTGTACATTTTTATCTTATATTCGGCAATAAGCAATTTAATTTGCTTTAATTCTTTCAACATACACACATTATACAAAATAATAAATCAAATAAATCCAATTGTTTACAACTTACCTCAAAAATTGTCGAACTAAGGTTTCCCGGTTACTCGTTCAATTTCGCCTTTCCCCGATCTAAACTCTTTTCTTTAGGTTCTTGATCTAAATAAATTCAAATTAAAATCATTTATCACTTTTCTCATTCAATTAGAACCGAAAACATATAATTTAACAATTTAAAATTTTACCCCTAATATTTGTAATTTCTTTCAATTTAGTCTCGAATACCAAACTCACAAATTACTCACAATTTAACCCCCATTCTTTTGGACCGAAACTTCACCCTCCCACTACAAGCCTATACAACTCACTTCTTTAACATTTCATCCTCTAAAAATTTTCCTTTTTACAAATTAATTCAAATCACTTACTTCATCCAAGATTCAAGAACAAGTTTACTAATCTATCACATATTTTTTTTCACATATCATCACCAAACATCATGAAAATCAAATTCTATCCATGGCATCTTACGAACATCACCCCAATTTATAAAATTTAAACATGGGCTAACTAAATTATATATCAACAACCTCAAAAATGTTAAAATTTTCAAAAACCAATTTCAATTATTACCTAATTTGAGCATGCATAAATCGGGTGATTAAGAGCTCAAGCTCTTCTTCTCTCCTTTGTTTTTCGGTAATAACAAGAAAAGATGAAGATGAAACCCCCACTATCTCTTTTCATGTTTTATTTTAATATGGTTTTCTCTTTCATTATTATAACACATAAAAAAATTATATAATAAAGCAATTTTAAGTACTTGCAGTCCACTATTATTAGAAGAGGTTAATTGCAACATAAAACCCCTTAAATTAAAGACACATTAATATAACCACGATCATGTCAAGCAATGAGTTTTAAAATTTATGAAAAGAATGATCGAACACAGTAGACTAACTATGACAATGATAGAGGCAAGTGCACCTATCGAACAGTAGTATAGTTTAGGCAAGAATATCTTATCGAACCCAAAGGAACCTAAAAGTACTACTACTCACTTTCTTTCTATTATTTAGCCTGAAATATGGAGTGATTAGTTGATTTATCTAATACTAAATGAAATATTTAAACTAAATGCAAAGACAAAAGAATGATTTGGAGAAAGACTTTAGGAGAACTCATTTGATGAAGACGATACCCTCAGGAAGAATCCACCTATGACTTCACTTATTATTTATTCCCCAAACCATATGATTTCTTTACTTAGCTTGATCCGTGAGACTCCCTAACCTATATTAAACCCTCTCTCGAGGCGAATAACGCCTAACCTTAGGTTAATCAGTGGAACTCTCGTTCTCTTATAATAATCCCCTAAGGAAGCGGTAAATCGATTAGTGGATTCCCATATTAGGTTTCACCTAATCTAGCAAAATCTCATAACCCTATCTCTAGGCGCTGATCAACTCCGCTCAATTATGCTAGATCTACTCTTGGCGAGGTCTATTCCTCCTCCACCTAAGCACATCGATCAAATTAAGCAACATAATTAAGAACAAACTAAGTACTTATCATATAATTTAGAAATCAAATAACAAAATCCATCATAGGTTTCATCCCCTTCAGGTATCTGAAGGGTTTAGTTCATAACAAAATAAGAAAACATTTCAAGAGAAAAGATAAAACAAAACATAAGAAATCCCTAAAACCCCCTGAAGGAATTGAAGGAGAGATCCTCCATCTTGAATAGAGTTCGGCTTATTGAGATGGATCAACTGGCTATCTTCAAGTGATTCCCTAAAAGATGAAAGCTTCGACAAAAGCCTCTTCTAAAAACTGTTCTCCCTGAATGCCTGCCTTGGGTTGTTTATATAGGCTTTTGAGATGCTTTACTTGGATCTTAAGTACCTCCTTCAAGTAGAATTACTATTAGGGTGCTTAAGTAGACTTAGGAGTATGTTTCTTTGGCTTCAAGCATCAAATTTCGAGTGAAATTGCTCATTCCCACGGCAGGGGCACGCGCATGGAACACGCCCGTATCAATCGGGGTTGGGTCGTACCTTGATTCTGTTATTTTGGTCACGGCCGTGGCACGGCCGTGTAAGTCAGGATTCAGGCCGTGCTTCAGGTTTGTCGATTGGGACACGGCCATGTAGATTGCTTGACACGCTCGTGTGTGGTAATAAGATGATGCGCGACCGTGCAACTCGTGAGTTAGGCCATGCTCTAGGTAATCGATGAGACACGACCATGCAGGCTTTGTGCTTGGCCGTGTTGATTTCTTGCGAAGGCCCAATTACTCCATTTTAAGCCCATTTTGTGTTCTTTTTATCCTCTAGTGCTTTCCTGAGTATATGACATGAAAAGAAAGGATTACAAGCACCTTTTATATAAAACAGGGGCTAAACCATCAAAAAACATACTAAATGTGGGATTAAAATATGTTACTTTTATAGTTTATCAAAAACCCCCACACTTAAGCTTTTGCTTGTCCTCAAGCAAAATTCTCAACTTACAATTAGAACGAACTTTTCATAACTTACAATATTCATCAATCATGCCTTATCATAATTCATAGATAACTTATACATGGATAATTCAACTCAAAGAGCCCTAAAGATTCAAACGAGATAAGTCATGATTTTGTAGCATGAAAACATAGGTGTCTTCCCTTATCTAAATAATTACCCTTGATTCAAAACCGACAAGGACTGACATCCTCACTAAAGATTCACTCAAATCACTCAAAGGTGTTTAAGGTTCACAATAAGGCACTCAAGAGTCGAACCTGAAAAGTTAATCCCATAGGCTTGCCTGAAAATCAAATCTCCACCACTGTATATGAGATGATACACAAATCAAAAGGTCTTAAATCAGGATTGTAACGGGGCTATGCTTAGGCTGAATTAGAGGGTTAGAATCTGACTGACTTGACAAATTACCTAACTAGAAACACTAAACTAAATATGAATATTTACTTCGAATGAAAACTAATAATACCACTATTGATAATTACTCTATAATAAAGAGTATTTTCATCATTTAAAATTTGATAATACTTTAATACGAGATTTTTCTTCAATAATTGGAGTTTAAATGCTCTAAGCTCTTTTATATACTACTAATATTGAATAAACTTGGATTTTTTAAGAACAAACTAAAAAACATAATAGAAGGAACTTTGATAATTGAAATAACCTAATTCAAAGAATCGATCAAATCAATTCTCGATAGAGGGTAGTCAAAAGAATGTTGATAACAAATACAAAGGGTTTTGGGTTAATATCAAACGGGTAATTCAATAAAAAAGGGTTGTTAGGATCAAATGGATCTACTAGGGGTTATTTATGTAGGTAAGCTTTTTAGTGGAGTGAATGGGTTAAAACCTAGGTGCCTTTATCATCTCAGTATATCAAATCATTAATGTGGTCTCGACATGCATAAACGAGGCAAGATCTAGAATAACAATTCAAAGTTGACACGCTCATAATCAATAAAGTGAGCTTGAAAAAGGGTATATGCTCTATGAAGCTCAAATTCTCACATAAAAATTATGGGTGTTGACATCAATCCTTATAAATTTTAAACTTCAGGGTGGTATTCAAATTCAGTTCAACAACCTATCAAATTCTAATTTTTTGAAAAATAGACTTATCATGCTTGATTCTCTAGTATTCTTTTAAAATTTAACCATCACTGCACAATTATCAATGACTTAATCCAAAACATATCAATAAAAATCATAAATCATTAGAAATTTCATCCCAATTAGTAGTATGAGAAAAATACTTTCGAACAAGACTAAATTCAGTCCCCCCACTTAAGATGTACATTATCCTCAATGTACAAAGATAGATAATGATAATTATGGGATAAATCAAAAGAGAAGGGGTAAAGTGACACTTCCTAAATTTTGGGTGATTCCTAGCGTCTTTGGTGGTGGTGATGGTGTTTTCTATGGGTCTCGTGGTGTGGCTACCGAAAAGCAATTTGCTATATGAAGAAATTGGGTAGCCTACGAAGATATAGCCAAGAGATCTAGAGAAATAATAATATACAAATAATATAATTAAAGATTAAGAAAATAAAGAGAAGGAGACTAAGAAAACTAAAATTTAAAGAAAAGACTAATGGACTAAGGAGTCCTTATTAGCAGATGGTTCGTGAGGTGGGTATGATTTCTAAGGCTGCGGAGTGTTGGTGATGGTGGAAGTGGCGTGATTCCCTAGTAGTCTTTAGAGCCTAAAACCAAGAAACTAATATGAAATAAATTAAATTAACTAGAAAAGAAGTATAGATAAGGAAAATAAAGGAGAAGAGAAAAGAAAAATAGAATCAAAAAGGTTTCGGAGACCCTTGGCGTGTCAGTTAGCTGAAGTTGCTGGCATGAACTCATGTTGAGGTCTTCTCTGAGGAGACGATGCTTACCTTCTTATGTTTCTCCGGCATGATTTTTGTGTTGCTCAAGAGTCTCGGACATTTTCTATGAACAGAGAGAAAAATTTGAAAGAAAGAGAAGGAAGAAAGAAGATGGGAAAAAGGGGAAGGGCTGTGGGGATTTAAATAAGATTTCAAATTTGGCACGTTCCCACACCCGTGTACTGAGGGTGTGTCGATTCACACGGTCGCATCGCACGGCCGTGTTGTGGAGTGTGTTGTTCTTCCACTCCCGTTTGTCGATTGGCACGCCCGTTCCTAAAAGGCCAGCATGTGAGCACAGATGGAATGCACGGGCGTGGTTTACTCGTGCTCAATAAGTCAGTATTTTAGCACGGTCATGAGGCACAGTCATGCTATTTTGTTGGTGCCCGTGGTGTGGGTGGTTGGATCCGTGACTTTGGGGGGTGGGTGAACTGACTAGCATGGCTCTGCTCGGCCAATGTGGTGGTTTTGGTGGTCTACACAGCCACGGGCACGACTGTGTATAAGGCCGTGTGGCCTGGAAATCTGTATTTTTGTGTTAGTTTAAATGTTGAGAGAAGAAAGAAGGAAAGAAAAGAAAATAAATTTGAAAGTAAATAGTGTTCGTGCTCGGGTTGCCTCTCGAGAAACGCTCGTTTATAGTCTTAAGCTAGACTATCCTTAACTCTGAAAATTTTAGGGAGGTTTAAAGGTTTGAATATTTTCCCTCTTACTGACAGTTTTATTTTCGTGACAAAGTTTTGATTGAGAAGCATTTACCTTGAAATTGCTGAATATTGGATTGCTTACCTCGACTATTTCGTGTGGGAAAATATCGTGTACCTGAAAGAGTATTTCTTCCTTTTTCTTTAGGTCTATTGAAGTGATGTGAGGATCACTTTGTCTAACAAAGACCGGTCTCCTATTTTAAAGTGATTTGATGTCCCTATGAGCTCTTACGGTGGTTCCTTTGGTTTTACTTCAGTATGGATCCGCTTTTCTTTGGTGTGTATCTTACGCTCTTCTAAATTGTCGATCTTAAGGTTTTGTTTCGGTGTGATTCTTACGTGACGACTTGGGGGCTATGAGTTGGCTCAGTTTGATGCATTGTGATGTTTCTGCGATGAAGGTTGAACAATTTGGTTATCTATTAAAATAACTTTCTTACCTTCATCTTCTATTGTTTTTGGTGAGTCGAGAGCTTGAAGATTGACCGATTCTTCTCCTACACGAAGTATGAGTTCTCTGTGGCAACATCAATTTTAGTTTTGTGATTTGCAAGAAAAGGTCTTCCTAAAATTAAAGGGATTGAATTTTCCTCATCCATGTCTAAAACAACAAAATCTCTTGGGAAAACAAATTTATCGATTTTACTAAAACGTCTCCAATAATGCCCCTAGAATTCTAACAGTTTTATCGACTAGTTGAATACTCATCCTAGTTTGTTTGGGCTTCCCTAGACCTAGTCGTTTAAGCGAAGGCATAAGACATGACATTTATACTTGCCCTAAATCAGCTAACGCATTATCAATAGTTAAACTACCAATTAAACATGAAATCGTAAAACTCCACGGATCTTTTAGTTTACGTGTTAGTGCGTTACGTAGCATTCTTTGAGCATGTTGCGTTGAGTTCCACGTGGTGCTCTTCATCTATTTTGCGTTTGTTCGTCAAGAGCTGTCTTAAAAATCTCCTTGAGTCGGGCATCTGAAAAAGAGCTTCAAGAAGAGGTAAGTTAATATGTAATTTCTTTAAAAGTTTTAGAAACTTATCGAATTGTTCCTCAGAATCATCTTTTTTCAATGCTTCAGGATAAGGTATGCGAGGTTGGTACTCTTTGATTGCCGGTGTTTCTTGTGCTACCTCTATTTTACCTTTTTCTTCCTTGGTTTCTTGTATTGATGTGGGCTTGTCTACCTTTGTAGCCTTTTGAGATGTGATGGCTTGGATGTTCTTTTGGGTTTATTTCTGTGTTGCTTGGTAGACGTCCTTGTTGACGTTCAAAAATCAGCTTTGTAAGATGTCCCACTGACCTAGTAAGTTCTCCAACTTGATTCTCGATCCCTTTGATCGATTTTTGTTGTTCATCAAGTGTTGCTTCAGTCTTTTGGAGACGAGAATCTGTAGCTACCATGAATTTTGTCAGCATCTCTTCAAGGTTTGATTTCTTTTCCTGTGGATAGGGCTGATTTTGGTAATTTGGAGGAGGTTGCTTGTAACATCCCGAAATTGGGCCTAGAAGAATTAGGCCCATGAGGCCTTGGGCACGGGAGTGTTTAAAATTTTTAAGAATAAGAGAACGGCATTAGTGCAAGTTGGATCTATTAGGTGAGTGATTTTGGAAGGTTAGGGGGCTTCTATGAAGCCCCGGGGTTCAAACTTTTGCTTTAGGAAAATTTTGGTTTTAGGTGAATAAAACCTTGAGAGTTAGTCGTAGGCTTTAAGAATAAAATATGGAAAAAAATGACACAAGTGGAGTGTGTGGTGTAGTGGCAAAGTGACGCCACATGAGGGACAAGGGGGTGATGCCACAAGGAAGGAAGGAGGTCCAAGGTTCAAGTTTTGGCTCTTGCATTTTGAGATTTCTTTTTAGATGGACTCTAGAATTTTACCATAGGGTTATATTTAGTTGCGCATGATTTTAGACACAAGAAAGTGAGTGCTCTAGTGGCAAGGCATCATTAAGGGTGCAAGGGAGCTTGGGTTCGAATCTCATGACAAGCAAGGGAGTATTTATTTTGCGGATTGGACGAGAAGAGTTTGAGTTGGATTTAAACTCTGCTAATGGAGGGATCCCACATCGGTAAGATACAAAGAAGGAAGGTGATTCTCCAATAGTAGCGAAGGAAGGGCTACTATAACGTGAGGTGCACGGTAAGGTTACGGTGAGGTTTTGGTTTCCGATAAATGTACATTAAGTTATGATTAATCGTTAGATGATGCCGATTGTAGGTTCGTGACTAAGGGTTTTGCAACGCGTGTGGTTACCAGGTGTGTACAAACACTACACACACAATATCGGCAATGCCGAAAAGTCAAAAAGCCGAACGTGGCTAAATGGGCCGGTGGGCCCTGAGGCTAATTTTGATGAAATGGTTTGGTTGGTTATACGAATTGAATTAGTCATGCATGATACATGAATTAGATTTGTTTTGGGCCTAATAGGCCATATGATGAGATTTGGGCCTAATGGGCCGTAAGGGTGTGATATGGGCTTGATGGGCTTATGGGGACGTAGACATGTATGTTAAAGTTTATGGACCTTAGTCTAGTTTGAACAACTCTTAAATTCCATAAGACTTAATTTCTCTAATTAAACATGTCTGTGAACAAGTCGCTAGGTTAGGGTGTGACAACGGGCATACGCATGTCTAGGATTGGATCTAGGGAGTGCTTGGTACTTAAGCGGCCCTAGTGGCCCACCTCCTCTTTTCTGGAATCCTACCTAGTGCGTAGTGTCTGTTCACTTTAGCCGCGAGGACTTGTTGATGGGCCAAAGTTCATAGCTAAAACCCGAAGGGGACCGAAGTACCCCCGATTTGAAAAATTACCAAAATACCTCGGTTTGTAAAATACAAAATACCCTCGATTTGTGAAATTACCAAAATTCTCTCGATTTGTGAAATTATTGAAATAGCCTTGATTTGCAAAATTACCAAAATACCCTCGATTTGTGAAATTACCAAAATACCCTCGATTTATAAAATTACCAAAATCCTCCAATTTGTAAAATTACCAAAGTACCATCGATTTGCAAAATTATCGAAATACCTCTAATTTGTGAAATTACCAAAATACCCTCGATTTGTGAAATTTGAAATGAAATACCCTTGATACCCTATATTGAAATTACCAAAATACCCTTGTGGGTAGAATTCATAAAATACCCGATTAGGATGCATATAGTGAAATTACAAAATACCCTATGTGACTAATATAAGTTTATGGATGTTACTTGTGTGTTTGATGCATTCATATCATATTCGATTAGGATGCATATGGGTGGGAATTATGGTGATCCGGAGGAAGATTTGAGGATCGCATGGTAGATCTGTTAAATCTCCATATAGTATGGATCTAGGATCGCATGGCCATATAAAGGTATGGTATGGATTCACCTTGGATTTGGTTTTAAACAAAATAAGTTTGTTAATATATGGCTTTAAGCCTAATATTTGATTAGCGAATATATGTATATGAACATGAAATTAAGCTATGCACAATATATTTATTTTTGGGGCATTCGGGATTTATGTGAAAGGGGAGATTAGGTGTTGACTTGGTCTCACCAACGAAGGTGTTGACTTGGTCTCACCAACGAAATATGTTGACTACGGTCACATTATGAAATTTTGGTAACTTTGGTTACAATATTTGAATAGTGTCTAATGACACAACATATAAATTGACTATAGTGTCTAATGCGTATATGGCGAATGCTTCGATGGTGTGTAGCGGATGGAGGTTGACTTAACGCGGATGGACCATTCATAATTTCATTTTATATGGATCGATGATTTGAACATGAATGCTGAATTGTTGAATGTTAGTATTGTGTGCACATTGAGTCATTGACTCACCCATTGTGGGAATTATTTTGGGTGATGAGCGTTGTGAATGGGCGGTGGACCTTGAGGTGGCCATGCTACATTTGGAGATTTTATTTTTTGGACCATTTGGCTACCCTTGGTGTGTAGCGGAGGGTGGGTCGAGCTAGAATTCCCACATGAGTCATAAGGTTGGAAGGAAGCGAGCTGTGTGTAGCGGATGGATTTTGGGGTGGGTTTGCATTATCTTGTGTGTATATGATGCGTTATGATATGATATGAGGTTATTGTGGGCTAAGGCCAAGACCACCGATTTTGATAGGGCTTAGGCCCAATGTGGATATTTGTAAGTGATTTGTTTTCTAAGGGTTGTGCACACTGAGTTTCGAAACTCACACCCCTTTAATTTAATGTTTCAGGTAATCCCGAATAGACGACTCGACGTGGGAGAGGACTCGGAGATGGCCACAATACAAGAGGCTTAAATTTTCATTTATTTGTTTTAAAATACATGTTTTATTTACTTAATTTTCAATGGACGTAATAAGACCTTGTACTCTATTTTGACTTCGAATTTAATTTGGGGTTTGAGATTAAATGTTTATTTAATTATTAAACCTAAGTAAGCTCTTATGTTCAAACTTGGTTTTCTAAATGCTTAAAATAATAAAATGGGTTTTTTTTTATCTTTAATTAATAAGTCTATTAGATTTTGGGCTTTTGTGCCTTAATTTCTTAATTAGCAAAACCGTTTTGAATTGTGCCTTTAATGTGACGTTCAGGATTCGGGCCTAACTTCAAGGCCGGGTTTGGGGTGTTACATTGCTGCCTTTGATTTCCTTGGTTTCATTGTCCTCCCCACGAAAAATTTCAGTGGTTCCTCCAACCTGCATTATAAGTGTTACTATAAGGATTATTATTAGATCTGAAATTGTTACCTATATAGTTTGTCTGCTCGTTGTCTACGCCTGGTTGGTAGGGTGGCTACTCAGAATTCGCCACATTTCCACTCACTTCGCATTGCATGACTGGGTGTACCTTCGAAGAACATAAGTTATCAAGCTTTTTATTCATCATCTCCACCTGTGTTGACATCATTGTTATTGCGTCTATGTTAAAAACTCCGGCTGATTTTGTCGGTTTGGCTCTTGTAATTTGCCATTTATAGGTGTTCAATGACATCTCTTCAATTAAATCGTAAGCTGCTTTAGGAGTTTTGTTATTCAAAGTTCCACCGGCTGATGAATCAATCATTTGCCTAGTTGGAGAATTCACACCATTGTAAAAAGTTTGGACTTGAAGCCACAAAGGTAATCCGTGGTGTGGGCATCTCCTTAGTAGATCCTTGTATCTTTCCCATGCATCATATAATATTTCTGTGTCATTATGCATGAAAGAAGATATGTCATTCCTAAATTTAGCCGTTTTGGCTGGTGGAAAATATTTTAAAAGAAATTTTTCGGTCATTTGATCCCATGTGGTGATTGATCCTCATGGTAACGAGTTCAACCACTGCTTTGCTTTATTCCTTAATGAAAAAGGGAATAACCGAAGATGTATGGAATCTTCAGAAATGCCATTTATTTTGAAGGTATCACAGAATTCTAAAAATTAGATATTTGAGTATTTGGATCTTCATCCTGCGAACCATCAAATTGAACAAACTGTTGAATCATTTGTATTGTGTTAGGCTTTAATTCAAAATTATTAGCAGCTATAGTAGGCCTAACAATACTAGATTCTGCTCCTATCAAATTAAGTTTAGCAAAATCATACATAGTGCGTGGAGCATTATTTTCTCTCACATCAGGTGGATTGTTTTCGTCCATCCCTTCAGTAAGATTGGATCTGTCTTGTTGTTCTTCTCTTTGGTAGTCTAGAGCTCGTCTAGTTTCTCTGCGATTTCTGCGAGTGGTAGCTTCAATGTCACTTTTGTATTCTAATGGTCCTCTCAAGTTCCTTCTAGTCATAAACTAGAGGTACCTACTAGAAGAAGAAAGAAAGAAATTTAGTGTAAATAAAAATCTAATGAGAAAAATAATAAAATAATGGCTAAAGTAATAGAAATAGAGCTTTCTTTATATTTTAGTGTTTCCCGGCAACGGCGCCAAAAACTTGATCGTGTCAAACATTCGAGTTTTAAAATTTATAAAAAGAATGATCGAACCTGTAGACTAACTATGACTATGACAACGATAGATGCAAGTGCACCTATCGAACAATAGTATAGTTTAGGCAAGAATATCTTATCGAACCCGAAGGAACCTAAAAGTACTACTACTCACTTTCTTTCTATTATTTAGCCTAAAATATGGAGTGATTGGTTGATTTATCTAATACTAAATGAAATACTTAAACTAAATGCAAAAAAAAAAAAAGAATGAATTGGAGGAAGACTTTAGGAGAACTCAGTTGATGAAGACGATATCCTCAGGAAGAATCCACCTATGACTTCACTTATTATTTATTCCCCAAACCATATGATTTCTTTACTTAGCTTGATCCGTGAGACTCCCTAACCTATATTAAACCCTCTCTCGAGGCGAATAACGTCTAAACTTAGGTTAATTAGTGGAACTCTCGTTCTCTTATAATAACCCCCTAAGGAAGCAGTAAATCGATCAATGGATTCCCATATTAGGTTTCACCCTAATTCGGCAAAATCTCGTAACCTTATCTCTAGGCCCCCGATCAACTCCGCTCAATTATGCTATATCTATTCTTAGGAAGGGTCTATTCCTCCTCTACCTAAGCACATCAGATTAAATTAAGAAACATAATTAAGAACAAACTAAGTACTTATCATATAATTTAGAAATCAAATAACAAAATCCATCATAGGTTTCATCCCCTTCAGGTATCTAAAGGGTTTAGTTCATAACAAAATAAGAAAACATCTCAAGAGAAAAAATAAAACAAAACATATCCCTAAAACCCTCTGAAGGAATTGAAGGAGAGATCCTCCGTCTCGAATAGAGTTCTGGCTTCTTGAGATGGATCAACTGGCTATCTTCAAGTGATTCCCTAAAAGATGAAAGCTTTGGCAAAAGCCTCTACTAAAAACCGTTCTCCCTGAATGCCTGCCTTGGGTTGTTTATATAGGCTTTTGAGATGCTTTACTTGGCTCCTAACTACCTCCTTCAAGTAGAATTACTATTAGGGTGTTTAAGTAGACTTAGGAGTATGTTTCTTTGGCTTCAAGCATCAAATTTCGAGTGAAATTGCTCATTCCCGCGGCAGGGGCACGCCCATGGCACACGTCCGTGTCAATCGGGGTTGGGCCGTGCCTTGATTCTGTCATTTTGGGCACGATCGTGTAAGTAGGAATTCAGGCCGTGCTTCAGGTCTGTCGATTAGGACACGGCCATGTAGATCGCTTGACACGCCCGTGTGTGGTAATGAGATGATGCGCGGCCGTGCAACTCGTGAGTTAGGCCGTGTTCTAGGTAATCAGCGAGACACAGTCGTGCAGGCTTTGTGCCCGGCCGTATTGATTTCTTGCTAAGGCCCAATTACTCCGTTAAGCCCATTTTGTGTTCTTTTTATCCTCGGGTGATTTCCTGAGTATATGACATGAAAAGAAAGGATTACAAGCACCTTTTATATAAAACAAGGGCTAAATCATCAAAAAGCATGCTAAATGTGGGATTAAAATATGTTACTTTTATGGTTTATCAAACCCTTAATTCAAACAATTGGCTAATTTCACCACTCTCACAATTAAATCATTTTTCCTAAATTAAGCATACAAACGAGCAAATAAATTCCCAAAATTTTAGCACATACTCAATCATAAATATTTAACACGAAAAATAATATTAGAATATTTTTTCGACTTGGATTCATGGTCTCGAAACCACCGTTCCGATTAGGGTCGTAATTGGGCTGTAACACCCTTAACTCGTATCCATCGCCGAAATAGGGTTACAGGTATTACAGAACCAATACAAGTCAATGCACTCTATCAGAACTATTACTGAGTAAATTGCATACCAATTCGTATTATCATAAAATAAATTAAAATTTCCATCAAAACTCAATTCATTGACATGCATATTAATACTAATATCATTCACATCACTTAGTATCTACTTACAACCTATAAGCAAGTCACTATTCACAAAGTCACTTTTTGGTGCAATAATCGAATAGGTGATTGATACTCAACATTATATATATAATCAATGTCCAAAAAACATTTATGCATATATCATTATTGTGCATATGTTACACTTTCGATCGTGTATACTTTATAATTCCATATCACATAAATTTATTTGATCAAATTAACTACTTAACATACATTAGAACATACCATAGTTACAAGTTTCAGATCAAGTCAATATCTAGTAAAGACTTATCGCATTAGGCAATAATCATATCATAAATATAACATGAAATCATGAACACATCTTAGCTAAATATTACATTCAAACTTCTACCATTCATTTCTCATGGCCGAACACCTTAATGAACACCCAAAGAAATAATTCAAATTATCCCACAAGATAAAAGTAATGGCCGCATATATGTACAAAGTAGTACACATCCAATAATCTAAATCAATGAACATTTTCATTAAGAGGATACTTCACTTATCAAGACTCCCATACCATATTTCATGGGTCGATATAATATAAACATATACCCATCAATTATCATAGACTAATGTCAATACATGTTCACATAAACCCTTTGAATTATTTTATAACATAAAATATATCTATTATATATATAAACTACCCTAAACTAGCCTTATATATATTTTATCATGATTTAGCCTTTTTAAAACATGTTAAATCTAACCTAAAATGAGCATACACTTACATCATATTAAGCAAAAATTTAAAACAACAAACTCATACGAATATAGCCATTTTCACATGGCATTTGTATATACATTCACAAAATAACATTTGAGACAACTCCAAGATAGTTAGCCTATACAAGCCATAGTATTTAAAATCGTTCTCAAAAAGGGTACCAAAATAGTTGACAGTGTGTTTGACTTCGACAAGGATCCCCGAGCTCGAGCTTCCACTTTTAAAATCTAAGATACAATTTCAACAATAACACCCGAGTAAGCCATTATAGCTTAGTAAGTTTTAAACAATCTATAAAGTATTAGCCAATTTATTTAAAATTGACTTAAATCCGAAAATGATAAGCATATATTTAATAATTCACCTTGAAAAGAAAATAATTCATGAATCAAACTATTAACTCTCATACCTTATCTCGAATACATTTGTAATACACTTCCATACTTAGTCATTATCATAGATTTAAAATCTAAACATTAACACAAGGTCAATAACATACTACCTCATAAAATCAAATTATACCAATAAGCTATTCAATATTTCCTTTCTTTAATAAATATAATTAGTACTCACCCAAACATTCAAATTTATAAATAAGATGAAATTATACCTTTCTTTCAAATCATACTTCATATATACTGATTTACCTTTATATTGAAAATTAAAAAATAAAATCTCATAGAACCAACTTACCGTTCTCACCTTTTTTTGATATTTAAATTAGTCGCACACTTAGTGCCCCAGATCCAGTTTCATACTCTTTTAGCGCCCGAATTTCATATTTATTTTCCTTAGTGCTTATCAACTGATATCTCTCACATAGAGCTCGGTATATTAATGAATTGCACACTTAGTGCATTACAACCGATATCGCTCACATAAAGCTCAGTATATTAATGAATCGCACACTTAGTGCATTACAACCGATATCGCTCACATAAAGCTCGGTATATTAATGAATCGTACACTTAGTGCCACCAACGCATGTTTGCCTCATAAAAAAATTCCATATATTCAAATAATTAATTCATGTATACACATAAAATTAACTAGATTTCACAATTAACTCAATTAATCACAAAATATATAAATATATCATATTTGACTTACTCTTTTATACCTTTAACACCTAATCATCATCTTCATATAACCATCTTTCATAACATTTTTGGCATATAACCATTCATTATTGCTATATAAGCTTGATCAACAACTCAATTAAATCAATTACCACATTCGGCTTTCTCATGATATATTTTTATCTTATATTAAGCAATAAGCAATTTAATTTTCTTTAATTCTTTCAACACACACACATTATACAAAATAATAAATCAAATAAATCCAATTGTTTACAACTTACCTCAGAAATTGTCGAACTAAGGTTTCCGGTTACTCGTTCAATTTCGCCTTTCCCCGATCTAAACTTTTTTCTTTAGGTTCTTGATCTAAATAAATTCAAATTAAAATCATTTATCACTTTTCTCATTCAATTGGAACCGAAAACATATAATTTAACAATTTAAAATTTTACCCCTAATATTTGTAATTTCTTTCAATTTAGTCCCGAATACCAAACTCACAAATTACTCACAATTTAACCCCTATTCTTTAGGACCGAAACTTCACCCTCCCACTACAAGCCTATACAACTCACTTCTTTAACATTTCATCCTCTAAAAATTTTCCTTTTTACAAATTAATTCAAATCACTTACTTCATCCAAGATTCAAGAACAAGTTTACTAATCTATCACATATTTTTTTCACATATCATCACTAAACATCATGAAAATCAAATTCTATCCATGGCATCTTACGAACATCACCCCAATTTATAAAATTTAAAAATGGGCTAACTAAATTACATATCAACAACCTCAAAAATGTTAAAATTTTCAAAAACCAATTTCAATTACTTACCTAATTTGAGCATGCATAAATCGGGTGATTAAGAGCTCAAGCTCTTCTTCTCTCCTTTGTTTTTCGGTAATAACAAGAAAAGATGAAGATGAAATCCCCCCCACTATCTCTTTTCATGTTTTATTATAATATAGTTTTTCTCTTTCATTATTATAACACATAAAAAAAATAATATAATAAAGCAATTTTAAGTACTTACCGTCCACTATTATTAGAAGAGGGTTAATTGCAACATAAAATGTAATGCCCCAGACCCGGCCCGAAACACGACGACCGAATTCGGAATGTTACAGGCAAGAGGTTGAAAATGGTTTGGTTTCATAAGTGAAAAATGGGTTACAAATTCTAAGACTGAGACTTCGTTTAAAGAGGGTTTCTCGTTCAAACTTAGCAATTTATTTAAAACAAAACTTCTGAGTTGCACAAGTTCAAATCATTATTTATGCGGAAAAACTGTTGGGAACCCGAAAGGTTTATAAGAATCTATATTTTGAAAACCCCATTTTAATTCGAATGTTACAACATTTTTAAAGTTTCTTTATGAATTAATCATTTGATAGCAAGTCCAACTTAAAACCTAAAATAAATCCAAAATATTTAATATGGCCTTATTACAGCAAAATATCCCAAAAAGTAATTAAAAATTGGTAAAGTACTTTAAAAAAATAAAATAGCTTCTGCATGGCCACCTTGACTCCTCCCCGGCCCGGTCCAAATTATCACGTACTACCTGCATTGGTTGAAAAATAGGGTGAGTCATTTTGACTCAGTGTGCAATTAATCCACATATTTCCACAATTGGGCTTAGCCCCAAAACCACATCAAGTCCACATACCACATAATATCATGCATAATGGAACCCAACCCAACCTAACATCCAACCGCTACACACTACCCGTATAACCAACCACCACACACTAGGGGATTACTAAATCGACCCTCCAACCGCTACATACCTCTTTGGCAGTCATGCTGCTCAAAGTCCACTTAGTGGTCTAGCCACTTATCTACGTGATCGAAATCACAATATCCACAATGAGACTCATGGTCATCATCAATCCACGATGTGGCTCGAGGCCAACATCAAACCACAATAAGGCGCGAGGCCATCTTTTAATCCACGTACATAAATGTACACACTTCCCCTTTAGCAATATATATCCCGAACCCCATGTGCATGCAACATAACATGATGAAATGGCATAAATCGTATGAACATGTCCAGATAGACATATTTTGTTTACATGCTTTCATAGATCCACATATGTCCAACCACATTTTGATATAAGAAATGTATTAACTTGGTTACCGAATTACCCCTTATTGGGTAACAATACCTCCACAGCCACTAAATCGGCCATCACACACACATCCCATGCATTTTATTAATATAATAAAGACAGTAAAGAAACAGTGTACTAACTACACACCTGATAACCTGTAATACCACGCTCTCTACGTCGATGCTATCACTAACCGACACTACCGCTATTTGCCTACGATCTTGCTTCGACGCTGGCCCACACCCCGGTGGCCAATCCCAAACTGCTGAAATTGAACGCTTCTTGAACTTAGGGGTAGGGACTACGTGTCCAACCCCTTTCTCCCCTTGGCTGGTACTCGCATCCATCGAATAGCAACTTAATCAGAAGACCCGGTTAAACGTTTAATCAGATCTAGATAAGATTAAATAATAACTTAGCCGAATACCTTACCAAAGTCGATTCAAAAATCCCGAAGGTTCTTCCTTGATCTTGAAAGATGTCGAAATCCCTACATAACCATGTTAGATTCGACTCTACACCTATAGACAAAAGGAATGGCCTTAGGCCCGAATATCACCCTCTTACCTTGGTTGATCAGATCCCGAAGATCCTTAACCTCCTTAATGCTAGCTTGGGACAGAAGACCCGAATCAATCCTTCATAGATTTGGCCACCAGAGAAAGTAGGATTAGACTTTTGGTTTGGTAACCCAAAAAGAAAGAGCAATATGCAAAATAGAAGAGAACTCCTTACCACAATATTTGAAATCGATTGGAAGAGTTGGCACTAGATGAACAACGGCACTCCCAAGAGAAAGAGATGAGGAACTATATAGCTTTTGCAAGAGTAGAAATCGATGAGGAGAAAAAGAGAGAGAAAGTTGAGGTTTAAGGTGTTTCGACAATGGTGAAAATCAAGAGAATGGTTCGACTTTAGCAAAAGTGGTGAAGGTTGAAGGCTTAGAAAGTTTCGGTTATGGTGAGAGTGGAGGGTGTATTTCGGCTTTTGGAGAGTAAAGGCTCAAAGTTGACAAAGTGAAGAACCAAAAAAAAGGAAAAGAGAGAGTTGTGGTTCGGCTTTTAGAATGGAGATGAAGAGAAGAGAAAATGAGAGTAAACAAGATCCCAAGAAAAAAAAAAAGAAAAGATGGACACTCCTATTCACTAGCATAAATTCGGCACCTAGCTCCCTCACATGACCGAAATTGCCATCCCCCTATAGTCCCAAATTCGGCCAACACTCCTCCCATCGCCAAATCCCCCTTTTTCCTCCTCATTTCCCTCTTCTCCTCTCATTTAAACTCATTTGAATGATTCAAACCTTCTATCCCACTCTCCACCACACATTCAAACACCTTGACCAATTCAAACTCCCCCTTTCAAGTGCCATAGTCGAATCCAACTCTCCCTCCCTTGCCACAAAAACAAATCCCAAAATGCTCCTCATGCTGCTCGAACCTCCTCCCCCTTGGAACTCCCTTGACGCAAACTCTCCCCCTTGCTCCCATGCGTTACCTTGCCACTCCACCACTTCCTTTCTTGTGTCCATATGCCCCACATTAAAACCCTTAAGGCTTAGCTCCCCTAGCTCTCCCCTAAAGGCTTAAGAACAAAAATTTTCACTAAGGCTCCTACCTAACCCTAAGGTTTCACGAAGCCCCCAAATGCACACAAACAACATCCAGAGCATATGAACACATAAATATAAATAAAATGCGTGACCCCTAATTCCCGGATGTTACATAAAACCCCCTTAAATTAAAGACACATTAATATAACCCTTAATTCAAACAATTGACTAATTTCATCACTCTCACAATTAAATCCTTTTTCTTAAATTAAGCATACAAACGAGCAAATAAATTCACGAAATTTTAGCACATACTCAATCATAAATATTTAACACGAAAAATAATATTAGAATATTTTTTGACTCGGATTCATGGTCCCGAAACCACCGTTTCGATTAGGGTTGTAATTGGGTTGTTACATGACTCTTGTGAACGATTTTGATGACTTGGACAGGATATTATTATATGAATATGATATGAGAAAAATAAATAAAAACATGATGCAAAAAAATGAATTGCTTGTTTTGCTTTCAGGTTTCTGAACAATATTCTATTACTCTGTATTTGGCTGGAGGAAACTGGATTGTGTTGTTAAATGGTTGTTAAATGGTGCTGGTTGATAATGTTTAATATCGCAACTACTGAAAGGACTAGCCCAGAATATCTTTTGCTGAATTTCCCATTTTAGCTCATCCATCATTAGTATTAATTGTGGTTTGGAAGTTCATTTATAATTATTCAATCCTTATTTTTTTTTTATTTTTTTAACACAATACAAAATTTGACTTTGGTTGTTTTCATTTTATGACAGTTAATAATGTAGCTTAATAATTGGGTATTATTATATATTTAATTTTATTTATTTATTTATAAATAAATCATTGCAATATATGTAAAAACAATTTAAAATATAAAAATTATTAATATGTATATAAAATTTATTAATATATGTAAAATAGCTTTTTAGGAAAATATTTTTGAAATCTACCAAATAATGTAAAATATTTTACAGATTCATCCAAACAATGTAAAATATTTTCATAAATCATTTTCCGAGAAAAGTAAATCATTTTCGAAATCATTTTCGGAAAATATTTTACTAGCAAACAAACGAGCCTAAACTTAATCACTTTAATATTAAATTAATATAATATTTATCAAAAAATATTAGATTAAATTTAACTTAAAATTTTATTAAAATAATAAAATGTTTATCTAAAAGATAAACATTAAATTAAATTTATATTAAGATAATCACTTTAATATTAAATTAATAAACTACTATTAATATAAATATTAAATTAAATTTAATATTAAACTATTAAAATAATATTATTTTTGGAATAGTTAATTTGAAATCAAATTCTCTAGTAATGTCTCAGTAGGAGTGCAACTCTTCCACTACTCAACTATTGAAGACCAACCACTGCCGGCCACCGGAACGCTGCCGTCACAGTCGCTGGCACCACCGTGTCCCGTGATGTAGGTATGATACCTTTACGGCACCCCGAGCCAGTTTGGTTACTACTGGTTCGGTCCAGGTCAGTGATGACCCGACCGATCCAGTTCGGTCTAGCCACCGGTTGTACCATTGGCCTAATTTCACATACCGGGCCCAATTCAACCAATTTCTAGGTCTTGGTGTCAGTTTTGGGCTTCTTGGCCCAATTTACGATCTCAGTCCAATTTTCAAGTTCAATTACCCATTAGGACAACTGTCTGACTTGAAAATTAATTTTTTTAAAATATCATATTAATTCTAATTAATTTGATTAATTTAATTTTACTTGATCAAAATCAATTTTTTGAAAAATCACTTAGATTTTCTAAATTAATTTTTCAAGAAAATTCTTTAATCAAATTATCTAGTTGAACAATTCTCATGACCACCAAATTTAATTCCATATCGAATAAACCGACTCAATTAAATTATTTTCAAAGTCGTAAAATTTTCTTCTGATTCAAATACAGTCCGATCGAGCTTTTGTTAAGCTACCGGAAGGACCAATCAGATGTATACAATTAGGCTCTAGTAATTGCAATTATGTCTAGAAGCATCGTTCTGATAATTCACAATTACTTAATTATGAAGTCAGTCCACAAGAAGTACCATAATTGAAAAACCCTTATTGTATAATCTTTACGAAAACAATTCATCCAACTATTTTGTCCAATGACCTCGTCATGTGTGTGTTACTCTCATATGATATCATTGATTCCTTTGAGTTAAATTCGTTCACTCAATACAATCTCATTTTATCTCATTGTCACTAATGTGTCTTCTTAATGATTAATATGATCACTGTTAACAAATGATTGTGATAAATTGCTTGTTTGGGAACAAGCAACTCGTGGTCACGTTTCATATTTATCAATCCACATAATACCAATGAGAGGATATCATGAAATCTTTTAATTGAGCTATGAATTCCATTGTTACTAGTAAAGCCGTGCCATACTCAAGTCAGTCATATACCCAACATACCGGCTATGGGCTCGATCATCTTTAGAGCATAAGCCTCCATTTATATCAAAGCACATGAGTTGCATACGCATGGCCAGTAACTAACTCAAGATTTAGGTAATCACATCATGAACATCACAAGTGAATTAATTCAAAAACATATTCAAAATTAATTCATCTTGGTCCTATGTATCATTCTACCAATGAATACATTTATGTCTCTACCCGTAGAGTCAATTGATCTGATAGCCAAGACTATCCATCTCCCTAATTGGAATTGTAGACGACATAATAATCCTTCTCAATATTTGAATCAAATGTTCACTTCGATTATTTTACGTGATTACAGACTTATTTAGATTATCTACTGAAGTAAGTTGTCTTTCTCGTAATGTAAAAGTTCTTACAATGCCACTTATCTTCAGTTTGAACTAGACAATCAAAGAGCTAATATTTGCTTGTCACAATTTCGCTATGCATGCAAATATAAAAGATAGAAATATAAAAGACATAATAGTTAAATGTGAAATTAACTTTATTTATTTATTCATCGTTCAAATAAATAGAAAATAATTACATGTTTACTACAATATGGGCACATTTCCCAACATAAACCACCAGTATTTTCAGATAAATTACCATTTGGTTCGTGAACGAACTACATATTTGCAAATAAATTGCCACTACATTGTGGATGCACAACATATTTGCAGATAAAACTTGCCACTGGGTTGTGGACGAGCCACCACTGTTTGCAAATTATTAAGTTGTCACTCTTCCTCCGTACATATTATTCCACCCCATGTAATGCAATATGGCATGTTTTGTAATAGAACAACTCAACACTAGCAGTAAACATGCTTAACATGTATTCAATTCAACATTGGAAAGCAACATGCTTAACATGTATTCACTTTAACATTAGTAGTAGATATGCTTAACATGTACTTGGAAAGGTGGTGACAATATTAACACTAACATCGTGTTTGGTTGGTTGTAATAGCTAACCGAATCACGCATGAATCCATTCAGTCTTGTTATTCAAGAATTTGGTTCATTGTATTGGTATTCCATGGAATCCCTCATTTGGTGCTATTTGACAAAATCACGGAATGACTATTTTGGTCTTTCCTTTCAGAATAGCCATTCGACACTTCAATGAATATGAAAATATTTTCTTATTCCAAAAAAGTCCATCACCATTTCATTAATTTTCAACCTACATTTCACCATTATTCAACATGCTACCCACATAACAAATAAATCTGAAACAGAAAGCAAAATATGAGAGATTTTGGTTCCTTAATCTAAAACAGAAAAATAAAAAGAGCAATTCAACATGGTGTACAAAAATAAATAATAAAAATCTAAAAAAGAAAAAAAAAGAAAGAAGAGAGACTTTGGGTTCCATGGTACCCAATACCAAATAAGAAATAAATCTGAAATAGAGAGAGAGAGGGGCTTGAAGCTTATTTATTTTTTCATTAATGATTTTTTGGGTTTGCTTTTAGTTACTAGTTTTGGGGCTTCTAGCTTAGGGAAGGAGGTAAAGAGAGAAGGGAAAATAAAATGTCAAAAAATCATAGCTGTCGAAGCGACCAAAGATGGTAGAATGCGTGTGGCAACATCAAAATATTTTTGTAGATCTATGGTATTAGGAATCAATTTAGAGAAAACTAATAAATGAATCGAAAAAAGGATGTTAGAATCATCCAAAGCTAAAAATTTGAGAAAGAAAAGTCGCAAGATGATGGCAACACATGGTGGTTGGTGTGGCGGTGCATGGGGGTGAAAAGTCACAAGATGATGGCAACACATGGTGGTTGGTGTGGCGGTGCATGGGGGTGAAGGTGGTTTTCTGAAAAAAAAAATGAACGTTCATCCTTTTCAAAGTAAGAGGGAAAGAGCATTTGTGGGAGAGAAAGAAAAGTTAAAAATAAAATAAACAATAACTTATATATTAATTAAAATTTACTATATTTATTAAGTATTTTACTATTTTATTAGAGTAAAAATACATATTACATATATTGAATAGTAATTATATTAAAACATGATTAAATTATTAATTATTATTTTTATTAAATTATATTTAATAAAAATTTTATTAAAATTTAATAACAATAATCATTTACTTAAAAAATTATGTTAAGGGTACTCTAGTCATTTCAATTTTTTTATGCTATTACAACATCTATTCCATTCAATCAAACACAAGAATATTATTTCAGTTCTATTCCATTTCATTCAACCAAACAAATGAATTACTGATGACAACTGTATTCTATTACAACTTTATTACATTACAGCCCTATTCCATTACAGTGAACCACATGTGGTGTAACAGTTCATCAGTACTACAATGACAATATCATGTAATATTCACTTTTCATACGATATAAAAATAACACTTTTAGTCATTAAACCAAAAATTCTAGAATAACACAATACTAGGGACTTAATTGAGCAAAAAAAAAATCTAAAAACAATTCAAGGAATATACATGGATTAAACTGAACATATTAAAGATTTTTGGGAAAAACTATAAAATATGGGACACACGGACCGTGTGGCTAGGTCGTGTGAGAAGCTATAGGCCGTGTGGAAGGGTTATACGGTCGTGTGGCCTGGCCGTGTAACAGACTGTGGTCGTGTGATAAATGTTAAAATTACCTTACAAGATAGGTATAGTCATGTGGCAGGCCGTGTGGAAGAGTTGTGGCTGTGTGGTTTACAAACTAACCTAGGGTTTTAGAGGCACATGGTCGTGTGGTGGCCATGTGGTCCACATGTTCGTGTGGAAGACTGTGTGGCCTTAATCCTACATACGGTTTGCCTTGATTCACTTGGGAAAGAACACACACCTTTCACTAAGAGTCCGATCAACGTTCCTCACGCCTGATTCTGACCCATTTCACCTAAATTTGGTCCTTTAAACGAGATTTACATGTGAATTAATGGTTGATTTAAAGATTCGCCAAGATTAACAAAGGATTTGGCAAGAACCGTAAAAGATTGTTTAATCGAGCGTAAGATTAGCACCGGATAGAAATACTACAAAAATTTGAGATTTAATCATCAGGATCAAGATGTACTTACCAAATCTTGGCAAAGATTAAGGATGCTATTTGACGATAACTCTAACACCGTTAAGAAATCAAGAAATGGGGTTGATTCAATACGAGAAAGAAAATGATCAATAGTTCAAAGTTGGAAATATGATGCAATTATAAGAGGAAAGAGGAAGAAAAGAAATAGAGAATGTAGAGGAATTTTACTAAAATTGTGAAAAAAGTTATTCTAATCAAAATAAGAGAAGGAAGGACTAAACAACTAGGGTTTAAACCCTAGGGACGGCAAGGGTAAATATCCCAAAGTTGGTCGAATTTAAAAGGGGAAGTGGATGGCTCAAACTCGGGTCACTTGGGGAATTGCTAGCATTTTACCCATTAGGATTAAAACTAATACCTGCTCAATCTTTACTTCTAACAGTATATATGTTAGTTATGGCTTTACCCTACGTTGTTGTAAATAAAAGGAAAAGAAATGGGAGAAAGAAACCTTAAACCTAGGACCTCTAGGATAGGGGAGTAGCACTTAACCATCAAGCCTATTTAATTTCTAATATATCCATTACAATTAGCCCTCTATATTTTGGGGCGTGATAATATATGTTTTAGGGTTTTATTTTCTTTAAATTATTTTCTATTTTGCAGACAAAATCATCTTGGCTTTTTGAAATATTACATTTTAAGAGGTTAACACTCTCATTTCTTATTTTGAGTTCTTTCTTCTTTTCCTCTTTCTTTTGTTATCCTTCAATTTGTTTCTAATAAGTGATTATTGAATTTAAATATTAGTTGACTCAATTTTTGGTCTTTTAAGTCATTAAGCATTGATTTTGAAAATAGAATCAGACCCTTAGGTATTGAATTTAAATATTAGTTGACTCGTATTTTGGTCTTTGAAAGTTATGTTTGATCTAAGCATTTTTAGGGCAATTGAGAGATAAAATGATATCCAAATTGAAAATAGATAGATAAACAAGAACCAAATTTGTGGTGTACCCATTTATATGTCTTGGAGCAAACATTTTTATACCTACAATTGAATTCTTGGAGTGAGATTTATAGTGTACCGATTCATTTGTTGCATCATTATTCTTTAAACATGTGATGGGTTTATGGGTAAAATTGATAATTTATAGAATAAGACTTATATTTTACTTGTTTAACACTTTAACCAATCAAAGCAATATATGTGTATTTCATGATTAACAATCTACCTACCAGATGATGGATTATTTATTCATCATGTTAGTACACTAGTTTTTCCTCGTGTTAAAACATATATTTTAAATAACTTTTTTTATGTTATTTCACTAGTAACCAAATGAGACGTAAGTATATTAATATTATACATAGACCCGGCTCGAATATGATCTAATTCAGCTCATGAACACCTCTACATAGATGATACTTATATATATTATAGTAGAGGTGGAATTACATGAAAGGATAAAGATAGGTTGGCGTTCATTTGCCTATGTGTAAAGAATAAAGATGTGAGAATGATTAGAGAAACTAAAACATTGAACCACAAATATAAACAAAGTTTTGAAAAGCTAAGATATGATTATTACTCTCGTTGTACTTTGAACTTCTTCTTTAGACAGCTCTACTATTTCCTTAGGGTTAATCTTTAGACCCCATCCATACACTAAATTAATGTTATTGGTTGCTTGGTAATCACACCCATTTTTAAACATTGCTGTAAAGTATTGTTTAAGTTTAGTTAAAGATTATATAATATATTATCAGTAAAATTTTAAAAGTAACATACTTTTCTGAAAGTAAAATATACTTTTTTAGTGTATAATTAAAAAAATATGAAATACATGATAATATTTAAAATTTTCTCTAACAAATATATCAAATATGAATCTAGTTGGATTTATAGTGTTTATAGACATTATTTAAAAATTATTCTAAATTTGTATTTAATATATTACTTTTACTGAATATTTAAAAAAATCATATGGATAGAACTTTTTCGTAGAAAAAGGATAAAAAAATAAGTAGCATTTCATTAAAAAGCACATACCATAATCATGATTTAGGCCCGTTTTCTGGACTTTCCTATATAAAATATAGGTTAAGCTAAAATAAAAACTATATATAATATATGTTCCTTGAATATGGATGGTATGTCAAAATAATAAAAATATTACATTTGATTTCATGATTTATACATGTTTTTATGTTTTCATTTCATTTGTTGTTATCATGTATAAAGAGAAAAACAAGAAATGAAATGTTGATGTGTACTATATGATTTCTGTTTTCTTTATAAAATACACTCCTCTCTATCTTCAAATTTTATATAGCCCCATAACTACTGTGCTGCTTGTCATTCCAAACTTTCTTCCCACATTAATGCAATCCCGCAAACTTCACTCCCCCATTAAAAAGTAATAAGAAAACATCAAACACAAAATTAATAAATGTACGACTTAGGTTCTGCTAACAAGATTTTGAGACTTCCTATACTTCTTTTCAAAAATCCCAAACCTTTTACAATTTGGAGTTTAGGGGAACTCAACAAATTTTTAAAAATTATATTTTTTTACTCTTTTTTATAACAGTTAAATCATAATTTTACCACTCTTCAACTTACATACAATTTCATCGTATATTAACTTATAATTATATATATTGGCCAAAATAAATTAAACTTATAATTATATAAATTTACAAGGTTTTCAAAAGAAAATTTTTGGGGCAGGGCCCTTGTCTGCCTCCTTGCCGTCACCCTAACGGTGGAGGAAGGAGAATAAAAGAGCAAAAGAAATGAGAATAAAAAGAGAGTGGATATATCTTTTTCTCTTCTCAATTTTTTCTATTTTCATGCAATTAAAAAAATTCACATAATTTATTTAGCTGTTATTATTTAAGTTAAGATGGAAATTTTAAAATTAAAAAATTACATAATCAAATGAAGCATATGGACTAAATCCAAAAGAATGTCATAGTACAAGGACTTTCAGAAGAATTGCATCGTTGCTCTTTTTCTTTGTTTCCTTCCAACCAACGATCAACAATGTTTTAAACACATGGTTCGGATCCGAACCTGAAGCTTCAGTCTAACAAACAATTTTACTAACACTTCTTTTTCTTTTTTATCCAAAAGGGCCACTAAGAGCCGTATTGTAGGACCCAAAGCACCATGCTGGCATGTTTTGGTTTAAGCGCATAAGGTTACCGGCCCAATCTAAGGCCTTGAATCAAGTGGGCTCCATTGGCTTACTTAAAAAGAGGCAGAAATTAGTCAAATAATAAAAGCAAACCCATTTATATATATATATATATTTATTTAAAATAATATATAAAATTAAATTTTGGTTAAAAATTTCAACCAATAAAATACATATTTATTACAATAATTTCAACTATTCAATTTTAAACATCACTAAACTGATATTAGAAAACATGTTAAAAAGGAAATTATATTAATCACAAGAGTTAAGTAAGATGATTAGGATCTTTTTTACTTTAATCAGTAGTTCAAGGTTCAATTCTCGCCTTGAGTATGAAGTAACTTTAAAATTCGTGACTAATATCCACCTCCTTAATGGACCAACAAAATACGAAAGACTAATTATTGAGCTTACTCTAATAAATACCTTTTGAAAAAAAAAAAATATTATACTTTACACCATATTAAATTACAATGTCAATTTAACTTTTATTAATCTTACGCTAAAATGTATTAACTGTATTTTCATTGATTAGTAGTTGAAAAATCACCCAAAAAAGTTTTCGTTTCAATTTTTGTTATTATAATATTTTAACTATCAAAATAGTTCATATATTTAATTCTGCTAAAAATTTATATAATATTACTTTATATTAATTATTTGTTTAAATAAAAATATAGTATTTAATGAATAAAGAATAATCACATAAAATCTTGTACGATAATAAAATTATTATATAAAAATACAAGTTTGGAGAAAAAAAATACAAACTACAAAGTATTACTAATTTTTCCATTTCAATTTTTTTATTATTTACAAGATTTATCATATCTATAAATAAGAATTCTAATCTTACCCAAAGCTTTGTTAATTAATTTATATGATAGTAAATAAAAAATTAAAATTTGTATTTTTTTATTTCTTTGATATTTTTTTGTTCATTTTATGATCCATGTTTTTTTTTTTTTTTGACAAAGGAAACAAATTGGGCTTTCATTAAAATTATAACCAAACAGGAACCAGGTCCATTAACAATTCTAACCGCCTAAAAGAAATTAAAGAATGCTCCAGAAACTATTTTAAAATTCAAAAAAAAAAAACAAAAACAATAACCGACATTAGTGCCCAATAAGCCATCATTTCGCCTCTCCTGCTGTTACATCCGTCCATTCCGCATTAAAGGCATACACTCCTACCAAGGCCATAATTTTTCCTTCAAGTCCGCTTCTACAACTCCATACCCTTCTTCTCCTCCGCATTTCAAATTTCTAGTCCGGTTCACGAACACTGCCTTCCTTGCTCGACTGCGTACTCAAGGAACAACATTTTGCGGTAAATCTCTTCCGACGCTTCATAGAAACTGTAGCTAACATATGAGCAAGCTTATTCACGATCCGGGTATAAACTCAAATCTCGATTAAACCCCTATTTTTCATCCGATGGATATCATGTATAAAAGGACTTATTCTTGACTTATCTTGACCTCTCTCGATTGCATTTTTTATTGTTGTCAATGAATCCTTCAATAACAAGATCTCTTTGTTCCATTGTAAGCTTATCTCGAACCAAGACGCCAAGCAAGCTAAAGCCTCCGCCGCAGCGCGACTCCACCTCTCCATGGATCTTCGTTGAGCAGAGAATAATTCGCCCCAAACTGTCCCTAGCCACGATCCCAGAAGCGCCACACTTCTCCCTTTCATCAAAAGCCCCATCAAAACTTATTTTGATTTCTTGACCGGAAGGGGCCTTCCATTTGACGTCAGTAAACGAGGTATGTTGGAATTTCGCATTTATTCCATCCATTTCTTTAACATAATCAAGAACGAAAGTTGCAATTTCCCGTCCGATCTACACTTTTTCTCATGAATGCGAGTGTTGCGCTCACCCGGATACCCCATAAAGCGATTACGAAAGTTCGACACTTTGTCAACGATAAGAGGATGATTTTCCGGTAAGCCGATCGACAAACTCTTCTTGAGGATAATCTGTCACATCCAACTCGACAAAACACCCATACTTCCTTTGAAACAGAGCAATCCGAAATAAGTGAAGCATTGTTTCGACCAACCCCACAATGAGGACACATGCTACTCGTTGCTAATCAGGCCATCAAGTTAACCATCGTTGCTAAGTAATTCCAAGAAACTCTCCAGATGAAAACCTTTACTTTTGTAGGAATGTCGAGTTGCGATCTTTTGTAAAAATCTTTGTAGACGGTTTGTAAAGCATAAGTCGTAGGATTTGATCTTTGTAATAGTTTATAAGAGCTTTTAAGCGTGTACTCACCGATGGATCTGCACTCCAAGCCAAAAAGTCTTCATGAGCTTCCTCTCGCAAGGGGTATTCAAGAATTGATTTTGCCACATCTGCCTGGAAGGTATCAACCACTAACTCTCTCTTCCATTCTCTGTTGTTACTATCGATTAATGCTTCAACTCTATCACTATGCAAATTATTAAGATGGGACCTTATCCGGATATTATCGTAATCTGGAATCCAAACATGCTCACTAATTGAGATACTTTGCCCTGTACCCACTTTCCAGATCGCACCTTTCTCCAGCGTAGCTTTTGTTGCCCAAATACTCTTCCACACATACGAACCTAAGTTGCCCAACTTAGAATCTAAAAAGTGACAGTGGGGAAAATATTTCGCTTTAAAAACTTGTGAAACTAATGTATCTGGACAGTTAAAAAATCTCCATCCTTGTTTCGCTAAAAGAGCTATGTTGAATTGAGCCATACTCCTAAAACCCATACCCCCTTCCTCCTTTGGCCTGCACAGATACTGCCATTTACACGGTGAATCCTCGCTTCCCCACTCCTTTTGCCACTGAATCAGGCTAACTTACTTTCTATTTTCTCACATAAATTGTTCGACAAGAGAAAGCACGACATAGCGTGAGGTTGGTATAGCTTGCAATACTGATTTTATAAAAATCTCTTTTCCTCCCCGAGACAAAAGCCTTGAACTCCAAGCATCAATTTGGACAAAGAACTCACAACCAAATTTTCGAAAGCCTCTGCTTTTCCTTCTACCCACAAGACTAGGAAGACCCAAATCTCGCTCCGACTAGACGAGTTACAAACCCCTAATAAATTCGACACTAAATCCTTCATTTCCTCTCTCGTATTCGTACTATAGAAAATGGTGGACTTATTGAAGTTAACACATTGTCCCGAGCAACATTCATATTCCTTCAATATAGCCTTTATCACCGTTGCCCCTTCTTTTGTAGCTTCACCAAACAGTATACAATCATCAGCGAACAAAAGATGGGAAATTTCTGGTCCCCTTCGACAAGCCTTTGCACCTCCGACAAAGACCGCTTCTCATTGCTACCCTCATTAGGGCTGAAAGGCCCTCACTACAAATAAGAAACAAAAACGGACTTAAAGGATCACCTTGTCTCAGCCCCCTTGTGGGTTTAAAATTGCATCCCCTGTTCCCATTAATAATAACCGCATAAGACAATGTAGTAATACACCTCATAATCAGTTCAATCCACCTTGACTCAAAACCTAATTTCTTCATCATTTGCTTAACAAAATCCCATTCGACCCTATCATATGCTTTGCTCATGTCCAATTTGACCGCCATAAATCCTTTTTTCCCCAATCTTTTCTGTCGAAATGTATGCAATAATTCATAAGCCAAAAGAGTATTATCTGAGATAAGCCTACCTGGAACAAAAGCACTCTGAGCTTTGTCAATACAAACACCCATAACATTTTGCATCCTATTTGCAATTGTTTTTGTCACAATTTTGTATAGAACCGCAAAGGCTGATGGGTCTAAAATTAACAAGGGAGGTGGGGTGTGAGCTTTTGAATAAGCACAATGTCCGTCAATTGGTGACCCAATCTCCTTTCCATCGCTCAAAATACCCAAACAAAAATCCAGAATGTCATTCCCTACAATGTGCCAATACTTCTGAAAAAATAGTGCTGGAAATCCATCTGGCCCTGGTGCTTTCGAAGGTCCCATCCCCTTAAGTGCTATTAAAATCTCTTCAGCTGTGAACGGAGAAATTAATACATCATTCATCTCCAGTGAAATACAACTGTCCACTCTTTCTAGGATCCTCTGTGGGTTTGCACTGCCGTCGGAAGAGAACAGCTTTCCAAAAAAACTTTTTGCTTCCTCTTGTAATTCAGTCTCCTCAACAATCTCCTTTCCGTCATCTTCTACTAACTTCATTATGAAGTTTGCCCGTCGACGACTAGAAGCACTTTTATGAAAGTAAGCCGTATTCCTATCCCCATATTGCAACCAATTCACTCTAGCTCTTTGTTTCCAGTACACTTCATCCTTCTCAATTTCCATATTCAAATGGATTTTTGTGTCAATGATTCTTGCCAATGTTTCATCATCCCTTTCTTCCATCAGCAATGACTCTAATTCCTGTGAGAGCTTCTTCTTAAGTTCTCCTTTTTTCCTTCGAAAACCACTTGCCCACTCCTCTAAGCCATTCTGTAAGACCTTCAGCCGCTCCATTAGAGTCCCAGATGCGCTCTCCCATAATCCTCTTAACACATCCTCAAACGACTCCTCCATAGTCCACCAGGCTTCGAAATGAAATCTACGGTGTCTTGAATAAGGATTCACCATCGTTGTATTAATCAACAAAGGACAATGATCAGATGTAGAGAAAGGAAGATGTTGTACCCGACCCAAAGGAAACAAGGATATCCACTCATCATTCACAACCCCACGATCTAACCGTTCCTTATGTTTGTCTCCGCAAGTTTCCTCTCCCATGTAAACGGAGCACCGAAAAACCAATATCGATAGCCTACATTACGCCAATGTTTGCTCGAAAAATTCCATATGTCCGTGATCTCTTGAATTCCCCTTTTTCAAAAGAGTGCATAATCTCGTTAAAGTCCCCAAAGAACTAGCCATAGTCCAAGAACATTCGACTCAAGCTCTTAAGTAGCTCCTAAACCTTGCTTCGTCCTGGAATATGACGCCCATAAAAACCAAGAAACCTCCATTCAATCTGAGATCTATCTTCCTTCACCATGACATCTACATGCCACTTTGAAAAGCTTTTCAAGATTACATCCAAACCCGATTTCCAAGCTAAACACAAACCACCTCTAGACCCTTCTGTATCTACATCAATACCATGAGTAAAACCACAACTCCTCCTCGCTTTACCCATATGTTGCTGACTAAGCTTCGTCTCTATAAGGAAAACGAAGTGGGGATTATGCTGCTTAATTAGATGACGCAGCCTTCTAACTGCCTGTGGGCTCCCCAACCCACGAACATTCCAGCATATGTGTTTCATTGTGTCCGGTCAGCTAGCACATTGCTAGCCGCCGATCCTAAATTGTAAACAGCAAAATTGCTTCCCCCAACACCACTCATATCCGCGTTTTCATTAACAGCCTCTATACTATCCCCAACAAATTTCAGCTTTTTTCCCCCAATATGTTCCTGCCTATCCGTGGTAATCTCACCCTCCTCCTCTACGGATTTCCGTTTTGAACCCACACCAGCATAGGTACAATGATCAGTTTGTATAGTCGAAACCAGCCTCTTCCATGATGACTTCTTTAGCTTATTACAGCTTCGCTCCTCAGTATTCAGAACTCCTTCTGACTGACCAGATTCTATGCCTCCACAGCCACCAGCCTGATCCGTCAACCCTTCTTTCCAATTAGACAAAACCCTACCCCCAAATAATGTATTAATCCCACTATCAGAAAAAGCATCACCATCCTGTTCACTCTGCTGTTTAATTATACCAGTATAATTACGCTGTTGACCCAACTTTTTGGTAAAAGCATGGAACTTCACACACTCCTTACCCACCAACTTAGATTCTGCTTTCAAAGCCATAGTATACGGGGGATTTTCTCTAATTTTTTCCTTTTCCGCAGGTTTAATCAACCAACGGTCACTAAGCCCATGATCTAGTCGACCACAGCCAAAGCAAAAAATTGGTAATTTCTCAAACTTAAAAGGAATCCAAGATTTAACGCTATTTTCACTAATAACAAAGATACCTCACGGAGTGGTTTCGCACATCCATGTTAATCCTAACTCGCAAAGAATCATCCTTGACTTCAGATCTAATAACACCCCCAAATGTACTGCCAACAGCATGCATCAAATCCTTCTTATCAAACTCTGGATCACATGGCCCAATTCTAATCCAGTATGGAGATGAAGTGAGTTGAATTCGATCTCTTTCAATTGAATCCCTTAGCAGCTCGAACAAAATAAGATATTTGCGAAAAAGCCACGGTCTACCCTCCATAATCAGTTCCAAATCATCCTCCAAATCAAAGACAATAGAAAATAAATTCTGTCCCACTTTACAGATCTCAAACTTTTTCCTTGTCTTCCATATGCTTCGTAACTGTGCTTGAAAACTCTCTGGATTAAATTGTTTCCTCGTCCAAACCGAAAGCGATCGTTGTCGGTTTAGATTTGGCACCACCAATGACTTTTTAATAGACAACTGGATCAACTCCTCTGCCAACAGTGAGACTTCTTCACTGGCCTCCCTCTCCACACCACCACCCTCCTCCATCCCCAGCCACAGACGTTTCTGTTTTCTCTAGGACTCTAGTAGAGAGCACTCTTGGTTGTCAAGGGAGTCTTTTTTGTTTAATTATTTTTATGATCCATGTTAAAATTTATGGTTACGTCTCTCAATAATATTGTCTCTAAAATTTAAATATAGATTCTCTTTTAAGAGTACAATGTATCTTACCATAACACCTAACATTTATTATTGCATTGCTATATCTTTAATAGTATTAAATTTCATTAACTGAAAAAAAAAGAAATTTTTATTAATTAGAAACTATTCCTTCAATTTATTAACTTTTTAATTTATTTGGCCTCCCAATATTATATAAGTCATTTTAGTACTTTATTTAATGTTGCATCTTTTTAGGCCTTAAATATATACATTTTATCAAATTACCTCAAAATGAATGAAAATTTAATATTATTTTTCACTTTGTTGACGTGACGTGTATGATGATGATCAACATTTAATTATTTTTAAAATTTTAAAATTCAAAAAATTATAAAATTATTTTTAAAAGTTTAAAATTGGTTGGTAAATTAATAAAAAGTAAGTGTTGAATATAATATGTTGTTTGATAAAAGTATGTATTATTTTTTAAAAGTATTTATTTATTAATTTTAATCTTATGAATATAATATTTTATATTATTTGGATAAAATTTAAATATAATAATTTGAAAACCTCATTTTATTTTGAAAATAATTTATTTCAATTAAAAATTAGCACAATATTTTCACCTGAAGTGATAAGTAGTTATCTCTACCTACTTATCTTATTCACTAAATTTTTGTTGAGAATTTTATATTAAGTAAAAGTTAAAATAATTATCAAACATATTTAATGTCAAATACACCCTAAAAAAAAAAATAAAACATGTAAAATCATGTGCAACACATATGACATTAGAAATTAGTAACAAACAATAGAATATATTTATTTGAGAAAAGTTTAAGTGTTGATTGATAAATTGAAAATGAAATTGTGTTTTCATTTCATTGAAAATGAAAATTTTTAAAAGTGTTTGATAATCTTATTGGTTTGTTAAAGTTGATTTTGTTTTAAAAATAAAAGCATCTCTTCCTCTTCTATTGTGGTTGTTAAAAAGTGAAATATCCAAAATATTATTTTTATTTTTATGAAAATATACAAAATAAAATAAAATATTAATAAGATTAAATTTAAGAGATAAATAATTTTAAAAACCAAAATTAATTTTACTAATTAACATAATTACATTCAATACGCCAATAACATCTTAGTTTAGTGACCAGGACATTAAGTTGCGAGAAATGAAAGTTTGTGTTCGATCTCAAGTAATTTCTTTAAACATGATATGATAAAAACATAATATAAAAAGAACACAATACGTTATATAAATACTTTACTTTAAAAATGATTATAATACAGAAAATAACACAAAGTACCTTTAATGGAATAATTTTCCTTAAAAACAGTATAAGAAAAAGAGAGTAAAAGTCTAATAGAATCTTAAATTTTAAGTAGAAAGAAATAAGTTGATTAGGGATACATATTTATGGGTCAGACAATGTAACCTTAGTAGATCTCTGGAGCAAACAAGATTATAGATTTTCTTTTCTTCTTTATCAAACTTTTAGACATGAACCACATCTTGACGCATGTCTTGCACCGTTATAACAGAACACAAACGTCTTGCCATGATTTTAGAGGCATTCATTTTTTTTTTTCCAACTTAAGCATGTCCGTATCTAGAGCTGCAGGAATTCTCTCACTCGACTTGACTGAATTTAGGTATCTAAATCTTAAAATGATTTCAAAATAACTTTTCCATAATTGCATTGATATATGTATACATAGCCAGAGAACCCTGCAACAAAATCATCCTTGATTAGGACAAGTGTCCAACAACATGTTCATATATAATTCAAAAGAAATTGATCACCTTTAGCTACCATTTTAGACAAAAGATCGAGCTTTGTCGTCTTCCACGGACCGGGAGTGCAAAAAGGAATTGATCACTCGTATAAAGATGCAATGGCATACCATCAAGTGAATTACTTTCTATTCAATCAGATGCAATATCATACCTTGTTCATATATAGACTATGGGGTCTATTTCTTTTAGCTTTCTTGTTAATTATTGTGCCATAAAGCTATTAGGAAAGGAAAACTGGAACACTTGCATAAAACCTAAATTTCAGGGTTTGGTTGGCACAGAAAAGAGAAGAAAGTAGGTCCAATTCCAATCTTCATCCCTTTCTCAAAAGCTACACATACTTATCTTGGTTTCTTAATGGGAAAACCCCCAAGTTTTTATCTCAAACCTTATGCTAAATTATGATGTTCAATCACCTCGTCATCCTGGTTGATCTTTTTTGGACAGCCCATGTGTCTGAGTAAACTCGGAACATATCTTCACATAGCCAGTTCATTTGTTTAAGGAAAGGGGAATATACATATTTGTATATAATATGAAGGCAATGGTCCCTTTTAATAGCTTAATTTAGTCTAAGAAACCTTTATTTCAGGCAATGACTTGTGAAATTATTTTGTCTAAAACCTTCTTTTGACAAGGACAGTATCTGGTCAAAGGAAATGTAAAGTTCAAGCAGACAATGTTAAGAGTTTAGCATTTTCCCCGTCTTCAAATCAGTCATCATCACCAGTTCCCTTATTGTCATAAATATAAAATGGTCCCTATATATTTTAGCGTTAATGGATGTCATTTAATACTTCCAAGTCACTGAATTGTACTACTCAACTATCTTGAATTCCTTTTTTCTTTACAAACTAGATACATGAATTTTTATGTGCATTAATTTGAATGAATTATCGATATAATATTCTAAACTTGAAATGATGGAAAGTGATAAAAGAGGCATAACATAGTAACATACGAAGGGGTTCTCGTAAGTATGAAATATGAATGAGAAAAGTTAAGCCGTTGCTCGTGAAATGGGGAGAAGAAAAGTAATTAGCCTTGCTTGTTACCGGGAAAAAGGTTCCCGAGGCTGAATATTGGGAAAATATGTCCTATATATGAAGAGGAATTATGAAACCTACAGAGGTTGCTGAGATGAAAAAAGCTGCCTCTAAAAGTGTTATTCCCTAGGCCATTCCTTTTAGTGACTAATAAGTGGGCTAATGTTGACGAGTATGCGATGCAAGGGCCTTAGTCAAGTGAATTGTTAGTATCATTTTTGAAAAGTCCCTGTTGGAAAAAGAGTGGGATAGTCTTGTTGAAATGACAAAAATATATGTAACCACCTCTCCTAGATAGCTTTGTCACGTTTTCCGCTTTAATTAAGGATGACTCCCTTGATCATGTGCTTCTCACACGGTTCACCGTCACATCTCGTCTTAGTGTTGATCGAAGGCCCTTCCATAACTCCACTACCAATCTCACATGCTACCTCCAAGTCTACCATCTAATCACATCCTAATAAGATTTCCATGGCACTTATTGTAACACTTCGATACCCGATCCGATCGTCGAGTCTGAGTTATAAAGTGTCACATTCGTTGTCGAAGCAACTGCAATCTATAACATTCTATTCGGCATTAATATACATTCAATTACAAGCAAATCATGTTTACTAAACAATATATAATCATTTTTGAGTCTTATACAAGTTTATGAAAGCTCGTTTGCTAACCCGAGATCAATATGGACCAAAATGAAAAAATATATAAAGTTTCGAGTCGACATCGTGACTTTGGGGTTTGTAACAACCCGTTTTTCAGTAGTGTCAGAAATAGTAGTTTCGGAGCCACCAAATTCGACAAATAAGTTCGTAAACATTATTATTTAATATTTACGAGACAAACATGGTTTAAAAAAGGTTTTTGATGTGGTAATTTTTATTATATAAGCTATTTATTAAGTTCAAGTGGTATGACCCTAAAGTCAAGTGGTTTTAGTAAATGAGGTACATGGACCTCGTTTCTATAACCCGAGCCATAAATATTTTATAAATATTTACGGAGTGTCATTAAGGTAGTATTAAATTTACGTTGAAAAGTTTCAACGTTTTGATGATTAATTAATTAAAAATGACTAAATTGTAAAAGATGAAAAATTTGATCACTATTTTGATTTGAGTGATTAAATGATTAATTGAATAAAGGAAAAGGGACTTAAATGGTAATTAGACCATTCAAGAGGTTAGTGGACAATTATGGACATGACTTTAGTGTTTTATTTATTTATTAACCAAAGGTAAAATGATAATTTGATAATTAATTAAACTAAAATAAAAGCATAAGTAAAAGATATGGTTGCTATCTTCCTTTCTCTTTTGTTTTTTCAACAGAAAGCCATGGTTATGGAAGCAAGCTTCAGCTATTCTTCAATTCGTGCATGTAAGTCCCTAAGCTATCTATTTCTAATAATTTTTTATGTTTTTGAGATCGTTGCAACTAGGTTCAACTAGCCCATACCTTCGATTTTGAAACTGTTAAAGATTTTGAATGTTTTCATTGATGAACCTTGTGATTTTAGATGTTAAATGATGAATTTAAGATATTAGTTGTTATTTAAAATTATTTTATTAAGTGATTTTTGATGAATTTTTGATTAGGGACTAAATTGTTAAAATAGTTAAAGTATAAGGATTTGATGTGAAGTTAATACAAATATGGGCTGATATGGGTGTCATGAATATTTATATGTTATAATTTGGCATTAAAAATGATTAATTTGCATGTTTTGGGCTCAGGGACTAAATTGAATAAAAATAAAATTTTAGGGGTAATTTTGTAAAAATGTAAAAAATGACCACATTGCATGAAATACATTTTTTTACTGTCTAAATTGATAAATTGAATGAAATTATTAATTTAGATAGAGATTGGGTGGAAAATCGAGGAAAATAAAAAATTATCAAGATGCCCCTAAACTTTGATAGTTCTGCAATTTAGCCAGCTAAGTTCATATGAACTATATTCTGTATAATTTTGATTAAATTGAATGTTAATATGTGATTATATTGTGACTAAATTAATATATATATGTTTTTGTATGCAATTTATCTTGTAATGAAACGATGGAAATCCAATGATGTTTTGATGACTACCGAGCCCCGTTGAACCTTAGAAATTCATAGGATACAAATGACATGTCATTAGGGTTTACATGATTCGGGTGCTGGTCTTGAATGTCCTATTGATGGCTGAGGTTCAGCATGTGTTGTGGATACTTGACAGCTCGTGTGAGCAGCATCGTGTAACTACATTCTGATCCACAGCTCGTGTGAGCAGGCCCATTTTCACAGCTCGTGTGAGCATTCTGATTCACAGTTCGTGTGAGCATACATGCACAGGAATTGACGTATTACAATTATATGAGTTAGCACACTTTGTATGAGCTATCCCGAGTATCTAATGGTATTCTAAATGGTTCAACAAGCATGATTTGAAAGGAAATGGTAAGAGTTCGATACGAACTAAGACATGTTCACATGTGAATTGCATTGAATTGGTGATACATGGATAAATATAAGTTGAGATGGATGATATATTCATATGTTACATGTTTAAATGTTGTGATCATCCATGAGTAAATTGCCTATGCCTTATGCTTATATTGCTAACATGTTTGGTGTGAATGCTTAGGCTTTGGCCAAGCTATTGGATATATTATATTACGATTACTTATAAGTTATGCATTGAAATGGTAAGTGCCCAAATGGAAATATTCTTATGTTCATGAAAGAGTGGTAAGGTTTAAATTATGTAATTTCTTATGAAATGGTATATCATGTGGTTAACTTCAAAAGAACTATGTTTAAATGCACTAGCTTGTGGCTATGGTTGATGATATGCTTATGTCTTATGTGTTAAGCATATGAAACAGGTGTGGAATGGTAATGAAATAGTAAGTTCATACTTGAAGTGTAAAATGATGAAAAATGGAATGATGAGTTGAATTGATGTTGTTTTTTAAGCTAAGGAAAGAAAATAAAATGGAAATTAATGAAGTGCAAATGAAAGTAAGAAAATTTGAAAAGGTTTAAAGTTTTATAATATTCTACTATGCTAGGGATGATATGTATATGTGATGCTGTGGATTTATTCACTTTGTGAGTTGTTGAATATGGTTTCATGAATCTTGCGGTATCGGTATAAGATTATTCTTGATATGTATGAATTTCATATTTGAAATGGATTGATATGACTAAAGTTTATACGAGCTTATTGCATTCATTGCTTATGTAGTTATTTTTCCTTACTTTTCAGATTATAGAAAGCTCGATCAGATTGGAAGCTAGTCAGAGATCCATCACACTATCCAACGATTATATCGGTAGATTTTGATGTCTTGGTTAAGGTTATAATGGCATGTATATGTGAACCTATAGTTGATGATTAGTTAAATGTTAGTTGATGTGTTTGGCATGTATATGACATTTTGGGTGATGTAGCCTTGGTATATTTGGTGCCTTGTTGATATGTGTTAATTTGATAATGTGTTAAAGCATGTTTGAATGATCAAAGTGATATATGATGAATTGACCTCAACATGGTCAAGATATGGTATGCTTTGGAAAGGTTTTGAACTAGATATGACATGAATCTAATATGGTGTGGTAATTATGTAGCAATTATGTTAAGTTTTGGCATAGAAACAAGTTAATTGATAATTGGATAAATATACACATGTATAGGTGTTTTTGGTTGATGTTTTAGCCATTATTTTTTGTCTTGTAAATTTGGTATTTTGAATGATTGAAATGGTTGATATGTGGATATATGTATGTGGCCTTTTGATATGATACTTAGATGATAGAAGTCGAACATGGTCATTTTGGTATTAAAAATTTAGTTGGTATTTATGGCTTATGGTGCTAAATGTTAAATGGTCAATTTGGTGGTATGAGTGTGGATTTGATATGTGAACAAAATGGTAAGTTTTGGCTAAACTATGCATATGGTTATACATGTTTAATTGTTGTGATTGAGGTACCTTTTGGGCATATTGGTTGTATGAACATATACTTTATTTGGATAGCTTGTTGTTGCACGGTTTGATGCACTTTGGGATGCTTGATTATATGTGAGAAAATTGGCTTGGAAATGACCTTTTTTTGTCCACACGGCCATGTGTCCCCTGTAGTTTTTTAAAGGTTTCATTTCGAGAGTTACATGGCCTGACACACGGGCGTGTGGCTTGGCCGTGTGACCCAAGTTAGAGAGTTACACGGGTTCAGACACGACCGTGTGTCCCTACTTTGAAGGTTAACACGGCTTGAGACACGGACGTCTCTCAATCGTGTGAGTCACACGGCCGTGTGACCTCTATAGTTTGAAAATTTTCATCTTTTCCCCGAAAAATTCTATATGTTTCTGATTTAGTCTCAATTTGTTTCTAATGTATTTTTAGGGCCTCGAGGGATTGTATAAGGGAACATATGTATGTTATTGATGTAATTTGATATGATTGATGTTGTGAAGTAAATGATTTAAATTTTTGATAGTTTTGAAATGTTAACTCCAAGAATGCTCTGCAACCCTATTCTGGCGACGGATACGGGTTAGGGTGTTATAGGGTTTCCTCATCTCGATGTGACTCTTTGACTAGGCTCGTCGTGACCTCGAAGCAACAACGTTGCCATGAGAATCTCGCACTGTTCCACGTCATAACACCAAGGGTTCGTCGTCGCGACGTGACAATTTGTTATTTCCAAATTCAACTTGTTATAAGTTAAAATAGACCTGAAATCACTTATATATTTTCCAAATTCAACTTATTATAAGTTAAAATAGACCTAAAATCACTTATAGACATTCTTATGCAACCAATTCATAAGCTTACCAAATGATTTCAAGTGAAAATATACACCAATTAGTAATATCCAAAACAACAACTATTCAATCTAACTTCAACCATTCATATATCCAAGACCAACCAAGATTTATTCAAGTGCATAACTATTAATCTTAGACTTAAAACCAACTAAATGAACACATCCAAAAACAAAATAAAAACATTAGCATATGATCCTATCATATACAACTTAACCATTTGAGACATTTAGCCAAAAGTCTTTAGGTACATGCCACAAAACCAAAATGAACGAACTATACAAACTTTGTTGAGTCAAAAATGTCGGTCTGGATGTTGGCTTCACTTTTCGAGCCTTCGGGAGGTACCTAAACTTGTGCACAAAGAAAACAAATCATATGTTGTGCAATAGGCTCAGTGGTACATTTATAATTCAAGACTTAAATATATATAACCTAACATTAACAAAAAGCTTTAGCAAAAATCGTGCATTTATATTCTTAACACTTAAACAAATCATATACCAATTTGTAAATTATATTTCATTATCAATCCACATGTATAAACATACCAACATGTTATCAATCAACCTACTCAACGATGCAAATATATGTTCAATTCCAACTTGTTCACTAATTACCAACCATACAATACATTTAAGAATTAAACACACAGATTTATATAACCATGCCATTCAGTTCGATTTTGGAGTCTACCAACTCATTCATATACACTTTGGCCCTCAAGCTCATTTTCGATTATTTTGCATAACAAGATTCATACTTTATCCATTTCAATTCATATATGAATTTATTCAATTCTCAAGTATCATACCAATTCATTTTGGTACAAGTTATCAAGCTTATTATCAATGAACCCTATTAACCTAACTCGGACTTGGATGAATACATGGATCGTCCAACCAAAAGACTAGACTAGCACCAAAGTGCATTATCATATAAGTCAAAATAAAGGAAACTAGCACGTAAAGTGCATATTGGCACACGATGTGCATCCTAGTGCGTAAGAACATAAATCCATACACAATCCGATCCTATGACATGCCAACTATATCAAACTCAACTCGACTAGTTAATAGGGTATCAACATTCAATTCCTTTTTACAATTTGGTACACAAACCATTTCTTAAACATTTTCACTATCATGATCCAATTTATTAACCTATCATATATAATTCACATCATTCGATACATATTTTCACCCTATTCCATAACACATATCATATTACAAACAGTTCATGCTATTTTACACTTTATTCACTTTAGTCTTCTATTTTAGCAATCCATATTCAAGCTTAATCCAATAATTCAAATTATCACTATATACTCACCTTGACATTCCCATATGTAGATAACACAAAAATGCAACCAATTAAACGACTTTAAATAAAAAATGTACAAACCGAGATTTCACGCATCACTTGTCAACGATTTTTGCTTTTCCTCTCCCTCTCGACGATTCAATGTTGTAATTAGCTATGAATAACCATAAAACATGCCATATAATCAAATTCTAGTCAAACTAGAATCAAATACCAATTTTTTCATATTTTGCAAATTATTCAATTCAGTCCCTAAAATCGGGACAAACATAAATTTTAATTTAAGGCGTTGATTTAAAATTCGATTTCACTAAAACTCATTAAGAACCCTCTATTTTCTATCTCTACTAACAATTCATGATAGTTTAGCATTTTATTCAATTTGGTTCCTAATGTATGAAATTATCAATTAAGCTTTACAATTTAGTCCTTTTCATAAACTAAGTTTAATTTCTAACAATTTCACACTGATTTCATTCAATTCTCAACAATGGAGACTTTAAAAATTTAACTGTTTTAAAAATTAGTACATGGGTTAGCTAAATCAAGTTTCCATGACCTCAAATTTATAAAAATTAATGAAAAATTGCTAGGACTTACTTGAAATTAAGGGTTGAATGTTAAAAACCAAGCTTCCCAAACCCTTGAAAGATGAAGAATAATGTGGTTTTATATTCTCTTTTTTCATTATCACTTTATATATGTACTAAGTTTAATTCTTAATTAAACTTAATTAATTTAAGTTAATCAGGTTTAATTAAACTTAAACCTTTACTTAACTAAGCTAATGACATGTTACATCACCATCCATTAATTGCCATTTTAATTTGGTCCATTTTCCATTTTAGTCTTTTGGATAATTACTATTTAAGTCCCATAGCCTTAATCTAATTAAGAATCTATAGCGACTAAAATTTTATAATTTAGTCCTTGAGCCATAGTTACTCACAATTTCAGTTAAATCACTTAACCAAAATTTCAATTCATCAATACTTTAATTCTGTAAATATACTTATTAAATATTTATGATTTTGGTTTAGGTAAATGGGGTCCCAAAATCATCTTTTCTGACACCACTGAAAACTAGGTTATTACAATTCTTCCCTCCTTAAGAAATTTTGTCTCTGAAATTTACCTGAAATGAGGTGGGGATACTAGGATTTCATTGCCTCTTCTAGTTCCCAGGTCACCTCCTCGACGCTATGGCTACACCATAGGACTTTTACCAAAAGCATTTGTTTATTTCTCAGTTCTTTCATTTCTTGAGCTATGATTTCGATTGACTTTTCCTTGTAAGAAAAATCGGGTTGAACTTCAATTCCTTCCACCGTAATAAAATGAGATAGGTCAGATCGATATCATCGGAGCATGGATACATAGAATACTCCACGAGTCTTTTGCAATTCCGACGGTAGAGCTAGGCAATAAGGAAACGATCCTATTCTCTCAACAATTTTATACGGCCTTATGAACATGGGACTCAATTTCCTTTTGTGACCAAAACGTAGGATCTTTTTCCATAGAGATACTTTCAAGAATACTTTATCACCCATTGCATATTCAATATCTTTCCTTTTCAAATCACCATATGACTTTTGTCTATTAGACGTTGCTTTCAATCTATCTTTGATAAGTTTTACCACATTTTCAACTTCCTAAAGTAATTCCGGTCCGACGACCCTTCTCTAGCTCAGTTCTGACCAATAGGTAGGCATTCTACATCTACAACCATATAAAGCTTCATATGGAGCCATCTGAATGCTCGACTAAAAATTGTTATTATACACAAACTTAGTTAACGATAAATAACATTCCCAGCCAAACTCAAGATCAATAGCATAGGCTCGTAACATATCTTCCAACACTTGAATAACTCACTTTGACTGGCCATCATACTGAGGATGGAATGTCGTGCTGAAATTTAAACTTATACCTAATGATTCATGCAATCGCTTCTAAAATCTCAATGTAAAATAAGGATCTCAGTCGGAGATAATAAATACAGAAACACAGTGCAATCTAACTATCTTGTGAATATAAACTTCAGCCAACTTTGGAAGTGACTAATCAGTTCTCACCATAAAGAAATGAGCAAATTTTGTCATTTGATCCACAATTACCTAAATTACATTCCTTTTGCTCAAAGATAACGGTAGACCATCTACAAAATCCATTATAATTCGTTTCCATTTCCACTTTGGAATAGAGATAGGTTGAAGCAACTCGGTGGGAACTTGATGTTTGACTTTTACGCACTGACATGTCAGACATTTAATGGCATACTAAAAAATTTCTCTTTATTCTAGACCACCAGTATGATTCTTGCAAGTCACGGTACATTTTCGCACTTCCTAGGTGCATAGTAAAAGGACTATTGTGAGCCTCACGCAAAATCATATTTTTCATATCAGCATTATCAGGAACATAGATTCGATTGTGAAACTGAAGGAAATCATTCGCATCAATGTCAAAACTCTCAATATCACCTTACTGAAAAAACTTCATTTTCTCTGCTAACTTAGCTTCGGTAGACTGCGCTTCTTTAATCTGATCAAGCAATACGAGCTTAACTTTCAACTCAGCTAAAAGGCTACCATCATCACAAATACTGAACTAAGAAACATTGCTCTCAATTTAATTGTCGACTTCTACCTTAAAGCATCGACAATAGCATTTGCTTTGCTTGGATGATAGTCGATCACACAATAAAAATCTTTTAGCAATTCAATCCAACAATGTTGTTTCAGGTTCAACTCATTTTGGGAGAGGAGATATTTGAGACTTTTATGATCTATGAAAATATGAAACTTTTCACAGCACAAATAATGCCTTCAGATCTTTAGAGTAAATACCACAACGACAAGCTCTAAATCACGCGTTGGGTAGTTGCGTTCATATGTTTTCAGCTGTCAGGATGCATACGCAATTACTTTACCATTTTGCTGTTGGATTTGGTACCCCAATTGTATTATTTTTGTCCAAGTATTCTTGTAATTTTTTTTCAAACAAATTGGTTAGTAATTAATAAAATTATTCATGAATTACATTAATATTTTGTTTATTATCCTCACATGGTTTTTGCATATAAAAAAAAAAAAAGCAAATGTTGCTCACTGGTTGTCTAACGCTTAAACTAATACTAAGTGGCATTACGTGGTCAGATGGTAATATAGAAAGACAACTTATATTAGTAAAAAAAACTTAACATGTCTTTAGTCTAATAGGAAATGAGCAAACCGATTGAAAGACTAATATAATGTCTATCAAGTCCAATTGGGGAGACGCTTTGTCTTGGGCATTAGAGTGAATGAATCCTAGAAGATAGAGACATAGATGTGACTGACTAGACTGACAGTATATTGAACTGGACCCAAGAAGAATAGATCTTGAATCTGTTTATGGATTTATGCATCTCTGAAGTCATAGTGTGACATTCCTAAATCCTGAGTGGATGACAGACTATGTATGCAGGACTCATATACTTTGATGTAAGTAAAAGTTGAGTTTGAATCGATAAGGAATAGAAATCGAGTGCGTTGGGTATACAAATTCTGCAGTATGTAGTGCCATTCACAATATTGGAATTTATAACCCCAGACATGGGTAAATGATATCCTCTCATTCACATTACATGGTTGATGAAAAGTAATTGTGGCCACGGGTCGTTTATCTCTGTGATGAATGACTTGACTATTATTTGATAGTAATTTACTTTTCATGAAGGAAGATGTAATGGTTATCATGGGATAAAATAGGATCATATTGGGAGAACGGATATTATCCCAAAGAGATTAAGGATATCTTATGAGGGTAACACACTTATGACAAGGTCATTGGACAAGCACTGATCAAGTTCCTTTCGTAATGGTATGTCATTAGGGAGAGCTTAGTCACGATACTGTAGTGGAATGGCTTTGTGACTAAATTACGTTATAATTAATAGGCGAAAAGCTGAAACTTAATTATAAATCATTGGAGCCTTAATCAAATTTGTTCAATCGATCCCTTCGCTAGCTCGTTGAAACTAGAAATGAATTACATGTTGAATCAAATGAACAAAAATAAATAGAAATGGTGAAAATAAAGAACGAGAAATTATTTGGAAATTATTAAGGTTTTCTCCAAAATGAAAATAGAGAAATTGAATCATTTGGAAATGATTATGGTTTTCTACAAAATTAAAATGAATGGAGAAATGGAGTCATTTGGAAATGAATGTGGTTTTCTCCAAAAAATGAAAATGAAAATAGTGAAATGGAATCATTCAGAAATGAATGTGATTTCTCCAAAATGATAGTGACCTAAAAAATGAATTTATGTATTTTGAATTAAACAAAGTTCGTAAATGAAAATAAATCATTTGGTCATAGTGAACCGTTGAATACAAAAAAAATTAAATATATTTTCTCATTGATTCTTTTACGATAAAGTCGTTATGATTTTAATAGAATTAGAATTAAGTTTAGAAGATAATTTAATTGAAAATATATTATTAAGTTTTTTTAGGGAAATAGAAAAACAAATAGTGGGTTGGGTTGAATTATAAAGTATTACGTTAAAAGTCTTAGTAGTACTTGTAATTGGACTCGATATGGGAGAAGCCCAAAAGCCCCCATGTTAAAGGGGTGGATGACAAACCCTAGTTAATAACCCTAGTAATATTAACTGGGGTTTTCGTCACCTATACTTCTAGTTAGACTAGAATTTCATTTTCTAGCTGAAATAAACTTCTACAATTCAACAAGGGTTATACCTTATCCCCCTATAAATAGATGGCCTCGATAGAGCTATTTACACAAATTTAATATATTGTTATTTTGATGATAAATAGAGAGAATTTATTCTTGACTATTGAATCTATTTTTTGGAATAACAATTTCTGCCAGTTTTTATTTGAGAAGAGATTCCATTTCCACACTAAAGAAAAGAAAACTATTCCTAGTTCTGTGTTTTGATTCAAACGTTTGAGCCCACACTCGAAGTAGTTTGTTTTAGGAGAATAGTAGAGAAAAATGTTTGGTTGAAAGTTGGGAACAACAAGGATCTGTCTATTCGAAAACATGTATGCGAATTCGATTTACAGTTTATTGTTATAAATATCACATATTGGGTCAGTTTTCAAAATTTATATTTTCCGTCGTGCAAGAAAACCGTTTTCAAATTGATTTTTTCCAACAATTGGTATCAGTGCTCCTGGTTGTGCTATGTTTATAGTGTAAACCGAGACCGAAATTCTCTCTCTTCTTCATGTATGATTATATTTGATAAATTGCGACATTCTTGTAATTATATGCATGTTTAGGGCAATGTATGCGAATGAATGTATGTAATTTTTATTGTTATGAATGATAAAGTAATTTTACCAAAGTTGTGATTCCTAGAAAATTAATTGTAATTTATTATTATCTTAGGCATGTATATTTTTGATCGTGGAATATCATCTCCACATAAGATTTATTTTATTTTTATTATTTATTTAGAATAAAATATGTGAGTCGAAAACAGACATAGAAAATTTGTAATATTTTTCTTGGCAGAACCCGGAGAATCGAGACGCAGCCAAATTGATCGAGACGATGCAAACCTGGCCCAACCAAATCAACATGAAATTGACGATGGTTTGACAATAGGAGGCTGTCGGTGGTGCAGCAGTGATGATCGAAGGCAAGGGGCCACTGGCGGTGGCGACAGTACGAAAATGGTAAAAAAACAATGACAATGGAAACGTGAAGTGGTATCGCAGAAAAAGTCCATGGTAACAAAATTGAAGATCTAAAGTATGCTTTGGGGTGAATTTTTTAATTTTACATTTTTTATTTTTTCTAGGATGAAATTATGAAAACTTTGGTTGGTTATAGTCATTTAAATTTTATGCTTTTATATATGAGATAAACATGATGATATTTATATGACTTCCAATGAATGTATGTTCATGCATATATATGGTAACCATGCCATATAGTTTAGGGAAGAATGTCACATGTACTTGTCATGCATATATTGATCATTCATGATTGAAACCAGAGATTAAAAACCTTACATGTTTTTAAAAATATTTACTAAGAGAAGGTCCTTGATTTGTTACAAATTCTAATTTTTAGTTATTACTATTTGGACTTGTTACTATAGAAAATATAATTAAGTTTAATCCATCCTCCATTGGGTACGATACTTGAAGTACTTCCTGTACACCGTGTACAATACTATATTATAATTTGACCCATATACTTGCAAACACCGCTGTTTTAATTTCATATCTTTTGTTGTAGTATTTCCATTCAAATGTTTGCATATTTGGCGGCGGTCAAGTTGTTGGCACCATTGTCGAGGAGGTTTCGACAACAAAATAAATTTCTACAATTAGTAGGATAAATAAGAAAATTGAAAATTATAGATACAATTTTTTTTATTTTCGTTGATTTTATTAATTTTGTTCTTTGTTTCCTAATTTCAGTGTATGACTCGAAGTGGAATCATTCCAGTCGAGCCACATTCTGATCCAGAGTGAATTGTGAGACGCAATTGTCAATCGATGCAAAACAATCCACTCGTGGTGGCTGACTAAACTTGAGAAAATCCATTATTTGATTATCCACTTGAACCATAAGCACAAATTCGAGGTGAGCCATTGATGGCTCAACAAAGAACTTTGTGCGACTATGCACTACTAATTCTAGATGTTGTGCGAGGCAGTATTGAGAGGTCGACTATCAATGAAAATAATTTTGAAATCAAGATGGCTACCATACAAATGATTCAAAAAAAAATTTTAGTTCCAAGGAAACATGATGGAGGATCCCAATAAGCATTTAAAGTGGATCCTTCAACTCTGCGACACGTTTAAATACAACAGGGTCACTAGTGGCGCTATCCGTCTTTAGTCGTTTCCCTTTTCATTATGTGATAATGCATATGATTGGCTTGATTCGTAGGAACCCGATTCCATCACTACATTCGATGATTTAGCTGGAAAGTTTTTACGTAAATTCTTTCCCATCAGCAGGACCATCCAACTTAGATGCGATATCACCAATTTTAAGCAGATTGAGGAAAAAAATCTATACAAGGTTTGGGAACATTTTAAGTATCTATTAAGGAAGTGTCCCTATTACAAGATGCAAGAGTGACATCAAATGCAAATATTTTACAATGATTTGGACGAAAATTTGAGGTTTGGGTTGTATTGGGGAAGTCTAATTTGTTATATCAAATTACAACAAATCAAGCTCCCCACACATAACTCTTTGCTTGACCTCAAGAAAACACACCGAACATGCAAAAAGAAAGACAAACCTTGGAATAGATCAGATAATTAAGTCCCATAGTGGTGAAATATCAAACTCGTACGAGAACTACCTCATATGCAACTTAATAGCAATATCCAACTAACTTGGTTATTAATACTTCAAAAAGAAAAAAAAAAGTTTACTAAGTTAAAATGTCAATAGATATAGAGGCAATGAAAATGAATGTATAAACAAGTGTTATGTATCAAAATAAATTATGTGGATCACTCATAGATATTTAAAAAGAATTTGTCATATTCGTTCAAAAAAATACAAGCAGTTCACGAATTATTGTGTTAGTGAATTATTCGGGTCCTAGAGATCTTCTTGGCTTGTAGCATTATGAGGCTTTGGACGGTTTAAAATTCAAACAACAGGCACTTAAAACAGGTTCGAGCACTAGAAACGATTAAGCACATGACATGGTTCCTTACTCGCCCAAATTTATCTGCTTGAACAACAATCACAAATTCGAGGAGAGCCACTGATGGCTCAATAAAGAACTTTGCGCGACTACGCACTACCAATTCTAGATGTTGTGCGAGGCAGTATCAAGAGCTCGACTATCAATGTAATTAATTTTGAAATCAAGATGGCTACCATAAAAATGATTCAAAACACTTTGTGGTTCCAAGGAAACATGATGGAGGATCCCAATCAGCATTTGAAACAGATCCTTCAACTCTACTACATGTTTAAATACAACGAGGTCATCAATGACGCTATCTGTCTTCGGTTGTTTCCCTTTTCATTATGTGATAACGCATATGATTGGCTTGATTCGCAGGAACTAGGTTCCATCATTACATGTGATGATTTAGTGGGAAAGTTTTTACATAAATTCTTGCCCATCATTAGGACCATCCAGCTTAGATGCGATATCGCCAATTTTAAGTAGATTGAACGAAAAAAATCTATACAAGGTTTGAGAATGTTTTAAGTTGCTATTAAGGAAGTGTCCTTATTACAGGATGTAATACTGGCTTCATATACAAATATTATACAATGATTTGGATGAAAATTTGAGGTTTGGGTTGGATGGTGCATCTGAAGGAGCATTCATGAAGAACAAATACAAGCGAGCCTGTAAGCTAATTGATGAAATGGCTAAGAAGTCATATATGTGGTCTGATAAGAGGTTCTCCTACAACTTGAATCCACCAATGATTAAAGCTATTTGCGAGGAGAATAAGTATCAACAAATTCTGCAGAAGCTGAACCATTTGGAAATGACTGTCAAACCATCCATGATGGAGTCAACTCGAATCGATAGGAAATATTCTGAGAGCCAGCTAGAAAAGGTAAATTATTTGGGTAATAGGGTGGAAATCCTTATTCAAACACATATAACCCTTGCTGGAAATATCATCTAAACCTAAAGTGGAAAGGTAATCAAGAAGGCAGAAATTAAATGCAAAACCGACCAAACCCTCCTTATCAAACTCCACATTTGTAGATATCTTAGGAGAGACCCATGGGGAATGACCATACTATATGTAGTCAAGGGCTAGACAAAGTAGAAGGGGAGATGCAATCAATAAAAATAGAGTTTCAACAAGTCTAATACAAATGCAACTGACTTGACTCCTGAATTAATAACATCCAAGACCAATTCAGTCAAATAATAAATTTAATGCAAAAGCAATTTGGTTAGGGCATTCCTAATAACACATAAAACAATCCTGAGAAGGATGGAAAAGAACATGTGAATGCAATTACACTACGCTTAGGTAAAACTCTAGAAAACCCAAGCGTACCCATCCAAAAAGATGAAGAGTTGAAAAAATCGTGGATAAACCCCTGGATGAAAATGAGCCTGAAGAGCCAATTAAGAATGTAGTCGATCCGGTAGCCGAGTGACCGTCTCTCTCCCCTCCCCTCACAAACGGAGAGAGAAATCAACACTCTATAAAAATAAAATAAATATCGCGACTTACTGCAAGTGTGACAAGTTAGTTGTAATATTTTTAGTGTTACAATGGAACTCTAGATTATTCCAAGGATCAAACCCAAGAGAGTCAGAGGTTGAACAATTTCTAAATAACGAGCGTATGAAATAAATAGTCTAACTAACTAATCGTAGAAAATTATGTTACGACAAACCATAAAGTCAAGAGGAATTAACCTAATCAATGATCAAACTACCAAGGACTAAAGTGAAAATGTGCGAAATTTAAAAATTCAAAAATAATTAACAAACGGTGGTTGATTGATCTCGATGTGGTTTACTAATATTCGAATCAGGGATCCAAATCTCTTAAATGCCTAAAATGGCTCGATTTTACCTTTCGGTCTCAATTTTACCAAGTTAGACAAATTAATCTGGATTATCTCTCGATCTCACCGGTTAACCTGGGACTAATGAATTGGTGCCCAAAAAGATCTCCTCTCAGTCTCACTTGCCTAGGTATTCCTTTAGGGTCGCCAATCTTAAGCTTTTAGGTTCATTCAAATTAGTTCAATTTATTACAATTTGGTCCCTCATCAAAAAATCAACTTACTACATCTCCATTAACCAACCCCCTTTAAAGTTTAGTTACCCATGTGAAAAATAAAGCTAATGAACATGAAAATGAAAACATTGAAGCCATTAAAGAAAATCTTAAGAAAAATATAAAAGTTTGGATTTTTATGCAAGGAAACTTAAATGAAATGTAAAGAGAAATATATAACATGAAAATCAAAATTATGAAACATAAAAGGAACAAACTTTAATAGATTTAAACTAAAAAAAAAATGAAGTGCATTAAACTAAAGCTAAAAATGTCATTATAAGCAAGATATAGGGACTGAAAGTGCAAATAAACATAAGTTATAGTGTTAACTAACTTAACTTACTACAAAAACACTAAGAACAAGAAGAAAGTACAATAAAATAAACTCTAGAACTATGAAAGAAGAAGAGAAAATAGAAACCCTTGAAAAAGTACAGAAAAACTAAGAGAAAACATAAAAAAACTAAAGCTAAACTACTCTAATGTTGCCTCCTTTTGTCTTAGCCAAATTTTGTCTAATTTAAGCAGCTATTTTGACCCATTTTTTTACCCAAAATACCTTTGAACAGCCTTCAATGATTGGTGCTTTGGTTGGACAAAGACTACCCTTTATGTCATTTTTTATCCCCTCACGATGTGGATATCACGATACCTGTGGGATGGATGTTGCAACATCGTCGACAGTCTTGAAATGGGAGGCTGCCAAAGCATGTGAATATCACGATACCCTTGGGTGGATATCGTAATATCATTGTGTGGTCTCTATCCTTGGGGCCTGTTGTAGGTATCATGGTTCCAAGGGTAGGATATCAAGACACCCTCTCGTTTGGTGATATTCTTGCTCAATTCCGACCTATAACTCATCCCTACAACACTCAATCATATGTTAGGGCCCCCAATGACAGTATTGGCAAATTTGGGTCTCAAAAAACTAAAAATGATGCATTTACACTTATTAACTAAAAATCTAAAAACTAAGAAAAACTATAAAAAAGATGCTAATATGCTTAAAAATAAGCTCTTCGAGTGTACTGGGGAAGCCTAATTTTTCATATCAAATTACAGCAGATCAAACTCCCCCACACATAACTCTTTGCTTGTCCTTAAGAAAACACACCGAATATGCAAAAAGAAAGACAACCCTTGGACTACATCAGATAATTAAGTCACACAGTGGTGAAATATCAAACTCGTACGAGAACTACCTCACATGCAACTTAATAGCGATATCCATTAATGCAAAAAAAAGTTTACTAAGTTAAAATATCAATGGATATAGAGGCAATGAAAATGAATGTATAAACAAGTGTTGTGTATCAAAATAAATTTTGTTGATCACTCATAGATATTTAAAAACAATTTGTCATATTCGCTCAAAAAATACAAGCAGTTCATGAATTATTGTGTTAGTGAATTACGTTTAAAATTCAAACAACAGCACTCAAAATGGGTTCAAGCACTAGAAACGATTAAGTATATGACATGGTTCCCTACTCGCCTCAAATTTATTTACAACTCACCTCCTTATTTCTCCTTCCCTTGCCTACCTTATTTCTCTAAAATTTTAGAAGGTATTACGCGATACCAAGACATATGAAATTAATACTTGGAACCGAAGGATTTTATTTTTGAGTTCAACTTTGGTTTCATTCACAAAGTTCTCTTTTTTTTTTTAACGTACTAAATTGTGTAATCTCTTCATTTTGTTTTTCGCACACAAAGCCACCATGATGTCTCTACCTAATCGTCAATGTCCATGGCCCGGCGTCCACTACACAAGGAAAAGGTACTTGAGGCTTAAAATATGGGAATTAGAGGTACATATCAAAAGGTATTTAGGCTCTAGGCTAGTTCAAAAAATGCCTAAGGTCTTTCTTGAATGATTCACAAAACACCAATTCTATCAAGCATACATCTATTTAAATGGAAAATTAACACTTCATATTATTTATCTACAAGGATCCATATACTTCATTCATCTTATGGTACACTTTATACATTTTCATTTAAAGTTATTGCCTCTACTCTATTATACAAATTAAATAAGTGAACTAATTAGTCTACAATTAAGAATATCAAGTTACTTAGTATCATTCAAAATTTACAAGTTTGGAAATTCAATGTACTTATTTAATATTTACAACTAATGACTTATTGCTTAATTATAGTCCAAGCACCATGCAATTACACAAAAAACAAATTGTGTTTTTGGAATTTTGGAATTTTATTTTGGAAATAGTCAAAAGTGTTGCATCCCCACACTTAGACTACACATTGTCTTTAATGTGTGCCCGAAAAAAAGATACAGCGTCAGACTAGCTCAGGTGTCCACCTCATCGTCAAAGCTCACAATTGTAGTGTAATCTTTTAGGGTAATTAGCTGCACATAAAATAAACAAACCAAAAAAAGAAAAACAAAAACAAACTATGAAAGATAAAAACAACAAAAACAAGTCCAAAAGTAATGTAGTTTATATAGTTTACATGTCGCATAAAGGAATAAAAAAATTGTGAAAACATGTAACTATTTCGAATCGAAGCTTGAATCCTCAATCATTGGTTGTTGATAAACCATAAAAGTAACATATTTTAGGCCCACATTAGCATACTTTTGGATGATTTAAGCCTTGGATTATGTAATTTGGTGCTCTTAATCTTTTGTTTTCATGTTTTATACTCAGGAGAGCACCAGAGGATGAAAAGAACGAGAAACGGGCCTAAAACAGACCAAATTGGGTCAAAATAGAAATCGACACAGCCTGGGCCTAAGACCACATGGTCGTGCCTTCCTAATTTACTCTAACACGGCCTGGACCCCGAAACACACGGGCGTGTCTCTTCAGTAGACTCGACCACGACCTGAGATCGATTCACACGGGCATGTGCCATGGGCATGTCCCTACCGCGGCCAAGAGGAGTTTTACTCAGAATAGGATACTTGGAGGCAAAGAAACACATTCCAAAGCCTATTCAAATGCCCTAGTAGGAATTCTACTTAAATTAGGATATGTAGGGGCCAAGTAAGGCATCTCAAAGTCTATATAAACACCCTAGGGGGTAACTTAAGCAAGGAGTTCGGCAGAAGCCTTTTGCCATGGCTTTTTTCGGGGGAACCCAGGGCTTTAGTTAGGGGGCGTCCAGTTAGGCCAAGGAAGGCAGATTTGTGGAGATTTACTAGAAGATAGCTAGTTGATTCATCTCAAGAAGCTGAAATTATACTCAAGACGATGGATCTCTCCTTCAATTCCTTCAGGGGGTTTTAGGGATTCCTTATGTTTTGTTTTATCTTTTCTTTTGAGATGTATTCATTTATTATTATTATGAACTAAACCCTCAGATACTTGAGGGGATGAAACCTAAGATGAATCTTGTTATCGTTTGCTGAACTATATGATAAATATTTGACTTGTTCTTAATTATGTGTCCTTAATTCTTGTGTTGATATTTCTGGGATATTAATTCAAGTATGATGTGCTTAGGTGGAGGAGCAAAAGTCCCCGCCTAAGAGTAGATCTAGCATAATTAAGCGAGTTTATCGCGTGCCAAGAGATAGGGTGACGAGATTTTGCCGGATTAGGGTGAAACCTAATATGGGAGTCTATAGATCGAGTTAATGCGATTCTAGGGGTTTTAATTAGAAAGAGATTTCAATTAATCAACCTAGGGTTAGGCGTTAGTCGCCTCGAGAGAGGGATTAATATATGTTAGGGAATGTTACGGATCAAGTCAAGTGAATAAATCGTCTGGTTTAATGCTAGATAACAAGTGAAGTTTAGGTGAATTCTTCCTTAGGTATCGTCTTAATCAATTGGTCTTTCCTCAAGTTATTTTCCAAATTTCATTCTTCTTTGTCGTAGAAGTCTTTAGTTTAGTAGTTAGTTAATTTAGATTAAACAACAAGTTCCCTTAATTCTTAGGCTAGATAATAAAAAGAGAGTTAGTATTAGTACTTTTGGTTCCTTTGGGATTCGACATTCCGGTCTTGCCTAAACTATACTACTGTTCGATAGGTGCGCTTGCCTTGATCATTGTCTTAGTTAGTTTCCAGGTTCGATTATTTTTTATATAAATTTTAAGACTCGACAAAACAACGATCAAGTTTTTGGCGCCATTGCCGGGGAACTGAAATATTTAGAACGCTTAATTTTTATTACTTTATCCATTTTTTTTATTACAATTTATTTTTGTATTTTTATTTGTTTTTACTTTGCTAAATTTTCCTTTATTTACTTTTGGCAGATAATTTTAGTTTATAGACGAGATGGCATTAAATAATTATCAGTGGCAATTCATGAGGACAATTCCTACTAAAGCGACCGATGTCTTCAACCTTGACGCGGTCACCATGCTTTCAAATCAGGTAGAGATGTTACATAAAAAATTTGATGCTTTATTTGGTTCTTCGTAGACACATCCAGCTATGCAGTGTGACACAAGTAGAGGAGTGGCGAATCTTGAGTACCCACCCTACGGGCATGGCATGGAAAACGAACAAGTTAACTATATGGGTAACTATCCTAGACCTTAAAATAATTTTTATGGTAACACTTATAATGCAGGTTGGAGGTACCATCCCAATTTCTCGTGGGATGATAAAAATAGCCAAAGACCGAAACTTTCTCCAGATTTTCAACAACCACCTCAACAATAGGAAGAGGAGTCGAACCTTGAAGAAATGCTAACAAATTTCATAGCAGCCTCAGAAACACATTTCCAAAAGATAGAAACAAAACTTCAAGTATTGTCACAGGAGCTCAAGGATCAGTTAGGTCATCTTACTAAACTGATCTCAGAACAACTACCAGAAAGCTTGCCAAGCAACACTGAAACTAACCCAAAAGAACAAATTCAAGCCGTAACAACTCATGACAATGAAAGGTTAGTGGAATCTGACCCGAGGCAAGAGCCTGTGGTAAGTGAAGGTAAGGTTAAGGTAAGCCAGGATGTACCAAACTCGATAATTACAGAGTACCAAGCTCGTGCGCCATACCTCAATGCGACAAAGAAAGTCCACACAGAGGAAGAATTTGGTAAGTCTCTTAAACTTCCAAAGAAATTTTGTATTAACTTGCCACTTCTTGAAGCTCTGTCGTAGATGCCAGATCCTAGACCTCGTGTCAATAAAAAAGAAATTCATGAGGAACGAAGGCTTTGGATCGATGAACTAGATGAGTGGAAGACACACTTCAAAGAGAAACTAAAAACACATGAAGTAAAAATGAGGAAACTCCAACGAACTTAATGATGGGACAACCCAACTTAAAATAGGAGATCAGGTACTCAAAATCTTCCTGGATGGAAAAGTCAAGGTAACTAATCCTAAATTCAGCACTTTTAAGGTAAACACTACTCGACTTGAACTATATATCAATAACCGAATTGATCGCATGAGAAAGGATTTTCACCTCCTCAAACCACCATGATTATGCAAATGAGAGGTGAGTCTAGCTCAAGACTTTAAATAAGCGCTTCTCGGGAGGCAACCCGAGCACTAACTCTACTAATTAGTCTCGTTTTATTTCTTTTCATATTTAGGCATAGGTTTCCATACCCACATGGCCATGGCCGTGGCCATGTGGGCACCACATGAAGGAACACGGGCGTGGGATGCATCTCTATTTAAACCCCCTTATTCCCTTCTCTTTTCCAGTTGTCTTTCTTCTTTCATTTTCCATTATTTACTTTTATTTTTATTTTTATTTTCTTTATTATTTTCTTCTTATTCTTCATGCCATTTAGATTTAGCTTAGGATACAATAAAATCAGAACGGCTGCTTCGAGGATTCAATTTCAAATGATTCGAGACACTTCCCCGCGTTCACCTGCAATCTTATCCGGTTTCTTTTCATTGATTTCATCCAAAATTCAAGAAGTTTCACTTCTCTCCCCATCTTATGATTTTATGATTATTTTGATATTATCTATCTTTGTACATCAAGGGCAATGTACATCTTAAGTTTGGGGGGTTAACTATAGTATTATTTGAAAATCCCTGAATTATGCCTTGTTCTAAAGTAAGTTTCTCATATTATGATTGGAATGAAATTTTCATGATTTATGATTTTTATTGATATGTTTTGGATTAAGTCATTGATAATTGTGCATTGATAATTAAATTTTAAAGATACTAGAGAATCGAGCATGATGAGTCTATTTTCAAAATTTAAAATTTTGTTAGGTTGTCTACCTGAATCTAATTGTTACCTCGAAGTTTAAAATTTACAAGGTTGATTTCAAAAACTCATAATTTTAGTGAGATTTTGAGCTTTACAGAGCATATATACCTTTTCATGCTGACTTTATTGATTATGAGTGTATCAACATTGATCTGTTATTCTATAACTTGCTTCGATTATACATGTCAAGATCACACCTTTGATTTGATATACAGAGATGATAAAGGCATTTAGGTTTTAACCCAACTTATTCCACTACTAGCCCACCTTCATAATTAACCCCTAGTGACCTCCTTTGATCCTAACAACCCTTTTCATTCACTTACCCACTAATTTTCCCCCAAAACCCTTTGTATTTGTTATCCCCACTCTTTTTGACTACCCTTATATCGAGGTTTGATTTGATCGGTTGCCTAATTATTTTATTAGTAAATTCATCATTTGACTTGTTCTAAAAAAATAAGAAAAATGAAGTATATTCATTATTAGTTCTATGATTAAGAGAGCTTATACGTTTAAATTCAACATCTTGAAGAAAAAGCTCGTATTATTAGTATCTTAAAATTTTCATGTGATGTAATTATTTAGGTTATTAGTTCATTTTTCTGGATAGGTAATTTGTCAATTCAATCTCGATTCTAACCTTCTAATTTAGCCTTTATCCACATCTTTAACCCAAGCCCCATTACAACCTTGTTAAAGACCTTTTGATTTGTATATCATCTCATATTACGGTGGTGGAGATTTGATTTTCAGGCAAACCTATGGGATTAACTTTTCAGGTTCAACTTTTGAGTGCTTTTTCTTGAACCTTAAATACTTCGAGTGCTTTGAGTGAATCTTTAGTGAGAATGTCAATCCTTGTCGATTTTGAATCAAAGGTAATTATTTAGATAAGGGGAAACACCTATGTTTTCGTGCTACAAATGTATGACTTAGAATTGTTTGAATCTTTAGGAGTCTTTGAGTTAAATTATCCATGTATGAATTATCTATGAATTATGATGAGACATTGTTGATGAGAATTATGAATCATGAAAAGTTCGTTTTAATTGTAATTTGAGAATTTTGCTTGAGGACAAGAAAAAGCTTAAGTGTGGGGGTATTTGATAAACTGTAAAAGTAACATATTTTAGGCCCACATTTAGCATAATTTTGGATGATTTAAGCCTTAAATTATGTAATTTGGTGCTCTTAATCCTTTGTTTTCATGTTTTATACTTAGGAGAGCATCGGAGGATGAAAAGAATGAGAAACGGGCTTAAAACGGACCAAATTGGGTCAAAATGGAAATCGACATAGCCTGGGCCCAAGACCACACGACCGTGCCTCCCTAATTTACTCTAACACGGCCTGGACCCCGAAACACACGGGCGTGTCTCTTCAGTAGACTCGACCACGGCTTGAAATCGATTCACAGGGGCGTGTGCCATGGACATGTCCCTGCCGCGGCCAAGAGGAGTTTTACTTGGAATAGGATACTTGGAGGCAAAGAAACACATTCCAAAGCCTATTCAAATACCCTAATAGGAATTCTACTTAAATTAGGATATGTAAGGGCCAAGTAATGCATCTCAAAGTCTATATAAACACCCTAGGCAGTAACTTAAGCAAGGAGTTTGGCAGAAGCCTTCTGCCAGGGCTTTTGTCGGGGGAACCCAAGGCTTTAGTCAGGGGGCATCCAGCTAGGCCAAGGAAGGCAGATTTGTGGAGATTTACTAGAAGATAGCCAGTTGATTCATCTCAAGAAGCCAGAATTATACTCAAGACGACAGATCTCTCCTTCAATTCCTTTAGGGGGTTTTAGGGATTCCTTATGTTTTGTTTTATCTTTTCTTTTGAGATGTATTCCTTTATTATTATTATGAACTAAACCCTCAGATACCTGAGGGGATGAAACCTAAGATGAATCTTGTTATCGTTTGCTGAACTATATGATAAATATTTGACTTGTTCTTAATTATGTGTCCTTAATTCTTGTGTTGATATTTCCGGGATATTAATTCAAGTATGATGTGCTAAGGTGGAGGAGCAAAAGTCCTTGCCTAAGAGTAGATCTAGCATAATTAAGCAGAGTTGATCGCGCGCCTAGAGATAGGGTGACGAGATTTTGCCGGATTAGGGTGAAACCTAATATGGGAGTCCATAGATCGAGTTAATGCGATTCTAGGGGTTTTAATTAGAAAGAGATTTCAATTAATCAACCTAGGGTTAGACGTTAGTCGCCTCGAGAGAGGGATTAATATATGTTAGGAAATCTTACGGATCAAGTCAAGTGAATAAATCGTCTGGTTCAGTGTTAAATAACAAGTGAAGTTTAGGTGGATTCTTCCTTGGGTGTCGTCTCAATCAATTGGTTTTTCTTCAAGTTATTTTCCAAATTTTATTCTTTTTTGTCTTAGAAGTCTTTAGTTTAGTAGTTAGTTAATTTAGATTAAACAACAAATTCCCTTAATTCTTAGGCTAGATAATAAAAAAGAGAGTTAGTATTAGTACTTTTAGTTCCTTTGGGATTCAACATTCCGGTCTTACCTAAACTATACTATTGTTAAATAGGCACGCTTGCCTCCATCGTTGTCTTAGTTAGTTTCCAGGTTCGATCATTATTTATATAAATTTTAAGACTCGACAAAACAACGATCAGTTGTTTCCTTTTACTTTTCACCATTGCACGCCTGTAGGCTCGTCTCGGCTGCTCTATTGAGAATTTTAATACTACTCCTCTGCTAGGTCGCACAAGTGCATACATTATCTCCACATCATTCTTGCTTAAGCTAAAATCGTTCTTTCTCATTTGTTCACCCATTTTCTTCCCTTTTTTCTTTTGGTCTTTTTCTCCACACCTTTCTTGAACATTACAAAGTTACGCCTTTTTTGGCCAAGCTAGCTCGTCTGACCTGTAATTATCCACATAACATTCAACATATGGCTTCATAGCTATCGCTTGTGAAATGATAATTGTACAAGTATACACATCGAATCAAGTAATAAAGTGATAAGTAAAACCATCTCCATAGGGATTGGAACGATATAATTTGGTCGAGTTATTAGAGTGAGGTATGATTAACATTATGACAAAAATAATGATAAGAATGAAGTGGTAATTTGAAGAAATAATAATGTGTAATATGTGTAACTGATAAATGATGGAAAATGCTATGACAAGACAAGAGTAAAAATGAAATGGCAATTACGAGAATAATTATGTGAATAATATGCTAACGAATAAATAAACAACTAAGAATGCTATGGCAAAGATAGTATGGAAAAGGATAGTGTAAAACCCTTTACCCGTATTCAACGCCAGAACCGGGTACGAGGCATTACCGAACTTATCTTGCTTAAACTTACAACTTTGGGCTATCGAATTTCATTCCAACTTAAAACTTCTCTTTCACATTCATAACATCCTTATTATGGGGCTACGATGCCTTAAACATACAAACGGAGGGTCTCAGAATCAAACCGAAAACTTTTGTATACTTAGAAAATTTTTGCTCAAACAGGCCATATACCGTGATTTCAAGACCGTGTGGTCACCCACGACCATGTCCCCAGCTCGTGTGGGATTTATTTTTCATTTCGAACCTACAGGGGTTTTAACACGGTTGGACACATGCCCGTGCCTTTGGCCCGTGTCCTTCATATGGCCTAGACACGCCTGTGTCCTCGCTTGTGTGTGAAAACCTGGGTATTCTGTTTATGATGTCAGCAACCATATAAAGGGCACACGGCCTAGGCACACGCCTGTGTGTCTAGCCCATAGTCACCCCTAACTTGCAACACTAACATGCAGGGGACACATGGCCTAGCCACACACCCATGGGACTGACCGTGTGTCACACATGGTCTAGACACACGCCCGTGTGCCTACCTGTGTGGACAAGAACAAGGCTATTTGCCAAGCTCTTTTTATCACCTAAAATCCTACAACATAAATCACATTCAACCATTAACCAAACGATCCAATCATGCATCAACATTCATGAATAACCTCATCTCTTCATTTATTAATAATAAGCCATCAACTATGGCTATTTACAAAAAAATTCATCTTTAAAGGAGCCAACACACTTAACCAAAACAACAAGACATTTCACTAAGTCTAGCCCCTATACGTGCCATACTCAAAATGTTAAGTCTAAATATACCGAGATGAGCTTATATGTGGGTGATCTTTAGATTATCTTCGTATCCCGAGTTGGTTCTTTGACACTATAAAACAAGGGAAAAGAAAGGGAGTAAGCTTTAAGCTTAGTAAGTTTACATGTAAACTATAAACATCATAACATATGCCAATCAATCAACAACATTACTTAATAAGCATGAACAAATCACATTTCCATAATAATGCTTACTCATCTCATCTCTTACCACATTCCATCCATACCACAAATAAAATGCTCACATTTACTTGCACACATCCCATGCGCTCATCACCACAAACCACATGATACATTTACTTAGACAATTTCTCGATGAACCCCTCGGAATGATACTAAGTACCTGGTGGTTTTGCACACAGCCCACCAATAGTTAATAATAGGGTGGTATCGCACATAGCCCACCAACAAGAAAAAATATGGTGGTTTCGCACATTGCCCACCAAATATCAATATAAACGATGGTATCACACATAGCCCATCGTGAATAAATAGTAAGGTGGTATAGCACACAGCCCACCAAATGGTTATTATGGATATTTTTCCGCACTTACATATTTATCCTGAGGTTCATACTAGAATTACTCACTATCTATCAAATCTAATCAATCACAATCATAATTGATCTCATTCATATGATGCACCAATAAGTAACAACATATGTATTAAAGATGTATTGTTTACACATAAACTTACCTCTGTGCAAAATATACTAGTCGACGGTTTAGTTCGTAACCTTGCCTTTTCCTCGGTCAAGCTAGTTTTCGCACTCTTCTTGATCTATAATAATAAAATTCACTCATTCAATCACTTTATAATTCATGATACATCAAAATTTCTACTTAGGCAAAAAATGATCATTTTGCCCTCATACTTTGGAAAAATTACTATTTTACCCCTAGGCTCGTAAATCATTTTTCATCACATTTTCTCATTAAACAAGCCTACCTGAACATTTATTTCTCTTACAACAACTCACAAAACCAATTATTTCATGCATTTATTACTCATTTACAACCTTTACAAATAAGTCATATTTAGGTGTTTTCATGGTAACACTTTTCACAAAAGTCGTTCCTCAACCTACTAACATTCATTTTCTTCCATAAAAACTCAGCAAATAATATGAACACTCCCATGGAAAGTCCTTAAACTTTCACAAATTAGTCCCCTCATTAGCTAGCTTAAGCTTTGGGGTTCGAAAAGTACAAAAATTATCAAGAAAGACCCTTAAAATCACTTACTTGCAAGAGATTTGTTTGGCTGAAAGTTTGAATTCCAAAACTCTTATTTTCTCTTCAATTTTCGGTGGTAGAAGAAGAATGAATAGTAAAAGATGATATCTTTCTCCTGTGTCTTATTTTATTCATTTTTAATCACCTAATTTCACCAAATCTTGACACAAAATTTAATGCCGTTGTCTCCTTGTCTCTATGGCTGACCAACACACCCTTAATGGCCTAATTGCACTTTAAGGACCTCCAATTTAATATTCTATGGCTATTAGGCACCTCTACCTTGTATAATAGAACTTTCGTACATGATGCGATTTAGTCCTTTTTCATAATTAAGCACGAAATCACCAAAATTAATGCGAAAATTTTCATACATCCTTTTAAACATACTATAAAACTTAAAATAATATCAAAATAATTTTCTTTAACCTCGGATTAGCAGTCCAGAAACCACTGTTCTGACTAGCCCCAAAATCGGGCTATTACAATTCTCCCCCTTTTAGGGATTTCATCCTCGAAAATCTTACTGGTAAAAAGGTTTGGGTACTGTTCTCTCATGGCTTCTTCCGGTTCCCACGTAGCCTCTTCCACACTCGTGTTTTTGCCACAAAACTTTTTCTAAGGCTATGCTCTAATTCCTCAATTGTTTAACCTCTCGAGCCAATATCTGAATTGGTTCCTCTTCGTAAGTCATGTCCAGTCGTATCTCAATTTCTATTGGAAGGATCACATGCGAAGGATCGTAACGATATCGCCGCAATATCGAAACATGGAACACGTTGTGTGTTCTCTCTAATTCTGTCGGTAAATCCAACTGGTATGCTACTGGCCCAATCCATTCAATAACCTCATACGACCCTATGAATTATGGACTCAATTTGCCCTTTCGACCAAATCTCAATATTTTCTTCCACGGGGATACTTTCAGAAATACTTTGTCGCCCACTTGAAACTCAATTTCTTTCCTTTTTAAATCTACGTATGACTTTTGCCTATCCGAAACAACTTTCAGACTATCACGAATCACTTTCACTTTCTCTTCGGTCTCTTTAACTAGATCAACCCCGTGAATTTGCTTCTCACTAAGCTCTGTCCAATACAAGGGAGTCCGACACTTATGACCATATAAAGCTTTTATGCAGTGCCATCAGTATACTCATCGACATCGTTGTTGTAGGCAAATTCAACCAAAGGTAGGTATCTTTCCGGCTACCTTCGAACTCTAACACACAGCATCGGAGCATATCCTCAAGAACTTGAATCACTCTTTCAGATTGGCCGTCGGTTTGAGGATGGAATGTAGTACTAAAATTCAATCTTGTACCCAAAGCTTCTTGCAACTTCTTCCAAAACCTCAAAAGAAATCTTGGGTCTCTATCTGAGATAATAGATATAGGCGCCCCAAGCAATCTCACCACCTCAACAATATATAGCTCGGCCAACTTATCAAGTGAATAATCCACACGCACTGGTATAAAGTGAGCTGACTTCATTAATCTATCAACAATAACCCAGACAACATCTTTCTTTTTTGGAGTCGTAGGTAACCTCGTTACGAAATCCATTGTGATTCGATCCCATTTCCACTCTAGAACTATCACTGGCTAAAGTAATCCTGAAGGTACTTGATGCTCGACTTTCACTTGTTGACAGACCAAACACTTCGTAACAAACTCAGAGATTTCTCTTTTCATACCTGACCACCAATACAATTTCTTCAAATCATTGTACATTTTCGTATTGCTCGGATGTATTGATAAGCAATCACTGTATGCTTCATGTAAAATTTTTCGGATCAACTCTTCATCCTTAGGTACACAAACCCTATCATGAAACATCAAGCAACCATCTGAACTCACCTGAAAATCAGAGTCATTTCCCAATTCGCACTGAGCTCTCTTAGCTTGCATCTTACTATCATTCTTTTGAGCTTCACATATCTACTGAATAAATAATGGTCTAGCCCTCAACTCGGCCAATATAGCACCACAACCAGAAAACGCTAAGCTCATACTCATAGTTCTCAAAGCATACAAGGATTTTCTGCTCAAGGCATCCGCAACGACATTCGCTTTCCTCGGATGGTAATCAATTACTAACTCATAATCCTTCAATAATTTGAGCCATCATCATGGTCACAAATTCAAATCCTTTTGATCCATTAAGTACTTCAAACTCTTGTGATCGGTGAATATTCGACACTTCTCACCATATAAATAATGACGCCAAATCTTCAAGGCAAGATGAACGCAGCCAATTCCAAATTGTGAGTCGGATAATTCTTCTCATGTAGTTTTAGTTGTCTCGAGGCGTAAGCTACTACATTACCCTCTTGCATCAGCACACAACTAAGACCATTTAATGACGCATCATTATAGACCACAAAATCTTTCCTCGACTCAGGTTGTACTAAAATCGGTGCCTCAGTCAACAATGTTTTCAATATCTCGAAACTCTGTTGACATTTCTTAGTCCATTCAAACTTAACATCTTTATGCAACAGTTTTGTCATCGGGGTAGCAATCATGGAGAACCCCTTTATGAACTGTCTGTAGTACCCCACTAAACCCAAAAAGCTTCTTATCTTTGACACATTACTCGACAATTTCCACTCCACAATAGCTGAGATCTTACTCGGATCAACTCTAATGCCGTCACCAGACATAATTTTTCCTAAAAATCTGACCTCTCAGAGCCAAAACTCACTCTTGCTGAATTTAGCATACAATTGCTTGTCTCTTGAGGTCTGCAAGACAATTCTTAGATGCTCTGCATGCTCACTCTCATCCCAGGAATAAATTAATATGTCGTCAATAAAAACAACCACAAATGTATCCAAATAGGGTCAGAAGATGCAGTTCATTAGATCCATAAAAATCGCAAGAGCATTCGTTAAGCCAAATGGCATGACAAGAAACTCATAATGGCCATACCTTGTCCGAAATGCAGTTTTCAGTATGTCTTGCTCGTTGACCCTCAACTAGTAATAGCCAGACCTTAGGTCTATCTTAGAATACACTGTAGCTCCCTTCAATTGGTCAAATAAATCATCTATCCTTGGCAAAGGATACTTATTCTTCACTGTTACCTTGTTGAGTTGTCTGTAGTCTATGCACAATCTCATCGACCCATCTTTCTTTTTCACAAAAAGTACTGGAGCACCCTATGGTGAATAGCTTGATCTCGTAAAACCCTTGTTCGTTAACTCTTGTAACTGAACCTTCAACTCTTTTAATTGCTCAGTACATCTTGCTCGTTGACCCTCAACTGGTAATAGCCAGACCTTAGGTCTATCTTAGAATACACTGCAGCTCCCTTCAATTGGTCAAATAAATCATCTATCTTTGGCAAAGGATACTTATTCTTCACTGTTACCTTGTTGAGTTGTCTGTAGTCTATGCACAATCTCATCGACCCATCTTTCTTCTTCACAAAAAGTACTGGAGCACCCCACGGTGACTAGCTGGATCTCGCAAAACCCTTGTTCGTTAACTCTTGTAACTGAACCTTCAACTCTTTTAATTTCAGTGGTGCCATCTTATACGGAGCAACCAAAATTGGTGCTGTACTCAGGACTAACTCTATCCCAAACTCGACCTCTCTAACTGGAGGCAATCTAGGTAACTCTTCCAGGAACACATCTGGATACTTGCATACCACCGGCACTAATTCAATCTTTACCTCTGACTCTTGAGCATTTAGTACGAAGGTGAGATAGGACTCGCCCTTTCCTCAAGTATTTCTCAGCTACTATAGATGAAATTATCACAGCTAAACCATCCAATCTATTTGATTCAACCCGAATGACATCTCTATTTACACATTTAAATTCAATGAACTGACTACCACAGTTCACTAATACATTATGAGCAGTCAACCAATCCATACCAAGAATCAAGTCAAATTCATCAAATGGCAACAACATGAGATTTGCTAGAAAATAATGATCTCTAATTGTCAAAGGACAATTCCTACACACCTTGTCAACTAGCACATGTTTGCCTAACGGGTTTGACACTTTTACTACAAATTCTATAGACTCAACAATCATACTTATGCTAGATGCCAATTTCATACAAATGTAAGAATGGGTGGACCCTGAATCAATCAAAGCAACAATAGAAATATCATGAAGAGAAAAAGTACCCGTTATCACATCTGGAGATGATGCCTATTCGCGAGCGCGAATGGCATAAGTCCTTGCAGGTGCTCTACCCTCCTACCTCACAGTAAAGTCTCTAGGCGTAACTCTACTAATAGTCCCATCTCCAGGGTTCTTTTGCGATCTACCCCTTGAAGATACATTGCTTGATCTTATTTCTTGCTTTCTTTCCTTCTCATCCCTCTCAGGACAATTTCGAATAAAATGATCAGGTGAACCACACTTGTAACAATTTCAATTGTTTCCCCAACACTCCTCAGTTTGTTGCCTACCACAATTTGGACACTCTGGTTTATTAGACTTTGGATTGATGCTTGCCATCGAGGTGGCTTGAACTCTCGAGCCCGAGTATGTATTACCTTGATCTCGATGTGAATATCCAACTGACGCAGTCATCCAAGCGTTCATTTTCTTGTTCCTCTTTGATTGAGTTTGATACGATTTACTAATTGGCCTCTTTCTTGCATCGCGGGGCTTACTCATGGCTTTTCTCTTTTCATTATTTAACTCCTTGACCTTGCATGCCCTATCAACCAACACCACAAATTCTTTCAATTCCAAGATCCCAACTAGTAGTTTGATATCCTCATTTAGCCCATATTCAAACCTCTTGCACAAGATAGCTTCCGTAGACACACACTCTTGTGCATACTTGCTCAGCCTAACAAACTCGCGCTCATAGTTTACCACAGTCATTTTGCCTTGCTTCAATTCGAAGAACTCTTTTCATTTTTGATCCACAAATCTCTGACTTATGTACTTCTTTTAGAACTCCTCTAAAAAGAAGTCTCACGTCACTTTCTCCCTTGGAACTACCGATGTCAATGTTTTCCACCAACGATGTGCCGAGTCCTTCAGCAATGACATGGCACATTTCAAGCTCTCCTTAGGTGTACAGGAGAGTTTATCGAATACTCGCATTGAGTTCTCAAGCCAGAACTCTGCCCACTCGAGGTCATCATCTATATTAGCTCTTAATTCCTCGGGCCCTTCCTTTCGAATCTTATCTACTGGGGGTTTGGTAATTCTCACCAAATCTATACCTTGAGAAGCCACAGGGACTGGCTGAGGTATAGGAGGGGGTGGAGGAGGTTGAAAATTAGGGTTCGCTTGTACAAACTCGGTGTACCAGTTACTCATCATGTGGAGAAAGGCTTTTCGAGCCTCTTCTCCTTGACCCATAGTCTCGGGTCTACTCTCTATAAGGCGGTCCCTTGCGCCAAAGTCGGCACGTTACTAGCAGCGTCATCAGTAGTCACTCGGTCGGGATCCATTTACTATATAAAATAAAGTTTATAATTGTCAGAAGTCACCACACTATCAATATATGTTTATGGCATGTATAGCTAGACTCTTACACACGCTATGGTAGTCCTAGAACCGACTAAACTATAACTCTGATACCACTAAATGTAACACCCCTTACCCGTATTCAACATCGAAACCGGGTACGAGGCATTATTGAACTTATCTTGCTTGAACGTACAACTTTGGGCTATCAAATTTCATTCCAACTTAAAACTTCTCTTTCACATTCATAACATCCTTATTATAGGCCTACAAGGCCTTAAACATGCAAACGGAGGGTCTCGAAATCAAACTAGGAACTTTTGTATACTTAGAAAATTTTTGCCTAAACAGGACCACACGCCCGTGTGGGTAGGCCGTGTGGTCACCCACGACCATGTCCCTAGCCCGTGTGGGATTTATTTTTCATTTCAAACCTACAGGGGTTTTCACAAGGTCAGACACATGCCCTTACCTTTGGTCCGTTTCCTTCATACAGCCTAGAGACGCCCTTATCCTCGCCCGTGTGTGAAAACCTGGGTATTCTGTTTATGACATCGGCAACCATATAAAGGGAACACGCCCGTGTGTCTAGCCCGTGGTCGACACTGACTTGCAACACTAACATGCAGGGGACACACGGCCAAGCCACACGCCCATGGGACTGACTGTGTCACACAAGGCCTAGACACACGCCGTGTGCCTATCTATGTGGACAAGAACAAGGCTATTTGCCAAGCTCTTTTTATCACCTAAAATCCTACAACATAAATCACATTCAACCATTAATCAAACAATCCAATCATGCATCATACACATTCATGAATAACCTCATCTCTTCATTTATTAATAATAATGAGCCATCAACTATGGCTGTTTACAAAAAAAATCATCTTTAAAGGAGCCAACACATTTAACCAAAACAACAAGACATTTCACTAAGTCTAGCCCCTATTCGTGCCATACTCAAAATGTTAAGTCTAAATATACCTATATAAGCTGATTGTGTGGGTGATCTTCAAATTATCTTCGTATCCTTCTTCAAATTATCTTCGTATCTTGAGTTGGCTCTTTGACACTATAAAATAAGGGAAAAGAAAGGGAGTAAGCTTTAAGCTTAGTAAGTTTACATGTAAACTATAAACATCATAACATATGCCAATCAATCAAAAACATTACTTAATAAGCAAGAGTAAATCACATTTCCATAATAATGCTTACTCATCTCATCTCTTACCACATTCCATCCATACCACAAATAAAATGCTCACATTTACTTGTGCACATCCCCTGCACTCATCACCACAAACCACATGATATATTTACTTAGAAAAATTTCTCAATGAACCCCTCGAAATGATACTAAGTACCCGATGTTTTACACACAGCCCATCAATAGTTAATAATAGGGGTATCGGACATAGCCCACTAACAAGAATAATTACAGTGGTTTCACACATAGCCCACCAAATATCAATATAAACGATGGTATCGTACACAGCCCATCGTGAGTAAATAGTAAGGTGGTATCGCACATAGCCCACCAAAAAAAGATATTTACAGTGGTATCGCACACAGCCCACCAAATAGTTATTATGGATATTTTTCCGCACGTACATATTTATCCCGAGGTTCATACGAGAATTACTCACTATCCATCAAATCCAATCAATCACAATCATAATTTATCTCATTCATACGATGCACCAATAAGTAACAACATATGTATTAAAGATGTATCGTTTACACATAAACTTATCTTGGTGCAAAATGTACTAGTAGACGGTTTAGTCCGTAATCTTGCCTTTTCCTCGGTCAAGGTGGTTTCCACGCACTTCTTGATCTATAATAATAAAATTCACCCATTCAATCACTTTATAATTCATGACACATCAAAATCTCTACTTAGGCAAAAATGGCCATTTTTCCTCATACTTTGGCAAAATTACTATATTGCCTTTAGGCTCATAAATCATTTTTCATCACATTTTCTCATTAAACAAGCCTAGCTGAACATTTATTTCTCTTACAACAACTCACTAAACCAATTATTTCATGCATTTATTACTCATTTACAACCTTTACAAATAAGTCCTATTTAGGTGTTTTCATGTTAACACCTTTCACAAAAGTTGTTCCTCAACCTACTAACATTCATTTTCTTCCATAAAAACTCAACAAACAACATGAACATTCTCATGAAAAGTCCCTAAATGTTCAACCATTTTGCAAATTAGTCCCCTCATTAGCTAGCTTAAGCTTTAGGGGTTCCAAAAGTACAAAAATTATCAAGATAGACCCTTAGAACCACTTACTTGCAAGAGATTTGCTTGGCTGAAAGTTTGTGTAACGCCCAAAATTTTGCACCTAGAAGTATTGGGCCTTGTGTATGGATCACTAGGGAGGCTGTACATAAGTATTTAATTATGCAAGAAAATGACACAATTAAATGTTTGCTTCAGTGGTTAAGGGTCCTAAGAAGTGTTGGAGAAGTCTTGGGTTCAAACCTGGGCTTTAGCAAAAATTTTAGTTTTTATGTAAATAAAACCCATGGTGATTGATAGTAGGCCTTTTAGATATGTGTGGTTAAAATATGACACAAGGAGCTAGCTGGAAAGGTGGTTAGTGGCGTGGTTTAAGTTGCAAGGGAGCTTGGGTTTGAGTCTCATGTTGTGCAAGGGAGTATTTATTTTACTTCCTTGTTGCATGAGTGGTGGAGCTTGACTCAAACCCTACAAATTGGAATTTGAAATGGTCATAGAGGAAGTTAAGGAGAGATTCGAGGAGATAATCTAGGTGTTTAGTAGAGAGTATCATGGAAATTTGAAATATGAGGTTGGAGGAAATTGTGGAACAAATCAAGAAATTCAAAACTTGGAGAGTTGTAGCCGATTGGGGAAGCTTGTGTATGCAAATTCGGCTAGGGGTCTCTTTTGTGTGCATTTCGACAATTTGAGAGCACTTTTGGGATATTATTGTTGTGCTAGTTTCGAGTTTTGGGTGTTGTGACAACTAGTCTTGGTTGTCCTGAGTGCCAAATTTTCCTACTTTCTCCTCTTTTGCTGTTTCAAGCTCTACCTTGGTGATCAAATTGCTTTTGGGCATTTTCTTTGCTCTATTTCTTTGAGCTAAACCTTGTCTCTCTACTCTCAGTCTTAATCCTTCATTTGGCCGAACCCTTGTCCCTTTTCTCTCACAATCAAAGTCGACTACACTATTATTCTTTCCCTCTTTATTCACCTTTATTCTCCTCTCAATACCTCTCTTTGTCTTGGCCAAACTTAACATTTCTCTTCTTCTATTATTTTTATTTTGTTTCCTCTATTCTTTTACAAGTCAATTCTCATCCTCTCTTGTCCTTCGAACTCTATTTTTCCCTCTTAAATACTAAGCCGACTACTCTTTAGTATTTTGGTTTCGATTTTACAAGACTTCAGAGAAACTGGTTGGCATTTGTATGTTCCTTCTCTAGTTTGCTATTATTCCAAGTATTACTGAGGAGTGAAAGGTGTAAGTGTTCTCGAGTTGTCGAAACCCTTTCTCCCAATATTTGATTAAGGTATATTTGACACCCTGTTTTTAGGTATAGGCCAATTACTTTTAGATTCTTGAAGTGTTATGTATAAGGTTTTGGGCTACATTTTAATCGGTTCTATCTATCTATCTGTCGTGTGTGCAGTTAAGCGCTAGGATACATGTGATTGATTCTAGCCACGATCTAAGTATATTTGGCCATACTCCATTCGATCAAGGTAAGCAGGAGTATTGTTTGGGGATTAGATGACTATGAACACTGTTAAGTAAGAGACTAACCAAAGGTTGGAATGAATGTAGGTTGGTGCTCAAGAGTTTTTGGAAGTGTTCGCAAACAGGTGTGTACACACCTTGATCTGACTGTAGCACAACAAAAGTCAAAAACTCAAAAATACGACGATTAAGGCCACATGGGCGTGCTAACGCTTGTGTGGTAAACTGAACCCACAATTATGGGCGATAGACCGTGGAGGGCACAACAAGCATTCTCGTGCTCTTGGGCCATTAATGGCCTCGTTTGGCTGAGATGGGCCGTGTGGGCCTAATGGACTCATGGGCCCCACATAGAGTAAATACACAATAAGTGGAAAATATTAGACTGGGTTATATTGTTTCCATAACCGTGACTAAATTTGGGCTAAACGGGCCACAGGAGCGTGTGGGCCCACTTGGGTCGAATAATGGGCCTTGGCCCATTTACACTGTTATGACCATTTAGGTTATCTATGTCATTCGAGGCGACTGTAGACCTTCAGAGAGGTCGTTATCTGCACCGAGACCCTAAAATGAAAAAAATATCTAAAATACCCAATAGGGTAGAATGTCCGTAATGCTCCTATAGGGTAAAATGACCATAATGCTCCCGTATTGTAAAACGACGGTGATACTCCTGTAGGGTAATATGACCGTAATGCCCTTGTAGGGTAAAATGACCGAAATACCCTCATAGGGTAGAATGACCATAATGCCCCTGTAGGGTAAATGACAGTAATGCCTCTGTAGGGTAGAATGACCGTAATGCCCCTTTAGGGTAAAATAACTGTAATGCCCCTGAAGGGTAAAATGATCGTAATGCCCTTGTAGGTTAAAATGATCGTAATACCCTTGTAGGGTAAAATGACCATAATACCCCCAAAGGGTAAATTGACTATTTTGCACTAGAGGGTAAATGACCGATTTGCCTGTAATGTAAATGACTGATTTGTTTGTGATTTAAATGATTGATTTGCTTGTGATTTAAATGACTGATTTGTCTGTGATTTGTATGACTGATTCTGAGCATGATATTCTGCATACACGACATACTCCATAGGGTCGGGATACTATTATGGAGGAAGTAAACTATATTGGTGGCTCTGCCACATATAATGTTACTGGCAGCTTTGTTGCGTTACTGTTACTGGCAGTTTGGCTGTGACATTATTACTAGCAGCTATGTTGCGACATTGGTGTGTTGGCTGGGTGGGTCGATTTTTTCCCCACATGGTGTGTTGGTTGGTACGGGTGGTGTCTTGATTGGATTGGAGTAGGTTGCATATTTGCACTGTATTGATACTATATTGGGCTTAGGCTCACACTGTTACTATAATGGGCTAAGGCCCACACTGCACTGCTACTGAATAGGGCCTAACCCTAGACTTGTATATATTGTTATGTACTGACTGACTAATAAGGGATTACACACTGAGTTTTCGTAAACTCTCATTTTCTTTTAACTGTACAGGTAATCCCCAGCCTTAGACGATTTGGAGCCGCGAGAGACTCAGAGGTGGCCACACGATCGCTGATGTTCTACTTTAGACTTATTTATTAAAATTTCTTATTGTTGATTCTGTAATAAGGCATCTTAAACCTAAGTTATGTTATTTTGGATTTATTTATTTGATACTTAACTGATAGTGATAGAACACTAGTTTTCAAAAAGATTAAATGATTTCAAAACACCGTATTTTCATAAACTTTTTTTGGGTATTGCTTCCGTAACAAACAATGTTTTTTAAAAGTAAAGACGTTTTAAATGGTTAGTAAATGGTTAAGATGATGTGAGTTTTAATAAAGAGATTTCAACTTAGAAACAAATTTCTACCAACAAGTCTAATTTTTGAAAGACACATCAACGTGACACGCTAGATTAGGCCATAACGTCTAGGTCGGGTTTGGGGTGTTGCATTTAGTGGTATCAGAGCCAAGTTGCAAAACTTGACTGTGGAATGGGTTTTTAAATTTTGGGTTTCAATAAGTTGTTTTTTTTCACTATGTGAAGTGTTTGAGACATTTCTTCTGTAAAGTGTGGCACACCGAGTCTCCAACGCTGAATCGTAAGTTTTTGAATACTTTTGTCTGTTTAGAAACTAAAATACAATAAGTTAAGAAGTACCGTTAGGAAGTACTGTGGCTACTTTAGAAATTAGACCATGCCACTCTAGATAGAGAAAACTGAAACTATATGGGACTGAAGCTATACTAAGCCTACGTCGGTGAAAACAAAACTCTAAACTACTATTGCTCATAAAACATCTGCTTAATTACTGGACCTGTAAACAAATGTGCATAAAATTTCTAAAATAGATAATACACAAATCAATAATGAGCACTAGAGGTGCACACGGACGAGGTACAAGATGCCATGGTAGAGGTGCTCGAGTTGGGTCTTCGTCGTTTGGCCATTTACCTAAACTAGAATCAGAGTGCACAGCAGGAGCGTAGCGGTGTAGTCTACATATGCGACCATTCTGATGTTGGAAATTTTGAGGACGAAATGTCTTTAAGGGAGGTAGAATTGTAACGCCCTGAATTTTGGGCCTAAAAGTATTAGGCCTTGTGTATGGATCAGTAGGGAGGATGTACATAAGTATTTAATTGTGCAAGAAAATGACACAATTAAATATCTGCTTCAGTGCTTAAGGGTCCTGAGAAGTGTTGGAGTAGTCTTGGGTTCAAACCTAGGCTTTAGCAAAAATTTTAGTTTTTAAGTTTTTAAAACCCTTGGTGCTTGATAGTAGGCCTTTTAGATATGTGTGGCTAAAATATGACACAAGGAGCTGGTTGGTAAGGTGGTTAGTGGTGTGGTTTAAGTTGCAAGGGAGCTTGGGTTCGAGTCTCATGTTGTGCAAGAGAGTATTTATTTTACTTCCTTGCTGCATGAGAGGTGGAGCTTGATTGAAACTCTATAAATTAGAATTTGAAATGGTCATGGAGAAAGTTAAGGAGAGATTCGAGGAGATAATTTGGGTTGTTAAGATACAATATCATGGAATTTTGAAATATAAGGTTGGAGGAAATTGTGGAGCAAATCAAGGAATTCAAAACTTGGAGAGTTGTAGCCGATTGGGGAAGCTTTTGTATGCAATTCAGCTAGGGGTCTCTTTTGTGTGCATTTTGGCAATTTGAGAGCATTTTTAGGATATTATTGTTGTGCCAGTTTCGAGTTTTGGGTGTTGTGACAACTACTTGGTTTTCCCGAGTGCTAAATTTTCCTGCTTTCTCATCTTTTGCGGTTTCGTGCTCTACATTGGTGATCAAATTGCTTTTGGGCATTTTCTTTGCTTTATTTCTTTAAGTAGAACCTTGTCTCTCTACTCTCAATCTTAATCCTTTATTTGGCCAAACCCTTGTCCCTCTTCTTTCACAATCAAATTCGACTACACTATTATTCTATCCCTCTTAATTCACCTTTCTTCTCCTCTCAATACCTCTCTTTGTCTTGGCTTAACTTAACATCTCTCTTATTCTATTATTCTTATTTTGTTTCCTCTATTCTTTTACAAGTCAATTCTCCTCCTCTCTTGTCCCTTGAACTCCATTTTTCCCTCTTAAATACTAACCGACTACTCCTTGGTATTTTGGTTTCAGTTTTACAAGACTTCAGAGAAATCGATTGGAATTTGTATGTTCTTTCTCTAGTTCGCTATTATTCTAGGTATTACCGAGGAGTGAAAGGTGCAAGTGTTCTCGATTTGTCGAAACCTTGTCTCCTAATATTTGATTAAGGTATTTTTGACACCTTGTTTTTGGGTATAGGCCAATTACTCTTAGATTCTAGAAGTGTTATGTATAAGGTTTTGGGCTACATTTTAATTTGTTCTATCTATCTATTTGTCATGTGTGCAGTTAAGTGCCAGGATACGTGTGGTTGATTCTAGCCACGATCTAAGTATATTTGGCCATACTCCATTCGGTCAAGGTAAGCAGGAGTATTGTTTGGGGATTAGATGACTATGAACACTATTAAGTAAGAGACTAATCGAAGGTTGGAATGAATGTAGGTTGGTGCTCAAGAGTTTTTGCAAGTGTTCGCAAACAGGTGTGTACACACCCTGATTTGACTATAGCACGAAAAAAGCCGAAAAGCCAGAAATACGATGATTGAGGCCACATGGGCGTGCGAACGCTCGTGTGGTAAATCGAGCCCACAATTATGGGCAATAGACCGTGGAGGGCACCACGAGCATTCTCGTGCTCTTGGGCCATTAATGGCCTCGTTTGGCTGAGATAGGCTGTGTGGGACCAATGGACTCATGGGCCCCATATAGAATAAATCCACAATAAATGGCAAATACTGGACTGGGCTATATAGTTCGCATAGCCGTGATTGAATTTTGGCTAAACGGCTACACGAGCGTGTGGGCCCACTTGGGCCAAATAATAGGCCTTGGGCCCATTTACACTAACCATTTAGGTCATCTGTGTCGCTCAAGGTGACTGTAGACCTTCGAAGAGGTCGTTATCTACACAGAGACCCCAAAATGAAAAAATGTCCAAAATACCCCATCGGGTAAAATAACCAAAATACCCCCATAGGGTAGAATGACCGTAATGCCCTTATAAGGTAAAATGACCGTAATTCGCCCGTATGGTAAAATGACTGTAATGCCCCTGTAGTGTAAAATGACCGAAATACCCCCATAGGGTAAAATGACCGAAATACCCCATAGGGTAGAATGACCGTAATTCCCCTATAGGGTAGAACGACCGTAATTCCCCTATAGGGTAGAACGACCGTAATTCCCCTATAGGGTAGAATGACCGTAGTTCCCCTATAGGGTAAAATGATCGTAATGCCCCCGTAAGGTAAAATGACTGTAATGCCCATGTAGGGTAAAATGACCGTAATGCCCCGTAGGGCAAAATGACCGTAATACCCTTGTAGGGTCAAATGACCGTAATACCTCTAAAGGGTAAAATGACTATTTTGCCCTCAAGGGTAAATGACTGATTTGTCTGTGATTTAAATGACTGATTTGCCTGTGATTTAAATGATTGATTTGTCTGTGATTTGTATGACTTATTCTGAGCATGGTATTCTGCATACACGACATACTGTATGGGTTTGGGATACTGTTATGGAGGAAGTATATGTCTTGGTGGCTCGCCACATATCTTTATTCTATGGTAGCTTTGATGCATTATCACTTGGCGGCTATCTTTGCGACATTGGTGTGCTGGCTAGGTGGGTCGATTTTATCCCCACATGGTGTATTTGTTGGTACGGGTGGTGTGTTGGCTGGATTGGGGTGGGTTGCATATTTGCACCATACTGATACTGTATTGGGCTTAGGCCCACACTGTTACTGTAATAGGCTAAGGAACACACTGCACTGATACTAAATAAGGCCCAGGCCTAGACTGTTACTACATATATTGTTATACACTGACTGACTGATAAGGGATTACACATTGAGTTTTCATAAACTCACCCTTTCTTTTAACTATACAGGTAATCCCTAGCCTTAGACGATTTGGAGCCGCGAGAGACCCGGAGGTGGCCACACCATCGCTGATGTTCTGCTTTAGACTTATTTATTAAAATTTCTTATTGGGCTATTGATTCTATAATAAGGCCTCTTAAACCTAAGTTATGTTATTTTGGCTTTATTTATTTGATACTTAACTGATAGTGATAGAACGCTGGTTTTCAAAAAGATTAAATGTTTTCAAAACACCGCGTTTTTGCAAACATTTTTGGATATTGCTTCCGCAACGAACAATGTTTTTTAAAGTAAAGACATTTTAAATGGTTAGTAAATGGTTAAGATGATGTGAGTTTTAACAAAGAGATTTCAACTCAGAAACAAATTTCTACCAACAAGTCCAATTTTTGAAAGACACATTAACGTGACACGCTAGATTAAGCCATAACGTCTAGGCCGGGTTTGGGGTGTTACAGTTTGAACTCTAAAAACTCTTATTTCATCTTCAATTTTCGGTGGTAGAAGAACAATGAATAGTAAAAGATGATATCTTCCTCCTTTGTCTTATTTTATTCAATTTCAATCACCTAATTTCACCAAATTTTGACCCAAAATTTAATGCCCTTGTCTTCTTGTCTCTATGGTTGGCCAACACACCCTTAATGGCCTAATTGCACTTTAAGGACCTCCAATTTAATATTCTATGGCTATTAGACACCTCTACCTTGTATAATAGAACTTTTACACTTTATGCGATTTAGTCCTTTTTTATAATTAAGCATAAAATCACCAAAATTAATACACCAAAATTTTCATACATCCTTATAAACATGCTATAAAACATAAAATAATATCAAAATAATTTTATTTAACCTCGAATTAGTGGTTCCAAAACCACTGTTTTGACTAGCCCTAAAATTAAACTGTTACAAATAGAGGGTCTACAATGTTGATTTGGAAGGTCGGGATTACTAAGAATCTGCCATTACTAACAGTAATGCCTCGAAAAAACCATACTTAGTATACTGCTCAAAAGAGTTCTAAAACGGCCTACTTCTTTTCGAGAATAAGACCTCAAGTTACCTTGCCTTAAGCGATATATGTCTATAGGCCTTAAGCACTACACCCTGCATTATTTGTTTTCTTTCCGTATAAACGTTGCTCTATGTCTACTACAAGTATTTGGTCAAAGTCTTGCTCATATCATTCAATTTCAATCTCATTAACCTAACCTTGTCAGAATAAGATTAATTAAATGAACATGTTGTACATCCATCTATGTCTAGAGTTTGCAAACATGTAATTTTGTAAAAACCATTGAATTAAATAGTGTATTAAAGTAGATCTACGCTTCAATCATTAAAGGAAATAAAATTTTCATCTAGTAATCCCAACCTTATGAGATTTAGCTTATGGATTGGTAAATAAAATCCAAATTCAAAATAACATTCAACATCATTTTCAATAAATTAATTCATGAAGAGGCAATTAAAGAAATAAAGGAAGAAATAGAGGAATAACTTCGGGAAGATTCCTTTTGCCTATTCATCCCATAACTCGACGATGCAATGTCTTGCAGTGGGCAAGAGAGACTGCCTTTGTCTTCCTCTTTTCGCCTCTCCTCGTGTTCTCAGTCGCTGCCCTCTATTTTTGCCTGACGATCTCCTCTTTTTGTTGTTTTCCCCTTTTAGGGTTTCCTCTGGCTTTTTATAACCTTTTTCCCTACGGTAAATCCAACATCCCATGATTTTCTTCCCTATTTTTTAGGCAGATTTTTCTGGTACAAGTACAATTAGGTTGAAACTGGTATGTGTTGAGTGTTGACTCAGTCTTCTTCTTGGAATTGTCGTGGCATCTGTGTTGACAAACTATCCAACCTTTTTACTTTGCAAACCTTCACTCCTTTACTTCTTATTCCTCTTCCTGCACCTGCCAATCCACCACCACAAACAACCCTTCCACAAGCAATTAAAAATAACTAACATTTAAATATAGTTCAAGCTCCTAATGTAATGTTAAAACAAGAAAAATACTAATGGAATGTCCTAAAATGCAACTAAATGTACCTAAGTACAGGAAATTAGCTAGATATAAAGGTGTGAAATATAAATCTTTTCAAGAGTTATGACACCCCCAAACCTGATATTGCTTGTCCTCCAACAAAATATACATGAATGCATGAATGCAACAATACTTGCCTACGCACATAACCATCGTGTTCTACCAGTCCATTCAAATAAAAATATATATCCTTCAGTTCTCAGCAATCTTCTATCAGTAAAAACTTGTTCAAGTTTCAAAGGTTTACTCAACAAAAGTAGTGTAGAAAATTTCTCCTTAAAATAAAATTTCCTAAGTACTCATGTGTGCTTTCTGGCCTAGAAAACATTTCCTAATTTACTTAGTTCATTTGTTACCTAAACTCAAGTTACTTTGTAACCCTTGCTCCAAGCCTTCTAAAAATATTTATTATTTGCTTTATTTTATTTATTTTTATTAAGGCATATTAGGGGATTTAGCATGTCACAAAATTCTTTGACTTTATAATCACAATAGAGATATACACTGAATTACCAAGTACCCAATCATGTCACAATTTAAATAAAAATCACTTTTGGAGCTAAGGCTTTTAACTTAGAAGATGGATGGAGAAAAAAACTACCTCCTTAGCTACCCAGCCCGTTACTATAGTGAGTACCCCTAATTTTCTTTTTCTTTATTACACTGATAAACCATAATATAAACATATTTTAATCCCACATTTAGCATTTTTTGGATGATTTATCCCTTTAATTATGGAAATAGGTGCTCCTAATCCTTTTTTTTTCATGTTTTATACTCAGTAGAGTACCGGAGGATGAAAAGAACGAGAAATGGGCTGAAAATAGAGAAAATGGGCCAAAGTACAAAATCCACACGGCCTGGGCCCAAGACCACACTGCCGTGCCCCGTAAGAAGAGTCGACCACTACCTGGACCCCGAAAAACATTGTCGTGCCTCATCAACAGACCCAAACACTGCCTGGCCACGATTTACACGGGCGTGTGCCATGGGCGTGTCTCTGTCCCAGATAAGAAGAATTCTATTCGGATTAAGGTACTTAGAGGCAAAGAAACATATTCCAAAAGCCTATATAAAGACCCTAGAGGCCAACCTTTAGGGGGCGGTCAGCTAGGTTAAAGAGCCGAGCTAGAGTAGTTAAATTCAGGGATTTACTCGAAGAAAGCCAGTTGATTAATCTTAAGAAGCCAAAATCATACTCAAGACTGAGGATCTCTCCTTCAATTCCTTCAGGGGGTTTTAGGGTTCTCTTATGTTTTGTTTTATCTTTTCTTCTGAGATGTTTTCTTTTACAATTATGAACTAAACACTCATATACTTGAGGGGGATGAAACCCAAGATGGATCTTGTTATTGTTATCTGAACTGTATGATAAATACTTGATTTGTTCATAACTATGTGTTCTTAATTCTTGTTTTTGTATTTTAGGGATATTGATTCAAGTGTGATGTGCTTAGGCAGGGGAGGAAGAGACCCTGTCTAAGAGTAGATCTAGCATAGTTAAGCGGAGTTGCTCACGCGCCTAGAGATAGGGTGACAAAAATCTGCCGGATTAGGGTCAAACCTAATATGGGAGTCCATAGATCGAGTTAATACAATTCTAGGGGTTTAAATTAGAAAGAGATTTCAATTAATCAACCTAGGGTTAGACATTAGTAGCCTCGAGAGAGGCATTAATATAACACAAGGAATCCTACGGATCAAGTCAAGTGAATAAATCGTCTGGTTCAGAGTTAGATAACAAGTGAAGTCTAGGTGGATTCTTCCTTGGGTATTGTCTAAATGAATTTTCCCTCAAGTCTTTCCTTAATTTCTTTTCTTTGTCTTCACATCTTTAGCTTAGTAGTTAGTTAATTTTAGATCAGATAAACAAATCCCTTAATTCTTAGGCTAGATAATAGAAAGAAAGTTAGTATTAGTACTTATGGTTCCTTTGGGTTGGACAATCTAGTCTTGCCACTAAACTATACTACTGTTCGATAGGTGCGCTTGCCTCCATCGTTGTCTTAGTTAGTTTCCAGGTTTGATCATTGTTTTTATAAATTTTTAAGACTCAAAAGACACAATCAAGTTTTTGGCGCCGTTGCTGGGGAACTGAAATATTAAGAACGCTTAATTTTTATTACTTTAGCCATTTTTTTATTATTACAAATTATTTTCATTATTATTATTATTATTATTTGTTTTTACTTTGCTAATTTTCCCTTATTTGCTTTTGGCAGCCAATTTTACCTTATAGAGGAGATGGCATTGAATAATTATCAGTGGCAATTCATGAGGACAAAGCTTACTGAAGTAGTCAATGTCTTCAACCTTGAAGCGGTCACCATGCTATCAAATCAGGTAGAGATGATAATGGCGTACGTAATTCTTTGTAGGTACATCCGGTAATACAATACGATATGAATGGAAGAGGGGTAAACAACACAAAATATCTATCCTACAACCCTAGCACAGAGAATGAACAAGTCCACTATATGGGTAACTATTCTAGACCTCAAAATAATTTTTATAGTGACACTTATAATGCAGGTTGGAGGTACCATCCCAATTTCTCGTGGGATGATCAAAGTAGTCAAAGACCGAAACTTCCTCCAGATTTTCAACAACCACCTCACCAACAGGAACATGAGGCGAACCTTGAGGGGATGTTGACAAAATTCATAGTGGTGTCAGAAAAACGTTTCCAAAACACCGAAACAACACTTAAAAATCAACAAGCATCATTTTAAGAGATCGAAAACCAATTAGGGCAACTTGCTAAGCTGATATCAGAAAGACCACAAGCTATCTTGCCTAGCAACACCAAAACTAACCGAAGAGAGCAACCTCAAGCAATAACGGCTCACAATAGTGAAGGGTTAGATGAACCAGAATTTAAGCAAGAGAATGTGGTAGAGGAAGGTAAGGTTGAAGTAAGCCATGATAAACCAAACCAGGTAATTACAGACTACCAACCACGTGTGTCGTCCCTCAATGCGATAAAGAAAGACCACACAGAGGAACAATTGATAAATTTATTAAATTTCCAAAGAAATTACATATTAACTTGCCGTTTCTTAAAGCTCTTTCGCAGATACCAGATTCAAGGAAATTTTTTAAAGAGTTTTTGAAAAAAAAATAGAAGTTAGATGATACGTCGCATGTGGAGCTAAACATAGTGTGCCCAATAATTTTACGAAACAAAGTATCACGTGAGATCACATTTTGTGTAAGTGACGAAATGATCACCCTTAAGGTTCTTGACACAGTTAGGACATCAAATATTAAGGGTGGAACTAATCACTTCAAAGTTGGAGATTAGGTACTCAAAATCTTTCCAGATGGAGCAGTCAAGGTAACTAATCCTAAATTCAGCACTTTTAAGGTAAACACTACTCGACTCAAACTATATATCAATAATGAATTGATGCATGAGAAAGGATTTCCACCTCCTCAAACCATGATGATTGTGCGAATGAGAGGTAAGTCTACCTTCAGACTTTAAACGAGCGCTTCTCGGGAGGCAACTCGAGCACTAACCCTACTAATCAATTTAGTTTATTTCTTTTCATGTTTAGGTGCAAATTTTTCATGCCCACAAGGCCTTACACACGCCCATGGCCGTGTGGATACCACAAGTAGGAACATAGGCGTGAGCTGCATCTCTATTTAAACCTTCTTCTCCCTTTTTCTTTTCCAGTTATCTTTCTTCTTTCACTTTCCATTATTTACTTTTATTTTTACTTTCATTTTTTTATTTTCTTTATTATTTTCTTCTTACTCTTCATGCCATTTAGATTTAGCTTAGGATATAATAAAATCAATCCCGCTACTTCAAGGATTCAATTTCAAACGCTTCAAGACATTTCCCTACGATCACCTCCACCCAATCCTATCTGGTTTCTTATTCATTAAATCCATCCAAAAATTCAGGAAGTTTCACCTCTCTCCTTCACTTTTGATTTTCTTATTATATGATTATTATCTATCTTTATACATTGAGGGCAATGTACATCTTAAGTGTGGGGGGTGAAAATTATTTAGAAAAAAATTCCTAACTTTTTGCATTATTCTCAAATCCATGAATGATATCTTGTTTAAAGTAATTTTCTCATATCACTAATTAGAATGAAATTCTTGTTGATTCATGATTTTTATTGATATGTTTTAGATTAAGTCATTGATAATTATACAGTGATGATTTAAACTTTAAGATACTAGAGAATCAAGCATGATGAGTCTATTTTCAAAAATTAAAATTTTGTTAGGTTGTCTACCTGAATCTAATTGTTACCTTGAAGTTTGAAATTTACAATGGTTGTCATAAAAAACATATAATTTTTGTGAGATTTTGAGCCTTTTAGAGTATACATTCTTTTCGTGCTCACTTTTATTGATTATGAGTGTGCCAACATTGATTTGTTATTCTAGAACTTGCTTCGATTATACATGTCAAGACCACACTATTGATTTGATATACAGAGATGATTAAGGCATTTAGGATTTAACCCACTTACTCCACTAAAAGGATACCCTCATAATTGACCCCTAGTGAACCCCTTTGATCTTAACAACCCTTTTTATTGACTCATTCCACTAATATTTACTCGAAACCCATCTTGTATTTGTTATCACCATTCCTTTTGATTACCCTTCTATCGAGACTTGTTTTGATCAGTTGCCTAATTATATTATTTCATTTGTTAAAGTTTTATCTTACTTGATTTGTTCTTAAAAAATCATAGTCTATTCACTATTAGTTTTGTGATTAAGCGAGCCTATACGTTTAATTTCAACATCTTGAAAAAGAAGCTCGTATTATTAGTATTACAAAATTTTCAATTGATGTAATTATTTAGGTTATTAGCTAGTTAGGTAATTTGTGAATTCAATCTCGATTCTAACCCTTCTAATTCAGCCTTTATCCACACCGTTAACCTAAGCCCTGTTACAACCCTTTTTAAAGACCTTTTGATTTGTGTATCATCTCATTTTACAGTGGTGGAGATTTGATTTTCATGCAAGCCTATGGGATTAACTTTTCATGTTCAACTTATGAGTGCTTTATTTTTGAACCTTAAACAACTTGAGTGATTTGAGTGAATCTTTAGTGAGGATGAAAACTTTTGTCGATTTTAAATTAAAGGTAATTATTCAGATAAGGGGGAAACATGTTTTCATGCTAAAAACTCATGACTTTGATTGTTTGAATCTTTAGGACTCTTTTAGTTAAATTATCCATGTATAAATTATCTATGAATTATGATGAAACATTATTGATGAATATTATGAATTGAGGAAGTTCATTTTAATTGTGAGTTGAGAATTTTGCTTGAGGACAAGCAAAAGCTTAAGTGTGGGGGTATTTGATAAACCATAATATGAACATATTTTAATCCCACATTTAGCATGTTTTTGGATGATTTATCCCTTTAATTATGAAAATAGGTGCTCATAATCCTTTGTTTTCATGTTTTATACTTAGTAGAGTACCGGAGGATGAAAAGAACGAGAAACGGGCCAAAAATAGAGAAAATGGGCCAAAGTACGAAATCCACACGGCCTGGGCCCAATACCACACGACCGTGCCCCGTAAGAAGAGTCGACCATAGCCTGGACCCCGAAAAACAAAGTCGTGCCTCATTAACAGACCCTAAGATGGCTTGACCACGATTTACACGGGCGTGTGCCATGGGCGTCTCTCTGCCGCAGATAAGAAGAATTCTATTCGGATTGGGGTACTTAGAGGCAAAGAAACATATTCCAAAAGCCTATATAAAGACCTTAGAGGCCAACCTTTAGGAGGCGGTCAGCCTAGGCCAAAGAACGGAGCCAAAGCAGTTAAATTCAGGATTTACTTGAACAAAGCCAGTTGATTCATCTCAAAAAGCCAGAATCATACTCAAGACTGAGGATCTCTTCTTCAAATCCTTCAGGGGTTTTAGGGTTCTCTTATGTTTTGTTTTATCTTTTCTTCTGAGATGTTTTCTTTTACAATTATGAACTAAACCCTCAAATACTTGAAGGGGATGAAACCCAAGATAGATCTTGTTATTATTATCTGAGCTGTATGATAAATACTTGATTTGTTCTTAACTATGTGTTCTTAATTCTTGTTTTGGTATTTCCAAGATATTGATTCAAGTTTGATGTGCTTAGGAAGAGGAGGAAGAGACCCTGTCTAAGAGTAGATCTAGCATAGTTAAGCGAAGTTTCTCACGCGCCTAGAGATAGGGTGACGAAAATCTGCCGGATTAGGGTCAAACCTAATATGGGAGTCCATAGATCGAGTTAATGCAATTCTAGGGTTTTAATTAAAAAGAGATTTCAATTAATCAACCTAGGGTTAGATGTTAGTAGCTTCAAGAGAGGTATTAATATAACTTAGGGAAACCTACGGATCAAGTCAAGTGAATAAATTGCCTGGTTCAGAGTTAGATAACAAGTGAAGTCTAGGTGGATTCTTCCTCGGGTATTGTCTAAATCAATCGATTTTCCCTCAAGTCTTTCCTTAATTTCTTTTCTTTGTCTTCACATCTTTAGCTTAGTAGTTAGTTAATTTTAGATTAGATAAACAAATCCCTTAATTCTTAGGCTAGATAATAGAAAGAAAGTTAGTATTAGTACTTTTGGTTCCTTTGGGTTCGACAATCCGGTCTTACCACTAAACTATACTACTGTTCGATAGGTGTGCTTGCCTCTATCATTGTCTTAGTTAGTTTCCAGGTTTGACCATTCTTTTTATAAATTTTTAAGACTCTGACACACGATCATACACACATTTACTTGGACGCACCTTTCTAGTCAACAGCACGATGGAGCAAACAAAGTGGTGCTGACTTACTTGGCAATTCTAAGTATTAGAGTGTGTACTATCCTTTTTTTATTTAAGTAATGTTGTGGCAATATGACTAAGTTTAGCTTCAAAAGTCTCTAAGTTCATTGAAAGATACTTGTTATGGTCCAAAAATAACTAAGGCTAGGACATTTTATTTTTAGGGGGTAATCTTCAAGCAACCTAAACTAAGCTAAATTCGCCTAACCCATTGTCACTTTTTTCTAGTTTTATTGAAGAATTAATCTCCTCATCAAAATCATAAGTAAAGATTATACTCTGCATATGCAAAATAATACTTAGTAGTTATGTGGCAGTGACAAACAAGTTTAACGAGACTATAATACAACCTAAATCCACAATACATCTTTAACCCTAAGGGATGCATTGTCCTCGATGCATGTACATATATGTAACAGAAAAACAAACATATAGATATGTATAAAAAATGTCATGGAAAAAGAAATAAAATGCATGAGGTAGGGAAAAACACTTCCTTGGCTTGGACTTGAGTGTAGTTACTTCATTTGGCCCTATAGTGGATTTATAGGCACTGACTTTATAGGGGTCATTTTGCCCCTCCTTATCAGTTTCCGTGATCTTATGAATAAGATGATCGATGTCACAGTCTTGTGCAGTTGTGGAAGCTAGTGAGGTGGATGGAACAGGGTCCTTACATTTCGTGGTAGTAGTAGTGAAAGTGGTAGTTTCATCTTTCTCCTATTCTTCTTCATTCTCAAGATTTAATGATGTCATTTGTTTAGCCTCCTCAGCAATAGTTTCCCCTTCATTAGCAATGGTTCCCAAATTCATAGATTCAACTCTAGTAGTAGGAGTTTGAGCTGGCTCCTTTGCAGCTTCAAGAATTGGGAACAAAGAGGTGGGTAGAGGAGATAATGTTGACAATTCAAAAAATGAAACGTGTAAAGTAACCTTTGTGATGCGGAGGAGGAAAAAATAAAGGGATTTGGGAAGGGGAAATGTGAAGTGAACTAGCCCTAAAATAAAAGTTTTGGCTTCTCTTCGGGCTACCCAAGTAACAAAATGGGACCACCTATCCAAAAATCTTTCCATTGGACTTTTCTATTCGGTCAACCCATGTTACCTTGTACCTCAACATTCATTCACCCAGTTTATCGTAGCATAATTTCCTTCTAAGATGCCGTGGCAAAGTCCTCTTAATATCCTAATTGATAATCCCACACTTTTATTCTGTTTCCAAAAATCTAGAAAAACTGCTCATTAATCAAAGATAACAACAAAAATGAAACAACATTAATAATTATTGATAATAGATAATAAAAACAAAATAAAAGTAAAAGCTAGGAATTAAGTAAAGGTAAAAAATAAAAACAAAACTACTAACTCAAGGGCTAAGGGAGTGATTAATTGTGTTGGAAATTATGGAGTTGATAGGGAAGAACTATTGTGTTGGCCGAATTTTGGTATGGGATTAGGGAGGTTTTAGTTCTTATGAGGTCAATGGATTACAAAGTTTGCTTTGTTTTGGCCTTTGCATTTTGACCAAATAGGTACCTTTATTTCTTCTTTTCCTCTTAAAATTTTATCTCCTTTTGATACCAAATTATTGTCACTTTTGGAGACACTTCCTTTTCTTCCTCTCTAGTGTCAATTCAACTTCCACCAAAAGCTTTCTCTCATTTTCTTTTTCTTTCTTTTCATTCTATTTCTCTCTTCTCTTTCCTCTCATAGCGAAACCACAAAAGATCAAGAACCCTTTTCTTCATTTCTTCCCTTGGCGAATGAGCATAGGTTCCAAAACCAATCTCTTTTCTTTTTGAAAACAACATCACCATCATCATCTTCTTCCTTTACTCTCTCTTTTCTTTTCTTCCTTCTCTCTTTCCTTCTCTTTTCATAATTCTTTCTTCTTCATTCTCAACCAAACCACCATAGCCAAAGCACAATATTTCTCTCTTTTATTAAAGCCGAATCATCAATTCCTTTCTTCTTTTTGTTCAGGGAACCTTCAAGTGAATCAAGTAAGGATTTTGTCAATCGTTTTCATGATCTTCTTCTTATTTTAGTCTCATAATCCTTTTATTTTTCGTCTGGTCGAATCCTTGGAAAGGATTTTTAAAGATCTTTGTTGAAGCCAACTTTTAAGAAGTGATCTTTCGAGATCATCAAGGTAAGGATTTTTAATTTTGATCATATCAATTCTTTTAGAATGGATCACTAATCAACGTTATTTTAGGGGCGATTTAAGACTAACAAGATAGGTAAGAAAAGGGCAGTACGGAGTGTTTGGAAGAGAGGAGGTACTTTTACCATCGAACTTCAAACGAAGGGTCAGATCGGCGATTAGAGACTTTCCACTGGGTTGTGGACCCTCCGCTAACGAGAGCGATTATTTGAAGTAGTGCGTATAACCGAACCACTTTACGTTGGTGGAATATCGGCGGTTTTGATCTATCTAGCGGAGAAAACCATAAATAATCGTCGCTCGAGAATCCGAGGGTAAGGATTTAGATCCATCATCAATAAGTGTAGTTTTGTTAGTAATAGTGTATACTAACCAAGTGTGCTAATTAACTAGGTGTTGTGAGCGAGAGGTATCGTTCTCCTTTGTCATAAGGTGTGTAACCTTACATTAAAAATCTCATAGATTTACATATATTTAAATGTGATTATACGACCATGTGTATGATTGTGATTTTGAATACCATTCGGTGGTATACGATATTCGTGTATGTTTACCCCAATATTTTGTTCATTTTGCTATATGCATAAATGTGAAGATAAGTATGACTATATTATGATCGTGGGGTAAATAGCATGAAAATTTATCGATATGTATGTGCATGGGCATATGGGTATTATTGATGAAGGGAAGTATTCGGTGGTTTTACCACATTTCCGGTGACTCGGTCACATATTTGAAATCCGGTGACTTCGATCGGTCACATATTTGAAATCTGGTGACTTCGGTCACATATGTGAATTTGGTGACTTCGGTCACATATTTGAAATCTGGTGACTTCGGTCACATTTGTCTGGTGGCTTTGCCACAATATTATAAGGGCGATGTGCATGTTGACTGCAGCAACTGCCTTCGATGGTGTGTAGCGGATGGAGGGTCGATTTAGTAATCCCCACGGTGTGTTGGTTGGTACGGGTGGTGTGTAGCGGATGGATATTTAGGTGGGCCGGGTTTGCATTTCATTATTTGTATCTAATCATGTGATCATAAATGATTATTATTTGATCTGTTATGAAAATGGGCTTTTGGCCAAATATGACTTAAATGGGCCTATGGCCATATGTGTAATTAATGGGCTTAAAGGCTTAATCAAATGGGTTTTTTTTAATGTATGTGTTATACATTGAGTTTATGACTCACCCCTTTTGTGGGAAAACTTTTCAGATGATTCGTAGTACGATGGATCTAGGCGACAAGGATTTCGAGGTGGCCAATGCTCAAACAATGAAGTTTGAAAATTTTCCTACTTATACTTATTAAGTTAATTTTTATTATTTAGACTTTATTATGGGTTTGCCAACTTTATGTAATAAGGCCACTATAAACTATCTTTAATTTTGTGTTTGGAATTATTTTATTTTGCCATGAACAATAACTATTAAATAACTAAATAGTTTTTGATAAATAATAATTTAAAAATGTTTTTGTCACTAACATATATATATATATGTGTTTTAAAGTAATTTCCTTAAATGTGATTTTCTTTTGATTTATCAATTCCTCCTACAAGTAATGTTTTTTTAAAGATATAAATTTTACTTTACAAATTTATTTTTAACCTAAAATATTAAGTTAATCTTTTCTACAAAATCATCAAGTTTTTCAGTAAACAAAAATGAGAATTCGCTATAGATTTGCTCGAGGAACATACCAAATCCGGTTAGGCTTTTTGGGCCGGGTTTGGGGTGTTTCAGCTTGGTATCAAGCCCAGTTTTAAACTCTCGACCTTGGGTTTTGAAGCCCACAACGTTTTCAAAATATGGCCCAAATGACTTTCTGAAAGTTTTCTTAAGTTAAAATGGTTTTATAAGAGCATAGCACTTTCGGAGTTCTCGGCCGAGATCCATCGGTAAGTACTTTGATAAAGTGATATGAATGTTTGATAAGCCTAAGGAAACTATACTTTAGAGACATGGACCCTAGGTGTTTTTGTGCTACTACGGAAAAACTACTAAATATCTGTTTCATAAAACTTTCCTTTAATAAGAAGTGAAAAGACTCTAATACATAAGACTTTTTCGTAAAAGAAAACAGATATGACATATAGTAGACATGAGTTCTAGGGGACGTGGACGAGGAAGAATGGTCGTGTCAACCGATTAGATCCGGTCAAGGTTCGAAAATGATGCTCCACCACCATTGTTGGGGTGAAATTTCAAGAACAAAATGAAGGAGGTGATGTGATATCTGGTATCGCTACGAGTTTTGGAGCGTAGCGAAGCTAGTTCGAAAATGGGTCTCGAAAGTTAGTAGTGAGAGACTTAGATCAAATGGAGCCGAGGTTTTCGTGGAGTATCTGGAGTAGCTCCAAATGTAGTGAATCTTGGTTAGAGGCAATGAGAGGATCATGGACGATTTAGGCTGACCGATGAAGAAAAGTGAAGGTGCTATTTCACTACTCGTGATGAAGCCTACCGGTGGTGGCTCACTATCAAAGAGAGTACCGTGGATCGACTAGATTGGGGTATTTTAAGATTAAATTCAAGGAAAATATGTTGGAGCTAGCTACATCGACTCCCAGAGGAAGACATTTCGAATTTGGTCCAAGGAAACAAGTCGATAGTGAATATGAATCAAAATTTTTGCGACTTAGCCGATATGCTAGAGGATAGTGGCTACGAAATATGAGCAGTGCATCGATTTGAAGATGGACTTAGAGATGAGCTACAGTGATGATTGCTCCGCACCGTGAAAGAGATTTTGCAATCTTAGTGGAAAGGGCAAGAATTATCGAAGAGGCTAAATGGACTGAGAGACAGAATCGGGATAGAGGCCCGAGCAAGAATAAGAGAAGCTTTGGGTCTTCAGGGTCGTCCGGGAATTTTTAGAAGAAATCAAGAAATGATGGACCGCGAGGTCAACAGACTACTACGGGTGGACAAAATCGTACTTGTACTCAATGTGGGAAAATGCACTCGGGAGAATGTTGGAAAAAGACTGGCGGATGTTTCAAGTGCGGTTCGAAGGATCATACGATCAAGGATTGCCCGATGAACTTAGAGAAGAACCGCCTAGCAAGTCAGGGTGCTAATCAGGCTGGCCGAGGTGGACAACAGCCGATAAGGGGTAGTGGTCCAAATAGAAGGGGTAATGGTTCCGGTAGAGGTCATGAACTTTGCGAGAGGTAGTGGTAGCTCGAGGCGAGATGACCAGTGTCTGTGTGTATGCGTTTGTCGCAAAGAGGATGTGGATGCACCGATGTTATCACGGTGCATTTCGATTTACAGGTTGCCCTTTATTGCTTTGATAGATATAGGTCAACTCATTCCTATATCGCTAGTGAAGTATCTCGAGACTTTGTATGTGACTTCTAAAAGCTGTACCTAGGAAGATGATCGTACTTAGTCCTTTAGGATGAGGCATGAGTTGTAGACAAACTTTTAAGGAAGTGCCTTTAGAAGTTCAAGGATACGATTTTGGTGATTTAATGGAGTTGCCATTCGAGAATTGACCTAATCTTAGGCATGGTGGCTTGTGAAGTATCGTGCAAATGTAGATTGTCTTGCTAGCGGATGTCCTTAAGAACTATTGATGACAAGGAAGTTGTAGTGATGGGCTAGAGACGGAACTACTTATCTAATGTAGTAACCGCTTTTAAGGCGGAAAAGATGGTTAGAAAGGGATGTGTAGCCTTTACGATGTTGGTGAGTGCCTTGGAGGCTAAAAAGCAAGCTGCTGAGGAGTTAGGGCGTGAATGAATTTGTAGATGTTTTTTGGAAGAACTTCGGGTTTGCCTCCGGATCGTGAAGTAGAATTCGAGATTGATTTATTGCACAGAGCAATAGCCAGCTTCTATTGCTCCATATAGAATGGCAAGAAGGAATTAGTTGAGCTTAAGGCTCGATTAGGAGTTGCTTGATCGTGGATTTATCCGACCTAGTGTGTCTCCATGGGGAGCACCAATCCTATTCGTGAAGAAGAAGGACGGATCAATGAGGATGTGTATAGATTCTGGCAGTTAAATAAGTCGACCATCAAGAACAAGTATCCTCTGCGAAGGATCGACGACTTGTTCGATCACTCAAAGGAGCTGCGGTATTCTCAAAGATTGATCTAAGGTCGGGTATCATCGAGGTTAAAGTGAAGGAAGTGGATATCCATAAGACGGCTTTAGAACTAGATATGGGCATTATGAATTTTGGTAATGCCATTCGGATTGACGAATGCCCAATTGCGTTCATGGATATGATGAATCGAATTTTCCAACCTACTTGGATCAATTCGTCGTGGTATTCATAGGCGACATCTGGTGTATTCTAAGTCGAAATGGAACATGATAAGCATCTCCGGATTGTGTTGCAAGTTTTAAGGGAGAAGAAACTTTATGCCAAATTCAGCAAGTGTGAATTTTGGCTGAAAGAAGTTGCATTTTTAGGCCATGTGGTATCTGCGGAAGGGATAAGGGTGGATCCTCGGAAGATTGAGGCTGTGCTAGATTGGAAACCACCTAAGTCCGTAACTGAGGTTCGCAGTTTCTTGGAATTAGCAGGCTATTACCGAAGATTTGTCGAAGGATTCTCATCGATAGCTGCACCTTTAACGAAATTGCTGAGAAAGGAAGTACCTCTCATGTGGGCTGATAAGCAGCAAGAGAGTTTTGAGAAGCTCAAGAAAGTTTTGACTGAAGCTCTGGTTTTGATTCAACCTGAGGCAGGAAAGGATTTCGTCGTGTATTGTGATGCTTCTCACATAGGATTAGGATGTGTTCTGATGCAAGGCGAAAAAGTAGTTGCGTATGCGTCTCGGCAGTTGAGACCACACGAGGTTAATTACCTGACGCATGATTTGGAGTTGGCAGCTGTAGTCTTTCCTCTTAAAGTTTGGAGACATTATTTATACGGGGAAAAGTCAGTGATATACACGGACCACAAAAGTCTGAAATATCTAATGACTCAGAAATAACTGAATTTGAGGCAACGAAGGTGGATAGAGTTGTTGAAAGACTACGACTGTTCTATTGAGTACCACCCGGGCAAGGCGAATATGGTGGCAGACGCCTAAGTCGAAAAGTGGTGTCGATTTAAGGCGATGTTTGCACATCTCGCTTCTTTACGATGATGAAGCTTGTTGGCGAACTTCAAGTTAAACCGACATGGTTGAGTCAAGTGAAAGAGAGGCGGTTGGTAGACGAAGATCCGAGTGTAAAGCTTGGCGGTGAGTGAAGAATTGAAAGATTATGGTATTAATGGTGATGGGGTATTGTGTTTTAAAGGTAAAGTTTGTATCTTGGGGATCGGGAGTTGAGGCAAAAGATTCTTGAGAGTCGCATGGTAGTCCCTATGCTATGCATCCCGGAGGAAGTAAGTTATACCGAGATTTGCGAGACCGGTTTTGGTGGCTCGGACTTAGCGAGAAGTTACGGAGTTTGTAAGAAAGTGCTTAACGTGTAGCAAGTCAAGGCTGAACATCAAGTACCTTGGGATTACTTCACCGATAAAGATTCTATAATGGAAGTGGGAGAGAATCACCATGGACTTTGTTAGTGGGCTTCCTCTTACGCCTACTAAGAAAGACTCTGTATGGGTGATAGTGGACCGATTGACGAAATCTACACATTTTATCCCAATTCGGGTTGATTACTCTTTGCAAAAATTGGCGAAGTTATATGTGGTTGAGATTGTGAGATTGCATGGAGTGCCGTTGTCGATTATTTCGGACAGAGATTCGAGGTTTACGTCACGGTTTTGGAAAGTATTGCATCAGGCTTTAGGCACCAGATTGGACTTCAGTACGGCATTTCATCCTCAGTCTGACGACTAATCTGAAAGAGTAATCCAAATCTTAGAAGATATGTTAAGAGGATATGTAATGGATTTCAAGGGAAGTTGGGAGGAATTCTTACCATTGGCAGAATTTGCGTACAACAACAGTTTCCAATCCAAAGATTCGGATGGCACCATATGAAGCACTATATGACGAAGTGTCGCACTCCTACGTGTTGGGATGAATTAGGGAACGTCGATTTTGGGTCCGAGATAGTGGTGAATCCAAGAAAAGGTTAAGGTAATCCGGCTCGGTTAAAGGAAGCATCGGCAGACAAAAATCGTAGACGCAGATCTAAAGCGGAAAGAAATAGAGTTTCTTTGTGGGGACCAAGTTTTCTCAAGGTTTCACCTTGGAAAAAGGTGATGAGATTTGGTCGCAAAGGAAAGTTAAGTCCAGTTCATAGGACCTTATCGGGTTTTGAAGCGAGTCGGACTGTGGCATATCAATTAGAATTGCCTTGAGTTGAAGCAAATGCATGATGTGTTCCATGTTTTAATGTTACTGCTGTTACGGTCGGATCCATCTCATGTAGTGCCACGAGGAGGTGGAATTAAGACCGATTTGTCCTATGAAGAGGAGCCAATTCAAATTCTGGAGCGAGATGTAAAGGTTTTACGAAGAAAGTCAGTTCCTCTCGTCAAAGTATTATGGCATAATCATGGATCAGAAGAAGCTTCGTGGGAACCAGAGGAAGCGATGCTACATCAATACCCTCACTTATTCCAGCCAGGTAATTTTGAGGATGAAATTATTTTAAGGGGGTAGAACTATAACATCCTGATAATTAGGGGTTATGCATTTTCTACTTAATTGAATGATGTTGCATGCTTAATTATTATTGAGTGTATTTTGGAAGTTATTTGAGCTTCATTAATTAAGTGAATGCTTAGTGAAACTTTTAATTTCTAATAATTAAGAGGGAGCTAAACAAGTTAGGCCTTAAGAAATAATGACAAGGAGTTTTAAGCATAAGATGAGTAATTGACAAGGTGGTTAGGATGCATGGATTAGTGCTTGAGGGGAGAGGTTCGAATCCCCTAGCTAGCAAATGGGAAAAATTTTAGTTTTTATGTTTCCTCCCTATAGTGTCACCAAGAATGTTCTAGAGTGGATGAGTATTCTTTTATTTTTGGCCATTTGACCATATGAAAAAGGCAAGCTAGGAACTTATGGTATGGAATCATAAGAAGATGGTAAGAAAGGGGGGACAAAAGGCATGATATGTGGGCAATGTTTTGGAAGTTTGTTCATGGTCATTTGACCATGAACCTAGACGGCATAAGGGGCTAAGGGAGTGATTAATTGTGTTGGAAATTATGGAGTTGATAGGGAAGAATCAAGGAGGAAAGAAGGGGATTGTGTAGGCTATTGTGTTGGCCGAATTTTGGTATGGGATTAGGGAGGTTTTAGTTGACCAAAAGGTTGTCAATTATGCATTTTTCCTTTGTCCAATATTTTTCTTCTCTTAGCCGAAATTGTCTATTGACATTTGGTACAAAGTTTGCTTTGTTTTGGCCTTTGCATTTTGACCAAATAGGTACCTTTATTTCTTCTTTTCCTCTCAAAATTTTATCTCCTTTTGATACCAAATTATTGTCACTTTTGAAGACACTTCCTTTTCTTCCTCTCTAGTGCCGAATTCAACTTTCACCAAAAGCTTTCTCTCTCATTTTCTTTTTCTTTCTTTTCATTCTATTTCTCTCTTCTCTTTCCCTCTCATAGTTGAAACCACAAAAGATCAAGAACCTTTTCTTCATTTCTTCCCTTGGCGAATGAGCATAGGTTCCAAAACCAATCTCTTTTCTTTTGAAAACAACATCATCATCATCATCTTCTTCCTTTAATCTCTCTCTTCTCTTTCTCTTTCTTCCTTCTCTCTTTCCTTCTCTTTTCATACTTCTTTCTTCTTCATTCTCAACCGAAACCACCATAGCCAAAGCACAATATTTCTCTCTTTTTGTTAAAGCCGAATCATCAATTCCTTTCTTCTTTTTGTTCAAGGCCGAACCTTCAAGTGAATCAAGTAAGGATTTTGTCAATCGTTTTCATGATCTTCTTCTTATTTTAGTCTCATAATCCTTTTATTTTTCTGTCCTAGGCCGAATCCTTGGAAAGGATTTTTAAAGATCTTTGTTGAAGCCAACTTTTAAGAAGTGATCTTTCGAGATCATCAAGGTAAGGATTTTTAATTTCGATCATATCAATTCTTTTAGAATGGATCACTAATCAATGTTATTTTAGGGGCGATTTAAGACTAATAAGATAGGTAAGAAAAGGCAAGACAGAGTGTTTGGAAGAGAGAGGTACTTTTTACCATCGAACTTCAAACGAAGAAATCAGATCGGCAGCTAGAGACTTTCCACCGGGTTGTGGACCCTCTGCTAACGAGAAGCGATTATTTGAAGTAGTGTGTACAACCGAACCACTTTACGTTGGTGGAATATCGTGGTTTTGATCCATCTAGTGGAGAAAACCACAAATAACTATCGCTCGAGAATCGAGGGTAAGGATTTAGATCCATCATCAATAAGTGTAGTTTTGTTAGTAATAGTGTATACTAACCAAGTGTGCTAATTAACTAGGTGTTGACGAGCGAGAGGTATCGTTCTCACTGTCATAAGGTGTGTAACCTTACATTAAAAATCTCATAGATTTACATATATTTAAATGTGATTATACGACCATGTGTATGATTGTGATTTTGAATACCATTCAGTGGTATATGATATTCAGGTATGTTTACCCCAATATTTTGTTCATTTTGCTATATGCATAAATGTGAAGATAAGTATGACTATATTATGATCTATGGGGTAAATAGCATGAAAATTTATCGATATGTATGTGCATGGGCATATGGGTATTATTGATGAAGGGGAAGTATTCTGGTGGTTTTACTACATTTCCGGTGACTTCGGTCACATATTTGAAATCCGGTGACTTGGTTGGTCACATATTTGAAATCCGTGACTTTGGTCACATATGTGAATTTGGTGACTTAGTCACATATTTGAAATCTGGTGACTTGGTCACATTTGTGCGGTGGCTTTGCCACAACATTATAAGGGCGATGTGCATGTTGACTGCAAAGAATCGCCTTCGATGGTGTGTAGCGGATGGAGGTTGATTTAGTAATCCCACGGTGTGTTGGTTGGTACGGTGGTGTGTAGCGGATGGATATTTAGGTGGGTAGGGTTTGCATTTCATTATTTGTATCTAATCATGTGATCATAAATGATTATTATTTGATCTCATTATGAAAATGGGCTTTTGGCCAAATATGACTTAAATGGGCCTATGGCCATATGTGTAATTAATGGGCTTAAAGGCTTAATCAAATGGGTTTTTTTTTAATGTATGTGTTATACATTGGGTTTATGACTCACCCTTTTGTGGGAAAACTTTTAGATGATTCAGTAGTACGATGGATCGGAGCAAAGAAGGATTTCGAGGTGGCCAATGCTCAAACAATGAAGTTTGGAAATTTTCCTACTTAAACTTAGTAAGTTAATTTTATTATTTAGACTTTATTATGGGTTTGCCAACTTTATGTAATAAGGCCACTATAAACTATCTTTAATTTTGTGTTTGGAATTATTTTTATTTTGCCATGAACAATAACTATTAAATAACTAAATAGTTTTCGATAAATAATAATTTAAAATGTTTTTGTCACTAAATATATATATATATATATATGTGTGTTTTAAAGTAATTTCCTTAAATGTGGTTTTCTTTTGATTTATCAATTCCTCCTACAAGTAATGTTTTTTTAAAGATATAAATTTTACTTTCTGATTTATTTTAACCTAAAATATTAAGTTAACTGCTTTCTACAAAATCATCAAGTTTTTCTTAAACAAAAATGAGAATTAGCTATAGATTTACTCGAGGAACATACCAAATCCGGTTAGGCTTTTTGGTAGGGTTTGGGGTGTTTCAGTTTGTCACGATCCATATGAGCACCCCAGTAGTGGTCATTAGGAGCTATGACAATCTAATTATACCCTAAATAACCATCCAAAAAATAGTAGGAAGCTTTCCTAGCTAATCTATCAAACACCTGATCAATAAATGGTAGGGGAAAATGGTCTGTCCTAGTTGCCTTGTTGAGCTTGCGATAGTTCATGAATACTCTCCATCCCGTGACAGTGCAAGTCAGAATGAGCTCATTATTATCATTTCTCACTACTGTGACACCTCTTTTCTTGGGTACACATTGTACAGGACTCACCCATGAGCTGTCTAAAATCGGGTAAATAATGCCAGCATCAATCCACTTGATAATCTCTTTCCTGACAACTTCTTTCATGATCGGATTTAGTCTTCTCTTCTATTCAATAGAATTGCTATGCTAGTCCTCCAACAAAATTTTATGCATGCAGAGAACAAGGCTAATTCCCTTTATATCAGCAAGGGTCTATCATAATGCCTTCTTAAATAGCCGAAGAACTTCCAACAACTTGTCCTAATGCTCGTAGTGTAGGGCTAATTCCCTTTATATCAGCCACATATACTGATACTTGTAGCTTTGCTACGTATATACTGGTAGCTTGACTGCATTCTTGGAGTGTAGGGCTGGGTAGGTTGACTTGGTCCCTACATGGAGTGTAGGGTTGGTACGGGTGAAGTGTAGGGCTGGATTGGGGTGGGCTGCACTCTTTATTTGCATTACCATGATTTTGGGTTCGTAGGCCCAAACTGATACTGTATGGAGCTTAGGCCTAAACTAAGACTGAGCCTATGACTGTGAGTGAAAATGGGTTATACACTGAGTTCTTGTAACTCACTCCTTTTTCTCATAACCTTGCAGGAAATCCCCAGCGATAGAGGGTTTGGAGCCGCAGAAGACTTGGTGGTGGCCATACATCGGAGTGACTTCTAGCAAAATTTAGTAAATTTGATTTTAACTTTATTTAAGATTATTTATTTTGGGTTAATATTCTATAATAAGGCCTTTGGATTTTATCTTTCTTTAAGTTTCAATTCGGCTAAATTTTAAATTGTTAGATGTTAGAATACCGTTTTCCAAATATCACATTTTTCGCAAATATTCAGGTACGATTTTCACAACAAAAAATAGTTCTTCAAAGTAATAACAACTTTATAAAAATGGGCATTAAGTAAGTTGGGTTTTTACAACAAATAACAAAACTCGGAGTTTTCAAAAGTGATATAACATTTTCAACGGACGCTTAGCTTTTCAACTACCTTTCGATGTGACATGCTAGATCCGCCATCACGTCTAGGCCGAGTTTGAGATGTTATATTTTATGGTATCGAGCCCGATTACAAACCTCGACTGTGGATTGGGTTTTCAAAATTAAATTTCTGAAAGTGTTGTTTCAAAAGCCTTGAAAAGATTTGAAGTTCTAAAATTTTGTGTTGACCATTTTTTGAAAGTGTGGTACACCGAGTCTCCGTCGAATCCGTAAGTTTTCTAAATACTTTTTTCTATTTAGCAATTTAAATATAGTGAGTTAGAAATATAGTGATTTCTTTAGGTATTGGACTATATTTTTTTATATTTATCATGTGTGCGATGTGATGTTTGAATATAGAAATTGTATGCATGTGTGATAAATATCTGTTTGTTTCTAGGGTTAGATGGTTGAGTGTGTGTAAGAGGTTTTGAGATTAAGTTAGAAGTGTTGTAGTGTTATTGGAATGAGAGTGCGCAGCAAAAGTGTAGTGGGATAACCTGTGTTGTGTGGCTATTATATAGTTGGAAATTTTGAGGACGAAATTTCTTTAAGGGGGTAGATTTGTAACGACCGAATTTGGGCCTAGTAGAATTGGGCTTTTTGAGTCTTGACCAGGGGAGCGTTTTAAATTTTTTAGAACATGAGAATGGCACTAATGCAAGTTGTACCTATTAGGTGAGTGATTTTGGAAGGTTAGGGGGCTTCTATGAAGTCGGGGTCAAACCTGGGCTTTAGGAAAATTTTAGTTTTAGGAGAATAAAATCCTGGGAGTTAGTAAGTAGGCTTTAAGAATAAAATGTGGGGAAAAATGACACAAAAGGAGTTGTGGTCTAGTGGCAAATGGCGCCACATGAGAGACATGGGAATGACGCCACAAGGAAGCAAGGGGTCCAAGGTTCAAGTCTTGGAGCTTGCATTTCATTTTGATTTATATTTTTAAGTGAACTTAGACTTTGGCCCATAGACTTATATTTAGTTGTGCATGATTTTAGACACAAGTTGGCCATGTGGTAGGGTGGTTGTGGCGTCACGTGGAGAGCATGGAGGGAAGGGGCTTGATACCATAGATGGCAAATTGGAGGCTTTTATTTTACTAAGTTGGGACGGCTAGAGTTTGTGTTGGATTTAAACTCTACTGAAGGAGGGATCCCACATCGGAAAGCTAACAGGAGGGAAGGTGAGAAGCTGGCTTTAAAGAGAGCCATCTATGAGGAGAGTAAACATACCTTGGTTGGCGTTTGGGCTTAGGAGCATTCGGAGCGCGGAATAACTTCAGACACCTATCAGGTGTGTATTTCGCACTACTCTAGCTATAGAGCGGCAAATGCCAAAATACCGGTCACATGGAAATGGTAGCGACACGAGCGTGCAAGTGCACGTGTGGGGGCTTCGATGCGATAGTTGAGGCCATCATGAGTGTTCTTGTGGGTTAGACTGTTTGGGCCTAGATGGGCCAAAATGGGCCATATAGGGCCAATGGGCCTGTGGGTCCATATTAAAAATAAATTGTATGATTGTGTAGTAGATATTGGACTGGTCTATGTGAATCTCATATCTGTGGCTAGATTTGGGCTAAATGAGCCACACGAGCGTGTGGGCCCACTTGGGTCGAGAATGGGCCTTAGGTCCATTCGCATCATTATCTTTCTTTATAATACTTGAGTCGCTCGAGGCAACTATAGACCTTCTAAAGGGTTGAAAAAATTACTAAAATACCCTTAGTTTACAAATTACTGAAATGCCCTCATTGGGAAAAATTACTGTTATACCATTAGGGGCAGAGTTGGTATGTGTGCGTATAACTTAATTAATTACCATGATGATACACTATTGCATACAGGATTTATTATGCCATGATATGTTGCATTGGGTTGGGTTATATTATAGAGGAAGTACTGTACTGGTGGCTATGCTACATTATACCTATCTTAGTGGCTCACCACATATATCGATACTAGCGACTTTTTCACAGATATATCTTGGCAAACTTATTTGCATTCTTGGAGTGTAAGGCTGGGTGGGTTGACTTGGTCCCCACATGGAGTGTAGGGCTGGTATGGGTGGAGTGTAGGGCTGGATTGGGGTGGGCTACATTTTTTATTTGCATTACCATGATTTTGGGGCCGTAGGCCCAAACTGATACTATATGGGGCTTAAGCCCAGACTGAGACTGAGACTATGACTATGACTGAAAATGGAATTATACACTGAGTTCTTGTAACACTCTCTTTTTCCCATAACCTTGTAGGAAATCCTCAACGATAGAGGGTTTGGAGCCGTAGAAGACTCGGTGGTGGCCATACATCAGAGTGACTTCTCGTAAACTTTAGTACATTCGATTTTAACTTTATTTAAGATTATTTATTTTGGGTTAATATTCTATAATAAGGCCTTTGGATTTTATCTTTCTTTAAGTTTCAATTCGGCTAAATTTTAAATTGTTAGATGTTAGAATACTGGGTTTTCCAAAAATATTAATAACCATTTTCCAAATATCATGTTTTCCGCAACTATTCAGGTACGATTTCACAACAAAAACAGTTCTTCAAATTAATAACAACTTTATAAAAATGGGCATTAAGTAAGTTGGGTTTTTACAACAAACAACAAAACTCGGAGTTTTCAAAAGTGATATAACATTTTCAAAGGACGCTTAGCTTTTCAACTACCTTTCGATATGACATGCTAGATTCGACAGTCACGTCTAGGCCGGGTTTGGGATATTACACTTTAATTTTACCTTTCAAATGTGTATAGTATCAATCAGCCAGTTGCAATGTAGCCATAGTAGGTCTTACTTTTCCAATTCCCAGCTTCCTGAAAATAGACATAGGCATTAGATTTATACTTGCTCCTAAATCACATAATGCCTTACCAACATACTGATTTCATATTGAACATGGGATAGTGAAACTCCTTGGGTCCTTCAACTTTGGAGATAATTTATTTGTCAACATTGTTGTGCACCCTTCAGTGAGAGCAACAGTCTCAAATTCTCCCAATTTGCACTTAGTTGACAATATATCTTTCATAAACTTTACATAATTGGGCATTTGCTCCAAAGCTTCTACTAGCGGTATGTTAATATGGAGTTTTTCTGGACATTTAGAAATCTTTTGAACTGGGCATGTTGTTTACAATTGTGAAATCGTTGAGGAAAAGGTGGAGGTGGCCATTCTTCAGGTTGCTGATATTATTTTGCTGTGGCATTTTTGTTGGCAGCAGATTTGATTCTACTGTAACAATCTTTTGCTCAGCCTTTTCAGTTGCAGTGTACTTTTCAGATGGCTTTGGGATCTTTACATGGTTGTCATTCGAGTTATCCTCTCTTGTCGTGGCATCTTGAGCAACGTCATCAAGCTAAGTTCTACTTCTAAGAGTTATGACCTTGCACTGTTCCTTCCCTTGTGATCTTGAATTCTCAGTATCGCTTGGCAGTGCTCCTTGTGGCCTCGAATTTAAAGCATTCATTATCTGCCTATTTGATTTTCAAGATCTCTAAAGGACGTAGCTTGAGTCTAAATTACAGCATCCTTCTTGGTCATATATTCTTTCAGCAAGGCTTCAATGGAGGTAGAAGATAATGCTTGATCTTGTTCAACATTTTGCCTCGGCATAGGATGATTTTAACCTGGTGGTGCATGTAACACCCCTAACCTATAACCGTCATCGGAATAGGGTTAAGAGGCATTACCGGACATAACGAAACATTTACAATCATTTTTTTAAACATAAATACTTCATCATCATAACATAGAAAATCATATACATAGAGTCCCTTTATAAGGTCTACAAGACCCTAAACATGCATTGGGAAGGGGCCGAGACTAAACTGAGCTCATATAAATTTTTTCAAAAATCAAACATTTTTCAAAGTTACAGAGGTCACACACCCGTGTACCTCACACGGCCTCAGGCACACTCGTGTGTCCAAGCCGTGGAAAAATAGGGCATACATACTGACTTGTCCACATGGCCGAAGACACGCCCGTGTGCTTGACCCGTGGGCAACACTGACTTAATTCACACAGCCTGTCACACGCTCGTGTGTCTGGCCCGTGTGCGACTCTGACTTGTTTCAAAATGCAACCTTAAGAGACACGGTCGAGCCACACGCTCGTGTGCTCAATCGTGTGGGCAAATATAGGCCATTTGTAAGGCCAAATTTCCACCCAAATTTTGGGTCACACCTACAAGCATCAAGCCATACCAAATTCATATCTCAAATGCATCCAAACATACATTTTAACCATTATTCTCATCAACCAATTCAAGCATGAAACATACCACTTAGATATCACCAAAACACACCAAAATGATCATTCACACAACATCACATATTCACCTTATAACTATCATTTTCACATATCCAAAACATATACTAAGATCATTCATCTTTCAAGCTAAATCACATGACAAGAACTATACATCTCAAAAACATCCCTTAATCACTAACCTATACATGCCATAGACCAAATATATAACTTCCAAAAGTACCAAAATAGATGGCCGATAGTGTGATTGAGTTGCTGACGATCCCCGGATCCGAGCTAGCTTTAATAACACTATAAAACGGAGAAAACTCACACAGTAAGCTTTAAAGCTTAGTAAGTTCATAATATAACACATTTAATTCAACAATTCAAATTCAATATACAATATTAACTATCACATGGTGTAATTTACAATAATATACAATCTCATCCATAGTCAATACTCACATGATCATCCATTTATCCCATATACAATATCATCAACCACATAGGTTCCGTACATACCTGTACCATCACTTAATAAATGACCACTTTTGCTACTCAATACTCAATACCATAATTTGTTCGATCTTCTTTAACCATTCAATTTACTCGCACAGTTAGTACCAATTTTCTTAGCCGAAGCTTTGATATCTCACACACTTAGTGCCAATTTCTTAGCCGAAACTTTAATATCATCGCACACTTAGTACCTTTACATTAAACCGAATTTGACTCGGTATCGTACACACAGTGCCAATCAATATAATCAATGCTTTCTTTATTTCGCACACATATTACCGTTCACCATTGTATCGGTCATATTTACACACACTTAGTGCCACATCTCTTCAAACCCATTCATTCGCATTACTAACTCAACAATCACATTTCCATTCATTGCATAATATGTGAACATAAATTTAACAATTCGTATTATACACGAATTGACCTCGGACGTAGAAATACTATTCAAATCAATCAATCGAGCACTTTATTCTTGCCTCGATCTAAGTCCAATTTCACCTTTTTTTGATCTATACATATTCAAATTTAGCTCATTCATTCACCAAATCATTCATTTCAATCCAAAAACACATATTTTGAGCATTTTAAAAAATAGCCCTCACATTTGTACATTTTGACATTTTAGTCCCTATTTCGTCAAAATCACAAAATACACATAATTTCATTACACAATGCCTAGCCGAATTTTCCCTTAACTCATATAAGCCCATATATTTTATTTATTTTACATTTTAGTACCTCAATTTCTCATTTTCACAATTTAGCCCAAAATAGTCAAATTCATCAAAAATTCAAAGACAATATATGTTTATCTATCACATATCTTTCATATTTCATCATCAACTATCACAAAGCTCACATATTCATCAATGGCATATCTCAAAATCATCATCAAATTCTAAATTTAAGGCATGGGTTTGATATTATGCTAAGCAACGATCACAAAAACATAAAAATTATCAAAAACTAAAACAAAAACATACCTTAATCAAAGAAATACCATAGCCGAACCTAGCTTTCTTTTTCTTTTTCCTTGATATTTTCGGCAAGAACAAGATGATAATGGCCTTTAATTTATGTCTTGTTTTATTTATTATACATTAATCCATGTTTTACTATTTTACCCTTGGTCATTAAACCATTTAATCATCAAATATATGCCCATTTATGTCCATCCAATCTATTAATGGCTTAATAATAACATAAGGACCTTTCATTTAATAAGACATAGCAATTAAGCACTTTAACAACTAGCACACAACTTTTGCATTCTATGCGATTAAGTCCTTTTTTGCAATTCGGCACACAAACGATAAAATTTTCACACAGAACTTTCACACATACTTTATCACATACTGTAAACACAGAAAATAATATTAAAATATTTTTTGACCTCGATTCTTAGTCTCAAAACTACTGTTCCGACTAGGGTCTAAACCGGGCTATTACAGTGCACTATTAACATTCTGTCTCACAACATTTTTTAAATTCCTCACACCTTAGTTATTCCAACAAAATTTTAGATGTTGCTTCTGTAACACCCTTAACCCGAGACCGTCGCCAGAATAGGGTTAAGAGGCATCACCAAACATTCAAAACATTTCACATCCATTTCACGACACAAAGTCATTCTTCAATCATACACACTCAATTACAACTATATAGTCACTTATCGAGGTCTATGAAAACTTAAGCACATGTTAGAGAAATGTCGGGACTAAACCGAACACTTATGAAAATCTTCAAAAAAAAACTTATACATTTTTCAACACTGTACAAGTCACACGCCCGTGTAGTTGGGCCATGGTCCAGACCGTGCCAAAGGAGAGCCTACATACTGACTTCTTCACATGGCCACTAGGTACGCCCATGTGCCATAATCGTGTAAGTAAAATAGGCTATTTGCAAAGCCAATTTACCACCCACACAAGGGTTTACCAACAAGCTTCAAAACAATGCCAATTCATGCTTTTAAATACAATCAAATATACCAATTCATGCATCAAATTTCACAACTAAAACACATGCACAACCAATCATAATTCAACCACTATATTACCATATCACTACAGCATCATTCCCTCAATAAATTACCCATTCATAAGCCCATCTCATTGCCATCAAAACATTTCAAAACATGCATCATATATTAGCATATAACTAGCCAAATCACATGGCTATTTACATCTCAAACATATACCAAATGACTAGCTTATACATGCCATATTCAAAAGTACCAAAATAGATTGCCGATAGTGTGATAGAGATGCTAACGATCCCCGGATCCGAGCTAGCTTTACTGACACTATAAAACAGAGAAAAAATCACACAGTAAGTTTTCATAGCTTAGTAAGTCCGTAATATAAGACATGTGATTCAACAATTCAAGTCAATATACAAAAATAAGTCATCACTTAGATTAATTTACCAATGATACACCAACTCAAGCATGCTTAATGCTCACATAGCATTTCATCCATGTCTTTCAAATTAACCAACACATAGATATCATACATATCTTAACCAACACGTAGTTATCATATATACCTTAGCCAAGACATAGTTATCATACATACCTTAGCCAACACATATTTACTCACCAACCATACAACTCAATCACTCGACTTTACACTTCGATCAACTTTCATTATTCTCTTGCTTTATTCGCACACTTAGTGCCAATTCGTAGTCAAAACGTAATTGTCATCACACACTTAGTGCCAATACGTTAAATTGAGCTTATCTCGGTATCGCACACACAGTGCCAATTCAATAAGCTGAAACTTCTATCTTTTCACACACCCAGTGCCAATCATCTCTATCTCGTTTCTAACTTCGCACACTTAGTGCACTATAACTCAATTCCGCACATAGCATCTCTACTTTCATAGTTACATATATATATATATATATATATATATTTGTTCAATTCACATCACATAGATATATTTTACAAATAGTATTATATCCGAACTTACCTTGGACGTCGAAATACCAAAACGGTCGATTAATCGAGCACTTTATCTTTGCCTTGATCTCGATCCGAACCTTTTCTCTCTTGGTCTATAGACATTCAAATTCAATCCATTCAATCACCAAATCATTCATTTTAGTCCAAACACACATATTTAGAGCATTTTACAAAATAGCGTTCACATTTTCACATTTCGATACTTTAGTCCCTAATTCACGTAATCACAAAATACACATAATTTGCTTATACCCTTGTCTGGCCGAATTCTTACTATACTCATACAAGCCCACACATTTCATTTATTTTACATTTTAGTGCTTCAATTTACACTTTTCTTAATTTAGCATAATATACTCAATTTCACCAAAAATCCAAATACAAACTATGTTAACCCAACACCAAGTTTTCATATTTCACCAACTAACATCACAAAGCTCACACATTCATCAATGGCATATCTCACATTCATTATGAATTCACAAAATTTAGACATGGGTTAGCTAGAGCACGAAGAAACGATTACGAAAATGTAGAAATTATAAAAAATCAAAACAAAACTTACCTTCAATCAAGGACTCAATGTGCCGAAACCTTCAAAACTCCTAACCCTTACTTTTACTTTTCTAATTTTGGTGGATGAACATTCACTAAATGGCTTATTTTAGTCTTTTATTTTATGAATAATAATTTTAGTCTTTTATTTTATGAATAATAACTTACTTATTTAATTCCCATTTTACCTTTTTATTAAACATATAAAACAAATATATATTATGGTCATTTTGTCATTTATCAAACCACTAACCTATTATTGGTTTAATTTCATCATAAGGCCTCCTCATTAACAAGCCACATTAAATTAAGCACTTAATAGTCAGCACACAACAATTTATACTTTTCGCAATTAAGTTCTTATTCTTAATTAGACACATAGTCGATAAAATTACCACACAGAATTTTCACACAGGCTATATCACACATAATACCCACCAAAAATAATATTAAAATATTATTTTGACCTCAAATTTATGGTCTCGAAACCACTGTTCTGACTAGGGTCTAAACTGTGCTGTTACACATTGGATTGTAGATGTTAGAGTAGGGGTTATTATTCTGATTAAAATTACCCATGTAGCATATGGATGCTAGGTTTGACAGGCATTAATCAAACACATGGTCTTCACTTCTATAAGCACACGATGTTAACCTAATTTCATCTGCTGAACTGTAGTGGGCCTCTTCATTATTTTCATCATATTAGCTAAAGAAGATGCTTGGGTTATCAATGAAGTGATTGCATCAAGCTCCATGATACCTGTAACACCCCTTACCCGTATTCAATCTGGACAGGGTATGAGGCATTACTAGGCTCACACACAAGCAGCTATGCAATACCGAGACATGACTTTCCACTTAAAATGAAAACTTTTCGTAGCACCTCTTAAACAAGCCTATGAGGCCTAAATCACCATTAGGAATAGTTCGGGATAAAATCAAACTCTTTTAAAGATCTCTAGAAAGACTTAGAAATTTTTCATTAAATAGTCCACACGCCCGTGTGGAGGAAGGAACACGCCCGTGTGGCTTATCACATGCCCGTGTTCCATACCCGTCTGGATTTATTTTTCAATTCGAACCTACAGGGGTTTTCAAATGGCCGAACACACGCCCATGTCCCTCATACGGCCACGACATGCCCGTGTGCAAAAACCTTGGCATTCTATTTCTAACATCATCACCCCATAAATGTCACACGGCCAAGGCACACACTCGTGTCCTTCGACCATGTGGCGAATTAAATTCCTAAATTAGGTGCAGACTTTACACGGCTCAGGCACATGCCCGTGTTACTACTGAGCATATTGACTTGCCATCCTAGCATGCAAGGGGACACACGGTCTAACCACACGCCCATGAGGTTGACTGTGTGTTACACACGGCCTAGACAAAATGCTGTGTATCCCCGTGTGGACAAGAACAAGGCTATTTGCCAAGCTCTTTCTATCACCCCAACTCATGAAAACAAAAATCACATCAAGCCATCAAGCTATTCATGCATAATAAAACCAAGTAAATCAACCATGCAACTTGCATATTCATGAATAACCTCATCATTTCATAGATTAATAAGAAAGAGCCATCAACTATGGCCTTATACAAAAGAATTCATCTTTGAATGAGCCGACATATTTGGCCAAAACAATATGACATTCAACTAAGTCTAGTCCCTATACATGCCATACTCAAATGTTGTCTAACTATACCAAGATGTGCTGATAGTGTGGGTGATCTTCTATTTATCTCCGTATTCCGAGCTGGCTCTTCGACACTATAAAACAAGGGAAAAGAGAAGGGAGTAAGCTTTAAGATTAGTAAGTCTATATGTAACAATAAGCATTATACCATATGCTAATCAATCAAGACTTACATACTATATAAAAACAATTCATATCCTCATAATCATGCTTACTCATTTCAACTCTTACCACATCCCAACCGCATATCATAAATATTACTCACATTTACTTGCACTTATGCCCTGTACTTATCACCACAAAGCCAAATGTAATTTCACTTAGACAAGTTTCTCGATGAACCCTTCGGAATGTTACAAGTTACCTGGTGGTTTTGCACACAGCCTACCATTAATCAATAATAGGGTGGTATCGCACACAACCTACCAACAATGATAATTATGGTGGTATCGCACACAACCCACCAAAATGATAATAAATACGATGGTATCGAACATAGCCCATCGTTAATAAATAACAAGGTGGTATCGTACACAGCTTACTAATAATTACATATTTACGTATATCTATCCGTACCCATATTTCTATTCCAAAGGTTCATCCCGAGAGTTTCCCCTATTTTCTACCATTTTAATAAATCTCATCAATAAGAATTTACATCCAGACCATGCATTAATAGGCAAAAACATACATAATAATGATGTATCGTTTATGCGTAAACTTACCTCGATGCAAAATATGTTAATTTGATGTTTAGTTCGAAACCTTGCCTTTTCCCTGGTCAAGGTTGATTCTGCATTCTTCTTGATCTATAATGACATATTTAGCTCATTAAATAATCACATTAATTCAATTACTCCAACATTCTTATTTTGGAAAAAATGACCATTTTCCCCTAGTCTTTTACAAAATTACAATTTTACCCCTAAACTCGTAAAATGAAATGTGTTAATTTTTCCACTCACTCAAGCCTAGCCGATTCATATTCCCTCTTATAGAAACTCAAGATTTCAATTATTTAACACATTTATCATCTTTTTATAACCTTTATAGAAAGGTCCTTTTAGGTGTTTTCATGGAAACACCTTTCACAAAAATTGTGTATTTAACACCCAAGATTCATTTTCTTTCATAAAAAATCAGCAAAAAACATAAGAAATCTCATGGAAAATCCCTAAAATTTAACCATTTTGCAAAATAGTTCCCTCTTTAGCTAGCTTAAGCTTTAGGGGTTCCAAAAGTACAAATATTATCAAGAAAGACCACTAACATCACTTACTTGCAAGAGGATGGCTTGGATGAAAGTTTGAGCTTAAAAAACCCCTATTTTAGCTTGAATTTTTGGTAGAAGAAGAAATGGGAATAGGAAAAGATGATAGCTTCTTTATTTTTCTCTTATTTTATTTAATTAAGTCATCAACTCACCTAACCATTGACCATGTCTCTAATTTGTCCCTTATGGCCGGCCATCACTTCTCCAATGGCCTAATTGCACTTTAAGGACCTCCAGTTTAATATTCTATACCTATTAGACACATTTATCTTGTAAAATACAACTTTCATAGTTTATGCAATTTAGTCATTTTTCACAATTAAGCATGCAATCACCAAAATTAATGCACCAAAATTTTCATACACTCATATAATTATGCCATAACACATAAAATAATATTAAAACTAATTTATCCAACCTCGAATTAGTGGTTTCAAAACCACCATTCCAACTAGCCCCAAAATTGGGCTATTACAACTCTCCCCCCTTTAGAGATTTTGTCCCTAAAAATCTTACCAGTAAAGAGGTTTGGGTACTGTTCTCTCATGGCTTCTTCTGCTTCCCACATAGCCTCTTCTACACCGTGTTTTTCCATAACACTTACAATAAGGCTATACTTTTGTTCCTCAACTATTTAACCTCTCGAGCCAAAATCTTAATTGGTTCCTCTTCATAGGTCATATCTGGTCGTATCTCAATTTCGGTTGGAGGAATGACATGCGAAGGATCGGAATGATATCGTCATAGCATCGACACATGAAACACGTTGTGTGTTCTCTCTAACTCCATCGGCAAGGCTAACCAGTAAGCTATTGGTCCAATCCTTTCAATAACCTTAAACGGCCTTATGAATCATGGACTCAATTTTCCCTTCCGACCAAATCTCAGTATTTTCTTCCACGGGGATACTTTCAAGAGTACTTTATTACCCACCTGAAATTCAATTTCTTTCCTTTTTAAATTCGCGTATGACTTCTATCGATCTGAGGCAGCTTTTAGACTATCACGGATCACTTTCACTTTCTCTTCGATTTCTCTAACTAGATCAACCCCATGGATTTGCTTCTAACTAAGCTCGGTCTAATACAAAGGAGTTTGGCACTTGCGACCATATAATGCTTTGTACGGTGCCATCAGTATACTCGACTGATAACTATTGTTGTAGGTAAATTCAACCAAAGGTAGATATTTTTCCCAATTACCTTCGAATTCTAAAACACAACATTAGAGCATATCCTTGAGAACTTGAATCACTCTTTTGGAATGGCCATCAGTTTACGGATGGAACGCGGTACTAAAATTCAATTTCATACCCAAGGCTTCCTGCAGCTTCTTTCAAAACCTCGAAGTAAACCTTGGATCTCTATTCGAGATAATGGATATAGGCACCCCATGTAATCTCACAACCTCGGCAATATACAGCTTTGCCAACTTGTCAAGTGAATAGTCAACATGTACCGGTATAAAGTGAGCCAATTTCGTTAGTCTATCAACGATAACCCATACGACATCTTTTTTTTGGAGTCATAGGTAACCCCATTACAAAATCCATTGTAATTCGGTCCCAATTCCACTCAGGAACCATCATTGGTGAAGTAATCCTGAAGGTAATTGATGCTCGGCTTTCACTTGTTGATAGATCAAACACTTAGTAACAAACTCGGAGATATCCCTTTTCATACCCGACGACCAATACAACTTCTTCAAATGATTATACAATTTTGTACTGTCCGGATGTACTGACAAGCAACCATTATGTGCCTCATGTAAAATTTTCTGGATCAATTCATCATCTTTAGGTACATAAACTCTATCATGAAACATCAAATAATCATCTGAACCAACCCCAAAATCAGAGTTATTTCTTGATTCACTTTGAGCTCTCTTAACTTACATTTCACTATCATTCTTTTGATCTTCACGTATCTGCTGAAGAAATAATGGTCTAGCCCTCAATTCGGCCAATATAGAACCATCATCAGACAATGCTAAGCTCGTACTCATGGCTCTCAAAGCATATAGGGACTTTCTGCTCAAGGCATCTACAACCACATTTTCTTTCCCTAGATGGTAATCAATTATCAGCTCATAATCCTTCAATAATTTGAGCCACCGCCGTTGTCGCAAATTCAAATCCTTTTGGTTCATCAAGTACTTCAAAATTTTGTGATCGATGAAGATTCGACACTTTTCACCATACAAATAATGACACCAAATCTTCAAAGCAAAAACGATAGTAGCCAACTCTAAATCATAAGTCAGATAATTCTTTTCCTGCGGTTTTAGCTGTCTCGAGGCATAAGCTACTACTTTACCCTCTTGCATCAACACACAACCAAAACCATTCATTGACGCGTCACTGTAGACCACAAACTCCTTTTTCAACTTAGGTTGTACTAAAATCGGGGCTTCAGTCAATAATTTTTTCAGTTTCTCAAAACTCTGTTGGCACTTCTCGGTCCATTCAAACTTAACATCTTTATGTAATAGTCTCTTCATCGGTGTAGCAATCATGGAGAACCTTTAACGAACCATCTATAGTAACCCACTAAACCCAAAAAGCTCTTAATCTTTGACACATTCCTCGGTGATTTCCACTTCAAAATAGCCGAGATCTTACTCGGATCAACTCTGATTCCATCACCTGACATAATGTGTCCTAAGAATTCGACCTCTTAGAGCCAAAACTCACTCTTGCTAAATTTAGCATACAGCTGCTTGTCTCTTAGAGTATGCAAAATAGTTCTCAAGTGCTCCATGTTCTCATTCTCATCCCGAGAATAAATTAGTTGTCGTCAATAAAAAGGACTATGAATTTATCTAAGTACGGTCTGAAGATATGGTTCATTAAATCCATAAAGACCATAGAAGCATTTGTTAAACCAAATGCCATGATAAGGAACTCGTAATGTCCATACCTCATCGAGAATGTAGTTTTTCGCACATCTTGCTCCTTAACTCTCAACTGGTAATAGCAAGACCTTAGGTCTATCTTAGAAAACACCATAGCTCCCTTCAATTGGTCAAACAAATCATCTATCCTTGGTAAAGGGTACTTATTCTTCACTATCACCTTGTTGAGTTGTCTGTTCTCTATACACAATCTCATCGACCTGTCTTTCTTCTTCATAAAAAGTACCAGAGCACCCCATGGTGAATAGCTTGGTCATGCAAAACCCTTATCCGTTAACTCTTGTATCCAAGTCTTCAACTCTTTTAACTCCAACGGTGCCATCCTATTAGGGGCAATCGAAATAGGTGCTGTACCTAGAACTAACTCAATGCTAAACTTGACTTCTCTAACTGGAGGCAATCTGGGTAACTCTTTCGAAAACACATCTGGATGCTCACACACCACAATCACTGATTTAATATTTACCTCTGGCTCTTGAGTATTCAACACAAATGAGAGATAGGACTCATATCTTTTTCTCATGTATTTTTCAGCTACCATAGACGAAATCACTACAGGCATATTATCCGATTTACCTAATTTAGCCTGAATGACATCTCTATTTACACATCTCAATTCAATAAACTTACTACCACAGTTTAATAAAACATTATGAGTAGTCAACCAATCCATGCTAAGAATTAGGTCAAATTCATCAAACGACAACATCATGAGATTAGCTGGAAAACAATAACCTCTAATTGTCAAGGGATAATTTCTACACACTTTGTCAACTAACACATGTTTGCATAATGGGTTTGACACTTTTATCATAATTTCTGTAGACTCAACAATCATACTCATTCTAGATACCAATTTCATGCAAATATAAGAATGGGTAGACCCTGGATCAATCAAAGCATTGACAGAGATATCATGAAGAGAAAAAATACCCGTTATCACATCTGGAGATGATGCCTCTTACGAGTGCGAATGGCATAAGTCCTTGCAGGTGCTTTACCCTCTGATCTTATAGTAGACTCTCTAGGCGCACCTCTACTACTAGTCCCACTTCCTAGGTTCCTTTGTGGTCTACCCCTCAAAGGTACATTGCTCGCTCTTACTTCTTATTTTCTGTCTTTCTCATCCCTCTCTGGATAGTTTCGAATGAAGTGGTCTGGTAAACCACGCTTATAACAAGTTCGATTGTTCCCCCAACACTCCTCAGTATGTTGTTTACCACAATTTGGACACTCCGGTTTATTTGACTTTGCATTGCCCACGCTTGCCATCTAGGTGGCTTGAACTCTCAAGCCCAAATATGTATTACCTCGATCTCGGTGTGAATACCCAACTGAAGCAGTCGTCTGAGGGTTCATTTTTTGGACCTCTTTGATTGGGTTTGGAATGACTTACTCATCGGCCTCTTCCTTGCATCTCGGGCCTCAATCATAGCTTTTCTCTTTTCCTTATTCAACTCTTCAGCTTTGCAAGCTCTATCAACCAATACTACGAATTCCTTCAACTCAAAGATCCCAACTAGAAACCTAATATCCTCATTCAGCCCATCTTCAAACCTTTTGCACATAATAGCTTTCGTAGACACACATTCTTGAGTATACTTACTGAGCCTAACAAATTTGCGCTCATACTCTGCCACAGTCATCTTACCTTGCTTTAATTCAAGAAACTCTTTCCGTTTCTAGTCAACAAATCGCTGACTTATGTACTTCTTTGGGAACTCTTCTAAGAAGAAGTCTCATGTCACTCTCTCCTCGGTACTACAGATGTCAGCATTTTCCACCAGTGATATACCGAGTCCCTCAGTAATGACACAGTACATTTTAAGCTCTCCTCAGGCGTGCAAGAGAGTTCATCGAATACCCGCATAGAGTTCTCAAGCCAGAACTCCGCTTTCTCAGGGTCATCGTCTATATTGGTTCTAAATTCTTTGGCCCTTGCTTTTGAATCTTATCGACTGAGGGTTTAGTCATTATTACCAAATCTATACCTTGAGGAGCCACGGGGACTGGCTGAGGTATATGTGGGGGTGGAGGAGGTTGAGCATTGGGGTTTACTCGTACAAATTTAGTGTACCAATTACTCATTATGTGGAGAAAAGCTTCCGGGGATCTTCTCCTTAATCTAAAATCTTGGGTCTACTTTCTACAGGCATGGTCCCTTCGTGGGAGCTCGGCGCATTACTAGCATCATCATCAGCAGCACCTAGGTTAGGATCCATTTACTATATGAAAGTACAGTTTAAAATTGTCAAGAGTCACCACACTATCAATATATATTTATGGCATGTATAGCTAGATTCTCACACACGCTACGGTAGTCCGAGAACCGACTAAACCATAGCTCAGATACCATTAAATGTAACACCCCTTACCCGTATTCAATGCCGGTACAGGGTACGAGGCATTACTAGGCTCACACGCAAGCAACTATGCAATACTGAGACATAACTTTCCACTTAAAATTAAAACTTTTCGTAACACCTCTTAAACAAGCCTACTAGGCCTAAATCACACATTAGGAATAGTTCGGGATCAAATCGAACTCTTTTAAAGATCTCTAGAAAGACTTAGAAAATTTTCATTAAACAGTCCACACACCCGTATGGAGAAAGGGACACGCTCGTATGGCTTATCACATGCCCGTGTGGATTTATTTTTCAATTTGAACCTACAAGGGTTTTCACAAGGCCGAACACATGTGTCCATGGCCCATGTCCTCACACGGCCACGATACACCCATGTCTTAGCCCGTGTGCAAAAACCTTGGCATTTTGTTTCTGATGTCATCACCCCATAAATGTCACACGGCCAAGGCAAACGCCCGTGTCCTTCGACCGTGTGGAAAATTAAATTCCTAAATCAGGTGTAGACTTCACATGGCTCAGGCACATGCTCGTGTCTTAGGCTGTGTCTCCCACACAGTTGAGACACACGGCCTTGTCTTTGCCCGTGTGGTTACTACTGAGCATACTGACTTGCCATCCTAGCATGCAAGGGGACACATGGTCTAACCACATGTTCATGAGGCTGACTGTGTGTCACACATGGCCTAGACACACGCCCGTGTGTCTACCCGTGTGGACAAGAACAAGGCTATTTGCCAAGCTCTTTCTATCACCCCAACTCATGCAAACATAAATCACATCAAACCATCAACCCATTCATGCATAATAAAACCAAGTAAATCAACCATACAACTTGCACATTCATGAATAACCTTATCATTTCATAAATTAATGAGAAAGAGCCATCAACTATGGCCTTATACAGAAGAATTCATCTTTGAATGAGCCAACACATTTGGCCAAAAAAATATGACATTCAACTAAGTCTAGCCCCTATACATGCCATACTCAAAATGCTAAGTCTAACTATACCAATATGTGCTGATAGTGTGGGTGATCTTCTGATTATCTCTGTATCCCGAGTTGGCTCTTCAACACTATAAAATAAGAGAAAAGAGAAGGGAGTAAGCTTTAAGCTTAGTAAGTCTAAATGTAACCAATAAGCATTATACCATATGCTAATCAATCAAAACATTACATACTATATAAAAGCAATTCATATCCTCATAATCATGCTTACTCATTTCAACTCTTACCACATCCCAACCACATATCATAAATATTACTCACATTTACTTGCACTTATGCCTTGCACTTATCACCACAAAGCCACATGTAATTTCACTTAGACAAATTTTTTCGATGAACCCTTCGGAATGATACAAGTTACCCGGTGGTTTTGCACACACCCCACCATTAATCAATAATAAGGTGGTATCGCACACAGCCTACCAACAATGATAATTATGATGGTATCGCACACAACCCACCAAAATGATAATAAATATGATGGTATCGCACATAGACCATCGTTAATAAATAACAAGGTGGTATCACACACAGCCCACCAATAATTACATATTTATGTATATTTATCCATATTCATATTTCTATTCTGAAGGTTCATCCCGAGAATTTCCCCTATTTTCTACCATTTTCAATAAATCTCACCAATAAGCATTTAGATCCAGACCATGCATTAATAGGTAAAAACATATGTAATAATGATGTATCGTTTACACATAAACTTACCTCGATGCAAAATATGTTAGTTTGAGGTTTAGTTCGAAACCTTGCCTTTTCCCGGTCAAGGTTGATTCCACGTTCTTCTTGATCTATAATAACATATTTAGCTAATTAAATAATCACATTAATCAAATTGCTTCAACATTCTTATTTTGGAAAAAATGACCATTTTGCCCCTAGACTTTTATAAAATTACGATTTTACCCATAAAGTCGTAAAATGAAATGTATTCATTTTTCCATATACTCAAGCCAAGCAGATTCATATTCCCTCTTATAGCAACTCAAGATTTCAATTATTTCACACATTTATCATCTATTTTATAAGCTTTACAAAAAGGTCATTTTAGTTGTTTTCATGGAAACACCTTTCACAAAAATTGTGTATTTAACACCAAAGATTCATTTTCTTTCATAAAAACTCAGCAAACAACATAAGCACTCTCATTGAAAACCCCTAAATGTTCAACCAATTTGCAAAATAGTCCCTCTTTAGCTAGCTTAAGCTTTAGGGGTTCCAAAAGTACAAATATTATTAAGAAAGACAACTAAAATCACTTACTTGCAAGAGGATGGCTTGGATGAAAGTTTGAGCTTAAAAAACCCCTATTTTAGCTTGAATTTTTGGTAGAAGAAGAAATAGGAATTGGAAAAGATGATAGCTTCTTTATTTTTCTCTTATTTTATTCAATTAAGTCACAAACTCACTTAACCATTGACCATGTCTCTAATTTGTCCCCTATGGCCAGCCATCACTTCCCCAATGGCCTAATTGCACTTTAAGGACCTCCAATTTAATGTTCTATAGCTATTAGACACCTTTATCTTGTAAAATAGAACTTTTTCACTTTATGCGATTTAGTCTTTTTTCGCAATTAAGCATGCAATCACCAAAATTAATGCACCAAAATTTTCATACACTCATATAATTATGCCATAACACATAAAATAATATTAAAAATAATTTATCCAACCTTAAATTAGTGGTTCCAAAACCACCATTCCAACTAGCCCCAAAATCAGGCTGTTACAATACCAACAACTTTCTTACCTGTCCCAACTCTCGTGGTAGGATATTGATAATCATTGTTTGCAATCTTTTCCAAAATCTCATATGCTTCATTATAGGATTTATCCAATGGAGTACCATTTGCAGAGGCATTTACTACCATCTTTTATGCACATTCAACCCATTATAAAACTTCCTCATCTGCGCCCAGTGCTGGAAACCATGAATCAAACATTTCTGAAGTAATTCTTTAAATCGTTCCCAAACTTCATCTAGCGTTTTATCCTCTAATTGACAAAAAAGACGTGATGTCATTTCTAAGCTTGACATTCATATTTGGTGGATTATACTATAGAAAAAATCTCTGGCAAAGATCACTTCATTATGACACTGTTCCTAATGACAAAGCATTTAACCATGCTCTTGCTCGATTTCTCAAAGAATATGGAAACAATTTAAGCCGCAAAGTGTCTTCAGGAACACCCTGTTGACTAAATGAGTCACAGACTTCTAGAAAAATTCTTTAGTATAGTTGTGGATTTTTAGTAGGCCCACTGAATTGTCCTACTGTTTGCAACATATGAAACATTACCGGCCTCAGCTCAAACTGTTGAGCTTGTATGTGTGGTATGACTATCCCGGATTCAAATCATCCAAGATTGGAACAACATGTTCTCAAATTGGTCTCTCTCAATCATCTATCACACGAGGAATAGGAGGATTAACATCTTGACCATTTGGATTATCATTGAGACCATGATCATTCAGACCAGGATCATTCCCTTCCCTAGTCATATTTTGCAGCTCTTTTCTCCTTCGCAAAGTTCTTCGATCTCTAGGTCAAAAGGATATTCTTCATTAGCAGGAATGCCTATTCTAATACACTGACGACAAACTGTAGAAATCAAATATAACTAAGTTAGCTAAAACTAAGAAAACAAAAGAAAATAACAAAACCAAATTTCACCAATTGCCAATCCCTAGCAACGGTGTCAAAAACTTATCGTGTCTAAAATGGTATTCGAATTGTGCAAGTATACATGTTGAATCAAGTAATAAAGTGATAATTGAGATTGTCTCCATAGAGATTGGAGTGATATAATTTGGTCGAGTTATTAGAGTGAGGTATGATTAATATTATGACAAAATAATGATAATAATGCAGTGGTAATTTGAAGGAATAATAATGTGTAATATGTGTAACTGATAAATGATGGAAAATTCTATGACAAGATAAGAGTAAAAATGCAATTGCAATTCCAAGAATAGTTACGTGAATAATATGAAAATGAATAAATAAACAATTAAGAATCTATGGCAAAGATATTATGACAAAGGATATAAGGTCTACGATGTTGGTTTGGAATGTCTAGATTACTAAGAATCTACCCTTATTGACAGTAATGCCTCGATAAAACCATACTCAATCTACAGCTCAGAAGAGTTCTAAAATGGCCTGCTTCTTTCGAGAACAAGACCTCAAGTTGCCTTGCCTTAAACGATTTATGTCTATAAGCCTTAAGCACGACACCCTACACTGTTTGTTTTCTTTCTGTATAATTGCGCGGTATGTCTAGAGTCTATTACAAGTATTCGGTTGAACACTTGCTCATATCATTCAATTTCAATCTCATTAATCTAACCTTGTCAAAATTAGATTAATTAAATGAACATGTTGTACATCCATCTATGTCTAGAGTTTACAAACATGTAATTTTGTAAAAAAACCATTGAATGAAATAGTGTATTAAAGTAGATCTACACTTCAGTCATTAAAGGAAATAAAATTTTCATCTAGTAATCCTAACCCTATGAAATTTAGCTCATGGGTTGGTAAATAAAATCCAGATTCAAAATAGCATTCAACATCATTTTCAACAAATTAATTCACGAAGAGGCAATTAAAGAAATAAGGAAAGAAATAAAGGAAGAAATTTGGGAAGATATCTTTTGCCTATTCAGCCCACAACTCTAATGGCACAATGTCTTGCAGTGGCCAAGAGAGATTGCCCTTTGCCTTCCTTTTTTCGTCTCTCCTTTTGTTCTTAGTCGCTATCCTTTATTTTTGCTTGAGGATCCCTCTTTTTGTTGTTTGTTCCCTTTAAGGTTTCCTTCTTTAGCTTTTTATAGCCTTTTTCCCTAGGGTAAATGATAAACCAAAATAGTAACATATTTTAATCCCACATTTAGCATACTTTTGGATGATTTTCCATTTAATTATGGAAATAGGCGCTCCTAATCCTTTGTTTTTATGTTTTATACTTAGTAAAGCATCGAAGGATGAAAAGAACGAATAACGGGCCAAAAAATGGAGAAAATGGGTGAAAGCATGAAATCCACACAGGTCGTGCCTCGCAAGAAAAGTCGACCACGGCCTTGCCACGATTTACACGGGCGTGTGCCATGGGCGTGTCTCTATTGTATGAAATAAGAATTCTATTCAGATTAGGGTACTTAGAGGCAAATAAACATATTCCAAAAGCCTATATAAAGACCTTAGAGGCCAACCTTTTAAGGGCGCGTTCAGCTAGGCCAAAGAGCCAAGCCAGAGTAGTTAAATTCAGGGACTTACTCGAAGAAAGCCAGTTGATCCATCTCAAGACGCCAGAATCATACTCAAGATGGATGATCTTTCCTTCAATTCCTTTAGGGGGTTTTAGGGATTTCTTATGTTTTGTTTTATCTTTTCTTCTGAGATGTTTTCTTTTACAATTATGAACTAAACACTCAAATACTTGAGGGAGATGAAACCTAAGACAGATCTTGTTATTGTTATCTGAACTGAATGATAAATATTTGATTTGTTCTTAACTACATGTTCTTAATTCTTGTTTTGGTATTTCTGGGATATTGATTCAAGTGTGATGTGCTTAGGCAGAGGAGGAAGAGACTCTGTCTTAGAGTAGATCTAGCATAGTTAAGCGGAGTTACTCACGCGCCTAGAGATAGGTGACAAAAATCTGCTGGATTAGGGTCAAAACTAATATGGGAGTCCATAGATTGAGTTAATGCAATTCTAGGGGTTTTAATTAGAAAGAGATTTCAATTAATCAACCTAGGGTTAGACGTTAGTAGCCTTGAAGAGAGGTATTAATATAAATTAGGGAATCCTACGGAACAAGTCAAGTGAATAAATCGTCCGGTTCAAAGTTAGATAACAAGTGTAGGTGGATTCTTCCTCAGGCATTATCCAAATCAATCGGTTTTCTCTCAAGTCTTTTCCCCAATTTCTTCTTTATCTTAGCACCATTAGCTTAGTTAAATAGTTAATTTTAGATTAGATAAAAATCCACTTAATTCTTAAGCTAAATAATAGAAAGAGAGTTAATATTAGTACTTTTGGTTCCTTTGGGTTTGACAATCCGGTCTTGTCGCTAGATATACTACTGTTCAATAGGTGCAATTGCCTCTATCATTATCTTAGTTAGTTTCCAGGTTCGATCATTCTTTTTATAAATTTTTAAGACTCGACAGACACACGATCAAGTTTTTGGCGCCTTTGCTGGGGAACTAAAATATTAAGAACACTCAATTTTTATTACTTTAGCCATATTATATTTTATTATTTTTGCAATTAAATTTTATTTTTATTTTTCTAAATTTCTTTCTTCTTCTCTTTTCCTAGCAGGTACATCTAGTTGATGACTAGAAGGAACCCGACTGAACCACTACTTTATGATAGTGATATTGAAGGAAACACACGTAGAAATCGTAGAAAAGTAATGCGAGACTTAGATTACATACAAGATGAGCAAGAGGACGAAACCAATACCACCGAAAGGATGGCTGTAACACCCCAAACTCGGCCTAAACGTTATGACCGGATCTGGCATGTCACATGAAAGGAATGTCTAAAAACTGTGCGTTCGTTAAAAAAACTCGTATTCTTTATAGTTGTTGCGAAAAATTGAGTTTAAGTAATTTTGAATAAGAAACGGTTTATTATCATTTTAGGAAAATCCCATATTGATCATTTAATAATAAGCAATAACCAAATTGAAAGCTGAAACCAAATAAAATACCCAAGGCCTTATTACATAACAAAAACCCAAATAAAATAAGTCCAAATAAAAGAAAGGAATTTACAATTAAACATATGTATGGCCTCCACGAGTCCACCTCGACTCCCAAATCCGCGATCTAATGATTACCGCAAAATTTAACTAAGGGTGAGTCATTGAGACTCGGTCGTAAATCCCCATCCAATGGGTGTTAAACCCTTACACAATTTCATATGCAAATATGCATGTCATGCAACCCAAAAACTAACCATCCAAAACTCCCGATTCTACCCCGTGTGGTACCAAACCACTAGTGGTACCAAACCACTGGTGACCCAAAGTCACAGATATCAATATAATGTGGTGCCAAACCACTGGTGACCCAAAGTCACGAATAATCCATAGGTGGGGCCAACCCACGTTGTGATACCAAATCACTGGCGACAATCCCGTTTTATCAAATGTGGGGCCAACCCACTGTGGTGCGAAGCCACTGGGACGAGTCGCTATGAGGTGCCAAACCTCTGGTGACCCAAAGTCACGAATATCAACTATGGTACCAAACCACTGGTGGTGCCAAACCACTGGTGACCCAAAGTCACATATATCAATCTTCCCCCTCCTCTCATCATACCCATGCAATATGACATAATAATTCGTGTATGCAGTATGTCATGTATGCTAGACATATATCAAATAACGTATGAAACGAATTACCATCATAATCAGAATAATAATATACAACATAATCAAGCTAACCAACCTCTAAGGGAATAACACTAATTTTACCTACCAAGGGTATTTTCGTAATTTACACACCAAGGGTATTTTTGTAATTTACCTACCAAGGGTATTTTCGTAATTTACCTACCAAGGGTATTTTTGTAATTTACCCACCAAGGGAATTTTCATAATTTACCCACCAAGGGTATTTTCGTAATTTACCTACCAAGGGTATTTTCGTAATTTACCCACCAAGGGTATTTTCGTAATTTCGCACCTGCAATGGCCCTCTCGAAGGTCTAATGTTACCCTGAGCGACTCGACTACCATTTCCGGTCGTCACTAGACTATTGGGCCTAAAACCCGATTTTGGCCCATTTAGGCCCACACGCTCGTGTGGCCCACCTAACACAAATCTAGCCACGTATATAGGTTCCACCTAGTCTAGTTCACTATATACTATATCATCATACAATTTATTCCAATTGGGCCCATGGGCCCATTGGGCCCATTTTGGCCCATCGCGGCCCAAGTAGCCCTAACCTACAAGAATACTACTGATGGCCTCAACTATCGCGTCGAAGCCCCACACGTGTGCTCGCACGCTCGTGTGGCTACTATTGCCATGACCGGCACTTCGGCATTTGCCGCTCTACAACTAGAGTAGAGAGAGTTACACACCTGATAGGAGTCTGGTGTTAAACCGCGCTGCGACCACTCCTGTGCCTAAACGCCCACCAAGGTATCTTAACGCTCCTCCTGGAATGCTCTTTATATAGCTAGCTCTTCACCTTCCTTCTTTGTATCTTTCCGATGTAGGATCCCTCTGTTAGTAGAGTTTAAATTCAACTGAAACTCTTACCAACCAATCCACAAAATAAATACTCCCTTGTTTCTCATAAGATTCGAACCCAGGCTCCCTTGTAACATAATCCACGCTGCTAGCCACTTTACCAACTAGCTCATTGTGTCTTAAACAATGCGCAACTAAATATAACCCTATAGCCAAGGTCTAAATTCATTTAATAAAAATAATCTAAAAGGAATGCAAACGCTACAACTAGAACCTTGGACCTCCTTCCTTCCTTGTGGCGTCATTCCCTTGTCCTTAAGTGGCGTCACTTTGCCACTACACCACACACTCCACTTGTGTCATTTTCCTCCACATTTTATTCTTAAGGCCTACCCGCCAACCTCCAGGGTTTTTTTCACCTAAAACCAAAATTTCCCCAAAGCCAATATTTGATCCCGAGACTTCATAGAAGCCCCCTAACCTTCCAAAATCACTTATCTAAAAGGTCCAACTTGCACTTAAGCCGATCTCCTATTCTCCAAAAATTTTAAACGCTACTACGCTTAAGGCCCATTGGGCTCAATTCTCCTAGGCCCAATTTCAGGATATTACAAATCTACCCTCCTTAAAGAAATTTTCTCCTCGAAATTTCCAACTACTAACAGTCACATATCCTAACCCACCACACTACGCTCTTCTTGCCGCTAACGATCTTAATAAAACTAATATACTTTCTAACTAAATCTTGGAACCCCTTCACATAACCAACTATCTACCACCGAAGCAACAGATATTTTTCACACATACATACAATTCCTATATTCAAGCATCACATCCACACATCGCAGAATAAATACAATCATTCCGCATATATCAAAATATAGTAAAAAGGAAATTTACGGATTTGGCACCGGAGACTTGCTACCATGCTGTCTAAAACCAAAACCATTTCCACAAAGGCCTACCAAAATATTTTGGGCCTTGGGCCCCCACAGCCGAGCTTTGAACTGGGCTCTGATACCAATTTTTGTAACATCCCAAACCCGGCCTAAACGTTACGATCGGATCTGGCATGTCACATGAAAGGAATGTCTAAAAACTGTGCGTTCGTTAAAAAACTCGTATTCTTTATAGTTGTTGCAAAAAATCGAGTTTAAGTAATTTTGAATAAGAAACGGTTTATTATCATTTTAGGAAAATCCCATATTGATCATTTAATAATAAGCAGTAACCAAATTGAAAGCTGAAACCAAATAAAATACCCAAGGCCTTATTACATAACAAAAACCCAAATAAAATAAGTCCAAATAAAAGAAAGGAATTTACAATTAAACATATGTATGGCCTCCACGAGTCCACCTCAGCTCCCAAATTCGCGATCTAATGATTACCTACAAAATTTAACTAAGGGGTGAGTCATCGAGACTCAGTGTGTAAATCCCCATCCAACGGGTGTTAAACCCTTACACAATTTAATATGCAAATATGCATGTCATGCAACCCAAAAACTAACCATCCAAAACTCCTGATTCTACCCCGTGTGGTACCAAACCAATGGTGGTACCAAACCACTGGTGACCCAAAGTCACAAATATCAATATAATGTGGTGCCAAACCACTGGTGACCCAAAGTCACGAATAATCCATAGGTGGGGCCAACCCACGTTGTGATACCAAATCATTGGCGACAATCTGTTTTATCAAATGTGAGGCCAACCCATTGTGGTGCGAAGCCACAGGATGAGTCGCTATGAGGTGCCAAACCTCCGTGACCCAAAGTCACGAATATCAACTGTGGTACCAAACCATTGGTGGTGCCAAACCACCGTGACCCAAAGTCACAGATATCAATCTTCCCTCCTCTCATCATACCCATGCAATATGACATAATAATTCGTGTATGCAGATGTCATGTATGCTGACATATATCAAATAACGATGAAATGAATTACCATCATAATCGAATAATAATATACAACATAATCAAGCTAACCAACCTCTAAGGGTATAACACTAATTTTACCTACCAAAGGTATTTTCGTAATTTACACACCAAGGGTATTTTGTAATTTACCTACCAAGGGTATTTTAAGTAATTTACCTACCAAGGGTATTTTCGTAATTTACCCAAGGGAATTTTCATAATTTACCCACCAAGGGTATTTTCGTAATTTACCTACCAAGGGTATTTTTGTAATTTACCTACTAAGGGTATTTTCGTAATTTCACACCTGCAATGGCCCTCCCGAAGGTCTAATGTTACCCTGAGCGACTCGGCTACCATTTTCGGTCGTCACTAGACTATTGGGCCTAAAACTCAATTTCGGCCCATTCAAGCCCACACGCTCGTGTGGCCCACCTAACACAAATCTAGCTACGTATATAGGTTCCACCTAGTCTAGTTCACTATATACTATATCATCATACAATTTATTCCAATTGGGCCTATGGGCCCATTGGGCCCATTTTGGCCCATCGCGGCCCAAGTAGCCCCAACCCACAAGAATACTACTGATGGCCTCAACTGTCGCGTCGAAGCCCCAGACGTGCGCCGCACACTCGTGTGGCTACTATTGCCGTGGATCGCACTTGGCATTTGCCACTCTACAACTAGAGTAGAGAGAGTACACACCGATAGAGTCTGGTGTTAAACATACTGCGACCACTCCTGTGCCCAAACGCCCACCAAGGTATCTTAACTTTCCTCCTGGAATGCTCTTTATATAGCTAGCTCTTCACCTTCCTTCTTTGTATTTTTTCGATGTGGGATCCCTCCGTTAGTAGAGTTTAAATTCAACTGAAACTCTTACCATCCAATCCGCAAAATAAATACTCCCTTGCTTCACATGAGATTCGAACCCAGGCTCCCTTGTAACATAATCCACGCTGCTAGCCACTTTACCAACTAGCTCATTGTGTCTTAAACCATGCGCAACTAAATATAACCTTATGGCCAAGGTCTAAATTCATTTAATAAAAATAATCTAAAAGGAATGCAAACGCAACAACTAGAACCTTGGACCTCCTTCCTTCCTTGTGGCGTCATTCCCTTATCCTTAAGTGGCGTCACTTTGCCACTACACCACACACTCCACTTGTGTCATTTTCCTCCACATTTTATTCTTAAGGCCTACTCGCCAACCTCTAGGGTTTTTTTTCACCTAAAACCAAAATTTCCCCAAAGCCAATATTTGATCCCAAGACTTCATAGAAGCCCCTTAACCTTCCAAAATCACTTATCTAAAAGGTCCAACTTGCACTTAAGCCGATCTCCTATTCTCCAAAAATTTTAAACGCTACTACGCCTAAGGCCCATTGGGCTCAATTCTTCTAGGCCCAATTTTAGGATATTACAATGGCTGAGAATAATCCGCCACATCAAGATATGGCCGACCATCATGCTCCTCGAACTATGTATGATTATGCTAAACCTAATTTAACAGGAGCTGAATTGAGTATTGTTAGGCCTGCTATAGCCGCTAATAATTTTGAATTAAAACCTAACACTATACAAATGATTCAATAGTTTGTTCAATTTGATGGTTTGTAGGACGAAGACCCAAATACTCATTTAGCTAATTTTGTAGAATTCTATGATACCTTCAAAATAAATGGCGCTTCTGATGATGCCATTCGTCTTTGGTTATTTCCCCTTTCTTTGATGAATAAAGCTAAACAGTGGTTACATTCTCTTCCACGAGGATCAATCACTACATGGGACCAAATGACCGAAAAATTTCTACTAAAATATTTTTCATTGGCTAAAATGGCCAAATTAAGGAATGATATCTCTTCTTTTGTGCAGATGGATTTAGAAACATTATACGACGCATGGGAGAGATACAAAGATTTGTTGAGAAGGTGCCCACACCATGGTTTACCCTTGTGGTTGCAGGTCCAAACTTTTTACAACGGTGTGAACCCCTCAACCCGCCAGTTAATTGACTCAGTAGTCGACGGAACCCTTAATAGCAAAACTCCTGAAGCGGCTTATGAGTTTATAGAGGAGATGTCACTTAATAACTATTAGTGACAAGTTACGATAACAAAGCCAACTAAAGCAACCAAAGTTTTCAATCTCGACGCAGTTACCATGCTATCAAATCGGTAGAGATGATGAATAAAAAGATTGATGGTTTGTGTGGTTCTTTTCAGGTACACCCAATAATGCAATGTGACTCGAATCTAGGAGGCGTGGCGAATCCTGAGTACCCACCCTATAATCAGAGCATGGAAAGCGAACAATTAAACTATACGGGTAACAATTTTGGACCTCAAAATAACCCCTATAGTAATACTTATAATACAGGTTGGAGGAACCACCCCAATTTCTCATGGGGTGGCCAAGGAAATCAGAGACAACAACCACCCCCTCTAAACTTCCAACAACAACCCTACCTACAGGAAAAGAAGTCAAACCTTGAAGAGATGCTGACAAAATTCATAGCGGTGTCTAAAACTCGCTTTCAAAACACCGAGATAACACTTAAAAATCAACAAGCATCGATTAAAGGAATCGAGAACCAGTTAGGGCAACTCACAAAGCTGATCTCCGAACGACCATTAGGTAGCTTGCCAAGTAACATTGAGACTAATCCAAAAGAGAAAATTCAAGCCATTTCAGCTCATGATAGTGAAGGGTTAGTAGAATCTGAATCTGAGCCAAGGCAAGAACCTATGGTAAGTGAAGGTAAGGTCGAGGAAAGCCAAGAAAAGCCAAAACCAGTAATTAAAGAATACAAACCTCGTATACCTTACCCCAATGCGATAAAAGAAGACGACACAGAAGAATAATTCGGTAAGTTCCTTAAACTTTTAAAGAAATTACTTATTAACTTACCACTTCTTGAAGCTCTTTCGCAGATGCCAGATTCAAGGAAATTTTTAAAAGAGCTTTTAACAAACAAGTGAAGTTAGACGATAAGTTGCATGTGGAACTAAACACAGTATGTTCAGCAATGTTACAGAATAGACTACCACGAAAATTAAAAGATCCAGGGAGTTTTACAATTCCATGTCTAATCAGTAGTTTATCTATTGATCATGCTTTAGCTGATTTAGGGGCAAGCATCAATGTTATGCCATCTAAAATGTTTAAACAGTTAGGTTTAGGGAAACCTAAGCAAACTAGGATGAGTAGTCAACTAGCAGATAAGACTATTCGCATCCCTAAGGGTATAATTGAAGATGTACTAGTTAAAGTTAATAAATTCATATTCCCCTTAGACCTCATTGTTTTAGATATGGATGAAGACAATAGTATCCCCTTAATCTTAGGAAGACCTTTTCTAGCAACTGCCAGATCTAAAATTGATGTTAGCACAGGTGAACTCATACTACGTGCAGGTGACGAATCAATCAGCCTTCAAGCTCTCGACTCAGCTAGGACATTGAGTGAGAAAGGTGAGGACGTAAATTCTATTGATAAGCACCCGGTTAAACTTCCTTTCCAAGAAACATCATGGAATCACACTATAGAGCCAGACCTTATAGCTCGTACCAACAAGGAAATATCTCATGAGGAATGACAGCTTTAGATTGATGAGCTAGATGAGTGGGAGACACATTTGAAGGAGGAATCAAACCCACACGAAGTGAAACCGAAGGAAACCCTAGAAAAACTTAAAGGAACGTCAAATCACTTCAAAATAGGAGATCGGGTATTATTAGATAGTACAGACCCGTGAATCGCCACATCAAACCTAAAAATAACCAAAGAGATCCCCTTTACGATACTTAATTTTTCCCTTACGGAATAGTTGAAGTAAGTAATTCTACTTTTGGTACTTTTAAAGTAAACTCCACTCGACTCAAATTATATGATGATAGCATGAAAAAGGATTTTTCACTCCTTAAACCGCCATGAAGGTACAAATGAGAGGTAAGCCTAGCTTAAGACTTTAAATGAGTGCTTCTCGGGAGGCAATCCGAGCACTACCCTATTTATTTTTATTTCTTTTAGCACCTAACTACAGACTAACCAAGTTAATGAAGCGCAAATTTTCATATCACACGGCTTTACACACGGCCGTGGTCGTGGTCGTATGGATGCTACGGATCTCCTTACTAGCATGGCAGAGATAGTACGAGACAAGATGAGAAAAATATCTTTGAATCACGGACTCACCTAACACCACGACCGTGCGACATAGCCATGGCCGACACTGATAAACCTACACGGGTGTGATAACTTAAACAAAAGGCATGGGAGAAGCGATTGAACCACCACACAGCCGTGTGATATGGTCATGTGACACAACACACCCTCGATAACAGGCATGGGGACGTATGAGAATTGAAAATTTTCTATTTCAAACACCCCTCTCCCCTTCTCACCCATTTCCTATCCACTCCTCACTTCCCTCCATCTTCACTCTCTTCTTTCTTCACTCCATAAAAGCCTCAATCTATGCTTCAAAAATGTTAAAGAAACAAAAAGATCCAAGTCCTGTCTTTCTTTGTGAGACAAATCAACATAAGTTCATGCCGGCCACTTCATTAACTCGACAAGCCAAGGGTTTTGAGACCATTTAGCTTTTATTTTACTTTTCTCTTCTGCTTTATTTTCCTTTTCTTTATTATTCATATGCTTAATCTAGTTTATTTTGTTTTAGTTTCTTGGTTTTAGGTTCTAAAGGCTGCTAGGGAATAACAACACCATGGCCTTAGACACCACACCCACCTCGCGAACCATCTACCAATAAGGACTTTCTAGTTCATCCATCTTCTCCCTTAGTTTTATTTTAATTCATATTTTCTTTATTGTTATCTTTATTTACTTTAATTATATAATTAGTATAATTTAAATTATTATTATTTCCTAGCTAATTCTTCACGAGTTACCCAATTTCTTCATCTAGCACAGGAATTAAAGGCGTTCCCTCCAACTTATCTTTAATCTCCGAATCAAGTTTCCACACTTCCAACTCAAGGAATCCATCCAAAAATTCAGGAAGTTTCACCTCTCTCACCCACTTTTGATTTTCTTACTATATGATTATTATCTATCTTTGTACATTGAGGGCAATGTACATCTTAAGTGTGGGGGGTGAAAGTTTAGTAGAAAAAGTGCCTAACTTTTTCCATTATTCTCAAACACCTGAATAATATTCTGTCTTAAAGTAATTTTCTCATATCACTAATTAGAATGAAATTCTTGTTGATTCATGATTTTTATTGATATGTTTTAGATTAAGTCATTGATAATTGGGCAATGATGATTTAAACTTTAAGATACTAGATAATCAAGCATGATGAGTCTATTTTCAAAAAATTAAAATTCTATTAGGTTGTCTACCTGAATCTAAATTGTTACCTTGAAGTTTGAAATTTACGAGGTTGACATCAAAATACCCATAATTTTTGTGAGATTTTGAGTTTTTAGAGTATATATTCTTTTCGTGCTCACTTTATTGATTATGAGTGTGTCAACATTGATTTGTTATTCTAGAACTTGCTTCGATTATATATTTCAAGACCATACTATTGATTTGATATACAGAGATGGTTAAGGCAATTAGGATTTAACCCACTTACTCCACTAAAAGCCTACCCTCATAAATTGACCCCTAGTGAACCCCTTTGATCCTAACAACCCTTTTTATTGACTCAACCCACTAATATTAACCCAAAACCCATCTCGTATTTGTTATCACCATTCCTTTTGATTACCCTTCTATCGAGATTTATTTTGATTAGTTTCCCAATTAGATTAATTTGAGTTGTTAAAGTTCTATTAAATATTTGATTTGTTCTTAAAAATATATATATATATATTTCAAAAAATTGAAGTATATTCATTATTATCAAAGTATATTCATTATTAGTTATGAGATTTAAGAGAGCCTATACATTTAATTTCAACATCGTGAAAAGAAGCTCGTATTATTAGTACTACCAGCTTTCAATTGATGTAATTATTCGGGTTATTAGTCATTTTCTAGTTAGGTAATTTGTCAATTCAATCTCGATTCTAACCCTCTAATTTAGCCTTTATCCACACCTTTAACCTAAGCCTGCTACAACCCTTTTTAAAGACCTTTTGATTTGTGTATCATCTCATTTTACGGTGGTGTGGTGGAGATTTGATTTTCAAGCAAGCCTATGGTAATAACTTTTCATGTTCGACTTTTGAGAGCTTAATTTTTGAACCTTAAACACCTTGAGTGATTTGAGTGAATCTTTTGTGAGGATGTCAACTTTTGTCGATTTTGAATTAAAGGTGATTATTTAGGTAAGGGCAAACACCTATGTTTTCGTCTACAAACTCATGACTTTGATTGTTTGAATCTTTAGGACTCTTTAAGTTGAATCATCCATGTATAGATTATTTATGAATTATGATAAGACATTGTTGATGAATATTATGAATTGAGGAAGTTCGTTTTAATTATGAGTTGAGAATTTTGCTTAAGGACAAGCAAAAACTTAAGTGTAGGGCATTTGATAAACTGAAATAGTAACATATTTTAATCCCACATTTAGCATACTTTTGGATGGTTTTCCCTTTAATTATGGAAATAGGTGCTCCTAATCCTTTGTTTTTATGTTTTATACTTAGTAGAGCACCGAAGGATGAAAAGAACGAATAACGGGTCAAAAACGGAGAAAATAGACTAAAGCATGAAATCCACATGGCCTGGGCCCAAGACTACACGGTCGTGCCTCGCAAGAAAAGTCGATCATGGCCTTGACCCCGAAATACATGGCCTGCCTCATCAACAGGATCGACCATGGCCTGTCCACGATTTACACGGGCGTGTGCCATGGGCGTGTCTCTGTCACAAGAAATAAGAACTCCATTCAGATTAGGGTACTTAGAGGGAAAGAAACATATTCCAAAATGTAACACCTCAAACCCGGTCAACTCACCATGATCGAATTTGGCATGTTACAGAGGAAAACGGTTTAAAAACTCATTTTTCGTTCAGTTTGATAGAAAATGTCCATGTTTGTTAGAACCCGGATGTATTATTTTTAATTATTAAAAAACCGTGTGCATTTGAAATTGAGAAGAACCCTGAATTTGGAAACCATCTAAAGTATCTTTGTTATCATTTCATGAATGCTATTACCCGATGGTAACTATTGGAAAACTTGAAACGAGGTAAATTTTGGAAAACTTTGGTTATCAGGTTGTTAAAAAAACAAGTAATTTACGTTGTCATATTTGAAGATATATCTAAAGCATGCAAAATAATCCAAAACATAATTTAAAGGCCTTATTACAAACCCAAATGAAAACCGAAATTTAAAGTAATACCCAAAGCAAAGTCCATGTAAAATCGAATGTGTTTAATGCATGGCCACCTCGAGTCCATCCGGCCTCATCCGTGATCTACGAATCACCGAAAAGATAAGGAGAAGGTGAGTCACCAAGACTCGCAGCATAATCCCCTCCCGGTTAATGCAACATGCTTACACACAAGTCATAACCAAGCAATATATCATGCACCCAAACCTAGCCATCCAGTAACTCGCTTTCTACCCGTGTGGTACCAAACTTTGGTGACCCAAAGTCACGATATCCAATAATAATGTGGTGCCAAACCACTGGTGACCCAAAGTCACGATTAATCCATCTGTAGGGCCAACCCATGTTGTGATACCAAATCACTGGCGACAATCCCGTAATATCAAATGTAGGGCCAACCCACTGTGGTGTGAAGCCACTGGGATGAGTCGCTATGAGGTGCCAAACCTCCGTGACCCAAAGTCACGAAATCAACTATGGTACCAAACCACTGGAGATGCCAAACCTCTAGTGTCCCAAAGACACGGATATCACATCTTCCCCCTCCTCTCATATCACCCATGACAATGCAATATTTATGCAAATCATGCCATCATGCTTTAATATGAAACATACAGCAATTATATCATAGATTATAGTATTAAACAACATATAGCAAAATCATATCGAAACGAACTTACCCAAATCCTTGCTCATACCCATTAAGGTTTCATATCAAGATCTACACAGTTTTTCAGCTTTTAACATATTCAGGTTATTAACATATTTACTAAGTTATGAAGTGTGTAAGTTACACACCTATACTAACGCAAATGTTGAATCCCAAAAACCCGATCTACCGCACTAGATCTCCTTGTCCTACATTCGGCCAACACTAAGGTTAATAACATAGGCCATTCGGTTATACCAATAAATCCCGAAGGGTGATATTATGCATAAACAACACCACCCTTACCTTTCTGCCTTACGAAAACAAATCACAACACCAAGATATGTGAGACTGATCCTCCTCCTACATTCGGCCAACAATAAAGCTTAATCTCAATAGCCTTCGGCTTTTCAACAACTTAAAGAATGATGAACCAACATAGATATCCTTACCACTTGACTTACCAAATTCGATTGTTAGAGAATAGAGGCTTAGATCGACTGCTTCAAAATCTCAGAGATCCTAAAAGAAATCGTCCTTATAGATGATTAGAAATCTATCACCAAATGCCAAAATTGCTCCTATGAAAGTCAACAGAGAGAAGAGGAAATGAAAAAAGGAATTTGGCCAAGACACTTACCCCTTCTCAAAACTGATTGAAGAAGAACCGAAGAAGATCCACCCTTGTTTGATATTCAGCCAAAGTAACTAGAAGAAAGAAAGGAAATTTTGACAAAGGTTGAGTGGTGAAGGAAGATTCGGCTATGGTTGATAGAAGAGAAACAATTGAGATTTGGCTCAAAAAGAAAAAGAGAGAATGGGAGAATAGATGATGGGTATTCGACTCAGGCTTAAAGAAAAAGGGATTAAGAGGTTTCGACAAGAGAAGAAAATAAAGAAGAGGATGGGGTCTTGAGCAGTTATGAAAAGAAGAAAAAGAAAGGTGGGAGAAAGAGAGGTTCGGCCAAGCACCTTAATTGCTGAAAAGAGAAGAGAAGAAGATGTCAATTGAGGTTTCGGTTCAAAGGAGAAAAGAGAATTTCCAAAAGGGTTCTTGTGAAGATTCGGCCAATACTTTAGAGAGGAAAATGACATGCACCTAAGGTGGTTTCAGCTTTTACCTCAATATGGTGCACTAGGGGAATCGGTAAGGCTCAAAAGGTTGGTTTTCGGCTTTTGACTCACCAAGCACACTAGAACTTAGGCTAGCCAAAAATGCACAATAAGGCACCTAAAGAAATTCGGCACTCTCCTCTCCTTAGCTTCCCAAACTGAACACTCTTCTGCCAACAAGAGTTTAAAATTCGGCCACTTCCTCAAACTCCTCCTGGCCACTAATTCAAATGAATTTGAATTCCACAAGTTCCTAAATTTTCTCCTTGCCACCCATTTAAATTAATTTGACTTATTCCATGCTTATCTGACAGAGTTTGTGCTGAGCACAACTCTTCCCCCTTGGCATCAAAATAATAAGCAGAAAGTGAGATTTCTGCTGCTCAACCCTAAGCTCTCCCTTCCCTGCATGTGGCGTCAATCACAAGGCCCTAAGTGGCGTCTCCTTGCCACTTTACCAAGCCCAATCTTATGCTTAACTTCCCCACGAAATATACTTAACCCCTAGCTCCTTCAGCTATCTTGACTAACACTTAAAAAAAAATTCCTACAGGTCGGGCCTACCTTTGGCTTATAACTAGCCTCTAGAACACCTCAAACAACAACCACACACATGTAAAGAAGTTAAAACACAATAACCCCTACTTAAGGATGTTACACAAAAGCCTATATAAAGACCCTAGAGGCCAACCTTTAAGGGTGTTTTAGCTAGGCCAAAAAGCCAAGCCAGGCAGTTAAATTCAAGGACTTACTCGAAGAAAGCCAGTTGATCCACCTTAAAAGCCAGAATCATACTTAAGACAGAAGATCTCTCCTTCAATTCCTTCAGGGGGTTTCAGGGATTTCTTATGTTTTGTTTTATCTTTTCTTCTGAGATGTTTTCTTTTACAATTATGAACTAAACCCTCAAATACTTGAGGGAGATGAAACCTAAGATGGATCTTGTTATTGTTATCTGAATTGAATGATAAATATTTGATTTGTTCTTAACTATGTGTTCTTAATTCTTATTTTGGTATTTTCAGAATATTGATTGATAAACCGTAAAAGTAACATATTTTAACCCTATTTTTAGCATGCTTTTAGGATGATTTAGCCCTGATTTATGCAAAAAGGTGCTTTTAATCCTTTCTTTTCATATTTATACTCAGTAAAGCACTCGAGGATGAAAAGAACAAGAAACGGGCTTAAAACGGGCCAATTTGGGCCAAAGAAGAAATCGACACGGCCTGGACTTCAAACCATATGACCGTGCCTCGACAATTAACTAAGACACTGCCATGCCATGATTTACACGGTCGTGCCCCAATCGACAGAATCGAGACACGGCCCAATCACGATTTACACGGGCGTGTGCCATGGTCGTGCCCCTGTTACGAGAGAGAGCAATTTCACTCAAATTTGGATACTTAGAGCCAAAGAAACACTTTCCAAAGCTTATTCAAATACCGAGTAAGAAGCAGACTTAAATTAGGACACTTAGAGGCCAAGTAAAGAATTCCAAGAGCCTATATAAACACCCTAAGGGTATCCTGAAAAGAGGACGTGGTGAGCTAGGACAAGGAGCAGAGCCAGAAGGATCACATTTGTGGGAATCACTCGAAGATAGCTAGTGGATCCATCTCAAGAAGCCGAAATTCTACTCAAGACGGCAGATTTCTCCTTCAATTCCTCTAGGGGGTTTTAGGGATTTTCTATGTTTTATTTTATCTTTTCTCTTGAGATGTTTTCTTTATTTGTTATGAACTAAATCCTTTAGATACCTGAAGGATATAAAACCTAGATGAATTTTATTTTTATTTTCTGAGTTATATGATAAATACTTAGTTTGTTCTTAATTATGTTTCTTAATCCAAATCTGATGTGCTTAGGTGGAGGAGGAATAGACCACGCTTAAGAGTAGATCTATCATAATTAAGCGGAGTTGATCGAACGCCTAGAGATAGGGTTACTTAGATTTTCCGCATTAGGGTGAAACCTAATATGGGAATCCATTGATTGATTTACTACTATTTTAGGGGGTTATTATAAGCAAACGAGAGTTCCACTAATTAACCTAGGGTTAGACGTTATTCACCTCGAGAGAGGGTTTAATATAGGTTAGGGAGTCCTATGGATCAAACTAAGTAAAGAATTCATATGATTCAGTAATAAGTAACAAGTGAAGTCTAGGTGGATTCTTCCTGAGGGTATCGTCGTAATCAATTGAGTTTCTTCAAGTTATTTCCCAATTCATTCTTTTTGTCTTTGCGTCTTTAGCTTAGTAGTCGTTAAACTAGATTAAATCAACCAATCACTCCATATTTTAGGCTAAATAATAAAAAGAAAGTGAGTATTAGTACTTTTAGTTCCTTTGGGTTTGATAATCCTATCTTGCCTAAGCTATACTACTGTTCGATAGGTACACTTGCCTTTAAGTCGTTGTCAGAGTTAGTTTCTAGATTTGATCATTCTATTTATAAATTTTGAAGCTCTAATTTCAACGATCAAGTTTTTGGCGTCGTTGTCGGGGAACTAAAATATTAAGAAAACTCTATTTTTATTACTTTAGCCATTATTTTATTTTACAATTTATTTTGTTCCATTACTTTTTTTTCTAAATTTTATTTTTCGTTCTTTTTTCCTAGGAGGTACCTCTAATTTATGACTAGACAGAACACGACAGGACCTCTAATATACGATAGTGAAATTGAAGCTACCGCTTGGAGAAATTGTAGAGAAATTAGGTGAGTTTTAAATTACACAGAAGAAGAGTGAGAAGACAAATCCAATCCTACTGAATGGATGGACAAGAATAATCCACCACGAGATGTGACGGATGCTCCACGCACTATGTATGATTATGCCAAACCCAATTTGACAGGAGCAGAATCTAGTATTATTAGGCATGCTATAGCTGCTAATAATTTTGAATTAAAGCCTAATACAATACAAATGATTCAACAATTTGTTCAATTTGATGGTTTCCAGGACGAAGACCCGAACATTCATATAGCAAATTTTTTAGAGTTCTGTGATACTTTCAAAATAAATGGTGTTTCTGATGATGCCATTCATCTTGTTATTTCCTTTTCATTAAGGAATAAAGCCAGCGTTGGTTGAACTCGTTACCACGAGGGTCAATCACTACATGGGAACAAATGACCGAAATTTTTTTATTAAAATATTTTCCACCGGCCAAAACGGCTAAATTATGGAATGATATTTCTTCTTTTGTGCAGATGGATTTAAGGATATTATACGATGCATAGGAGAGATACAAAGATCTCTTAAGGAGATGTCCACACCACAGACTACCATTATGGCTTCAAGTCCAAACCTTATACAATGGTGTAAATCCCTCAACGAGACAACTAATTGATTCAGCCACCAGTGGAACCTTGAATAATAAAACTCCTGAAGCAACCTACGAATTCATTGAAGAGATGTCATTGAATAATTATCAGTGGCAGGTTACAAGGACAAAACCAACAAAATCAGCCGGAGTCTATAGCATTGATGCAGTAACCATGCTATCAAATTAGGTAGAGATGATGAATAAAAAGCTTGACAGTTTATGCTCTTCGCAGGTACACCTAGTCATGCAATGCAACACAAGTGGAACTGTGCCGAATCCTGAGTATCCACCCTACCAACCGGACGTAGAGAGCGAACAAACAAACTATATAGGTAATAATTTTAGGTATAATAACAATCATTATAGTAACACTTATAATCCAGGTTGGAGGAACCACCTAAATTTTTCATGGGGAGGCCAAGGAATTCAAGGAAATCAAAGACAACAACTTCCTTCAAATTCCCAAAATCAACCATATCTGCAAGAAAAGAAGCCAACCTTCGAAGAGATGCTGACAAAATTTATGCCAGACACAGAAAAGTGCTTCCAAGAAACTGAGATAACAATTAAGAGCAACGAGAATCGAATGGGGGAACTTGCGAAGTCAGTCAAAGAAGCCACGAATGCAGTCGAACAACTCGCAAAGCTAATGTCAGAACGACCACTAGGATGTCTACCAAGTAACACCGAGATTAACCCAAAGGAGCAAATTCAAGCCATCTCAGCTCAAGACAGTAATGAGTTAGATGAACCAAAATCAATACAAGAAAATAAGGTAGACGAAGGTAAGATAGAGGTAACACAAGAAAAGCCAAAACCGATAATCAAGAAGTACCAACCTCGCATACCCTATCCCGAAGAGATAAAAAGAATATTAACTTACCTCTTCTTGAAGCTCTTTTTAGATGCCAGACACGAGGAAATTCTTAAGAAAACTCATGACTAACAGACACAAATTAGATGAAGAGCACCACGTGGAATTAAACGCAGCATGCTCAACAATGTTACAAAATAGACTACCACGAAAGTTAAAAGATCTAGGGAGTTTTACAATTCCATGTTTAATTGGTAGTCTAACTATTAATAATATGTTAGTTGATTTAGGAGCAAGCATAAATGTCATGCCTTATTCATTGTTTAAACGACTAGGTCTAGGGAAGCCCAAACAAACTAGGATGAGTATACAATTAGTTGATAAAATTGTTAGAATTCCTAGGGGCATTATTGAAGATGTTCTTGTCAAAATAGATAAATTTGTTTTCCCAGTATATTTTGTTGTTTTAGATATGGATGAGGATAATACCATCCCCTCAATTTTAGGAAGACCTTTTCTAGCAACTGCCAAGACTAAAATTGATGTTGCCACAGGAGAACTCATACTTTGTGTAGGAGACGAATCAATCAGTCTTCAAGCTATTGACTCAGCCAGAATAATAATCAATAAAGGTGAGAAAGTAAATACAGATGATAATCAAATTGTTCAACTTTCATCGCATGAAACTCCACATAACGACAACCCTGAGCCGACTCATAAGTCCCAAAACAAAAAAGAAGAATCCTATAAGGGACAAGACCTTAGGATTGACAAGTTTGAAGAGTAGAGGACACACGTCAAAGAAGAACCGCATGAAGCAAAACTAGAGGAATCATAAGAAGAGCTCGTAGGAACATCAAACCACTACAAAATAGGAGACTAGGTACTATTAGACAAAGCAGGTCCTCACATCACCACAATAAAATGAAGATAAAGGGAGAAATACTTCTTAAGGTATACTATATCTTCCCCCATAGAACAGTCGAGGTAAGCAATCCAACATTCGACACTTTTAAGGTAAACTTTTCTCGACTTGAACCTCATCAAGAAAATAAAATTTTAAGCAAGGGGGAAGATATTCAAACCTTTAAACCTTCCTAATTTTTCTAATTCGAGGAAAGTCCAGCTTAAGACTATAAATGAGCGCTTCTTGGGAGGTAACCCGAGTACTAATACTATTTACTTTCAAATTTATTTTCAGTTTTTTCCCTTCCTTCTTTATTTTCTCTTAAACTAACACAAAAGTGCAGGTTTCCAGGTCACACGGCCTTACACACGGCCATGTCCGTGGCCATGGACCACTGGAACCACCACACTGATAGAACAAAGGCTGTGCAAATCAGTCCAAACCACCCTCCAACGTCACGGATCCAACCACCATCCCCATGGGCACTGAGAAATTGGCACGGCTGTGCTCCACAATTGTGTGAAGCCACTAACTTATCAGACACGTGACAAACATGCCCATGCTGTCCAATCGTGCCAACACACTACCTTTATAAGCACAAGCGTGGTGTCAAAGAAATGGGCGTGGGTGTGTAAAAACACCTAGACATACGGCCGTGCGATGCGGCTGTGTCATTCAACACACCCTCGGTCTACGGGCGTGGGAACGTGCCAGATTTGAGACCCTATTTAAACCCCACAGCCCTCCTCCGTCTCCCCTTATTTTTCTGCTTTCTTTTTCATTCTTTCCTTAGAAAAAGTGTCCAAACTCTTGAGCTACACTAGAATCATGCCAAAGAAGCATAAGAAGGCATGCATTGTCTCCTTAAAAGAGACCCCAACACATAAGTTCATGCCGGTCGGTTCATTCAAAAACCAAGCCAAGGGTCTTTTAGACCATTTAAATTTTTCTTTATGTTTATTTTCCCTTTTATCCTACTTATCTATAATTCTATTCTACTTAATATATTTTAAATTCTTTTAGTTTCTTGGTTTTAGGTTCTAAAGGCTGCTTGGGAATCACGCACCACAGCCGTAGAGGTCACACCTGTAACATTCGAAAATAGGGCCTAAACGGAACAGTGGTTGCGAAACCATGAATTTGAGATAGAAAAATTTATTTTGATTAATTTTTATGATTTATTAATTGATTGGATGCATGTGTTAGAGTATTGATAGAAAATTTTATGAAATTCTTGTCTAATTTGCTTATTAGGGTTAAATTGTAAAAGTTGATAAATGAGAGTTCTAGATACTAAAGGATTTAATTGAAGAACATAATTGAAGTAGAGGTCCTTAAATGGTAATTATACCATTAGGCTTTCATGGACAAAAATGGACAAATATAGGTAGAAAGAACCAAAGTTTTTAATGAAGGGTAATTTAGTAATTTGGCAATAAAAAGAAATTAAAAGGGAAAAAGATGGAAAAATATGCTCATCTTCTTCCTTAGGATGAAACTTCAAGGGGGGACTCCATAGCTAGGGTTTCCAAACTTCCAAGCTCCATAGTAAGTCAATACAAGCATCGTTTTTCATGTTCTTTACGTTTTTGGAATCCTGGTAACTTGGTTTAGCTTATTCTAGCAATAATTTAACTTAGGGTTCATATTTGAAAAAATACCCATAGGTGAAATGTGATTATTTTGATGTTTTATGATATAATATAAAGGCAAAAATTATGTTAAACAACTTTTGCTAAGCGATTTTACGTAAAACGAGTAAAATGACATAATCGATAAAAGTATCTAATGTTCACAAGTACATGTTAGAGTGAGAATTTGATGTTTCCATAGAAGGGAAAAATGTTTAGCATGTCTGAAAATGTAAGAAAATAGGATGAAGTTTAATTTTCGAGCCTAGGGGTAAAATTATAATTTTGTGAAAGTTAAGGGGCAAAAACGTAATTTTGCCATAATGTGATTTTGGATTGAATTAAATAATGTAAATATTAAAAAAGATAAATGAGTTATTATAGATCGGGAAGAACGTGGAATCGATCTTGAACGAGGGAAAGGAAAAGTTAAGGACTAAATTGCAAATTTTGCCATATTTTGCACCGAGGTAAGTAATATGCAAATAATTCATTATTTTTATTGATGTTTTATATTTTAGCATATTTAATGTATTGTATCTAATTTTTGGATCATAATTGACTATTGAAAGAATGAAATAAAGTGTTAAAAAGTGAGTTATTTCCCGCTTGAACCTTCGGAATCGAAAGATGTAATTGGCATGTAGCTAGGTCACATGAGTGGTACTAAGAGTAGGCCACTATGTGCACAAGAGAGCTACAAGAGATTTTGTATACGTAGCTAGGTCAAATGTGTAGTACCTAGAGTACGCCATGTGTACAAGAAAGCTATATGTAGCTAGGTCACATGTATGGTATATGGAGTGAGCCACTATGTGTACAAGAGAGCTACGAGAAGGCTAGGTCATATGAGTGGTGCTAAGTGAAGGCCACCATATGTACAAGAGAGCCAGAATTATAAGTACAATCAAGCTAGGTCACATGAGTGGTACTGAGTGTAGGCCACTATGTGTACAAGAGTGCTTCGATTTCAAAGGTGGGCTGTGTGCGAAACCATCGCATATTCGTTATTATTCTGAAGCGTTCAACAGGAAAACTGACTAAATGAAATTATGTGAGATGTTGTAGTGATAAGTATATGTATATGTATGTATAATGTATGAGCAATATGCTCAATATGTGATTGGAAATTTGAATGGTTGTTATAGGTAAGTAATGAATACAACTAAAGTGAGAGAAAGCAAAATTTTACAATAAAACTGCTTTTGGACAAAGAAGAGTGATGTGAATTTGAAAACTCACCAAAAATGGTAGAAATTGAATTATAAGTTATATGAGACATTTATTCAAAGCTTATTGAGTCTATTTTTATATAAAAGAAACAGAGAAAGCAAAGGATTGGTATATTTTGAGATATTTAGATTTTTGTGAGACTGGTTCAGAGTGATTTCGAGATCCCCTATTCTGACTTGGAAATATCATTCAAAATTGTAAATAATATTATTAGATTACTTATTGAGTCTAGTTTTATAAGAAGCAAACTATAACATCATTTGAATTCTGTACTAAAAGATAATTAACTTTTAGAAAAGAATGGTCGGAATTGTCAGACAGCAGAACAGGGGAGACTTTGAAGAATAAAATGTACTAATTTACTAAACGAAAAATTCTGAAAACTTTATGGTAAAAATATATGTGAATCTAGTTTCATGAAAAATTTACAGATCTTAATTTGGAGTTTTTTAGCTCAAGATAAAAATAATTTAGTGACTGTGACTCGAATAGACTGCTTGCTCTAAATTTGAATTAATAGTGACTTTGAATGTAGATATGATTGTGTTATATTGTAAACATATTAAATCCATTATTTATTATTTATATAATTACTTACTAAGCTATATGCTTACTCTCTTTTCTTTTCCTTATTCTATAGTGTCATCAAGCTAGCTCGGGATTCGGTGATCGTCGGGGATCCATCTACACTATCAGCCTTCTTTTGGTATTTTGAAAACAATATTTTGGGAATTATGGCATGTATAGAAGGCTTAATTGTTTTGTTATTTGTAATAACGAATGATTATTTTGCTTATGGGTATTGATGACTATATATGGAAAAAGTTTTAAATTTATATGGATTTTACATTTTAAATTTTGTACAATAGTATGAATCATGTCCGGTAATGCCTCATATCCTGTTTCGGCGACGGACCTGGGTGAGGGGTGTTTCATTTAGTGGTATCAGAGCTATGTTTTAGTCAGTTCTCAGACTAACAAAGCGTGTGTAAGAGTCTAGCTATACATGCCATAAATATATTGTGATAGTGTGATGACTCTTGATAATTTAAAATGTTTTTTATAGTAAATGGATCTCGACCGAGCTACTGCTGACGATGTTGAAAGTAATGCGTCGGCTCCCACGCAAGGGATTGCGCCAGTAGAAAATAGATCTGAAACACATGGACAAGGAGAGGGGGCTCAGGAAGCCTTCCTCTAAATGATGAGTAACTGGTATACTGAGTTTATTCAAGCGAATCCGAATGCTCAACCTCCTCCACCCCCTCCCATACCTCAGACGATTCCCGTAGCTCCCCAGGGCATGGATTTGGTAAGAATGAACAAGCCTCCAGTCGATAAAATTAGAAAATAAGGAGCAGAAGAGTTTAGAGCAAATATTGATGATGATCCTGAGAAAGCGGAGTTTTGGCTTGAAAACTCTATCCGTGTATTTGATGAGCTCTCATGTACACCATAGGAGTGTTTAAAACGTGCTGTATCACTTCTGAGAGATTCAACCTATCATTGGTGGAAAACTTTAGTAGTAGTGGTGCCAAAAGAAAGGATCACTTGGGATTTCTTCCAGGAAGAGTTTAGAAAGAAATATATAAGTCAGCGATTTATTGATCAGAAACGGAAGGAGTTCATTGAATTGAAGCAGGGCAAGATGTTGGTGGCAGAGTACGAGCGCAAATTTGTTAGACTTAGTAAGTATGCCCAGGAGTGTGTGTCCACCTAGGCTATTATGTGCAAGAGATTCGAAGATGTGCTTAATGAGGACATTAAAATATTTGTGGGAATTCTTGAGCTGAAAGAATTTGTGGTATTGGTCGACCGAGCCCTTAAAGCTGAGGAATTAAACAAAGAAAGAAGGAAAGCTACTATCGAGGCCCGGGATACAAGAAAGAGACTGATAAGCAAGTCGTCCCAATCTCAATCAAAGAAGTTCAAAGAGATGAATCCTCGATTTACTGTTTCAGTGGGACATTCGCACCGAGACCGTGGGAGATCATATTCGGGTCCTAAAACTCAAGCTACTTCAGTGGCAAGTGTGGGCAATGTGAAGTCTAGTAAACCCGAGTGTCAACATTGTGGAAGGAAACATTTTGGTGAGTGTTGGGGAACTGGTCGACCTTGCTTCAGGTGTGGTTCTCACGATCATTTTATTAAAGATTGTTCGGAGGGAGCTAAGGAAGAGAAATTTCACAGTGCTAGACAGACTAACACTGCTAATAGAGGTAGACCTTCGAGAAATACTGGAAGTGGAGCTAGCAGTAAAAGTGTGATGAAAGACCCAGCCACGAGATCAGAAGTTAGAACACCTTCTAGGACATATTCCATCCGAGCTCATGAAGAGGCATCCTCCCCCGACGTAATTACGGGTACATTTTCTCTACATGATATTAATGTTGTTGCTTTGATTGATCTGGGTTCGACCCATTCCTATGTTTTCTTGAAATTGATGCCTAGTATAAGTATGCCTATAGAATCTATAGAATTTGTGATTAAAGTATCAAATCCATTAGGCAAGCATGTGTTAGTAGATAAAGTACGTAGAAATTGCCCTTTAATGATTAGAGGTCATTGTTTCCCGATCGACCTCATGCTATTTCCATTTGACGAGTTTGATGCGATCGTTGTTATGGATTGGCTGACTGCACATGATGTGATAGTGAATTGTGGGAAGAAATTCATCGAGCTGAAATGTGAAACTGGTGAAATCCTTCGGGTTAACTTAGATGAGCCAGATAGTTCATTTGCTATGATTTCTATTATGTCTGCTCAAAAATATTTGAGAAAAAGGTATGAAGCTTATCTTTCTTTTGTGTTAAACACTAAAGATTCAGGGCTGAAAATTGAGTCAGTGCCAGTAGTATGCAAGTATTCAAATGTGTTTCCGGAAGAATTACCAGGTTTGCCTCCTATTAGGGAAGTAGAGTTTGGTATTGAGTTGATTCCAGGTACCACACCCATCTCTATTGCTCCATATAGAATGGCCCCATTGGAATTGAAAGAATTGAAAGCTCAGCTGCAGGAATTAACTGATAAAGGCTTTGCAAGACCTAGTTATTCACCCTGGGGAGCACCAGTCCTATTTGTGAAAAAGAAAGAAGGTTCGATGAGATTATGCATAGACTATCGGCAACTTAACAAGGTAACAATAAAGAACAAATATCCACTGCCTAGAATTGATGATTTATTTGATCAATTGAAGGAGCCCTTGTGTTCTCTAAGATAGATTTGAGATTTGGATACTACCGATTCATGAGTTAAAGAGTCGATGTTCAAGATCGCTTCCGGACTAGGTACGGTCATTATGAGTTCCTTGTGATGCCATTTGGCTTGACTAATGCTCCTGCCATTTTCATGGACTTAATGAACCGAATATTCAGACCTTACTTGGATAAGTTTGTAGTCGTGTTTATTGATGATATCTTAATTTATTCTCATGATGAGACTGAGCATACAGAGCATTTGAGAACTGTCTTACAAACTTGAAGAGATAACCAATTGTACGCTAAATTTAGTAAAAGTGAGTTCTGGCTTTGAGAAGTTGAATTCCTAGGACACATCGTCTCAGGTGAAGGCATTAGAGTTGACCTGAGCAAGATCTCAGCCATTGTTGAGTGGAAGCCTCCGAGGAATGTCTCTGAGGTTAGAAGTTTTCTGGGATTAGCTGGTTATTATAGACGATTTGTAGAGGGATTTTCCATAATAGCTACCCCATTGACGAGATTGCTACAAAAAGATGTCAAATTTGAATGGATTGAGAAATGTTAGCATAGTTTTTGACAAGTTAAAGGCATTATTGACTGAAGCTCCTGTCTTAGTACAACCAGAACTAGGTAAAGAGTTTGTGGTCTACAGTGATGCATCTTTGAATGGATTGGGTTGTGTACTTATGTAGGAAGGTAAAGTAATTGCTTATGCCTCTAGACAGCTAAAACCACATGAGAAAAATTATCTGACGCATGATTTAGAGCTAGTTGCTATTGTATTTGCTCTGAAAATTTGGAGACATCACTTGTATGGCGAGAAGTGTTGAATATTCACCGATCATAAAAGCTTGAAATACTTGATGACTCGAAAGACTTGAACCCGAGGTAAAGAAGATGGTTAGATTTGATTAAAGATTATGAGTCGTGATCGATTACCATCGGGTAAAGCAAATGTTGTTCTTGATGCAGGAGTAGAAAATTTTATTTGCATTGAGAGCTTTGAATACTAACTTGGCTTTATCAGATGACGGTTTCATTATAGCTAAGTTGAGAGCTAAACCGATGTTTCTTGAAGAAATCCATGAAGCTTAGAAAAATGATAGTGAGTTGCAAGCTAAAAGAGCTCAGTGCGAGTCAGGTGTAGAGTATGATTTTAGATTGGTTCTAATGGTTGTTTGTTGTTCAGAGACAGAGTATGTGTACCGAAGAATAACGAGCTTATTCAGAAGATCCTACAGGAAGCACATAATAGTTCTTTTTCCATTCATCCAGTTAGTACAAAGATGTATAATGATTTGAAGAAAATGCATTGGTGGGTAGGAATGAAAAGAGATATTTCTGAGTTTGTTTCTAGATGCTTGATCTGTCAGCAAGTAAAAGCTGAACACCAGGTACCTTCAGGCTTATTGTAGCCTGTGTTAGTCCCTGAGTGGAAATGGGACCGAGTTACTATGGATTTTGTTATAGGACTGCCGTTGACACCGAGAAAGAAAGATGAAATATGGGTTGTAATTGATAAGCTAACAAAGTCGGCTCATTTTATCCCAGTTCGTATTGATTATTCACTAGATAAGTTGGCTGAATTATATATCTCAGAAATAGTTAGACTACATGGGGTACCATTATCGATCATTTCGAATGTAGATTCGAGATTTACTTCACGATTTTAGAAGAAGTTACAGAAGCTTTGGGCACAAAGTTGAGTTTTAGTGACTTTTCATCCTCGAATCGATGGTTAGTCAGAGAGAGTAATTCAGGTGCTTGAGGATATGCTTAGATGTTGTGTATTAGAATTTCGGGGTAGTTGGGAAAAGTATTTACCATTAGTAGAGTTTGCTTACAATAATAGTTATCAGTCGAGTTTGAAGATGGCACCTTATGAGGCTTTGTATGGACGCAAATGTCGTACACCTTTATATTGGATAGAGCTTAAGGAAAATCACATTCATGGGGTCGATTTAGTTAAAGAAACAGAAGAGAAAGTAAAAGTCATTAGAGGTTGCTCGAAAGCAGCTTCAGATAGACAGAAGTCATATGCAGACTTGAAGAGAAAAGAGATTGAGTATCAATTTGATGACAAAGTGTTTTTAAAAGTATCCCCGTGGAAGAAAGTCCTCAGATTTGGCAAGAAAGGCTAACTAAGTCACGATTTATTGGGCCATTTGAGGTTACAGAGAGAGTTGGGCCATTAGCATATCGGTTAGCTTTGCCAACTGAGTTAGAGAAGATTCATAATGTGTTCCATGTATCCATGTTACGTTGTTATAGTTCTGATCCGTCACATGTGATTCCTCAGACGGAGGTTGAGATTCAGCCAGATATGACTTACGAAGAGGAACCAGTTAAGATTTTGGCTTGACGGGTCAAGCAACTAAGGAACAAAAGTGTCACACTTGTGAAAGTATTATGGAATAGACATGGGGTAGACGAGGCTCCATGGGAGCCCGAAGAGGCTATGCGAAAATAGTACCCAAACCTCTTCACAGGTAAGATTTTCGGGGACGAAAATCCCTAAAAGGGAGAAATGTAACATCCCGAAATAGGCCTAATGTAACATCCTGAAATAGGGGTTAAATTTTATTAAATTATGCATAAGTGTGGTCATTGTGGTGTTGATTGAGGTATTTTAGGTGCTAGTTATAAGCTAAGGGAAGGCCTGAGCTATAGGAGAAAATTTGGTTTTAAGTATTAAAAAAAGGGGAGCTTGGATAAGGAAGTCTTAAAAGAAATTCGGTGTGAAGCATGACACAAGATAACCATGTGGTAAAATGGCTTGGGACGTTACCTTAAGGGCTTGGAAGGTTGCGTCAAAAGGAGCTTCAAGGGGCCTTGGTTCGAGTCTTGATGGCGGCAAAATGGGTGGCTTTTATTTTGCCTTTTGACGTTAAGGGGGAGGGGGAGTAGTGGACGGCACATGGGTTTTACAAGGATGAAATAAGCTTGTTTTTCTTTGAAATTTTTGGCTAAGACTAGTTGATAAATGTGGATTTATTTTCATTTATTTTAAATAGGTGGATAAGAGATAATTTAGGAGATTAATATGGGCTATGATTAAGAGATAATATAGGAGATTGATATGGAATAAGTGATGGATTATTTTATTATTTATTAAGATGATAAATGGGAGAAAAGTGTGGGATATGATAAGAGATAAATGAGGAGATTGATAAAGGATTAGTGTTGGATTAATTTGATTTTATTAATTTAGGTGATAAAGGAGCAAGATAAGGGTATGAGAGGAAAATGAGCTAGTATGCCAAATTGTGTAGTATAAATAGGGGAGTGATCATCTTTGGCATCTCTTTTCTTCATTTTGTTTTCTTTGTGCGAAAATTGGGTTTTCCATATCATTTTCTCTATACCGAAAACACTTAAGGCTATTCTTCCTCTCCCTATTTGCTATCTTGTGGCTGAATGTTTCATGACCATTGGAAGCCATAGCCGAACTACTATAGCACTCACCTATTCTTCTCAGAGTTTTATTCAAAATCCGAAAGTAAGCCAAATACATTCTTCTGTTCTGTGGCCGAATCAAGCTAGAGCCTGTAGAGAGGAAGGTGTCGACATTCTTTTTTCCATCAAGCTTTTAATCGATTTCTGATAGTGAGGAGTTATCAGGATCTCTGTAGGCTAACGTTAAAAGGGATAGGAAGTCTTTCAGGATTTTGATTACTCAAGGATTTCGACAGTTTCAAGAATAAGAAGTAGTATTTTGGGATTGAATAGACTGTGCCAAAACAAGTGCGTAGTTATCGCACTGTTTTCTTGTTGTATGTATGTGTTATATTTATGTATATGTGATATGATGTGAATGGTAGCTGAAGTAAGGGCTAAAATGGTGGATACCCATGATGGGTAATCGTTCAACCAGGTCAGTATTTTATGACGTTGATTTACATTTGATATATGTATGAAATGTGATGGCATGTGATGTATAATTGTTCAAGTGATATGTTGCCATGATATATATGTATGCATGGGACTTGGGATGTGACTATCGAAGGAAAGGGTGTACTTTATGTACATGGTCTAATGTTAGCCTTGTACTACATTGGCGCTTGATGTTGGCTATGTGACTCATCAAGGGAGGTGTTGGCTAGGTGCCACATCTCGGCGGTTGATAGCTGTGTGCATCACCGTGGACTGATTGATATGTGGGATCACTTATGTGATCGGTGGCTCAGCCATGGCCTTATGCAGCAGGTCTGCCAAGGTAAGATATGTGGATCACTTGGTTGATCGGTGGATTAGCCAAAGCCTTGGGCAGGTGGTCTGCCAAGGTAGGTGTGACGGATGGACATTAGGTTGGGTTGGGCTTCATGTTGCATATTTATGCATTTTGCATGATTGATTATGTGGATCAATGTGGATATGGGCCAAGCCCAATATGTCGAATTATGTGGATATATTACCTTATCATCTGATATGTAATGATGTGGGGATGTGGGCCAAGCCCATGTGTGGAGGCATGTGAAATAACTATGCACTGAGTCTGTGTGACTCACCCAAATTTTTACCAACATTGCAGGTGATGCATAAGCTTGGACCGGGTTGGAGTGGATATGAGGTGGCCCATGCAGAAGACATTTTATTCCATGCAGTTTGTTATTAAGTACTTTGATTAATTATTTGTTTTTGTAATAAGGGTCATTTAAGGGATTTGAAGTTTATTATTATGTTTTTAAAGTGGATTGACAATTATTATTATTTGGAAATGTTTTAATTTTAGCAACCCTTATCTTAAAGATACATGTTAAAGTTTTAAATCGAAGAATTTATAACAACTAAATTTTTATAGTCTTTTAAATACACAATGTTTTACAAAAGACACTAAATTTTCATGTTTTCAACTCTAAGTCAAAAAGTTTTTCAGACGTTTTTCGCAGTAGCATTTCAAATTTGGTCGTAGTGAATGGGCCGGGTTTGGGGTGTTACACCTAAACTGAATAGTGGTTGCAAAACCATGAATCCGAGATAGGAAACTTTATTTTGATTAATTTTTATGATTTATTAATTGATTGGATGCATGTGTTAGAGTATTGATAGAAAATTTTATGAAATTCTTGTCTAATTTGCTTATTATGGTTAAATTGTAAAGTTGATAAATGAGAGTTCTAGATGCTAAAGAATTTAATTGAAGAGCATAATTGAAGTAGAGGTCCTTAAATGGTAATTATACCATTAGGCTTTTATGGACAAAATGGACAAATATAGGTAGAAAGAACCAAAGTTTTTACCGAAGGGTAATTTAGTCATTTGGTAATAAAAAAATTAAAAGGAAAAAGATGGAAAAATATGCTCATCTTCTTCCTTATGATGAAACTTCAAGGGGGGGACTCCATAGCTAGGGTTTCCAAGCTTCCAAGCTCCATAGTAAGTCAATCCAAGCCCCGTTTTTCATGTTCTTTACGTTTTTGGAATCCCGGTAACTTGGTTTAGCTTATTCTAGCAATAATTTAACTTAGGGTTCATATTTGGAAAAATACCCATATGTGAAATGTGTTTATTTTGATGTTTTATGATAGAATATAAAGGCAGAAATTATGTTAAACAACTTTTGCTAAGCGATTTTACATAAAAACGAGTAAAATGACATAATCGGTAAAAATATCTAATGTTCATAAGTACATGTTAAAGTGAGAATTTGATGTTGCCATAGAAGGAAAAAATGTTCAGCATGTCCGAAAATGTAAGAAAATAGGATGAAGTTTAATTTTTGAGCCTAGGGGTAAAATTGTAATTTTGTGAAAGTTAGGGGTCAAAAACGTAATTTTGTCATAATGTGATTTTGGATTGAATTAAATAATGTAAATATTAAATAAGCTAAATGTGTTATTATAGATCGAGAAGAACGTGGAATCGATCTTGAACGAGGGAAAGGAAAAGTTAAGGACTAAATTGTAAATTTTGCCATATTTTGCACCGAAGTAAGTAGTATGTAAATAATTCATTATTTTTATTGATTTTTTATATTTCAGCATGTTTAATGTATTGTATCTGATTTTTGGATCATAATTGACTATTGAAAGAATGAAATAAAGTGTTAAAAAGTGAGTTATTTCCCGCTTGAACCTTCGAAATCGAAAGATGTAATTGGCATGTAGCTAGGTCACATGAGTGGTACTAAGAGTAGGCCACTATGTGCATAAGAGAGCTACAAGAGATTTTGTATACGTAGCTAGGTCACATGTGTAGTACCGAAAGTACGCCATGTGTACAAGAAAGCTATATGTAGCTAGGTCACATGTGTGGTATATGGAGTGAGCCACTATGTGTACAAGAGAGCTGCGAGAAGGCTAGGTCATATGAGTGGTGCTAAGTGAAGGCCACCATATGTACAAGAGAGCCAGAATTATAAGTACAATCAAGCTAGGTCGCATGAGTGGTACTGAGTGTAGGCCACTATGTGTTCAAGACTGCTTCGATTCCAAAGGTGGGCTGTGTGCAAAACCACCGCATATTCGTTATTATTCTGAAGCGTTAAACTGACTAAATGAAATTATGTGAGATGTTGTTGTGATAAGTATATGTATATGTATGTATAATGTATGAGCAATATGCTCAATATGTGATTGGAGATTTGAATGGTTGTTATAGGTAAGTAATGAATACAACTAAAGTGAGAGAAAGCAAAATTTTACAATAAAACTGTTTTGGACAGCAACAGTGATGTGAATTTGAAAACTCACCAAAAGTGGTAGAAATTGAATTATAAGTTATATGACACATTTATTTAAATCTTATTGAGTCTATTTTTATATAAAAGAAACAGAGAAAGCAAAGGATTGGTATATTTTGAGATATTTAGATTTTTGTGAGACTGGTTCAGAGTGATTTCGAGATCCCCTGTTCTGACTTGGAAATATCATTCAAAATTGTAAAAAAATAATATTGGGACATAATTTATATGATTAGATTAACTATTGAGTCTAGTTTTGGAAGAAGCAAACTATAACATCATTTGAATTCTTTACTGAAAGATAATTAACTTTTAGCAAAGAATGGTCGGAACTGTTAGACAGCAGAATAGGGGAGACTTTGAAGAATAAACTGTACTAATTTGCTAAACCAAAAATTCTGAAAACTTAATGGTAAAAAGATATGTAAATCTAGTTTCATGAAAAATTTACGGATCTTAATTTGGAGTTTTTTTAGCTCAAGATAAAAATAATTTAGTGACTATGATTCGAATAGACTGCTTGCTCCGAATTTGAATTAATAGTGACTTTGAATGTGGATATGATTGTGTTATCTTGTAAACATATTAAATCCATTATTTATTATTTATATAATTACTTACTAAGCTATATGCTTACTCTCTTTTCTTTTCCTTGTTCTATAGTGTCATCAAGCTAGCTTGGGATTGGTGATTCGAGATCCATCCACACTATGATCGTATTTTGAAAACAATATTTTGGGAATTATGGCAGATCCATCCACACTGAGGGAAAAAGGATTTTGAGAGGTTTAGGTTTAAGTTTAAAATAGAGGAAAACACTTCGCTAGATTGTGTATTAGAAGAGATACTTGAGTAGGTTTGATTGAAATCATTGGAGTATTTGGAAAATTTTATTTTGAAAGCAATATTTTGGGAATTATGGAAAATCGAGTTTAAGTTAGAAAAACATTGGAGTTCTTTTATCCCAAATTATAGTGTGGTACCATGGTATAGCTTAAAAATATCGCTTTTGTAGTTTTGAAATCGTTGTCTTTCCAAGTTTTAGCACATTTTAACCCAATTAACTTGTTAAGGCATATTAAAAATCTACTTTAAGCATAAACATAGCAAAACATAATTTAAAAAGGCCATTTACAAACCCAAATATAACAAAATAGAAATAAATCACTAGTGTACCAAATTTTATAAAAGTCCGAGCAAATCTTTATTTAAGCATGGCATGAGCACCTCGAGTCCATCCAGGCCCATGTCCGCGTCTAAGTGTCACCTAAAAGTCAAAGGAGAGAGTGAGTCGCAAGACTCAGGTGTATAAATCCTCTCCGGTGATAACATGCCAACACACATCATAACAAAATAATGCAAGTAATGCACCGATCCTAGCCAACCATATCACCTTCTCTACCCAGTGTGGTACCAAACCACCGGTGGTGCCAAACCACCGGTGACCCAAAGTCACGATATCCATAATGTGGTGCCAAACCACTGGTGACCAAGTCACAAATAATCCAATGATGGGGCCAACCCATCGTGTGATACCAAATCACTAGCGACAATCCAGTATCTCATAAGTGGGGCCAACCCACGGTGGTGTCAAACCACGTGGACGAGTCGCAATGAGGTGCCAAACCTCCGTGTCCCAAAGACCAAGTGTGATACCAAATCACCGGTGACCGTAGTCACAAATCCGATGATGGGGCCAACCCATCGTGTGATACCAAATCATCAAGCGCCAATCCCAGATAATCAACTGGGGCCAACCCACCGTGGTACTAAGCCACTGGGACGAGACGTGAGGTGCCAAACCTCCGTGACCCAAAGTCACAAAATATGTGGTACCAAACCACTGGAGGTGCCAAACCTCTAGTGTCCCAAAGACACAGTGTCCCAAAGACACGGATATCATACTCCCCCTCCTCTCATATCACCCAATAGCACATCATACTAAATGCAAAATCATGCAATCATGCTATCATGCTCACATGCTTAATATGGCATCTCAACGAATATACACCCATAATCATGATATCACATATCATCACATATCTCATAATGAAACGAACTTACCCGAATCCGTATCCATACCTCAATGGGTACCAAAATAGTCAACCACACTGTTTCATTTACACAAACAGGTTATCGCATTACTCAGTTAAGAAAGTGTGTTGGTTTACACACCTAAATAGCGAAGATGTTAATCCTAAGAATCGGTCTACGTCCCTCGATCACTTCGACAACCCTGAGCCTACAATCGGCCAACAAGGGATTAACACTTAAACCATTCGGCCAAATAGATAAACCAAAAGGATTGCGTTAAGCCTCACCTTTGCAAATGGTTTGATTTCCAACCAACCCGAACCAACACTGGTTCCTCCTTTAATAATCGGCACACCCTATTAACAGAACCGTTAAACCATTGCAACTTTGGCTTATAGAATTCTAAAAGAATAGACTAACATGATAACCTCTTACCACTACTTACCACTTGACTTCTCCAATCGGCTGCTTCGAAAACCAAAGGCCCTATATGAAAATGATCATCAAAACCGAACGTTACTCCTTTTTAACAAACACCAACATCGGCTCTCAAACACTAAAGATTGACAAAGTACAAGAAAGGGAGAAATGGCCATTCGGCCTAGCACTTACCTTCTTGCTAGACCGATTGAGCAAGATTCCAACAAGGTCACACTCCTCCTTTGATATATGGCAATAAAGAACTACCAGGTGGGACAAGGTTCGGCCAACACCCTTAACCAAAGGTGAAAGGTTTCGGCTTCACACCAAGGAAGGTTCGGCTAACAACGGTTTTGGAAAAGAAGAAAATAGATTGAATATATGGAGAGGTGCTTTCACCAAAGAAAAAAGAGATGGATGATGGTGATTTTGGAGGATGGTGTTTTACTAAAGGGATTGAGAAAAGAAAATGAAGGTTAGGGAACAAGGTGAAATGGTTTCGGCTTACACAATGAACAAAAGAAAGAGAAATGGGATACAAGAAAACTTTCGGCTACCAATGACAAAATCGGCAAGGGTATGATTGTTGAAGCTTTCGGTTTGAATGAAGAAGAAATGAAGAGAGCGAATGGGGCGTTTGATTGGCAACACCAAAATGTAGAAAGAGTGCAAAGTTTGGCAAATAAAGTTGCTTTGTGTTTCGGTTTCAAGGAGCAAAAATGGAAGGTTCTTTTCGGCTTAGGCTATTTGCAAATGAAGAGATCTTTTGCTAGCTTTTGACTAAACGAAAATTAGCTTACCAAAAGAAATTGTGACCGAAAATGCACCTTTGCCTAAGTGGAAATTTCGGCACTCTCCTCACTCCCTCACAACACTCACCAACCGGCCAACCTCCCCCCCCAAACACTCCCAAGCCACTAATTCAAATCACTTTAAATTAGTCCACCTCCTAGAATCACTCTCCACACATCATTCCACCATTTGACTAGGTCTTAGGCAGAGTTTGAACTGCCTACAACTCCTCCCCTCCATGCCGTCAAAATGGGAGCCAAAATGTGGGATTTTCGCAGCTTGAACTCAGGACCTCACCCCTTGCAATTGACGCCAAACACCAACTCTAAGTGGCGCATGCTTGCCACTCCACCAACTCCCTTGTTATGCCACAATTCACCAAATAATATATATAACCCCCAACTCCTTCAGCTCCTCTCACCCAAAGGCTTAAAACTAAAATTTTCCCACCTACTCAGGCTCACTCTTAGCCTATAACTAAGCCCCAAAACCACACAAACAACAACATAGCAAGCCATTAACATGCAAACAAATGCCAAAACAAAATAGCCCTTAACCCGGGATATTACAGTTCTACCCCCTTAAAAATAATTTCGACCTCAAAATTACCTGGTCAGAAGAGTTGTGGGTATTGCTGTCTCATCACATCCTCGGGTTCCCACGTAGCTTCTTCCACGCCATGATTCCGCCAAAGAACCTTAAACAAGGGCACAGACTTCTTACGCAGAACTTTCACATCCCGATCTAAAATCTGTACAGGCTCTTCCTCCATAGACAAATCTGGGTTTTCCTCGATCTCTTCTACTGTCACCACGTGCGATGGATCCGAGCGATAACGCCGAAGCATTGAAACGTGGAACACGTCGTGAATCTGACTTAGCTCTGCTGGTAACTCGAGTGATATGCAATCGTCCCACTCGTCTCAAAGATTTTATACTGCCCAATAAACCTCGGACTTAGCTTGCCTTTCCTCCGAACCTTAACACTTTCTTCCACGGTGAGACCTTCAGGAAAACCCGATCTCCCACAGCAAATTCAATATCTCTTCGTTTAAGATCGGCATAAGACTTCGCCGGTCAAGCTTCTTTCAATCGAGCTGAATCAACTTAACCTTGTCTTCGGTCTCAAGAATTAACTCGTCCCAACAATCGACGTTCACTTAACTCTCCAACAAGTAGGTGAGCGACACTTCCTACCATACTACGCCTCATAAGGTGCCATCTTGATGCTCGCTGGTAACTATTGTTGTAGGCGAATTCAGCTAATGGTAGATACTCCTCCCAACTACCCTCAAGTCCAAAACACACCTCGTAACATGTCCTCCAAGATCTCAGATAACCCTTTCCGATCGCCTCGTCATGGATAAAATGCCGTCTTTGAAATCCAATCGCGTATCGAGCTCGATGCAACGCTTTCGGAACCTTGACGTGAATCTCGGATCCCTATTCGAGATGATCGATCTCGGCACCCGTGCGATCTCACTATCTCGACACATACACTTCGCCAACCTCTCAAGTGAGTAGTCCACCCTCACCGAATAAAGTGAGTGATTTAGTCACCCATCCACAATTACCAAATGAATCCTTCTTGCTCGGTGTAAGCGGTAATCCACCGACGAAATCCATAGTTATCCTTTCCCACTTCCATTGTGGAATCTTCATCGGTCAAGCAACCAGACGGCAAGAATCGATGCTCACTTTGACTCGCCTGGCACGCCGACACTTCCTACAAACTCGTCACTTCCTTTTTCGCACCTTACCACCGTAATCGTTTCTCCGAGATCCCTATACATTTTGCTACCTCCGGGATGCATAGCGTAGGGCTGCTATGTGCATCTCAAGAATCTTCCGCCTTAACTCAAGATTCTCAAAGATACAAGCTTTCCCCTAAAAACACGTAACCCCATCACTAGACAAGCTATAACCCTTCAAACCATCGTTCTACACTTGTGTCCTCTCGCGCTCAAAACCTCATCCAACAACTATTTTCTCTCGATCGCTCAACCCAAGTAGGCTTAACTCGCAGCTCGCCAGAATACTCCGTCGCCATACAAACTCAAGTGGGCAAACAACGCTCTTAAATCTGAAACAACCTTACGGCTCAACGCGCTCGCCACAACGTTAGCCTTGCCCGGATGATACTCAATTGAGCAATCGTAGTCTCAAAGACTCAACCCATCTGCTACTGTCTCGATTCAAGTCTTTACGAGTCAGAAGGTACTTCAGACTCTTATGATCCATGTAGACAATCGATCTCTCTCCGTACAAGTAATGCCTCCATATCTTTAAGGCAAAAACTACAGCCTCTAACTCCAGATCGTGCGTCAGATAATTTACCTCATGTGGCCTCATTTGCCGAGATCGTAAGCCACAACCTTCCTTCCTGCATCAAGACACAACCCAAACTCAGATGTGATGCATCGCAGTACACTGTGAATTCCTTACCAGCCTCAGGTTGAATCAGAACCGGAGCTTCAGTCAAAATCTTCTTTAACTTATCGAAGCTCTCCTGTTGCTTCTCAGTCCAAATGAACGGAACCCCTTTTCTCAATAATTTAGTCATTGGTGCTGCGATCAACGAGAATCCCTCTACAAATCTTTGGTAGTATCCTGCCAAGCCCAGAAAACTCCGAATCTCCGCTACTGACTTAGGCGGCTTCCAATTCAAAACTTCCTCTATCTTTCGAGGATCCACTCTAATCTCCTCAGCCGATACTACATGACCCAAGAACGTCACTTCCCTAAGCCAGAACTCGTATTTGCTAAACTTCGTATAAAGCTGCTTCTCCCTCAAAATCTACAATACCACCCGCAAATGAGCATCATGTTCCTCCTCAGTCCTTGAATACACCAAGATATCGTCGATAAAAACCACTACGAACTGATCTAAATACTATTGGAACACCCTATTCATCATATCCATAAAAGCTGCCGGCGCGTTAGTCAACCCAAACGGCATAACTAAGAACTCAAAGTGCCCATACCGAGTACGAAATGCCGTCTTGCAGATATCCGCTTCCTTCACCTTCAACTGGTGATACCCAGACCTTAAGTCAATCTTCGAGAAAACCGACGCGCCCTTCAGCTGATCAAACAAGTCATCTATCCGAGGCAGTGGATACTTGTTTTTGATCGTCAGCTTATTCAGTTGGCGGTAGTCTATACACATCCGCATAGTACCGTCTTTCTTCTTGACAAAGAGTACCGGCGCTCCCCAAGGTGAAACACTTGGCCTGATAAAGCCTCGGTCCAACAACTCCTGGATTTGAGCCTTAAGCTCCACTAACTCTTTAGGCGCCATCCTGTACGGAGCTATAGATACGGGCGCAGTTTCGGGTAACAGATCTATCCCGAACTCTACCTCACGATCTGGTGGCAAACCCGGAAGCTCCTCAGGAAACACATCAGCAAATTCCCTAACTGTCTGAACCGTCTCCACAGTAGACTCTTTAGCCTCCAAGGCATACACATGAACCACATATGCTTCACAGCCTTTTCTGACCATCTTCTCGGCTTTCAGAGTAGATACCACATTGGACAGATAATTTCTCCTATTACCGATCAGAACTACCTCATCCCCTTAGTTTGTTTCCGTAACCATGCGCTTAGTCAGTAATCCAACTTCGCCTGCAGACTTAACCAATTAATCCATCCTGAGAATCAGATCGAACTCCCCAAACGGTAGTTTCATCAGATCAGCCACAAAAGATACCCCTTGGAGTTCTAGAGGTACGTCTCTATACAGCTTATCTACAGCTACAGAGTGACCTAGAGGGCTTATTACGGTCATCTGCCTAAAAGATATTTCAGAGTCTAAATCCATGGTCTTCACTATGCTACTTGCAACATACTGAATGTGTTGAACCCACATCAATCAAAGCAGTAAATGGAGAACCAAAGATTAAAAACGTCATCGTAATGACGTGCAGTGCGCCGCCTCCTCTCGGCGCCACAAAGATACACCAACCCCGACTGTCTGGCCTCAGAACTACTTGAACCCTTGCCGGTGCTCCACGACCCCGACCCAAACCATTACCTCCTCTTGCCATTACCTCGGCCCCTCTGCGGTGGTGGTCCATTATTCTCAGACTGGCACTACCTACGATTCTCCGATGAATCCTAGCCAACTTGCGCGGACAGTCCCTCACACGGTGGTCCAGCGAGCCACACTCAAAACAGCCTCTACCATCAGTCCAACATCCTCCCCAATGAGCTTTTCCACAACGGTTACACTGCGACGGTCCCTGCCTAGCAGTAACAAACCTACCCGACTGATTTGGCCCACTCGGTCTAGCCCTTTTCTGCTGATTTCCTGATGACCCAGAAGATCCAAAACTCCTCTTGTGTCGGTTCCTATCCATGCCTTGCCTCACCGACTCCTTAATGCCCTCGGCTACCTTCGCCTTTTCAACCAGAACCGCAAATTCACGCTCCTGCTGAGGCGCAATCAACAATCTTAATTCGTTCCGCAGGCCATCCTCAAAACGAACACACCTCTCGTGTTCAGTAGCTACCATACCCCTTGCATACCGAATCAACCTCAGAAACTCTGCCTCGTACTCTGACACAGATTTACTCCCCTGAACTAACCTCAGAAATGCTTTCCATTGCTCATTAATGTAATTAGCTCCCACGTACTTTTTCTCGATAAGCGGCCTTAAATAGTCCCAAGTCGATCTTCTGTTGCAGTCATTGTCTCCGAACCGTGAGCCACTCTCGGTATGACTCATCTTGGAGAAGTGATCGATCCCTTTAATTTTTATTCAGCGAATGTCTAGATCGTCCATTATCCGCCTGTCGCTTCCACCAATATTCAAGAAGCTAGGAGCAACACCGAGACACCCCGAAGAATTCAAATTTCGTTTGTTCGTAGTCGCCAGCACGTATTTCCTAGCTCCCACGCCTCCACCTACTCCAGCTACCCTTTCTAACACTCACAGCATCGCCTGTGACACTGCGTCGTCCCCAGTCTAATCTTGAAACTCACCACCTCCAGCTGGTGGCGGAATCGGTATCTCATTCTCTGACCCCTAACCAGATCCTACAGGTTCAGAAACTGTCATCCTACCGCGACCTCATCCACGACCACGTCCACCTCGGGTACTCATGACTAAATCTCGTCTGATTTAAAGAATTTTATGCATCAGTAATTATTCCACTATTTTTAAGCAAAGTTTTATGAATATTAAAGAGGCTTTGTTTTCGCGAGTCCACAGAGTCCTATCAGTTTCAGTCTCTAAGGTAGTCTTACTAGCCATCCAATCATACCAATTAATATCATTATCACAACCAATAGTACGGGGTACTTACCTGGGCGGATTGGTGCCGGAGACTCGGTTGCCATGCCTTTCACACCATACTTTTTAAAACCTAATACTTAAAATGACTTTTGAAAACATTTTGGGCCTCGGGCCCACAAAAAGCCTTTGAACTTAGCTCGATACCACAATTGTAACACCCCAACCCGGTCAACACACCACGACCGAACTGTATGTTACTGGGAAAAAGGATTTTGAGAGGTTTAGGTTTAAGTTTAAAAGTTAGAGGAAAACACTTCGCTAGATTGTGTATTAGAAGAGATACTTGAGTAGGTTTGATTGAAATCTGTTGGAGTATTTAAAAACCCAAAAATTTTGAAAACTTACTCTGATAGGTAGGTAAAACAGGTTTATCTGATTAAGAAGTTTAAGTTGTCTCTTATTATTACTATGACATTTTGACTTAGTAGAAAATCGAGTTTAAGTTAGAAAAACATTGGAGTTCTTTTATCCCAAATTATAGTGTGGTACCCGATGGTATAGCTTAAAAATATCGCTTTTGTAGTTTTGAAACCGTTGTCTTTCCAAGTTTTAGCACATTTTAACCCAATTAACTTGTTAAGGTATATTAAAAATCTACTTTAAGCATAAACATAGCAAAACATAATTTAAAAAGGCCATTTACAAACCCAAATATAACAAAATAGAAATAAATCAGCTAGTGTACCAAATTTTATAAAAGTCCTGAGCAAATCTTTATTTAAGCATGGCATGAGCACCTCGAGTCCATCCGGCTCCATGTTAGCATCTAAGTGTCACTGAAAAGTCAAAGGAGAGAGTGAGTCGCAAGACTCGGTGTATAAATCCTCTCCGGTATAACATGCCAACACACATCATAACAAAATAATGCAAGTAATGCACCGATCCCGACCAACCATATCACCTTCTCTACCCGTGTGGTACCAAACCACCGGTGGTGCCAAACCACCGTGACCCAAAGTCACGATATCCATAATGTGGTGCCAAACCACTGGTGACCCAAAGTCACAAATAATCCAATGATGGGGCCAACCCATCATGTGATACCAAATCACTAGCGACAATCCCATATCTCATAAGTGGGGCCAACCCATGGTGGTGTCAAACCACAGGGACGAGTCGCAATGAGGTGCCAAACCTCCGGTGTCCCAAAGACACAAGTGATACTAAATCACTGGTGACCGTAGTCACAAATCCGATGATGGGGCCAACCCATCGTGTGATACCAAATCATCAAGCGCCAATCCCAGTATAATCAATCTGTGGGGCCAACCCACCGTGGTACTAAGCCACTGGGACGAGACGCTGAGTTGCCAAACCTTTGGTGACCCAAAGTCACAAAATATGTGGTACCAAACCACTGGAGGTGCCAAACCTCTAGTGTCCCAAAGACACAGTGTCCCAAAGACACGGATATCATACTCCCCCTCCTCTCATATCACCCAATAGCACATCATACTAAATGCAAAATCGTGCAATCATGCTATCATGCTCACATGCTTAATATGGCATCTCAATGAATATACACCCATAATCATGATATCACATATCATCACATATCTCATAATGAAACGGACTTACCTGAATCCGTATCCATACCTCAATGGGTACCAAAATAGTCAACCACACTCGTTTCATTTACACAAACAAAGTTATCGATTACTCGCTTAAGAAAGTGTGTTGGTTTACACACCTGAATAGCGAAGATGTTAATCCTAAGAATCGGTCTACGTCCCTCGATCACTTCGACAACCCTGAGCCTACAATCGGCCAACAAGGGATTAACACTTAATCCATTCGGCCAAATAGATAAACCAAAAGGATTGCGTTAAGCCTCACCTTTGCAAATGGTTCGGTTTCCAACCAACCCGAACCAACACTGGTTCCTCCTTTAACAATCGGCACACCCTATTAACAGAACCGTTAAACCATTGCAACTTTGGCTTATAGAATTCTAAAAGAATAGACTAACATGATAACCTCTTACCACTATTTACCACTTGACTTCTCCAATCGGCTGCTTTAAAAACCAAAGGGCCTATATAAAAATGATCATCAAAACCGAACGTTACTCCTTTTTAACAAACACCAACATCGGCTCTCAAACACTAAAGATTGACAAAGCACAAGAAAGGGAGAAATGGCCATTGCCTAGCACTTACCTTCTTGATAGACCGATTGAGCAAGATTCCAACAAGGTCACACTCCTCCTTTGATATATGGCAATAAAGAACTACCTGTGGGACAAGGTTCGCCAACACCCTTAACCAAAGGTGAGAGGTTTGACTTCACACCAAGGAAGGTTCGACTAACAACGGTTTTGGAAAAGAAGAAAATAGATTGAAGATATGGAGAGGTGCTTTCGGTTCAAAGAAAAAAGAGATGGATGATGGTGATTTTGGAGGATGGTGTTTCGGCTAAAGGGGATTGAGAAAAGAAAATGAAGGTTAGGGGAACAAGGTGAAATGGTTTCGGCTTACACAATGAACAAAAGAAAGAGAAATGGGAGAGAAGAAAACTTTCGGCTACCAATGACAAAATCGGCAAGGGTATGATTGTTGAAGCTTTCGGTTTGAATGAAGAAGAAATGGAGAGAGCGAATGGGGCATTTGATTGGCAACACCAAAATGTAGAAAGAGTGCAAAGTTTGGCAAATAAAGTTGCTTTGTGTTTGGTTTCAAGGAGCAAAATGGAAGGTTCTTTTCGGCATGTATAGAAGGCTTAATTGTTTTGTTATTTGTAATAACGAATGATTATTTTTCTTATGGGTATTGACGACTATCTATGGAAAAAGTTTTAAATTTATATGGATTTTACATTTTAAATTTTGTACAGTAGTATGAATCATGTCCGATAATGCCTCGTACCCTGTTCCGGCGACGGACCTGGGTGAGGGGTGTTACAACACCCACCTCGCGAACCATCCAACAATAAGGACTCCTTAGTCCATTAGTCTTTTCTTTCAATTTCACTTTTCTTCTTAGTCTCTTTCTCTTTATTTCCTTTGTCTTTAATTATAGTATTAGTATATTATTAATGTTTCTTTAGATTTCTTGGCTATATCTTTGCAAGCTACCCAATTTCTTTATCTAGCACAAAGATCATCGGAAGACACCCCACCAGGCCCATAGAAAACGCCACCACCACCACCACCTCCTCCACCTACTTTCTACCACCAAAGATGCCAACTCCCTGAATCATCCAAAATTCAGGAAGTGTTACTTCTCCCCTTCTCTTTTGATTATTTTATCACATAATTATTTATCTATCTTTGTACATTGAGGGCTATGTACATCTTAAGTGTGGGGGGGTAAAAGTACCTAACTTTTTGCATTATTCTCAAATCCTGATTTTGAGTCTTGTCCATAAGAAACCTTCTCATATTATTAATTAGGGTGAAATTTCTAATGATTTATGATTTTTATTAATATGTTTTTGAGTAAGTCATTGATAATTGTGCATTGATGATTTATACTTGAAGAAAACTAGAGAATCAAGCATGATAAGTCTATTTTTCAAGAATAAAATTTTTATAGGTTGTTGAACTGAATTTGAATATTACCTTGAAATAGAAATTTACAAGGATTGATGTCAAATACCCATAATTTTTTGTAAGATTTGAGCCTTATAGAGCATATATTCTTTTTCATGCTCACTTTATTGATTATGAATGTGTCAACTTTGAACTGTTATTCTAGAACTTGTCTCGATTATACATGTTGAGACCACATCAATGATTTGATATGCTGAGATGAAAAGGCACTTAGGTTTTAACCTATTCACTCCAAAGCTTACCTACATAATTAACCTTTAGTGAACCCCTTTGATCCTAATCCCTTTTTATTGAATTACCCGCTTAATATTAACCCAAAACCCTTTGTATTTGTTATCACCATTCTTTTGACTACCCTTCTATCGAGAATTGATTTGATCAGTTGCCAAATTAGTTTATTTCAATTATTAAAGTTCTCTTTATTATGTTTCTAGTTTATTCTTAAAAAAAACAAAAGTATATTCAAGTATTAGTATATGGTTAAAGGAGCTTATGTATTTAAATTCCAAATTGTTGAAAAAGCTCGTATTAACAAAATATTATTATTAGTCTCATTTGATGTAATCATTTATTTTTAGGTTCGTTATTGTTAGATAGGTAATTAGTCAAGTCAATCTTGATTCTAAACCCTCTAATTCAGCCTTTATCCACACCTTTAACCCAAGCCCCGTTACAACCCTGTCAAAGGCCTTTTGATTTGTGTATCATCTCATATTACAGTGGTGGAGATTTGATTTTCAGGCAAGCATATGGGATTAACTTTTTAGGTTCGACTTATGAGTGCTATTCTTGAAACTTAAACACTTTGAGTGCTTTGTGTGAATCCTTAGTGAGGATGTCAATCCTTGTTGGTTTCAAATTAAAAGGTAATCATTTAGATAAGGGGAGACACTTATGTTTGCGTACTACAAAATTCATGACTTATATTGTTTGAATCTTTCAGACTCTTTGAGTTAAAATTATCTATGTATAAATTGTCTGTGAATTACGATGAAGCATTGTTGATAGGAATTGTGAATTACGAAAAGTTTGTTTTAATTGTAAGTTGAGAATTTTGCTTGAGGACAAGCAAAAGCTTAAGTGTGGGGGTATTTGATAAATCGTAAAAGTAACATATTTTAACCCCATATTTAGTATGCTTTTAGGATGATTTAGCCCTGATTTATGTAAAAAGGTGATTTTAATCCTTTCTTTTCATATTTATACTCAGGAAAGCACCCGAGGATAAAAATAACAAGAAACGGGATTAAAACGGGCCAATTTGGGCCAAAGAAGAAATCAACACGGCCTAGACTTCAAGCCACACGGCTGTGCCTCGATAATTAACTAAGACACGACAATGCCACGATTTACACGGCCGTGCCCCAATCGACAGAATTGAGACACGGCCCAACCACGATTTACACGGGCGTGTGCCATGGCTGTGCCTCTGTTACGGGAGAGAGCAATTTCACTCGGATTTGGATACTTAGAGCCAAAGAAACACTTTACAAAGCTTATTCAAATACCGAGTAAGAAGCAAACTTAAATTAGGACACTTAGAGGCCAAGTAAAGCATTCCAAAAGCTTATATAAACACCCTAAGTGTATCCTAAAAAGAGGACGCGGTGAGCTAGGCCAAGGAGCCAAGCCAAAAGGATCACATTTGTGGGAATCACTCGAAGATAGCTAGTGGATCCATCTCAAGGAGCCGAAATTCTACTCAAGACGGTAGATTTCTCCTTCAATTCCTCCAGGGGGTTTTAGGGATTTTCTATGTTTTGTTTTATCTTTTCTCTTGAGATGTTTTTTTTATTTGTTATGAACTAAATCCTTCAGATACCTAAAAGGGATGAAACCTAGATGAATTTTGTTATTATTTTCTTAATTATATGATAAATACATAGTTTGTTCTTAATTATGTTTCTTAATCCAAATTTGATGTGCTTAGGTGGAGGAGGAATAGACCCTGCTTAAGAGTAGATCTAGCATAATTAAGCGGAGTTGATTGAATGCCTAGAGATAGGGTTACGAGATTTTGCGGATTAGGGTGAAACCTAATATGGGAATCCATTGATCGATTCACTGCTATTCTAGGGGGTTATTATAAGTGAACGAGAGTTCTACTAATTAACCTAGGGTTAGACGTTATTCACCTCGAGAGAGGGTTTAATATAGGTTAGGGAGTCCTACGGATCAAGCGAAGTAAAGAAATCATATGATTCAGTAATAAGTAACAAGTGAAGTCTAGGTCGATTCTTCTTGAGGGTATCGTCGTAATCAATTGAGTTTCTTCAAGTTATTTCCCAATTCATTCTTTTTGTCTTTGCGTCTTTAGCTTAGTAGTCGTTAAACTAGATTAAATCAACCAATCACTCTATATTTTAGGGTAAATAATAAAAAGAAAGTGAGTATTAGTACTTTTAGTTCCTTTGGGTTTGATAATCCGGTCTTGCCTAAGCTATACAACTGTTCGATAGGTACACTTGCCTTTAAGTCATTGTCAGAGTTAGTTTCCAATTTTGATCATTCTATTTATAAATTTTAAAGCTCTGATTTCAGCGATCATTGATTCAAGTGTGATGTGCTTAGGCAGAGGAGGAAGAGACCCTGTCTAAGAGTAGATCTAGCATAGTTAAGCGGAGTTGCTCGCGCGCCTAGAGATAGGTTGACGAAAATCTATCAGATTAGGGTCAAACCTAATATGGGAGTCCATAGATCGAGTTAATGCAATTCTAGGGGTTTTAATTAGAAAGAAATTTCAATTAATCAACCTAGGGTTAGACGTTAGTAGCCTTGAATAGAGGTATTAATATAAATTAGGGAATCCTACAGATCAAGTCAAGTGAATAAATTGTTCAGTTCAGAGTTAGATAACAAGTGAAGTCTAGGTGGATTCTTCCTCAGGTGTTGTCCAAATCAATCGGTTTTCTCTAAAGTCTTTTCCCCAATTTCTTCTTTGTCTTAGCACCTTTAGCTTAGTTAAATAGTTAATTTTAGATTAGATAAAAATCCACTTAATTCTTAGGCTAAATAATAGAAAAAGAGTTAATATTAGTTTTTGGCGCTTTTAATTGGGTAATTTGGCTATTCAGACAACACCATTGGTACTCCAGCAATTCGACACAAGTTAGTGATTAAATGCTGGAAAAATATCCCAACTTCATCTTGTACTACGCAACACATTATATATTTGTAAATCCAAGTTCATACACAAACACCTTTTTTATACAAAATAGAGTTTAACAGAATAGCACAAAAGGGTGAATAATTTTTTTTGTTTTGTATCCAAAGTTTAGTAATGGAGACAATAAGCCCAGATCAACCAGGAAGGGTAAATTCGTATCTCCCTCCCATGCCCATTTTCCCTTACCTACAATTAAATACAATATTATAACATCCAAATCAACATTATGAAATTTTCCTAAGTCAAGTAAATCAATATCATCATTCTCTTAACACGGGACATTATAATATTCAAAAATGAAAAAAGATGAAATTTTGACTAGACGACCCTCACAATAACTTTATGTGATTTAGCAAACTTTAGATTGGCGTAAAATTCTAACACCATAGAAGGGTCTACAAACCCTTGAGGCCAAAGGAAAAATTTGGGCTAGCCATGCAATGGTACAAGACCCCAAATATCTTCTTCAAAATAGTCATTGGATTCGACCCCCACATTCTTGGAGGAACGGTCATCCATGAAGTTCTCAAAAAAATTCCTTTACTTTAAGAGCTATGAACTTCCAACTGCTACGTTCCGTAGACTCCGTTGGTATGTCACGAGATCCCATCGAGCTTATTTTTGAGATTGCATGGTAAAAGAGACAAGAACAACTATGCAAAATTCAAGAAATGAAATAAAGATTTTGCATACTACTAGACAAGAGTGAACAAACTATAATACTTAGGGATTGTATTGATAGGTCTTGCAGAGGCGTTCAGTACAGTTGTTCCAACTTGACAAGGACAAAAACTCATAAAAGAGTTTTTTATTGCAGCAAGACTAGTTCAAGTAAGAGGCAAACCCTAAGAGGAGTTTGGAAAAAAATGGTGAAAGCTTTTAAGGGAAAAAGGTGAGTGAATGAAGGGGAGACGCAACTAGGGCATAAAAATTTAGAGAGTTGGGAGTTTTTTGAGGGTTTTAAAGTTTAAAACATTTAAAACACGTGGGTCACACTTATGAGATCTGTTTTTATTTTGACCCGACTTGGATATTGCAATACCCCAAGATGGATATGACAATAAGTAGACAAGGATTCCAAGTTAGATTATGATGATAAGTGAAACGAAAGTGATGGTTATGAGGTATGAGGTCAAGACAGGAGGCACAATACCCTCAGTGGCCAAATTGGTTTTGTACTAGTTAAATTGTAAGGAAAGCTGGTTGGGAATTAACCAAACATGAACCAAAAGAGTTAAAGGTTGAAGGAGTATCAGGTAAGTTTCTTAGACGTGGTAGGTTTTGATAAGCCACTCAATCTCGACGTTACGTTCACCATGTTACCATGAAGACTTAGGTTAAGTTAAAATGATACTCGAGTTAAGTTAAGAGGGTTATCTTCCTTCTTAAGGATGAGGGCAATGAGTAGATGAAAGCTGCCTCCCAACAGATAAGTCTGAAACCCGATTTCTTCTAGTTATTTTCCTCCCATTAAGATACATTCTGAGGTTTTGCTTGTTAATGGAACACAGATCTATAAGTATACTTGAATAAATAAGGCTTAGTGTTACGTTTGGGGTTTAAAGTGATGATAAAGGTTACCCGGATAGATTCTAACAAAGTTTATGTTTGTTGAGGCGAGGAAGAAGTAGCATCTGGCTGATTGAAGGATATAGAGCTCAAGCGGTTGATTTCAAGAAGAAAGGGCTAGATCCAAGTTTAAGCTACCTTTAAGGTTATAAGGTGAGTCTCTAAGCCGACTCTTGCAAATTTATTATGCATGTTAGAACCTTCTATGAAAATAAGCTAAAAATGCATGATGTGATGATTCTGTGAGAAATGTATGCCTGATGAACTTGCATAAATGATTCGTATATAATATGGATATGATCTTTAAGGTTAATGGTTAATGTGTCTGGATGAGTAAAGTGTGCCTAGGTGTGTTTTGAGGATATGAATAAGTCTGTCATGAGTAAGTCATATGTGAATGAGTCTGTTAAGTATGAGTTTGCATAAAGTGTCTGCCTCTGTCTTTGGAGTCATCTAAAAGGGTTCGTCAGGACTAAAAACACAATCTCTGAAAGGAAAAGTCCATGGCACTCTGAAGAGCATATAATGTAAGACCATGGTTAGGCTACAGCATCATACGGAAAGGATTTAAAGGACGGTTGGGTGAGTACCGGGCGACGAGGGAAAGCCTCATAACGGTGAGTTCAGGCGAATCCCTATCGTCAAAAACACCAATTTTCATCAAAGTGATCCTTTTTGGCTATCTCTATTAAAAAGAAGCCCTTATGGATATATCTGTTAAACGGAAGCCTTTGTGGCAAGACTCCGAAAGGAAAGCCTCTGTGGCTATCTTTGGAAAGGAACACCTTCAAGGCAAAATCTAAAGAATGATTTCGTGATAACCATCTGAAGACAATGCCTTTGGGCGGACAACGAATGAAAGACGAACCCTGTACAGTTGCAAGGGATAAATGAAAAAGATAACATGCGCTAGAGTACTTGGTGAGACAAACTTATGTGTTGAAAGTATGTATAGAGAGTACATTGAAATAAGGAAGATCTAAACAAATTTTGAGTTAAGTATTGGGTGTAGCCTACCCCGAAGAAAATGATAAGAGTAGTATCGAAAAAGATATTAAGTCAGATAATAAGGTAAGAGTTAAGAAAGGATATAGAAGGTAAAGAGATGTTAAGTGTAGTACGCTCAAGACAAGGGAAATGGTTCTGAAGAAAGAAAGATGGTAGCCTCAGTATTGTATTTGAAAAAAAAAGGAAGAAAGGTCAAGAAATACCTCAAGGATGTACAAGATAACATATGCAATGTAGAATGAATGAAAAAGATATTCTAATATTTAGCTCACTAAGTTCTTACGAACTTACATAACTTGTTTATATTTTCAGGTTTGTAAAGGAATATGCACTGAGAGACGAAACCAAGGCTATACTAAGGAAGCGATCATTCGGCTGTTATGTATACAGAGAAAGTTAAATGGCGTGTCCGAGTCTGTGCTAAATTTCATTAAGTAGTATCTCAAAGTATATATAGTAAGCTAAGAGATAAAGTACAAAAGTGTGAAACTTTATTGAGTTGAAATAATAACCATACATTGTATTTTTACAAGAAACTCTATAGTAGCCATAGATAGTAGTTTGTACATAGGTGAAATGTAAATGTAACCATACAATGTATGCCCATAAGAGACTCTGTTACACTCATACATAGACTTTTACATAAATGAATAAAAAAATTTAAGTTACATATGTAAGAAGGACGTAACACCCGAGATTTGGATCTAGTAGATCAGGTTGGGTTGAGGGCATTACAGAATGTGTCTATCACATTTGGATTTAGATCATTTCAAGAAACACGTTATAATCTATTCTTTTTCAAAGCCATATTCACTCCATTACATCTTTTGAGGAATTTCAATTTGGGAATTACAAACTCCATTTACTCTGAGTTCTTCACCTCCAACTAAACATACCTTTGTTGAAACACTTTTTCAACTGGATTTTGTAGTGGGGGTGTCCTTAAAACACCCTAGAAGTGTGGCGGCTCCTCCACACTTACTTTCCTAAGGTGGGAGATTTCCTCGATAATGCCTAACACAACACTCAACTCTCCAACCTCTATTTCTGGCAGAAAATTGACCTTCAAGTCTTGTTGTTCAAAGATTATATCTAGGGCACCCTTCTCAACTTTGACATCATCCGGTTCTACACACTCTTCCATCAGTACAATTTCCCTTACTCGACAATCGAAAGAGTTTAAATAATTGGTCTAACTGATTCTTAATATCTTTCAAGTCATCTTGAAACTTAGACATGGATCTTCAAATATGCTATTCCAAGTGTTTAGGTAGTCATCTTTCTTAGAGTCCTCCCCATATGCACCCTCATCCTTGTAATAGTTAGAAGAATATGGGTCATAAGGGTCATACCCATCCTTAGTTGGAGCTATCTATTCCACCTTCATAAGCCATAAATCATACGAAGGATCAAATTATTGTCTCTCATGGTAGCCCTTGTAATCCCAACTTAGTGTTTCCCTATCATCTTTATCAGATACAAATAATCCTTTGATCCACATATAGTTATCATCAAACATGACTTCCAATCAAATATCAACACAACATGATTAGGAATGTTATTAAAACATGAATAAAATTTCATATTTATAACCTCAAATTTTGTCGACTATCTCTCTAAGTACACATAACGAAACTAAAAATAGTTTAATCTAGCACTGACTCCCTAGAAGTGGCGCCAACAACTTGACTGGCTCTCTCCCCGCCCCTTGTGAACGAAGAGAGAAATCAACATTTTATAAAATGAAAACAAATATCGCGACTTACTACAAGTGTGACAGTACAGTTGTAATATTTGTATTGTTACAATGGAACATTGGAGTATTCCAAGGATCGAACCCAAGAGAGTCAAAGATTGAACAATTTTTAAATAATGAGCATGCGACATAATGAGTCTAAAAAACTAATCGCAAAAAATTGTATTATGGTAAACCATAAAGTCAAGAGGAATTAACCTAATCTATGAGAAAAGAACTAAGGAATAAATTGTAAAACACGTGAAATTACAAAATTAACAAACAATTAACAATTGGTGGTTGATTGATCTCAATGTGTGTAATACCCTACTTGTCATGGTCCCAATTGGTGGTTTGTGTGTGTAACACCCTTCACCCGTATTCAACGATGAAATAGGGTTACAGAGCATTACCTAACTTATAAAATGTTTAAGCATTCAATTAAAATATAATATCACATTTCAGGCAAAATTTATTAAAACTCAATCATAATGTCCCTATAACGAGCCTACAAGGTCCTAAACATGCTTTGGGGGTGGTTCGGTACTAAACCGATAACTTAGGAGACTTTCACGAAACCTTGAAATTTTTCTCAAAACAGGGGACACACGCCCGTGTGGCCTGGCCATGTCTCTCACACGGCCAACAGACACGCCCATGTCACAGGCCGTGTGGACATTCGAAATGGGAGCACATGGCTGTGTCCTAGCCTATGTCCTATTGATGGTGTCAAATAGTCGAGTTTTAATATTTATAAAAGAATGATCGAACCTGTAGACTAACTATGACAGTGATAGAGGAAAGTGCACCTATCGAACAGTAGTATAGTTTAGGCAAGAATATCTTATCGAACCCAAGGGAACCTAAAAGTACTACTACTCACTTTCTTTCTATTATTTAGCCTGAAATATGGAGTGATTTGTTTATGAAACTAATGAAAAACTAAACAAGATGCAAAGACAAAAGAATGAATTGGAAAAAGACTTTAGGAAAACTCAGCTGATGAAGACGATACCCTCAGGAAGAATCCACCTATGACTTCACTTATTATTTATTCCCAAAACCATATGATTTCTTTACTTAGCTTGATCCGTGAGGCTTCCTAACCTACATTAAACCCTCTCTCGAGGTGAATAACGTCTAACCTTAGGTTAGTTAGTGGAACTCTATTTCTCTTATAATAACCCCCTAAAGAAGCAGTAAATCGATCAATGGATTCCCATATTAGGTTTCACCCTAATCCGGCAAAATCTCGTAACCCTATCTCTAGGCGCCCAATCAACTCCGCTCAATTATGCTAGACCTACTCTTAGGCGGGGTCTATTCCTCCTCCACCTAAGCACATTAGATTAAATTAAGCAACATAATTAAGAACAAACTAAGTACTTCTTATATAAATTTAGAAATCAAATAACAAAATCCATCATAGGCTTCATCCCCTTCACGTATCTGAAGGGTTTAGTTCATAACAAAATAGGAAAACATCTCAAGAGAAAAGATAAAACAAAACATAAGAAATCCCTAAAACTCCCTAAAGGAATTGAAGGATAGATCCTCCATTTTGAATAGAATTCTGGCTTCTTGAGATGGATCAACTGGCTATCTTCAAGTGATTCCTTAAAAGATGAAAGCTTGGGCAAAAGCCTCTGCCAAAAAGCTGTCCTCTTCAATGTCTACCTTGGGTTGTTTATATAGGCTTTTGAGATGCTTTACTTGGCTCCTAAGTACCTCTTTCAAGTAGAATTACTACTAGGGTGTTTAAGTAGACTTAGGAGTATGTTTTTTTGGCTTCAAGCATTAAATTCTGAGTGAAATTGCTCATTCCCGCAGCAAGGGCACGCCCATGCCACACGCCCGTGTAAATTGGGGTTGGGCGTGCCTTGATTCTATCATTTTGGGTACGACTGTGGCATGACCGTGTGAGTTGGGATTCAGGCCGTGTTTCAGGTCTTTCAATTGGGACATGGCCATGTAATTCACTTGACATGCCCATGTGTGGTAATGAGGTGATGCGACCGTGCAACTCGTGAGTTAGGCCGCGCTCTAGGTAGTCGGCGAGACACGGCCATGCAGGATTTATGCCAAGTCGTGTTGATTTCTTGCTATGGCCCATTTGCTCCATTTTAAGCCCGTTTTGTGTTCTTTTTATCCTCGGGTGCTTTCTTGAGGATATGACATGAAAAGAAAGGATTACAAGCACCTTTTTATATAAATCAAGGGCTAAATCATCAAAAAGCTTACTAAATGTGGGATTAAAATATGTTACTTTTATGGTTTAACACCTACCCTATATAACTCTATGACTAGGGTCACACGGCCAACACACACGCCCATGTGGCTTGCTTGTGTGCCCTAAAAATGGCCATAGACGCCCGTGTGACAGGCCGTGTACTAGTCCGTGTCAATCTTGTAGGGTATACTGACTTATGTCACATGGCCAAGTCACACACGTGTGTGAGGCCGTGTGGAGCGTACTGACTTGGTTTCACTTTCAACACCAAGGGACACATGACCGTGCAACATAATTGTGTCACACATGGCTGAGACACACGCCCGTGTCTCTGCCCGTATGGACAAAAATAGGCTATTTACCAAGCCATTTTGCCACCCAATTTGGTACATTCCTACATCAAACCAATTGGCACCAATACAAGGCATAAATAAGCATTCTATTAACCTTATTCAAGCATAATTCCTACCATCTCAACACCAACCAATACAAATATATCAATACCATAACATACCATTCAATTTCACACCAAAACTCACTTGCACAACACATCTACATGCACCATGTCATCTAAACATTCCTTTGCCTAGAACCACAAATATACCAATCTCAAATTCAACCATTAGCTACTCAAATTAATAATCCACAATCAACTCTTCACCAAGCAATATAAACCACATAACAAAATGGCATTAGCACACACATATATATGCATCACAAATTAAGCCAAATAGGTCAACTTACATGGCCATAAACAACATTATATACATAACATCTATAAGCCAACACAAATGGCCAATTCATAACAACACATATACCAAAATGGCCAAAGTCCCTATACATGCCATATATTAAAATACCAAAGTTCATAGGTACCAAGTGATAAGTGGATAGTGTGAAGCGATCTCCGACGATCCCCTATAAACTCGATATAATCATAATCACATAATTCAACAATTGATTATCAATACATGAATTCACATCAACTAACAAAGCTTTCAATTTCTCATTCAAAAAACTATATATTTCATTCACTGTTTCTTCAATTCAATGTTAATAAGGTTTCTGTACATACCTATACCATCTTGTACAAATCTCATTCTCAACCACATCATTTATTTGCCCGTTGAACCATTCAGAATAGAAATTAGATACTTAGGAGTCTCGCTCAATAAGTACCTATACTATGGACCGAAGCCAAATAAAGGTAACTTATATCCAAAATACTAATACCATGGCCCGAAGCCAAATCAACTGATATTCATGGCCCAAAGCCAAATTGGTATAACTCGCACCCGAAAAGCTAATGTCACGACCCGAAGCCAACTTAATGTATCCCCTAATGACATGTCAATAGTATCCTAAACTATTCTTAAGGTTTAACTGGGATTTTGATTGCCGAATTACCATCGAGTCATTGTCGAACTTATTCGAAGTCTTGTATTCACAACTTATACAATATCAAAGAATTTAAAATACATTTATAATAAAATTTATCACATACGAACTTATCTCGGATGTGAAAACGACGAAATAGGTCGATTAGTCGATAACTTTGGTTTCCCCCCGATCTAGATTCAAATTCCACTTTTCTTGATCTAAATATATTCAAAATTAACTTATTTAATAATCTCTTTATTCAATTTAATCCAAAACACACATTTAAGCACATTTACACTTTTACCCTAAGAATTTCACAACTTTTACAATTCAGTCCCTAGGCTCGTAAAATAAAATTCATTCAATTTCATCACAAACCAAGCCTAGCTGAATTACTATTATACCCCTAACAGCCCATATTTTTCATTTATTTTACATTTTAACCACTACACTTACACATTTCACAATTTAACCCATAATATGCATTTTAACTAAAAATCACTTAACAAAACTTGTATATATATCAACAAGCATTCATAATCTATCAAGAAACTTCTAAACTCATACATATTCATCAATGGAAACATTCAAAATCTTTAACAGTTTTGTAAATTAGTCTCTGGGCTAGTTAGACCTAGTTGCAATGATCTCAAAAACATAAAAATCATTAAAAACCGGGTAAAAAAGTTACTAATTTAACCATGCAATTGCCGAACCCTTGCAAGCTCTCACGAACATATGTTTCTTCTATTTTCAGTGGAGATGATAACAAATAAATATTATATTTTGTTTGTTTTATTCTTTTACATGTTAATTAACCAAATTACTAAATTAACCTTGGTTATAATTCATTTAAATCATATAATGCATGCCCATCTTAGTCCACTTACAATTAAAATGGTTTAATTACTACTTAAGGACTCTTACTTTTATAATCCATAGCTAATGAATACCTTTAACTATTAGAACAACACTTCTACACTTTACGCTATTTAGTCCTTTTTATCAAATTGACTAGTCAAACGATAAAATTTTTAAAGGAAACTTTCACACAACCTGTAACATCCTTAAAACGGGGTCTTTGCATTTTGCATGTGTTTGCATGTGATGGTATGTTTGCTGTGCTAGTTTAGCATGTCTTGGGGACTAGGCATGACCTCGGGTTAGTCCTGGGTCATGGCCAAAATTTTTGTTTAACACTTAAGAGAAAGGAGCTAGGGGAAATAGGGGTTAAGAGAATTAATTTGCGGTTTTAGACACAAGAAGTGCCTTGGTAAAGTGGAAAGGAGGTGCCACTCAAGTCACAAGGGAGGTGACGCCACAAGGGGTAAGGAGGACCTTGGTTCGAGCCGCAGAAATCTCTTTCTGCTCAATTATTTTTGACGCCACAGGAAGCAGAGGTGTGCTCAGGTGGGACTCTCATGGATAGATGAGGATTGAGTCAACAAATTTGATATGGATAGAGAGGAGGATTTTTAGGAATTGGTTAAAGGAGCTTAGTGTTGGCCGAATGCCAAACACTAAGGGGTGAGGAGGAATCGGTTGGGTTAGTAAGAGGGTGTGCCGAAAGTTCTTTCATTCTTTTTGCCAAACCCTCTTCATTCCCATTCTCTTTTTCTTCTTCTTCCTATTTTGTTCAAAGCTGAAACCTACCCTCACATCTTCTCCTCTATTTTTTTCTTTTTATTTCATTCTTTTTCTTCTCTCAAACCCATTGCCGAATCTATCTCCTTCCACTTTTCTTCTCTTCACCATCTTTCTCGAATCAAACTATCACTTAAGCCGAAACCTTGTTGTTCTTCTCTTGGCCGAATACTTTGCTCATAAACCTCTCTCTTCTTGTATTTTTTTTCATCATCTCAAGTGCTGACATTCATCTCCTCTTTGGTTCTCTTTGCCAAATCTCCTGGTGAGTGATTTCTTCATCTTTTCTTCTTGATCGATTTGGGTAATGCTGAATCTCTTTTGCCTTCAATCGCTAGTAATCAAAACCTTAATTTATTTTTGTTCTATGTGGTAGCCGAAACCCCTAACACCAATAAAGGGTGCCGACCTTTGATGTAAAGAAGCCGAATCAGTCATTAAGGTAAGGGGCGACTAACTCTTTTGGTTTCGAATTCATGTTATGGCCGAATGGCCTTTAGATCTTCAATGATGTGTTAAGCCAATTGTAGGGGGAGGGAGAAGTAGCGAATACAGTGAAGTTGGAGATTTGGTTGCCGATTAAGGGTTTGGCCTATTGTAAAAGGGAGATCTTTTGAGTAGTTTCGAGATTTGGTTGGAAACCAAATCGACTTTGAGGTGAGTGCTATATTTGGGCGAAACATCCTTTGGGATTTTTAATAGAGCCGAATGGGCTTCTGGGTTACTAACTAATGTTGGCCGATTGTAGGAGGGAGCAACGTTCGGGATCTCATTAGTTTACGTAGTCTCGGGATTCACTTAGATTTACGAATAGCCATGTGTGTAACGCTTACACACTTTATTAGTATAATATGCCTATTATGTTATTATTTTAGCCAATGAAATCAGTGGTTATGCCTTGTGGGTATGAGCTTGGATTCCGGTAAGTCCCCTATTATGTGATTTTTGATATACATCATCATGTTATTGATATATGCTATGCTATGCGTTATTGCATGATACATGATATTATGTCACGTATGTTATGGACATGATGATGGATTGATGAGAGGAGGGGGAAGGAATATTTGGACTGTCACCAGTGGTTTTGACCACACGACGAGTTGGCCCCATCTTTGATATTATATTCTGTGACTAAGTCTCAGTGGTTTTGACCACCAGTGGTTTTGACCATATATGAATATTATGACTCATCCCAGTGGTTTGGTACCACAGTGGGTTGGCCTCACATGCTGATTATTACGGGATTGTCATCAGTGGTTTTGACCACACGATGGGTTAGCCCCATCACTTGATTTGTGACTACGGCCATCAGTGGTTTTGACCTCACTGTTATATATATTCGTGACTACGGTCACCAGTGGTTTTGACCACTAGTGGTTTTGACCACATGGGGTAGTTAAAAGAGATTGGATGCTTAGGTTATGGGTTGCATGATTTGCATGTTTTACTGATGATTTGTGTGAGTGCTTGCACTATCAGGTTGGGGATTTATACACTGAGTCTTGGTGACTCACCCCTTCCCTTATATTTTGCAGATGAGGCGTAGATTGCGGATATGGAGCCGGGGAGGACTCGAGGCGGCCATGCATGCTTGATTCGAGTTTTGACTTTAAAGTACTATTTTAGTTTTATTCGTTCTCTTTAAATTTGGTTTTGGTTTTGTAATAAGGCCGCTAAGTATTATTTTGGATTTTATTATTTGCTTTTATTTTGATTATGTTATACCTATGTTGGATATATGGACTTGTTAAATTAACCGGTAAAAGCAATGTTTTCAAACCTATAACTCCTTCATTTTTTTTAAACGTTGCCATCGGGTGACACTACTTATAAGATGATAACTTGTATGTTTTCTAAAAACTAGCAACAATAAGTAGATTTTCAAGCAAGGATTTCTAAACTTTTCATACTACAATAGGGTTTTCTAAGAAAATTATCCGATAAACTTTCTTTTTAAAAAGGTTATCACTCCGTAGCATGGAAGATCCAGTTGTAGTGTGTTGACCAGGTTTGGGGTGTTACAATTTTGGTATCAGAGCCAAGTTTAAAAGCTCAGTTGTGGGCCTGAGGCCCAAAATGTTTTAAAGTAGGGTTTTGAAAAGTTTTTGAAAAAGGTACATGGTTTGAACAACATGGCACCAAGTCTCCAGCACCAATCTACCCAGGTAAGTATCCCTAGCTATTGCGTGAATTATATGTGGGGGAAATGGGTATTTCGGGATCGTAGATTAGTAGAATAGGAGTTATTGAACCCTAGAAATAGCTTACTCCAACACAAATTACATAAGACTTAAAGATCCACTAAACAAACCTGTGAGCACGTCACTGAGTTAAGGGTGTGGCAACCGTTGTACACATGTCTAGGAATGGATTCAGGGGGAGCTTGGTATTTAAGCAATCCTAGTGACTCACCTCCTCTCCACTCGAATCCTACCTGGTGTGTAGTGACTGTTCATCCTAATTGAGACGACTTATTCACAGGCTAAAATTAATAACCAAAACCCGAAAGGGACCAACCATTTTGTTTTGAAACACTTTAAACCTTGGTTTCGAAATTACCACAGTATCCTTGATTTAAGAAATGACCAAATTACCCCTTACTTGTAAAATTACCAAAATGCCCACAGTATGGAAAATTGCCGAAGTACCCCCGAATTGAAAATTTGCAAGATACCCTTAATTTGTAAAATCACCTGGAACCATATTTTAAAAAAATTATTACGAAAATACCCTTGGTTTATGAAATTACCAAAATACCCCTAATTTTGGAATTTTTAAAACACCTATGATTTGTAAAGGTTTCCGAATCAACCCTATGATTTATTATTGAAATACCCCGATAGTTTAATTACGAAAATGCCCTGGGTAGTGAAATGATGAGAATACCCCTACACGTGGAATGTAGGTGGAGGAGGTTATTGATGAGTAAATGTGATTCACTGAATTAGGGTAGGAAATTGAAATGAAAACATTGTGATGATCGAAAGAACCACTACCAAACTACTTCGCATAAAACTTATTCATGGGTAATAAGTGGAACAGAAGCTAATTCATAAATTTCTTTAAGCAGATAAATCGTGATTTAGATATGAGTACTAGGGGACGTGGCTATAATGTGCGAGGACGTGGTAGAGGCGAAATGACCGTATCGGAACCCGTTAGGTCTGGTCAAGGGTCCGAGAATGAGATACCACCACCACTAGCTGCTGGTGTAGAGTATCAGGATCAAACGGGGGAAGATGCACGATGTCGCAGCGGCGTCATGCGAGTCTTTGAAAGAGTGGCTAGAGTAGGTGGAGGTACGGGAGCTCAAAAATTCATATATGAGTGACTTCGAACCAATGGAGCTGAGGTATTCCGAGGGGTATCTGGTGTGGCACCCAATACGACTGAGTATTGGTTGGAAGCAATAGAATGAATCATGGACGATTTGGATCTGACGGTTGAGGAGGTTATATGTTATTTGCTTCGAGAGAGGGTTTAATATAGGTTAGGGAGTCTCAAAGATCAAGCTAAGTAAAGAAATCATATGAATTAAAGGTTAGATAACAAGTGAAGTCTAGGTGGATTCTTCCTGAGGATATCGTCGTAATCAATTGAGTTTTTTTTTTCACAGTCTTTTCCCAAAGTTTAGTTCTTTCATCTTTGCATTTAGTTTAAAATATTTCATTAGTTTTAGATTAATAAATCACTCGCTCCATATTTCATGTTGAATAATAGAAAGAAAGTGAGTAGTAGTACTTTTAGGTTCCTTTGGGTTCGATAAGATATTCTTGCCTAAACTATACCACTGTTCGATAGGTGCACTTGCCTCTATCGTTGTCATAGTTAGTCTACAGGTTCGATCATTCTTTTTATAAATTTTAAAACTCGACTGTTTGACATGATCAAGTTTTTGGCGCCGTTGTCGGGGAACTCTAAAATATTATGAGAACTCTATTTTTATTACTTTAGCCAATTTTTTTTATAATTTATAATTTTTATTTTTTACTTTGCTAATTTTTTCCTTTATTTTACTTTTGGCAAAAAATTTTAGTCTATGGAAAAAATGGCACTGAATAATTATCAGTGGCAAGGCATGGAGGCAATTCCTACTAAAACAGCCAGTGTCTTCAACCTCGACATGGTCACCAGGTTATCTAATCAGTTAGAGATGATAAATAAAAAATTTGATGATTGGTATAGTCTCTCACAAGTACATCCAGAAATACAATATGATTTGAATCTAGGAGGCGTGGCGAATCCTGAGTACCCACCCTACGGATATGGCATGGAAAATGAGCAAGCTCACTATACAGGTAACTATACTAGATATCAAAATAATTTTTATAGTGACACTTATAATGCAGGTTGGAAGTATCATCCCAATTTCTCGTGGGATGATCAAAATAGCCAAAGATCAAAAATTCCTCCAGATTTTCAACAACCACCTCACCAACAAGAAGAGGAGCCGAATCTTGAAGAGATGCTGACGAAATTCATGGCAGCCACAGATTCTCGTTTCCAAAAGATCAAGCGAGACTTGATAAACAACAAAAATCGATCAAAGGGATCGAGAATCAAGTTGGAGAACTTACTAGGTCAGTGGGACAACTCACAAAGCTGATTTCTGAATGTCAACAACGACGTCTACCAAGTAACACAGAGATTAAACCGAAGGAGCAAATTCAAGCTATCTCAGCCCATGCCAGTAAGGGGTTAGATGAACCAAACTCAATACAAGAAAACAAGGTAGACGAAGGTAAGATAGAGGTAACACAAGAAAAGCAAAAATCGGTAATCAAGGAGTACCAACCTCGCATACCTTATCCCGAAGCAATGAAAAGAGACGATTTGGAGGAATAGTTCGGTAAGTTTCTTAAACTCTTAAAGAAATTACATATTAACTTACCTCTTCTTGAAGCTCTATTTCAGACGCCAGACTCGAGGAAATTTTTAAGACAGCTCTTGACAAACAAACGTAAATTAGACGAGGAGCACCACGTAGGATTAAACGCAGCATGCTCAGCAATGTTACAGAGCAGACTACCACAGAAGCAAAAAGACATAGGGAGTTTTACAATTCCATGTTTAATTGGTAGTTTATTTATTGATAATGCTTTAGCTGATTTAGGGTCAAGCATCAATGTTATACCTTATAAAATGTTTAAACAACTAGGTCTAGGGAAACCCAGACAAACTAGGATGAGCATTCAGTTAACTGATAAAACTATCAGAATTCCTAGGGGTATAGTAGAACATGTTCTAATCAAAATTGATAAATTCATATTCCCAATATATTTTGTTGTCTTAGACATGAATGAGGACAATTCGATTCCTTTAATTTGAGGAAAACCTTTCTAGCAACTGCCAGGACTAAAATTAATGTTGGTACAGGAGAACTCATTCTTCGTGTAAGTGACGAATCAATCAGTCTACAAGCTTTTGACTCGGCCAGGACATCAACTGATGAAGGTGAGAAAGTAAATTCAGTTGATAATCAAATTGTTCAACTTTCACCACAAGAAACACCACAAAGCTACAAACTTGAGCTGAATCATGGACCCCAAGCCGTACAAGCTCATAACAGTGAATTGTTAGTGGATCCAAACCCAAGGGAAGAACCTGTGGTAAAAAAGGTAAGGTTGAGGTGTACCATGATTTACCAAAATTGGCAATTACAAAGTACCAATCTCGTGTGCCATATCCTGATACAATAAAGAAAGACCACACAGAGGAAGAATTCGGTGAACTCACACTTCGTGTAGACAATGAAACAATCACTCTTCAAGCTCTTAACTCAGCTAGGACATCGAGTAATAAAGGTACGAACGTTAATTCTATTGATAATCATTTGGTTCAACCTTCTTTACAGGAAGCATCACGAAATCACTTAGCTGAGCTAGATCCTAGACCTCGTGCCAACAAAGAAGAAATACATAAGGAACAAAGCCTTAGGGTTGATAAACTAAAAGAGCAGGAAACACAAATCAAAGAGGAATAGGAATCGCATGAAGTGAAACTGAAGGAGACCCTAGACGAGCTGATAGGAACAATGAATCACTTCAAATTAGGAGATCAGGTATTGTTGAATAAGGAAGACCCTCGAATCACCAATTCAGGCCTCAAGACAAACGAAGAAATCACTTTTGAGGTACTAAATGTCTTCCTAAACGGCACAGTTGAGGTCAGCAATTCTAAATCTGACACTTTTGAGGTAAACATTACTCGACTTAAACTATATATCCATAACCGAAGTGATCGCATGAGAAAGGATTTTCACCTCCTCAAACCACCATGATCATATGAATGAGAGGTAAAGTCTAGCTAAGACTATAAACAAGCGCTTCTCGGGAGGCAACCCGAGCACTAACCCTATTTTTACATTTTTTTATTTTTTATTTTTTTCTTTTCTTTTTCTTTTTAGCACCTAACCATAAACTAACCAAAGAGTCAATTTCTTGGCCACACGGCCCTACACACGGGCATGCCCGTTGACATGTGGAAGCCAGGGGATGAACCATGGGCATGCCAGTAGTCGTGCACGACATAGTAAAAATTCTTTTCCCAACACGGGTGGCAATAATAATCCACGCCCATGCCGACGCCTCGTGCGAGGTTACTGACTTGTCAAGCACAGGCTAAACACGGCCGTGCCTTTCAACCGTGCCAACATTCTGACTTATCAAACACGGAAGGAGCACGCCCATATTGAATGACCGTGTGAAGAAAGACACGGGCATACCACAACACTCCACGCCATGCCCAAACACCCTGAATGCATTCAAAATTCAAAATCCCAAAACACGACCTACATTTTTATTTAAACCTCATTTCCCATTTTTCTAGTTGTCTTTCATTTTCCATTATTTAATTTTGTTTTTATTTTATTTCATCATTATTTTTTACTTTATTTTATTTTTCTTCTTCTTATTCTTTATGATATTTAGATTTAGCTTAGGATACAATAAAACCAAGCTGGCTACTTTGAGGATTCAATTTCAAACGATTCGAGACGCTTCCCCACGTTCACCTCCAATCTTATTCGGTTTTTTTTCATAGACTTCATCCAAAAATTTAGGAAGTGTTACTTCTCCCCTTCTCTTTTGATTTTATAATTACATAATTGTTTATCTATCTTTGTACATTGAGGGCAATGTACATCTTAAGTGTGGGGGGTAAAAGTACCTGACTTTTTGCATTCTTCTCAAAATCCTAAATTTAGTCTTGTTCAAAAGTATTTTTCTCATATTACTAATTAGGATGAAATTTCTAATGATTTATGACTTTTTGATATGTTTTAGATTAAGTCATAGTTAATTATGCATTGATGATTAAATTTGAAGGATATTAGAGAATCGAGCATGATAAGTCTACTTTCTAAAAATTAAAAATTAAGAGGTCGTTGAACTAAATTTGAGTATTACCTTGAAATTTGGAATTTACAGGGATTGATGTCGAAAACACCCATAATTATTGTGAGATTTTGAGCCTTATAGAGCATATATTCTTTTTCATGCTCACTTTATTGATTATTAGTGTGTCAACTTTGAACTGTTATTCTAGAACTTGCCTCGTTTATACATGTCAAGACCACACTTTTAATTTGATATACAGAGATAATAAAGGCACCTAGGATTTAACCCACTTACTCCATAAAAAGCTTACCTTCACAAATTAACCCCTAGTGAACCCCGTTGAATCTTAACAACTTTTTTCATTGACTCACCCACTAATATTAACCCAAAACCCCTTGGTATTTGTCATTACCCTTTTTTCTGACTACCCTTTAATTGAGGTTTGATTTGATTAGGTTATCGAATTATATTGGTTCAGTAGTTACATTTATCATTTATGATGTAATATTTTAGTTTGTTCTTAAAAAAAATCAAAAAATAGAAGTATATTGAGTATTATTAGTATAGAAAGTGAGCTAGTGCATTTAAATTTCAATTATCAAAGAAAAAAGCTCGTATTATTATTAGTTTAAAGTTTCAATTGATGTAATCATTTATTTTCTAAGTTCATTGTTTTTAGTTAGGTAACTTGCCAATTCGATCTCGATTTTAACCTTTTAATTCAGCCTTTATCCACACCTTTTAACCCAAGCCCCATTACAACCCTGATTAAAGACCTTTTGATCGTGTATCATCTCATATCACGATGGTGGAGATTTGATTTTCAAGCAAGCCTATGGGATTAACTTTTCGAGTTCGACTTAGAGTGCTTATTCTTGAACCTTAAACACTTTGAGTGATTTGAGTGAACCTTTTGTAAGGATGTCAATCCTTCGGTTTCGAATTTTAAATTAAAGGTAATTAAAAGGTGCTTGATTGAATTTTAATCCTTTCTTTTCATGTTTATACTCGATAGGAAAGCATGGAAAGTTCGTTTAATTGTAAGTTGAGAATTTTGATGAAAAGAACTTAAGTGTGGGTATTTGATAAACCGTAAAAGCTTAAGTATTCTTTTGGATGATTTACCAAATTGGGCTAACATGTTTATACTTAGGAAAGCACCCGAGGACGAAAAGAACAAGAAAAGCGAGAAGGCTAACGACACGGCATGGGCTTCATGTCACACAGTCGTGCCTCGCCATCCATCTAGAACACGACATGTCCCTGATTTACATGGTTGTTCCTCATTGATAAAAAGCCCAACACGACCCAGGTACGGTTTGTATGGTCGTGCCCCAATCGACAGACCCGAAGCACGGCCTGAACCCCGACTTGCACGGCCATGCCTTAATCAACAGAATCAACACATGGCCTGAAGTCGACTTACACGGGCGTGTGCCATGGCCGTGCCCTTGCTACGAAAATGAGCAATTTCACTTGGATTTAAATAGTTGGAAGCAAAGAAACACATTCCTAAGTCTACTTAAACATCCTAGGAGGAATTCTACTTGAATTAGGATATGTAAGAGCCAAGTAAAGCATCTCAAATCCTATATAAACACCCAAGGTAGAAACTAAAAAGGGGAGTTCGAAAAAAGTTGAAATAGGAGTAGAGTTTTCTGCCAAACCTTTTCTCATTCAGGGGTTTACTCAAAAATAGCCAATTGATCCATCTCAAAGAGCCGAGATTTTACTCAAGACGGAGGATCTCCTCTTCAATTCCTTCAGGGGGTTTTAGGGATTTCTTTTATTTTGTTTTATATTTTCTCTTGAGATGTTTTCCTACTTTGTTATGAACTAAACCCCTCAGATACTTGAAGGGGATGAAACCTATGATGGATTTTGTTATTTGATTTTTGGTTTATATGATAAATACTTAGTTTGTTCTTAATTATGCTGCTTAATTTAATCTGATGTGCTTAGATGGAGGAGGAATAGACCCTGCCTAAGAGTAGATCTAGCATAATTAAGCAGAGTTGATCAAACGTCTAGAGATAGGGTTACGAGCTTTTGCCGAATTAGGGTGAAACCTAATATAGGAGTCCATTGATCGATTTACTACTTCCTTAGGGGTTTATTATAAGAGAACGAGAGTTCCACTAATTAAACTAAGGTTAGACGGTATTCTCTTCGAGAGAGGGTTTAATATAGGTTAGGGAGTCTCACGGATCAAGCTAAGTAAAGAAATCATATGAATTAAAGGTTAGATAACAAGTGAAGTCTAGGAGGATTCTTCCTGAGGATATCGTTGTAATCAATTGAGTTTTTTTTTTTCACAGTCTTTTCCCAAAGTTTAGTTCTTTCGTTTTTGCATTTAGTTTAAAATATTTCATTAGTTTTAGATTAATAAATCAATCACTCCATATTTCAGGTTGAATAATAGAAATAAAGTGAGTAGTAGTACTTTTAGGTTTCTTTGGGTTCGATAAGATATTCTTGCCTAAACTATACTACTGTTCGGTAGGTGCACTTGCCTCTATCGTTGTCATAGTTAGTCTACAGGTCGATCATTCTTTTTATAAATTTTAAAACTCGACTGTTTGACATGATCACAAACCTTGTGAAGTTACAGGAATCAGTTGGGGATTAAGAGAGGGTGGAGGTTGTTGAGCAGTCGGATTGGTCCGGACATATTGAGTGAACCACTCATTCATCATTTGGAAAAAGGCTTCTTTAGCCTCTCTACCTTGACTACACGACACAAGTCTAGAATCAGATAGTGCTGCCCCTTGAGTGGGAGCTGGCGCATTACTCTCAACTTCGTCAGCTACAGCTCGATTGGGATCCATTTACTATACAAAAACACAGTTTAAATTGTCAAGACTCATCATACTATCACAGATTATATATGGCATGTATAGCTAGACTTTCACACAAGCTACGTTAGTCTTAGAATCGACTAAACCGTAGCTCTGATACCAATAAATGTAATACCCCTCATCCATATTCAACGATGTAATAGGGTTACTGAGCATTTCCTAACTTATAAAACGTTTAAGCATTCAATTCACATATAATATCACATTTCATGCAAAATTTATTCAAACTCAAGCATAATGTCCCTATAACGGGCTTTAAGTTGTTGTTAGAGTTAGTTTTCAGGTTCGATCATTCTCTTTATAAGTTTTAAAACTCAACAATTCTAAACCATCAAGTTTTTGGCGCCGTTGCTGGGGAACTAAAATATTAAGAAAACTCTATTTTTATTACTTTAGTCATTATTTTATTTTTATTTTTATTTATATTCTCATAATTTATTTTATTTTTGCTAAATTCTATTTCTTTCTTTTCTTAGCAGGTACCTCTAGTTTATGACTAGAAGGAACCCGACAGGACCTCTAGTATACGATAGTGATATAGAAGCTACCGCACATAGGAATCGCAAAGAAATCAGGCGAACCTTAAATTACCAAGAAGAACAGCAACAAGGCAAATCCAATCCTACTAAAGGTATGGATGAGAATAATCCACCATGAGATGTGGCATATGATCCGCGTACTATGTATGATTATGCTAAACCTTAATTAATAGGAGTAGAATCTAGTATTGTTAGGCCTGCTATAGCTGCTAATAATTTTGAATTAAAGCCTAACATTATACAAATGATTCAACAATTTGTTCAATTTGATGGTTTGCAGGACGAAGACCCTAATACTCATATAGCTAATTTTCTAGAGTTCTGTGACACCTTCAAAATAAATGGTGTTTCTGATGATGCCATACGGCTTCGGTTATTTCCCTTTTCATTAAGGAATAAAGCTAAACAATAGTTGAACTCGTTACCATGAGGGTCGATTATGACATGGGATCAAATGAACGAAAAGTTTTTGTTAAAGTATTTTCCACCGGACAAAACGGCCAAATTACGGAATGATATTTCTTTTTTTGTACAGATGGATTTAGAGACATTATATGACGCATGGGAGAGATACAAGGATCTCTTGAGGAGATGTCCACACCATGGATTACCTTTGTGGCTACAAGTCCAAACTTTTTACAATGGTTTAAATCCTTCAACGAGACAACTAATTGATTCAGCCACCGGTGGAACTCTGAATAACAAAACTCCTGAAGTAGCCTATGAGTTTATTGAAGAGATGTCACTGAATAACTATCAGTAGCAGAGTTACAAGGAAAAAACCAACAAAATCAACCACAAGTTTCAACCTCAAGCAGTAACCATGCTATCAACGCAGGTAGAGTTGATGAATAAAAAGCTTGATAGTTTGTGTTATTCAGTAAATCCAGTAATGCAATGCGATGCAAGTGGAAGTGTGGAGAATCTTGAGTACCCACCCTACCAACGGGGCACAGAAAGTGAACAGATGAACTATATAGGTAACAATTTCAGATCTAATAATAACCCTTATAGTAATACCTATAATCCAGGTTGGAGGAACCACCCAAATTTTTTGTGAGGAGGTCAAGGAAATCAAAGACAACAACCACCCCCAAATTTCCGAAATCAGACCTATCCATAGGAAAAGAAGCCCAACCCTGAAGAGATGTTGACAAAATTCATGGCAGCCACAGAAAACTGTCTCCAAGACACTATGGCAACACTTAAAAACCAACAAACATCGATGGAAGGGATCAAAAACCAAGTTGGGGAACTTACTAAGTCAGTCGAGGAAGTTACAAAGTTAGTTGGACAACTTGAAAAGTTAATGTTCGAACGACCACAAGGGCGTCTACCAAGCAACACCGAGATCAACCCAAAGGAGCAAATCCAAGCCATAACAGCTCGGGAAAATGTAAGGTTAGATGAACCCAATTCAATACAAGAAAGTGAGGTAGAAGAAGGTAAAATTAAGGTAACCCAAGAAAAGACAAAACCTGTAATCAAAGAGTACCAACCTCTCATACCTTATCCCAAAGCGTTGAAAAGAGATGATACAGAGGAATAGTTTAGTAAGTTTCTTAAACTTTTAAAAAAATTACATATTAACTTATGCTTCTTGAAGCTCTGTCACAAAAGCCAGATTTGAGGAAATTTTTAAAACAACTCTTAACGAACAAGAGTAAGTTAGACGAGGAGTCGCATGTGGAGTTAAACGCAATGTGCTCAGCAATTCTACAAAATAGACTACCACGGAAGCTAAAAGATCCAGGGAGTTTTACAATTTCATGTTTAATTGGTAGTTTATCTATTGATAATACCTTAGCTGATTTAGGGGCAAGTATAAATGTCATGCCTTATAAAATGTTTAAACAACTAGGTCTAGGGAAACCCAAACAAACTAGGATGAGTATACAATTAGCTGATAAAATTGTTAGAATTCCTAGGGGTATTATCGAATATGTTCTTGTAAAAATTGATAAATTCGTTTTCCCAGTAGATTTTGTTGTCTTAGACATGGATGAGGATAATTCGATTCCTTTAATTTTAGGAAGACCCTTTTTAACAACTGCTAGGACTAAGATCGATGTTTGTACTGGAGAACTCATTCTTCGTGTAGGTGATGAATCAATCAGTCTACAAGCTCTTGACTCGACCAAAATATCAAGTGATAGAGATGAGAAACTAAATTCGGTTGATAACCAACTTGTTCAACTTCCACCACAAGAAACACCACAAAGTTACAAACCTAAGCCGGATCATAGACCTCGTGTAAATAAAGAACTATATAATGAATGAAGCCTTAAGGTCGATGAACCAGATGAATGGAAGACACACTTTAAAGAAGAATCGAAACCACATGAAGTAAAACCGAAGGAACCCCCAGAAGAGCTCGTAGGAACATCAAACCACTTCAAAATAGGAGATCAAGTACTGTTAAATAAAGCATATCCTCGCATGGTCACATCAGACTTGAATACAAACGAGGTGTAACATCCTGATAATTAGGGGTTATGCATCTCTACTTAATTGAATGTTGTTGCATGCCAAAATATGATTGAGTGTGTTTTGGAAGTTTATTTTTGAACTTCATTATGTAAGTGAATGCTTAGTGAAATATTAAATTTTTAATATTTAAGATGGAGCTAAGCAAGATAGGCATTAAGAAATATTAACAAGAGGTTTAAAGCATAATAAGTCATTTGGCAAGGTGGTAATGGTGCATGAGTGAATGCATGAGGAGAGAGGTTCGAATCCCCTAGCTAGCAAATGGAAGAATTTTAATTTTTTTATTTTCTTTCCTATAGTGTCGGCCAAGACTATTCTAGAATGGATGGTCATCTTCTTATTTTTGGTTAGTAGACCATATGAAAAAGGCAAGCTAGAAGTTATGGCATAGGATCATGATGATATGGTAAGATAGGGGGACAAAAGGCTTGAAGAAAAGAGGCTGTTTTGGAAGCTTTTTCATGGTCATTTGACCATGAACCTAGTCGGCTTTAGGGGCTAAAGAAGAAGGCTTAATTGTGTTAGGAAACAAAGGATTGATGGGGAATAAATGTGGAGGAAAAAGGGGGATTATGTTGGCATACATGTTGGCCGAATTTGACTTTGGATTAGGGGGTGATAGTTGGCCAAAATTCTAGCATTTTGTGCATCTTTTTCATTTCTCCAAAAGCTCTCTTCCTAGCTGAATTTTGTTAATGACATTATGTAAAAGTTTTGCCTTGTTTTGGCTTTCATTTTGACCATTTTGGTTAAAGTACCTATTCTCTCAAATTCTTGTCCTCTATAGTCAAAAGCATCAAAAGTTTGGAAAACATTTCTTCTTTTCTTTTTCCTCATTCTTAGAAAACACCAAAGAAACTTTGAAGATAATTTTCTTTTCTTTTCTCCTCTTTAGTCTTGAACCATCTAGCATCAAAGGGCATTCTTAATTTCTTTCTTTCCCTTTCGCTTTCTTTCTCTTTTCATTTTCTTTCTTTTCACTTTCAGCGAAACCATTTTTACCAAAAGCAAATCATCCCTTTCTCTCAAATTTCTTTTCTCATTTACCTTGATAAGGTTGAAACTCCCATTTTCTATTTTCATCTCAATCTTTCTCTTCTTTTGTTGGAAACCCGAAACCACCATAGCCAAAACACCATATTTTTCTCTTTTTTTTTTTTGTTCAAGGCCAAATTTTCAAGTGGTCAAGTAAGATTTTGTCAATTGTTTTCATTATCTCCTTTTATTATAGCCGACTTAGAAACATAATTCTCTTATTTTTTTCTCTCCTAGTAGAATCCTTGGAAGGATTTTAAGAATCTTTTGGAAACCAACGTTTTAAGAGAAACCTTTGAAATCATCCAAGGTAAGAATATCACTTTCGGTTATATCAATTCTTTTAGATAGATTATTAATCAACTTTATTTTAGGGGTGATTTTGAGACTAACAAGATAGGTTGAAAAAAGCGATCTGAGTGTTTGGAAGAGGAGGCCTTTGTTATACCCTCAAACTACAAGCGAAGAAGTGTATCGGGGATAAGAGATTTTCCTTTGGGTTGTGGACCCTCGCTAACGAAGATCGGTTATTTGAAGTCGTCGTACAATCAAACCACTTTTCATTAGTGGGTTGTCAGTGGGTTTTGATCCATCTAGCGGGGAAAAACCACAAATAGCAGTTGTTCGAGAATCAGGGTAAAGATTTAGATCTCTCATCAATAGTATAGTTTTATTAGTAATAGTGTATACTAATCAAGTGTGATAATTAACTAGGTGTTGACGGCGGGAAGGTATCGTTCTCACAGGTCATAAGGTGTGTAACCTTACAATAAAATCTCATAGATCTATATTAAATGTGATTTATATAACAATAGGTTTGATAATGATTGTGGATACCATTCGGTGGTATATGATATTTAGGTATATTTACCCCAATATTTCGTTAATTTTTCTATATGTATAAATATGAAATAAGTATGACTATATTATGATTTTGGGGTAAATGGCATGAAAACTAAATATTATGTATGTGCATGGGCATATGGGTAAAATTGATAAAGGGAAGTATTAGGTGGTTTTACCACATAATTGGTAACCGGTCACATATTTGAATCCGGTGACTTGGTCACATAATTTGAATCTGGTGACTTTGGTCACATTTGTCAGTGGCCTTGCCACAAAATTATAAGGCGATGTGCATGTTGATTGCGACAAGCGCCTTCGATGGTGTGTAGCGGATGGAGGTCGATTTAGTAATCCCACGGTGTGATTGGTTGAATGCGGTGGTGTGTAGCGGATGGATATTTTGGTGGGCGAGTTTGCATTTCATTATATGTATATATCCATGTGATTTTAAATGATTATTATTTGATCTGCTATAAAAATGGGCTTTTGGCTAAATATGACTAAAATGGGCCTATGGCTATATGTGTTATTAATGGGCTTAAAGGCTATAATCAAATGGGCTTTTAATGTATGTGTTACACATTGAGTTTATGACTCACCCTTTTTGTGGGATAATTTTTGAGATGACTCTTAGCGCGATGGATCGTTAGCGAGACTACTTGGTGGCCAATGCTCAAATAAAGTATTTTGAGATTTTCTAAATTAAACTTATTAAACTTATTTAGAATTTATTATGGGTTTTACTATTTTTATGTAATAAGGCCACTATGAATTTTTTTAATTTTGTGTTTGGATTTATTTTTACGCCATGAACAATTATTAATTAAATAACTAAATGGTTTTCGATAAATAAATTAAAATGTTTTGACACTAATATATATATATATATATATGTTTTAAAGTAATAAATAAATTTTTCATTAAGTTTGGTTTTCTTTTAACTTATTAATTTCTCTTAAAAATAATGTTTTAAGAAGACACAAATTTATTTTACAATTTGATTTCAACCGATCTCTAAATTAATGCATTTTATTCAAAATCATCAAGTTTTCTTAAACAAAGTGAGAATTTGCTAAAGTTTTACTGAGGAACATATCAAATCAAATTTGGGCTTTTTGGTAGGGTTTGGGGTCTTTCAACTTGGTATCGAGCCGGTTTTAAACTCTCGGCCTTGGGTTTTGAAGCCCTAGCGTTTTCAAAATTTAGCCCAAATGACTTTTTGAAAATTTTCTTTAGTTAGAATGGTTTTATAGAAGCATGGCTCCAGGGTTCTCGACCGGATCCATCGGTAAGTACTTTTTGTTGATAAAAGATGTGAGTGTATGATATTCTAAAGTGATAAACCTAGGGAAATTATACTTTAGAGACATGGACCCTAGGTGTATGTGTGCTACTACGGAAAAACCTTTGAATAAATATCATTACATAAAACTTTCTTTTAATAAGAAGTGAAAAGACTCTAATGCATAAGACTTTTAAGTAAAAAATAGATATCTGCGTAGTAGACATGAGTTCTAGGGGCGTGGTAAATCATGAATGATAAAGGAAGAATAGCGTGTCGGAACCGATTAGATCTGGTCAAGTTTTGAAAATGAAGCTCATACACAATTTGTTAATTGGATTTTCAAGAGCAAAATGAAGAAGGTATGTGATATCACAAGATGTACTTGAGTTTTGGAATGAGTAGCGAAGCTAATCACGGAAATAGGTCTCGAAAGTCGATGGTGAGAGACTAAGATCAAATGGATTTGAGGTTTTAGGGGAGTATCTGGAGTAGCTCAAATGTAGTGAAATCTTGGTTGGAGGCGATCGAGAGGATTATGGACGATTTTGGCGCCTTTGAAGAAAAGCAAAAGGTGCTATTTCACTACTCAGGGATGAAGCCTACCGATGGTGGCTCCTTTGTCAAGGAAAGTACCCTGCGGATCGAGTGGATTGGGGTATTTTAAAGTTAAGTTCGAAGGAAAATACGTTGGAGCTAGTTACATCGACTCCAAGAGAAGGTGTTTGAATTTAGTGCAAGAAATAAGTCGATAGTGAATATGAAGCGAAATTTTGCGACTTAGGCGATATAATGAGGATAATAGCTCTTGAATATGAGCGGTGTGTCGGTTTAAGGATGGGCTTAGAGATGAAATGCGGTGATGATTGTTCCACAGGAAAGAGATTTTGCAATCTTAGTAGAAAGGGCAAGAATAGTGAAGAAGTTAAGCGAATTGAGAGAGAGAGCGGGACAGAGGCGAATAAGAATAAAGAAGCTTTGGGCCTTGAGGTCATCCAGAATTTTCAAAAGAAACCAAGAAATGATGGTAGTGAATTTAGCGACTACTACGGGTGGACAACATCGTGCTTGCACTCAATGTGGGAAGATGCAGGAGAATGTTGGAAAAAGCTAGGGGATGTTTCAAGTCTTGGTCTAAGGATCATATGATCAAAGATTGCCCGATGAATTGAGATAAGAACCACCCAAGTGGTCGAGGGTGTTAATTAAATTTGGCGGAGGTGAGCAAGCGGTAGATAAGGGCCGTGGTCCAAATGGAAGGGTAATGGTTACGGTAGAGTCGCGAAACTTGATGAGGCGATGGTAGCTCGGCCAAGACGGCCGAGTTTGGTATATGGCGTTAAATCGCGAGAGAAGATAGTGGCCTTTTGATGTTATCACAGTGCGTTTCGATTTACAGGTTGCCCTTTATTGCTTTGATAGATATAGGGTCAACTCACTCTTATATCGCTAGTGAAGTATCGGAACTTTGCATGTGACTTACGAGGCATACCTAGGAAGATGGTATACTTAGTCCTTTAGAATGAGACGGTAGTAATAGACAAACTTTTAAGGAAGTGCCTTTAGAAGTTCAAGGACCTTGATTTTAATTTGATTTAATGGAGTTGCCATTGAAATTTGACACGATCTTAGGCATGGATTGGCTAGTGAAGTATCGTGCAAATGTGGATTGTGCTACTAAGCGGATTTCCTTACGAACTTTTGATGACAAAGAAGTTGTAGTGATGGGCGAGAGATGGAACTACTTATCAAATGTAGCATCCGCTCTTAAGGCAGAAAAGATGGTTAGAAAGGGATGTGTAGCCTTTCTGATGTTGGTGAGTGCCTTGGAAGCTAAGGAGGCAAATGTTGAAGAAGTCAGGACTGTGAATGAATTTGTAGATGTTTTTCCAGAAGAACTTCCAAGATTGCCTCCGGATCGAGAGGTAGAATTCGAGATTGAATTATTGCCTGGAACGGTGCCAGTTTCTATTGCTCCATATAGAATGGCACCGAAGGAGTTAGTTGAGCTTAAGGCTCAGATTTAGGAGTTGCGTGATCGTGGATTTATCTTACCTAGTGTGTCTCCATGGGGAGCACCGATCCTATTCGTGAAGAAGAAGGATGGAACGATGAGGATGTGTATAGACTCTACGGCGGTTGAATAAGTCGACCATCAAGACCAAGTATCCTTTGCCAAGGATCGACGACTAGTTCGATCGACTTAAAGGAGCTGTGGTATTCTCAAAGATTGATCTAAGGTCGGGTATCATCGGCTTAAGGTGAAAGAAGCGGATATCCATAAAGCGACTTTTCGAACTAGATATGGGCATTATGAATTTTTGGTAATGCCATTGGATTAATGAGCGCCCAGAGAATTGCGTTCATGGATATGATGAACCGAATTTTCCAACCCTACTTGGATCAATTCATCGTGGTGTTCATAGGCGACATCTGGTGTATTCTAAGTCCGAAATGGAACATGATGAGCATCTCGGATTGTGTTGCAAGTTTTAAGGAGAAGAAACTTTATGCCAAATTCAGCAAGTGTGAATTTTGGTGAAGAAGTTGCATTTTAGGCCATGTGGTGTCGTGAGAAGGGATAAGGTGGATCCTCGGAAGATTGAGGTTGTACTAGATTGGAAACCACCTAAGTCCAAATAACGGAGGTTTGCGGTTTCTTGGGATTATCGAGGATACTATAGAAGATTAGTGAAGGATTCTCATAGATAAATTTGCACCTTTAACGAAATTGTTGAGAAAGGAAGTACCTTTCATGTGGGGTGATAGCGACAAGAGAGCTTTGAGAAGCTCAAGAGGGTTTTATTTGAAGCCGATTTTGATTCAGCCTGAGGCAGGGAAGGATTTCATCGTATATTGTGACGCTTCTCACACGGGATTAGGATGTGTTACGATGCAAGGCGGGAAGGTAGTTGCGTATGCATCTCGCGATTGAGACCCACGAGGTTAATTACCCGACGCATGATTTAGAGTTAGCGTTGTAGTCTTTGCTCTTAAAGTTTGGAGACATTATTTATCTGGGGAAAAGTCGAGAATATATCACGGACCACAAAGTCTGAAATATTCTTGACTCGGAAGCGAATTTGAGGCGTGAAGGTGGATAGAATTGTTAAAGACTCGATTGTTCTATTGAGTACCACCGGCGCAAGGCGAATGTAGTGGCGAGGCTCTAAGTCGAGAAAGTGGTGTCGATTTAAGGGCAATGTTTGCACATCTTAGTCTTTACGATGTGGAAGCTTGTTGGCGGAATTACGACATGGTTGAGTCAAGTGAAAGAGAGGCGATTAGTAGAGCGAAGATCGAGTGTAAAGCTTGACAAGTGCGAGTGGGGAATTGGAAGATTATGGTATTACGGTGATGGGGTATTATGTTTCAAAGGTAAAAGTCGTATCCGAGGAATCGGGAGTTGTGGCAAAAGATTCTTCAGGAGTCGCATGGTAGCCCTTATGCTATGCATCCTGGAGGAAGTAAGTTATATCGAGATTTGCGAGATCAATTTTGGTGGCCTGGTCTTAAACAAGAAGTTATGGAATTTGTAGGAAAGTGCTTAACGTGTCACAAGTCAAGGCTGAACATCAAGTACCTTCGGGATTGTTACAGCCAATAAAGATACTGCAATGGAAGTGGGAGAGAATCACCATGGACTTTGTTAGTGGGCTTCCTCTTACGCCTACTAAGAAAGACTCTGTATGGGTAATAGTGGATCGATTGACGAAATCTGCAATTTTATCCTAGTTCGGGTTGATTACTCTTTGCAGAAATTGGCGAAGTTATATGTGGTTTGAGATTGTGAGATTGCATGGAGTCTTGGTCTTGGATTATTTGGATAGAGATTCGAGGTTTACGTCTCGGTTTTGAAAAGCATTGCATCGGGCATTGGGCACTAGATTGGATTTCAATACGGCATTTCATCCACGGTCGTGGACGGTCGAGCGAGTAATCCAAATCTTAGAAGATATGTTAAGGGATGTGTGATGGATTTGGGGAAGTTGGGAAGAGTTCTTACAGTTAGCGAATTTCGTACAACAACGAGTTACCAAGCCCGATTGAATGGAACCATATGAAGCACTATATGGGCGGAAGTGTCACACTCCTACGTGTTGGATGAAATTAGGGAACGTCGATTTTGGGTCGAAATAGTAGTGAATCTGAAGAAAAGGTTAAGGTAATTGAGCTCGGTTAAAGGAAGCATCAGCAGAGACAAAAGTCGACGCAGATCTTAAGCGGAATGAAATAGAGTTTCTTTGTGGGGATCAAGTATTCTAAAGGTCTCACCTTGGAAAAAGGTGATGAGATTTGGTCACAAAGGAAGTTAAGTCCAGTTCATTGGACCTTATCGGGTTGTGAAGCGGGTTGGACACTAGCATATCAATTAGATTTGCCTTGGAGTTGAAGCAAATGCGATGTGTTCCATGTTTCAATGTTCTGCCGTTCTGGTCGGATCCATCTCATGTAGTGCCAGTTGAGGAGGTGGAATTAAGACCAGATTTGTCCTATGAAGAGGAGCCAATTCAAATTACAGAGCGAGATGTAAAGGTTTCTGGAGAAAATCGGTTCCTTTCGTTAAAGTGCTATGGCGTAATCATGGATCAGAAGAAGCTTCGTGGGAACCAGAGGAAGAGATGCGACAGCAATACCCTCACTTGTTCTAGCCAGGTAATTTTGAGGACGAAATTATTTTTAAGGGGGGTAGAACTGTAACATCCTGATAATTAGGGGTTATGCATCTCTACTTAATTGAATGTTGTTGCATGCCTAAATATGATTGAGTGTGTTTTGGAAGTTTATTTTTGAACTTCATTATGTAAGTGAATGCTTAGTGAAATATTAAATTTTTAATATTTAAGATGGAGCTAAGCAAGATAGGCTTTAAGAAATATTAACAAGAGGTTTAAAGCATAATAAGTCATTTGGCAAGGTGGTAATGGTGCATGAGTGAATGCATGAGGAGAGAGGTTCGAATCCCCTAGCTAGCAAATGGAAGAATTTTAATTTTTTATTTTCTTTCCTATAGTGTGGCCAAGACTATTCTAGAATGGATGGTCATCTTCTTATTTTTGGTTAGTAGACCATATGAAAAGGCAAGCTAGAAGTTATGGCATGGGATCATGATGATATGGTAAGATAGGGGGACAAAAGGCTTGAAGAAAGGAGGGTGTTTTGGAAGCTTTTTCATGGTCATTTGACCATGAACCTAGTCGGCTTTAGGGACTAAGGGAGAAGGCTTAATTGTGTTAGGAAACAAAGGATTGATGGGGAAGAAATGTGGAGGAAAAAGGGATTATGTTGGCATACATGTTGGCCGAATTTGACATTGGATTAGGGGTGATAGTTGGCCAAAATTCTAGCATTTTGTACATCTTTTCTCATTTCTCCAAAAGCTCTCTTCCTAGCGAATTTTGTTAATGACATTAGGTAAAAGTTTTGCCTTGTTTTGGCTTTCATTTTGACCATTTTGGTTAAAGTACCTATTCTCTCAAATTCTTGTCCTCTATAGTCAAAAGCATCAAAAGTTTGGAAAATATTTCTTCTTTTCTTTTTCCCTCATTCGAAAACACCAAAGAAACTTTGAAGATAATTTTCTTTTCTTTTCTCCCTCTTTAGTCTTGAACCATCTAGCATCAAAGGGCATTCCTAATTTCTTTCTTTCCTTTCTCTTTCTTTCTCTTTTCATTTTTCTTTCTTTTCACTTTCAACCGAAACCATTTTTACCAAAAAGCAAATCATCCCTTTCTCTCAAATTTCTTTTCTCATTTACCTTGAAAAGGCAGGAACTCCCATTTTCTATTTTCATCTCAATCTTTCTCTTCTTTTGTTGGAAACTCGAAACCACCATAGCCAAAACACCATATTTTTCTCTTCTTTTTGTTCAAGGCCGAATCTTCAAGTGGTCAAGTAAGATTTTTGTCAATTGTTTTCATTATCTCCTTTTATTATAGCCGACTTAGAAACATAATTCTCTTATTTTTTTTCTCTCCTAGGCCGAATCCTTGGAAAGGATTTTAAGAATCTTTTTGGAAACCAACGTTTTAAGAGAAACCTTTCGAAATCATCCAAGGTAAGAATATCACTTTTGGTTATACAATTCTTTTAGATAGATTATTAATCAACTTTATTTTAGGGTGATTTTGAGACTAACAAGATAGGTTCGAAAAGAAGCGATGGAGTGTTTGGAAGAGAGGAGGCAATCGTTATACCCTCAAACTACAAGCGAAGGGTCAGTATTGGGGATAAGAGATTTTCCATCGGGTTGTGGACCCTCCGCTAACGAAGATCGATTATTTGAAGTCATCGCATAACCAGAACCACTTTTCGTTAGTGGGTTGTCGGTGGTTTTGATCCATCTAGCGGAGAAAACCACAAATAACGATTGTTCGAGAATCCAGGGTAAAGATTTAGATCTCTCATCAATAGTATAGTTTTATTAGTAATAGTGTATACTAATCAAATGTGATAATTAACTAGGTGTTGATGAGCGGGAAGGTATCGTTCTCACGGTCATAAGGTGTGTAACCTTATAATAAAATCTCATAGATCTATATTAAATGTGATTTATATAACAATATGTTTGATAATGATTGTGGATACCATTCGGTGGTATCGATATTCGAGTATGTTTACCCCAATATTTAGTTAATTTTGCTATATGCATAAATGTGAAATAAGTATGACTATATTATGATTTTGGGGTAAATGGCATGAAAACTAAATATTATGTATGTGCATGGGCATATGGGTAAAATTGATAAAGGGAAGTATTAGGTGGTTTTACCACATAATCCAGTGACTTCGGTCACATATTTGAATCCGTGACTTGGTCACATAATTTGAATCTGGTGACTTGGTCACATTTATGCAGTGGCCTTGCCACAAAATTATAAGGGCGATGTGCATGTTGGCTGCAACAAGCGCCTTCGATGGTGTGTAGCGGATGGAGGGTCGATTTAGTAATCCCCGGTGTGATTGGTTGAATGCGGGTGGTGTGTAGCGGATGGATATTTAGGTGGGCGGGTTTGCATTTCATTATATGTATATATCCATGTGACTTTAAATGATTATTATTTGATCTGCTATAAAAATGGGCTTTTGGCTAAATATGACTAAAAATGGGCCTATGGCTATATGTGTTATTAATGGGCTTAAAGGCTATGATCAAATGGGCTTTTTAATGTATGTGTTACACATTGAGTTTATGACTCACCCCTTTTTATGGGATAATTTTTCAGATGACTCTTAACGTGATGGATCGGTCGTGAGGACTACTTGGTGGCCAATGCTCAAATAAAGTATTTTGGAGATTTTCTAAATTAAACTTATTAAACTTATTTAGAATTTATTATGGGTTTTGCTATTTTTATGTAATAAGGCCACTATGATTTGTTTTTAATTTTGTGTTTGGATTTATTTTTACGCCATGAACAATTATTAATTAAATAACTAAATGGTTTTCGATAAATAAATTAAAATGTTTTTGACACTAATATATATATATATATATGTTTTAAAGTAATAAATAAATTTTTCATTAAGTTTGGTTTTCTTTTAACTTATTAATTTCTCTTAAAAATAATGTTTTAAGAAGACACAAATTTATTTTACAATTTGATTTCAACCCGATCTCTAAATTAATCTATTTTATTCAAAATCATCAAGTTTTTCTTAAGCAAAGTGAGAGTTTGCTAAAGTTTTACTCGAGGAACATATCAAATCCGGTCAGGCTTTTTGGGCCGGGTTTGGGGTGTTTCACGAGGAAACTCCTCTTGAGGTACCAAAATCTTCCCTTACAAAACAATCGAGATAAGCAATCCAACATTCGGCAGTTTTAAGGTAAATGCTTCTCGGCTCAAACTTTATCATGAAAATAAAACTGACAGCATGAGGGAAGATGTTCAAACATTTAAACCACCCTGATTTTTTGAACACGAGGAAAGTCTAGCTTAAGAATTTAAACAAGAGCTTCTCGGGAGGCAACCCGAGCACTAATTATTTCTATTCTTGGTTATTTCTTTTCTATTTTCATTTTTCTCCTTCTCTAGAATTTTAATGAATCAAAAGTGCAGATTCCCAGACCATACAGCCTAGCACACGATCGTGACCATGGCCGTGTGGGTACTCCAAATCACCGTACTGACATGGCAGGGATGGTACGAGTCAGAACGAATCAAATTTTTGAAGCCACGGACCCAACCACCATGCCACGGACCGTGCGATGTGGCCGTGGCCGACACTAAGAGTTCATACATGGCCGTGGCAACTTAAACATGGGTGTGGGAAAAATGATATGCCTTACACCACGGTCGTACGACGTGGCCGTGGTCGAAACTAACTTATCACACATGGGCAATACGATGAACAACATGGCCATGCGAGGTGGCCGTGTGCCTCGACACGCCCATGGTACACGGGCGTGGGACAATGTCAGGATCCAAAACTCTATTTAAACTTCCACCCTCCCTATTTCACCCATTAACCTTCATCCCTACCTTCTTTCCCTTAGATTTCTCTCATTTTCTCCTATCATTCTTACAACTCTTGAGACACCAAAGCCATGTCGAATAAGTGTAAGAGGCCAACCACAGTCTCCTCAAGGGAGACCGATCTACATAAGTTTATGTCGGTCGCTTCAACCCTCCAACACGCCAAGGGTCTTTGAGACCTTTTCGGTTCTATTTTTCTTTTCTCTTTTGCTTCAATTTCCTTATCTTTACTTCTCTTCTGCTTAATTTAGTTTATTTTACTTTAGTTTCTTAGTTTTAGGTTCTAAAGGCTGCTAGGGAATCACACCGGAACCATGACCACTAGCTCAACACAGCCTTAGAATCACACCCACCTCGCGAACCATCCAACAATAAGGACTCCTCAGTCCATTTATCTATTCTTATAAGTTTATTTTCCTTTTTATTTTCATTCACTTTAGCTTGATTTTCTTTAAATATTTATTTAGTATATTTTGAATCTTTATTATTAATTCATGGCTAATCCGTCACGAGTTTCCCAATTTCTTCATCTAGCACAAGTGACTGCTGGTATCCACCACAGCAACACCGCCTCCTCCTCCAAATCGGGCAGGGAATAGTGATCCTAGAAAAATTCAGGAAGTTTCACTTATCCCCTCCTCTTTTTATTTTATCATTACATGATTATTTATCTATCCTATTACATTGAGGGCAATGTACATCTTAAGTGTGGGGGTAATAGTACCTAACTTTTTGCATTATTCTCAAATCCCTGAATTTTATCTAGTTCTTAAGTAATTTCCTCATATTACTAATTATGATGAAATTTCTGATGATTTATGATTTTTATTGATATGTTTTAGAGTAAGTCATAGTTAATTGTGCATTGATGATTTAAACTTTAAGATACTAGAGAATCAAGCATGATAAGTCTATTTTTCAGAATAAAAAAATTTCTAAGTTGTTGAACTGAATTTGAATATTACCTTGAAGTTTGAAATTTATAGGGATTGATGTCAAAAACGCCCATAATTTTTGTGAGATTTGAGCCTTATAGAGCATATATTCTTTTCCATGCTCACTTTATTGATTATCAGTGTGTCAACACTGAATTGTTATTCTAGAACTTGCCTCGATTATACATGTCAAGACCATATTTTTTATTTTGACATACTGAGATGATAAAGGCACTCAGGTTTTTACCTACTCACTCCACTAAAAAGCCTACCTACATAATTAACCCCTAGTGAACCTCTTTCATCCTAACAACCCTTTTTATTGACTTACCCACTAATATTAAACCAAAAACCCTTTGTATTTGTTATAACCATTCCTTTGACTACCCTTCTATCGAGAATTGATTTGATCAGTTGCCATTAGTTTATTTCAGTTGATAAAGTTTATTCTTTATTATGTATTTACTTAGTTTGTTCCTAAAAAAATCGCATCGATCGAAGCATATTCAGTATTAATAGTATAAAAAGAAAAAAACGAATTATATTCATTATTAGTTCTATGTTCTAAGAGCTTACATGTTTAAATTCAACATCTTGAAGAAGAAGCTCGTATTACTAGTATTTTAAAATTTTTTGTGCTTATTCAGGTTATTAGTTCATTTTTCTAAAGTTAGGTAATTTGTCAACTCAATCTCGATTCTAAAACCTTCTAATTCAGCCTTTATCCACAACTTTAACCCAAGCCCCATTACAACCCTGTTAAAGACCTTTTGATTTGTGCATCATCTCATATTACAGTGGTGGAGATTTGATTTTCAGGCAAGCCTATGGGATTAACTTTTCAGGCTCGACTTATGAGTGCTTATTCTTGAACCTTAAACACTTTGAGTGCTTTGAGTGAATCTTTAGTGAGGATGTTAGTCCTTGTCGGTTTTAAATTAAAGGTAATAATTTAGATAAGAGGAGACACCTATGTTTTCATGCTACAAACGTATGACTTAGAATTGTTTGAATCTTTAGGAGTCTTTGAGTTAAATTATCCATGTATGAATTATCTATGAATTATGATGAGGAATTATTATAGGAGTTATGAATTATGGAAAGTTCATTTTAATTGTAAGTTGAGAATTTTGCTTGAGGACAAGCAAAAGCTTAAGTGTGGAGGTATTTGATAAACCATAAAAGTAACATATTTTAACGTCATATTTAGCATGCTTTTAGATGATTTATCCCTTGATTTATGTAAAAAGGTGCTCTTAATCATTTCTTTTCATGTTTCATACTCAAGAAAGCATCCGAGGATGAAAAGAACAAGAAACGATCTTAAAACGGGACAATTTGGGCCAAAGTGGAAATTGACACAGCCTGGACTTCAAGCCACACGGACGTGCCTCGTCAATTAACTAGAACACGGCCTAACCATGATTTACACGGCCATGCCTCCATCAACAGACCTGAAACACGGCCTAAAGTCGATTTACAGACGTGTGCCATGGCCATGCCCTTGTCATGGAAAAGAGGAATTTTACTCGGATTGGGATACTTTGAGGCAAAGAAACACATTCCAAAGTCTATTCAAACACCCAAGTAGGAATTATACTTGAATTAGAACACTTAGGGGCCAAGAAATGCATTCCAAAAGTCTATATAAACACCCTAAGTGTAGCCTAAAGGAGGGCGGTCAGTTAGGCAGTCAGCTAGGACAAGGAGCCGAGCCAGAAGGCCAGATTTGTGGGAATCACTCAAAGATAGCCAGTTGATCCATCTCAAGAAGCCAAAATTCTAATTAAGACAGCGGATCTCTCCTACAATTCCTTCAGGGGGTTTTAGGGATTTCATATTTTTTGTTTTATCTTTTCTCTTGAGATGTTTTCTTTTATCATTATGAACTAAACCCTTCAGATACCTGAAGGGGATGAAACCTAGATGAATCTTGTTATTGTTTCTGAACTATATGGTAAATACTTAGTTTGTTCTTAATTATGTGTGCGTAATTCTTGTGTTGATATTTCTAGAATATTAATTCAAGTGTGATATGCTTAGGTGGTGGAGCAAAAGTCCTTACTTAAGATTAGATCTATCATAATTAAGCGGAGTTGATCGCATGCCTAAAGATAGGGTGACGAGATTTTGCCGGATTAGGGTGAAACCTAATATGCGAGTCCATAGATCGAATTAATGCGATTCTAAGGGTTTTAATTAGAAAGAGATTTCAATTAATCAACCTAGAGTTAGACATTATTCGCCTCGAGAGAGGGTTTAATATAAATTAGGGAGTCTTACGGATCAAGCTAAGTGAATAAATCGTCTGGTTCAATGTTAGATAACAAGTGCAATCTAGGTGGATTCTTCCTAGGGGTATCATCGTAATCAACTGAGTTTTTCCAACAATAATTCCCCAATTCATTCTTTTTGCATCTTTAGCTTAGTAGTTAGTTAAATTTAGATTTAATCAACCAAATCATTTCATACTTAGGCTAAATAATAGAAAAAAAGTGAGTATTAGTACTTTTAGTTCCTTTAGGTTCGACAATCTGGTCATGCCTAAACTATACTATTGTTTGATAGGTGCACTTGCCTTAAGTCGTTGTCAGAGTTAGTTTCCAGATTTGATCATTCTCTTTATAAATTTTAAAACTCGACAATTCTAGACGATCAAGTTTTTGGCGTCATTGCCGGGGAACTAAAATATTAAGAAAACTCTATTTTTATTACTTTAGCCATTATTTTTATTTTTTTTTATTTTTATTTATATTCTCGTAATTTATTTTATTTTTGCTAAATTCTATTTCCTTCTTTTTCCTAGCAGGTACCTCTAGTTTATGACTAGAAGGAACCCAACAGGACCTCTAGTATACGATAGTGATATTGAAGCTACCGCACGTAGGAATCGCAGAGAAATCAGGCGAACCTTAAATTACCAAGAAGAACAGCAACAAGGCGAATCCAATCTTACCGAAGGGATGGAAGAGAATAATCCGCCACGAGATGTGGCAGATGCTCCATGTACTATGTATGATTATGCTAAACCTCAATTAACAGGAGCAGAATCTAGTATTGTTAGGCCTGCTATAGCTGCTAATAATTTTGAATTAAAGCCTAACACTATACAAATGATTCAACAATTTGTTCAATTTGATGGTTTGCAGGATGAAGACCCTAATACTCATATAGCTAATTTTCTACAGTTCTGTGACACCTTCAAAATAAATGGCGTTTCTGACAATGCCATATGGCTTCGGTTATTTCCATTTTTATTAAGGAATAAAGCTAAACAATGGTTGAACTCATTACCACGAGGGTCAATTACGAGATGGGATCAAATGACCGAAAAGTTTTTGTTAAAGTATTTCCCACCGGCCAAAATGGCCAAATTACGGAATGATATTTCTTCTTTTTGCAGATGGAATTAGAGACATTATATGACACATGGGAGAGATACAAGAATCTTTTGATGAGATGTCCACACCAAGGATTACCTTTGTGGCTACAAGTCCAAACTTTTTACAATGGTGTAAATCCCTCAATGAGACAACTAATAGATTCAGCCACCGATTGAACTCTGAATAACAAAACTCCTGAAGTAGCCTACGAGTTTATTGAAGAGATGTCACTGAATAACTATCAATGGCAGGTTACAAGGACAAAACCAACAAAATCAGTTGGAGTTTTCAACCTCGACGCAATAACCATGCTATCAACAAGGTAGAGATGATGAATAAAAGCTTGATAGTTTGTGTTCTTCACAAGTACATCATGTAATGCAGCACGACGCAAGTGGAACTGTGGCAAATCTTGAGTACCCACCTTACCAACCGGGCACCAAAAGTGAACAGATGAGCTATATAGGTAATAATTTCTTATCTAATAATAATCCTTATAGTAATACCTAGAATCCAGGTTAGAGGAACCCCCCAATTTTTTCGTGGGGAGGTCAAGGAAATCAAGGAAATCAAAGACAACAACCTCCTCAAAATTTTAAAAATCAGCCATATCCAAAAGAAAAGAAGCCAAACCTCGAAGAGATGTTGACAAAATCCATGGCAGCCACAAAAAATCATCTCCAAGACACCGAAGCAACACTGAAAACCCAACAAACATCGATGGAAGGGATCAAGAACCAAGTTGGGTAACTTACTAAGTCAATCAGGAAAGTTACAAAGTCAGTTGGACAACTTGCAAAGTTAATGTCCGAACGACCGCAAGGGCGCCTACCAATCAACACCGAGATCAACCCAAAGGAGCAAATCCAAGCCATAACAGCTCAGGAAAATGTAGGGTTAGATGAATCCAATTCAATTCAAGAAAGTGAGGTAAAAGAAGATAAAGTTGAGGTAACACAAGAAAAGCCAAAACCAGTAGTCAAAGAGTACCAACCTCGCATACCTTATCCCGAGGCATTAAAGAGAGACGATATAGAGGAACAATTTGGTAAGTTTCTTAAACTTTTAAAGAAATTGCATATTAACTTACCACTTCTTGAAGCTCTATCACAGATTCCAGATTCTAGAAAATTTTTAAAATAACTCTTAACAAATAAGCATAAGTTAGAGGAGGAGTTGCTTGTGGAGCTAAACGCAATGTGCTCAACAATTCTACAAAATAGACTACCACAAAAGCTAAAAGATCCAAGGAGTTTTACAATTCCATGTTTAATTGGTAGTTTATCTATTGACAATGCCTTAGCTGATTTAGGGGCAAGTATAAATGTCATGCCTTAAAAAATGTTTAAGTAGCTAGGTCTAGGGAAACCCAAACAAACTAGGATGAGTATACAATTAGCTGATAAACTGTTAGAATTCCTAGGGTATTATTGAAGATGTTCTCGTAAAAATTGAGAAATTTGTTTTCCCAGTAGATTTCGTTGTTTTAGACATGGATGAGGATAATTTGATCCCTTTAATTTTAGGAAGACCCTTTTTAGCAACTGACAGGACTAAAATTGATGTTGGCACAAGAGAACTCATTCTTCGTTTAGGTGACGAATCGATCAGTCTACAAGTTCTTGATTCAACCAAGACATTAATTGATGAAGGTGAGAAAGTAAATTTAGTTGATAACAAATCTGTTCAAATTTCACCACAGGAAAAAGCACAAAGCTACAAACCTGAGCCGAATAATAAACCTCATCCCAAAAAAGAAGAAATATAAGAGGAACGAAGCCCTAAGGTCGAAAAACTAAGGGAGTGGAAGACCCACTTTAAAGAGGAACCAGAACCACACAAAGAAAAATCGAAAGAACTTCCAGATGAGCTCGTAGGGACATCGAATCACTTCAAAATAGGAGATCAGGTACTGATCATTGTTTTGTCAAGTTTTAAAATTTATAAAGAATATGATCAAACCTAGAAACTAACTTTGACAACGATTATAGGCAAGTGTACCTATTGAACAGTAGTATAGCTCAGGCAAGACAGGATTGTCGAACCCAAAGGAACTAAAAGTACTAATACTAACTTTCTTTTTATTATTTAGCCTAAAATAGGTGAAGTTGCTTTTAATCTAAATTAACAACTACTAAACTAAAGATGCAAAGACAAAAAGAACGAATTGGGAAATAACTTGAAGGAAAACTCAGGTGATCACGATGATACCCTCAGGAAGAATCTACCTAGACTTCACTTGTTATTTAACACTGAATCATATGATTTATTCACTTAGTTTGATCCATAAGACTCCCTAACGTATATTAAACCCTCTCTCGAGGCGAATAACGTCTAACCCTAGGTTAATTAGTGGAACTCTCATTCTCTTATAATAACCCCTTAGAATAACAGTAAATTGATATATGGATTCCCATATTAGGTTTCACCCTAATTTGGCAAATCTTGTGACCCTATCTCTAGGCATGCGATCAACTCCGCTTAATTATACTAGATCTACTCTTAAGCAGGGTCTATTCCTCCTCCACCTAAGCACATCAGATTTGGATTAAGCATGCATAATTAAGAACAAACTAAGTGTTTATCATATAATTCAGAAAATAATAAAAAGATTCATCTAGGTTTCATCCCCTTCAGGTATCTGAAGGGTTTAGTTCATAACAAATAAAGAAAACATCTTAAGAGAAAAGATAAAACAAAACATAAGAAATCCATAAAACCCCCTGAAGGAATTGAAGGAGAAATCCGCCGTCTTGAGTAGAATTCCGGCTCCTTGAAATGGATCAATTGGCTATCTTCGAGTAATTTCCTGAATTGAACTGCTCTGGCTTCAGCTCTTTGCCCTCGCTGAACGACCCTGACAAAAGCCCTAGCAGAAGGCTTCTGCCAAGCCCCCCTTAAGTTGCCCCCTTGAGTGTTTATATAGACTTTGAGATGCCTTACATGTCCCCTAAGTATCCTAATTAAAGTATAATTCCTACTCGGGTGTTTGAATAGGCTTTGGAATGTGTTTCTTTGCCTCAAAGTATCCTATTCTGAGTAGAATTGATCTTTTCTGCGACAGGGACACGGCCATGGTACACGCCCGTGTAAATCGTTTTCAGGCCGTGTCTTGATTCTGTCCATTGGGACACGGTCATGTAAATCATGGCATGGCAGTGTCTTAGTTAATTTTGAGGCACGGTCATGTGGCTTGGAGTCCAGGCCGTGTCAATTCCCTCTTTGGCCCAAATTGGCCCGTTTTAAGCTCCCTTCTTGTTCTTTTTGTCATCGGGTGCTTTCATGAGTAAAAACATGAAAATAAAGGATTAAGAGCACCTTTTTACATAAATCAGGGGCTAAATTATCCAAAATTATGCTAAATATGGGGTTAAAATATGTTACTTTTACGGTTTATCAAATACCCCCACACTTAAGCTTTTGCTTGTCCTCAAGCAAAATTCTCAACTTACAATTAAAACGAACTGTCCACAATTCATAATCCTCATCAACAATGTCTCATCATAATTCATAGATAATCTATACATGAATAATTTAACTCAAATACTCCTAAAGATTCAATCAATTCTAAGTCATACATTTTGTAGCTCGAAAACATAGGTGTCTCCCTTTATCTAAATAGTTACCTCTGATTCAAAACTAACAAGGATTGACATCCTCACTAAAGATTCACTCAAAGCACTCAAAGTTTTTAAGGTTTAAGAATAAGCACTCATAAGTCAAACTTGAAAGGTTAATCCCATTGGCTTGCCTGAAAATCAAATCTCCACCACTATAATATGAGATGATACACAAATCAAAAGGTCTTTATCAGGGATGTAACGGGGCTTAGGTTAAAGGTGTGGATAAAGGCTGAATTAGAAGGTTAGAATCGAGATCGATTTGACAAATTACCTAACTAGAAAAATGAACTAATAACCTGAATAATTACATGTCATGAAAATTTAAATACTAATAATACAAGCTTCTTCTTCAAGATGCTGGATTTAGACGTATAAGCTCTTTTAATTACAGAACTAATAATGAATATACTTCATTTTTTTTAAGATCAAATAGAAACACAATAAAGAAAACTTTATCAACTGAAATAAACTAATTCAGTAATTGATCAAATCAATTCTCGATAGAAGGGTAGTCAAAAGAATGGTGATAACAAATACAAAGGGTTTTGGGTTAATATTAGTGAGTAAATCAATAAAAGGGTTGTTAGGATCAAATGGGTTCACTAAGGGTTAATTTGTGAAGGTAGACTTTTTAGTGGAGTGAATGGGTTAAAGCCTAGATGCCTTTATCATCTCAATATATCAAATCATTAATGTGGGCTTAATATGTATAATCAAGGCAAGTTCTAGAATAACAATTCAGTGTTGACACACTCATAATCAATAAAGTGAGCATGAAAAAGAATATATGCTCTATAAGGCTCAAATCTCACAAAAATTATGGGTATTTGACATCGATCTTGTAAATTTCAAACTTCAAGGTAATATTCAAATTCAGTTCAACAACCTAGAAATTTTTTATTCTTGAAAAATAGACTTATCATGTTTGATTCTCTAGTATCTTCAAGTATAAATCATCAATGCACAATTATCAATGACTTACTCAAAACATATCAATAAAGATCATAAATCATCATAAATTTCATCCTAATTAATAATATGAGAAAATTACTTAGGAACAAGACTAAAATTCAGGATTTTGGAATAATGCAAAAAGTTAAGTACGTTTACCCCCCCACACTTAAGATGTACATTGCCCTCAATGTACAAAGATAGATAAATAATTATGTAACAAGAAAATCAAAAGAGAAGGAGAGAAGTAACACTTCCTAAATTTTTAGATGAAGTCAATGAAAAGAAATTGGATAAGATTGGAGGTGAACCTGGGGAAGCATCTCGAACCGTTTGAAATTGAATCCTCGAAGTAGCAGACTTTGTTTTATTGTATCCTAAGCTAAATCAAAATGCCATTGAGAAAAATGAGAAAATAATAAAAGAAGTAAAAATAGAAATAAAAATAAAAATATGAATAAAAGTAAATAATTAAATAGAGATAAGGTCCACGCCCATATGCCTAGCCGTGGTGTCCACACGGCCACGGCCACGGCCACGGCCGTGTGCAAGGTCGTGTGGGTATGGAAACCTATGCCTAAATACGAAAAGAAATAAAACCAAACTAATTAGTACAGTTAGTACTCGGGTTGCCTCCCGAGAAGCACTTGTTTAAAGTCTTGAGCTAGACTTACCTGTTGTACGCACAATCACTGTGGTTTGAGGAGGTGGAAATCCTTTCTCATGCGATCATCTCGGTTATGGATATAAAGTTTAAGTCGAGTAATGTATACCTCAAAAGTTCTGAATTTAGGATTTCTTACCTCGACTGTGTCGTATAGGAAGACATTAAGTACCTCAAAAGTGATTTCTTCATTTGCCTGGAGGTCTGACTTGGTGATTCAAGGGTCTTCCTTATTCAACAATACCTGATCCTCTATTTTGATGTGATTTGTTGTTCCTATCAGCTCGTCTGGGGTTTCCTTCGGTTTTACTTCATATGGTTCCAGTTCTTCTTTAGATTGTGTTTTCCACTCTTCTAGTTTGTCAACCCTAAGGCTTCGTTCCTCATATAATTCTTCTTTATTGGCATAAGGTCTAAGATATAGCTTAGCTAGGTGATTTCGTGATGCTTCCTGTAAAGAAGGTTAAACCAAATGATTATCAATAGAATTAATGTTCATACCTTTATTACTCGATGTCCTAGCTGAGTCAAGAGCTTGAAGAGTGATTGTTTCATCATCTACACGAAGTGTGAGTTCACCGAATTCTTCCTCTGCGTGATCTTTCTTTATTGCATCGGGATATGGCACACGAGGTTGGTACTCTGTAATTGTCGGTTTTGGTATATCATGGCACACCTCAACCTTACCTTCACTTACCATAGGTTCTTCCCTTGGGTTTGGTTCATCTAACCCTTCACTGTCATGAGCTGGTACGATTTGAATTTGCTCATTTGAGTTAATCTCTGTGTTGCTTGGTAGATGCCCTTGCGGTCGTTTGAACATTAACTTTGCAATTTGTTCAACTGACTTAGTAAATTTCTAAACTTGGTTCTTGATCTCTTTGATCGATGCTTGTTGATTATCAAACGTTTTCCCAATTTTTTAGGTACGGGTTTCTATGGCTGCCATGAATTTTGTCAGCATCTCCTCAAGACTCGACTCTCTTCCTGTTGGTGAGGTGGTTGTTGAAAACTTGGAGGAAGTTCCTATCTTTGGCTACTTTGATCATCCCACGAGAAATTGGGATGGTAACTCCGACCTGCATTATAAGTGTCATTATAAAAATTATTTTGTGGTTTAGAATAGTTACCCGTATAGTGAGCTTGCTTGTTTTCCATGCCATATCTGTAGGGTGGGTACTCAGGATTCACAACAGTTCCACTTGTGTTGCACTGTATGACTGGATGTACCTACGAAGAACACAAACTATCAAGCTTTTTATTCATCATCTCTACCTGTGTTGATAGCATGGTCACTGTATTGAGGTTGTAAACTCCAGCTGATTTTGTCAGTTTTGTCCTTGTAACTTACCGCTGATAGTTATTCAGTGACATCTCTTCAATGAACTCGTAGGCTGCTTCATGAGTTCTGTTGTTCAGGGTTCCACCGGCAGCTGAATGATTAGTTGCCTCATTGATGGGTTTACACCATTATAGAAAGTTTGGACTTGTAGCCACGAGGGTAGACCAAGGTGTGGACACCTTCTCAAGAGATCCTTGTATCTTTCCCACATGTCGCATAATGTCTCTAAATCCATATAGTACGCGAAGCATTGTTTTCACCCACATCTTGTGGTGGATTATTCTCATCCATCCCTTCAGTAGGATTGGATCTGTCTTCTCTCTCTTCTTCTGTGTAATTTATGGCTCGCCTAATTTCTCTACGATTCCTATGAGTGGTAGCTTCAATTTCACTATCATAAACTAGAGGTCCTGTTGGGTTCCTTCTAGTCATAAACTAGAGGTACCTGCTAGGAAAAGGAAGAAATAAAATTAGCAAAAAAAACAATAAAATAAAATAAAATAAATTACGAAATAAAAGTAAAAATAAAAATAATGGCTAAAGTAATAAAAATAGAGCTTTCTTAATATTCTAATTCCCCGACAACGGCGCCAAAAACTTGATCGTTGTTTTGTCTATTTTTAAAATTTATAAAGAATATGATCAAGCCTGGAAACTAACTCTGACAACGATTATAGGCAAGTGTACATATCGAATAGTAGTATAGCTTAGGCAAGACCGGATTGTCGAACCCAAAGGAACTAAAAGTACTAATACTTTCTTTTTATTATTTAGCCTAAAATAAGTGAAGTTGCTTTTAATCTAAATTAACGACTACTAAACTAAAGACGCAAAGACAAAAAGAACGAATTGGGAAATAACTTGAAGGAAAACTCAGTTGATCACGACGATACCCTCAGGAAAAATCCACCTAGACTTCACTTGTTATTTAACACTGAATCATACGATTTATTCACTTAGTTTGCTCCGTAAGACTCCCTAACGTATATTAAACCCTCTCTCGAGGCAAATAACATCTAACCCTAGGTTAATTAGTGGAACTCTCGTTCTCTTGTAATAACCCCCTAGAATAGTAATAAATCGATCTATGGATTCTCATATTAGGTTTCACCCTAATCTGCAAAATCCCGTCACCCTATATCTAGGCATGCTATCAACGCCGCTTAATTATGCTAGATCTACTCTTAAGCAAGGTCTATTCCTCCTCCACCTAAGCACATCAGATCTGGATTAAGCATGCATAATTAAGAACAAACTAAGTATTTAACATATAATTCAGAAAACAATAACAAGATTCATCTAGGTTTCATCCCCCTTCAGGTATCTGAAGGGTTTAGTTCATAACAAATAAAGAAAACATCTCAAAAGAAAAGATAAACAAAACATAAGAAATCCCTAAAACACCTGAAGGAATTGAAGGAGAAATCCACCATCTTGAGTAGAATTTCGGCTCCTTGAGATAGATCAACTGGCCATCTTCGAGTAATTTCCTAAATTGAACTGCTCGCTTCAGCTCTTTGGCCTCGCTGAATGCCCCCGACAAAAGCCTTGGTAGAAGGCTTCTATTGAGCCCCCCTTAAGTTGAACCCTGGGTGTTTATATACACTTTGAGATGCCTTACTTGGCCCCTAAGTATCCTAATTCAAGTATAATTTCCACTCGGGTGCTTGAATAGGCTTTTGAATGTGTTTCTTTTCCTCAAAGTATCTTATTCCAAGTAGAATTGCTCTTTTCTACGGCAGGGACACGTCCTTGGTACATGCTCGTGTAAATCATTTTTAGGCCGTGTCTTGATTCTATCGATTGGGACACGGCCGTGTAAATCGGGGGTTAGGCCGTGTCTTAGTTAATTATCGAGGCACGACCATATGGCTTAAAGTCCAGGCCGTGTCGATTTCCTCTTTGGCCCAAATTGGCCCGTTTTAAGCCTCGTTTCTTGTTCTTTTCGTCCTCGAGTGCTTTTCTAAATAAAAAGATGAAAAGGAAGGTTTAGGAGCACCTTTTTACATAAATCAGGGGCTAAATCATCGAAAAACATGCTAAATATGAGGTTAAAATATGTTACTTTTACGGTTTATCGGTACGGTTAGATAAAGTAGATCTCACATCACCATACCATACCTGAATTCAAACGTAGACATCCCTCTCGAGGTACGAAATATCTTCCCATATGAAATAGTCGAGGTAAGTAATCCCATATTTGGCACTCTTAAGGTTAATGCTTTTCAACTTAAAATTTATCACGAAAATAAAACTGATAACATGAGGAAGGATATTCAAACGTTTAAACCACCCTGATTTTTTGAACACAAGGAAAGTCTAGCTTAAGACTTTAAACAAGCGCTTCTGGGAGGCAACTCGAGCACTAACACTATCTCTTTATTTCTATTTTATTTTTATGAATCGAAAGTGCAGATTCCCAGACCACACGGCCTAGCACACAGCCGTGACCTTGTGGGCACTCCAAATCACCGTACTGACATGAGCAGAGGCAATACGAATCAAATCCCAACTAATTTTCAAAACACAAACCCAACAACCCCTCCACGAGCACCGAAAAAGTGCCACGACCGTGCCACACGGCCGTGGATGACACTGACTTGCCAAACACAGGCTGGATATGCCTGTGCTACCCAATTGTGCCAACATACTGACTTTTCACCAACGGGCATGGCTTTCTAAAAAATGGGCATGGAGAATCAACAAGCCTAGACATATGGCCGTGTGAAGCGGCTGTGTGAAACAACACGCCCTCAGACCATGGGCGTGGGAACGTACCAGAATGAACCCATATTTAAACACCAACCCCCTTCCCATTCTTCTACTTTCCACCTCTTTTCTTATTCTTTTTTCTCAGATTCACTTCATCATAACAAGTCTCTATAACCCTTAAGCCACACCAAAGCCATGTCGATGAAGCATAAGAGGCCAACCACAGTCTTCTCAAAGGAGACCGATTCACATGAGTTCATGCTGGCAGCTTCAGCTACTCGACAAGCCAAGGGTCTTTGAGACCTTTTCAGTTTTATTTTTCTTTTCTCTTTTGCTTCAATTTCCTTATTTTTACTTCTCTTTTTCTTAATTTAGTTTATTTTACTTTAGTTTCTTTGTTTTAGGTTCTAAAGGCTGCTAGGGAATCACACACCATAGCCTTAAAAATCACACCTACCTCACGAACCATCTACCAATAAGGACTCCTTAGTCCATTAATCTTTTCTTTTAATTTCAGTTTTCTTCTTAGTCTTCTTCTCTTTATTTTTCTTGTCCTTAATTACATAATTAGTTTATTTTAAATATGTATTATAAATTCATGGCTAATTATTTACAAGCTCCCAATTTCTTCATCTAGTACAGAGATTGTTAGTAGCCACCCCACCAGGACCATAGAAAATGCCACCGCTGCCTCCTCCAACTCATCTTTTACCACGACAACTGCCAACTCCCAGAGTCATCCAAAATTCAGGAAGTGTCACTTCTCCCCTTCTCTTTTGATTTCATTATCACATAATTATTTATCTATCTTTGTACATTGAGGGCAATGACATCTTAAGTGTGGGGGGTAAAAGTACCTAACTTTTTGCATTATTCTCAAATCCCTGAATTTTATATTAGTTCTTAAGTAATTTTCTCATATTACTAGTTAGGATGAAATTTCTGATGATTTATGATTCTTATTGATATGTTTTTGAGTAAGTCATACTTAATTGTGCATTGATGATTTATGCTTGAAGAATACTAGAGAATCAAGCATGATAAGTCTATTTTTCAAGAATAAAAAATTTTCTAAGTTGTCGAACTGAATTTGAATATTACCTTGAAATTTGAAATTTATAGGAATTGATGTCAAATACCCATAATTTTTGTGAGATTTGAGCCTTATAGAGCATATATTTTGTTTCATGCTCACTTTATTTGATTATGAGTGTGTCAACACTGAATTATTATTCTAGTAATTGCCTCGATTATACATGTCAAGACCACATTATTGATTTGATATACTGAGATGATAAAGGCACCTAGGTTTTAACCCATTCACTCCACTAAAAAGCCTACCTTCATAATTAACCTCAGTAAACCCCATTGATCCTAAGAACCCTTTTTATTGATTCACCCATTAATATTAACCCAAAACCCTGCTCGTATTTGTTATCACCATTCCATTGACTACCCTTCTACCGAAAATTGATTTGATCAGTTGCCTAATTACTTTATTTCAGTTGATAAAGTTATTTCTTATATTATGTATTTATTAGTTTGTTCTTAAAAAAAATAAAAAAATCAAAGTATATTCAATATTAATAATATAAGAAGTGAGTTTGAACATTTAAATTTCAATTGTCAAAGAAAAGGTTCATATATTTAATTTCAAAGTTTCAATTGATGTAATAATTTATTTTCTAGTTTATTGTTTGTAGGTAGGTGATTTGTCAATTCAATCTCGATTTTTAACCTTCTAATTCAGCCTTTATCCACACCTTTAACCAAAAGCCCCGTTACAACCCTAATAAAAGACCTTTTGATTTGTGTATCATCTCATATTACAGTGGTGGAGATTTGATTTTCAGGCAAGCCTATAGGATTAACTTTACATGTTTGACTTTTGAGTGCTTAATTGTGAACCTTAAACACTTTGAGTGATTTGAGTGAATCTTTAGTGAGGATGTTAATCTTTGTCGGTTTTGAATTAAAGGTAAATATTTAGATAAGAGGAGACACCTACATTTTCGTGCTACAAACGTATGACTTAGAATTGTTTGAATCTTTAGGAGTCGATAAGTTAAATTATCCATGTATGAATTATCTATGAATTATGGTGAGGCATTATTGATAGGAGTTATGAATTATGGAAAGCTCATTTTAATTGTAAGTTGAGAATTTTGCTTGAGGACAAGCAAAAGCTTAATTGTGGGGGTATTTGATAAACCGTAAAAGTAACATATTTTAACCCCATATTTAGCATGCTTTTGGATGATTTAGCCCTTGATTTATGTAACAAGGTGCTCTTAATCCTTTCTTTTCATGTTTTATACTCAGGAAAGCACCCCAGGACAAAAAGAACAAGAAAGGGCTTAAAACAAGCCAATTTGAGCCAAAGTGGAAATCGACACGGCCTGGACTTCAAGCCACATGGTCGTGCCTTATCAATTAACTAGAACACGGCCTAACCACGGTTTACACGATCGTGCCTCCATCAACAGACCCGAAACACGGCCTAAAGACGATTTACACGGGCGTGTACCATGGCTGTGCCCCTGTCTTGGAAAAGAGGAATTTTACTCAGATTTGGATACTTTGAGGCAAAGAAACACATTCCAAAGTCTATTCAAACACCCGAGTAGGAATTATACTTGAATTAGGACACTTAGGGGCCAAGTAAAGCATTCCAAGAGGCTATATAAACACCCTAAGTGTAACTTGAAAGAGAGAGGCCAGTTAGGCAATTAACTAGGCCAAGGAGCCGAGCCAGAAGGCCGGATTCGTGGGAATCACTAGAAGATAGCCAATTGATCCATCTCAAGAAGTCGTAATTCTACTCAAGACGGCGGATCTCTCCTTCACTACCTTCAGAGGGTTTTAGTGATTTCTTATGTTTTGTTTTATCTTCTCTCTTGAGATGTTTTAATTTATCATTATGAACTAAACCCTTCAGATACCTAAAGGAGATGAAACCTAGATGAATCTTGTTATTTTTTTTTGAACTATATGATAAATACTTAGTTTGTTCATAATTATGTGTGCTTAATTCTTGTGTTAATATCTTTGGGATATTGATTCAAGTTGAATTTGCTTAGGTGGTGGAGCAAACGTCCCTGCCTAAGAGTAGATCTACCATAATTAAGCGGAGTTGATTGCGCTCCTAGAGATAGGGTGATGAGATTTTTCCAGATTATGGTGAAACCTAATATGGGAGTCCATAGATCGAGTTAATGTGATTCTAGGGGTTTTAATTAGAAAGAGATTTCAACTAATCAACGTAGGGTTAGACGTTATTTGCCACGAGAGAGGGGTTAATATAAATTAGGGAGTCTTACGGATCAAGCTAAGTGAATAGATCGTCTGGTTCAGTGTTAGATAACAAGTGATGTCTAGTAGGATTCCTTCTAGGGTATCGTCGTGATCAACTGAGTTTTTCTAAAAGTTATTTCTTCAATTTGTTCTTTTTGTCTTTGCGTCTTAGTTTAGTAATTAGTAAGTTTTTAGTTTAATCAATCAATCACTTCGTATTTAGGCTAAATAATAGAAAGAAAGTGAGTATTAGTACTTTTAATTCCCTTGGGTTCGACAATCCGGTCTTGCCTAAACTATACTACTGTTCGATAGGTGCACTTGGCTTAAGTCATTGTCAGAGTTAGTTTCCAGGTTTGATCATTCTCTTTATAAATTTTAAAATTCAAAAACTCAAACGATCAATTTCTTGTTTTAAGTGTGGGGGTATTCGATATACCGTAAAAGTAACATATTTTAATCCCACATTTAGCATACTTTTGGATGATTTATCCCTTGATTTATGTAAAAAGGTGCTCTTAATCCTTTCTTTTCATGTTTTATACTTAGGAAAGCACCCGAGGATGAAAAGAACAAGAAACGGGCTTAAAACAAGCTAATTTGGGCCAAAGTAGAAATCGAGACGGCATGGATTTCAAGCCACACAACCGTGCCTCGTCAATTAGCTAGAACACGGCCTAACCACGATTTACACGGCCGTGCCTCCATCAACAGACCCGAAACAAGGCCTAAAGTCGATTTACACAGCCGTGTGCCATGGTCGTGCCCCTGTCGTGGAAAAGAGAAATTTTACTCGGATTTGGATACTTTGAGGCAAGGAAACACATTCCAAAACCTATTCAAACACCCGTGTAGGAATTATACTTGAATTAGGATACTTAGAGGCCAAGTAAGGCATCTCAAAGCCTATATAAAGACCCTAGAGGCCCACCTTTGGGGGACGTTGAGTTTGGCAAAAGCCTTCTGCCAGGGCTTTTGGCGGTTAGCTAGGCCAAGGAGCTGAGCCAGAAAGGTCAGATTTGTGGGAATCACTTGAAGATAACCAGTTGATCCATCTCAAGAAGCCAAAATTCTACTCAAGATGGCGAATTTCTCCTTCAATTCTTTCAGGGAGTTTTAGGGATTTCTTATGTTTTGTTTTATCTTTTCTTCTGAGATGTTTTCTTTTATCATTATGAACTAAACCCTTCATATACTTGAAGGGGATGAAACCTAAGATGAATCTTGTTATTGTTTTCTGAACTATATGATAAATACTTGATTTGTTCTTAATTATGTGTGCTTAATTCTTGTGTTAATATTTTCGGGATATTGATTCAAGTTGAATGTGCTTAGGTGGTGGACCAAAAGTCCCTGCCTAAGAGTAGATCTAGCATAATTAAGCGGAGTTGATCGCACGTCTAGAGATAGGGTGACGAGATTTTGCCAGATTAGGGTGAAACCTAATATGGGAGTTTATAGATCGAGTTAATGCGATTCTAGGGTATTAATTAGAAAGAGATTTCAATTAATCAACCTAGGGTTAGACGTTATTTGCCTCGAGAGAGGGTTTAATATAAATTAGGGAGTCTTACGGATCAAGCTAAGTGAATAAATCGTCTAGCTCAGTGTTAGATAACAAGTGAAGTCTAGGTGGATTCCTTCTAGGGTATCATCGTGATCAACTGAGTTTTTCTAAAAGTTATTTCTTTAATTTTTTCTTTTGACTTTGTGTCTTTAGCTTTGTAGTCAGTTAGTTTTTAGTTTAATCAATCAATCACTTCATATTTAGGCTAAATAATAGAAAGAAAGTGAGTATTAGTACTTTTAATTCCCTTGGGTTTGACAATCCGGTCTTGCCTAAACTATACTACTGTTCGATTGGTGCACTTGCCTTAAGCTGTTGTTAGAGTTAGTTTCCAGGGTTCAATCATTCTCTTTATAAATTTTAAAACTCGACAATTGAGACGATCAAGCTTTTGGCGTCGTTGCCGGGGAACTAAAATATTAAGAAAACACTATTTTTATTACTTTAGCCATTATTTTTATTTTTATTTTATCTATATTCTCACAATTTATTTTATTTTTGCTAAATTCTATTTCTTTCTTTTCCTACCAGGTACCTCTAGTTTATGACTAGAAGGAACCCGACAGGACCTTTAGTATACAATAGTGATATCGAAGCTACCGCACATAGGAATCGCATGGAAATCAGGTGAACCTTAAATTACCAAGAAGAACAGATGGACGAGATGGACGAGAATAATCCACCACGAGATGTGGCAGATGCTCCGCGTACTATGTATGATTATGCTAAATCTCAATTAACAGGAGCAGAATCTAGTATTTTCAGGCCTGCTATAGCTGCTAATAATTTTGAATTAAAGCCTAACACTATACAAATGATTCAACAATTTGTTCAATTTGATGGTTTGCAGGACGAAGACCCTAATACTCATATAGCTAATTTTCTAGAGTTCTGTGACACCTTCAAAATAAATGGCATTTCTGATGATGCCATATGGCTTTGCTTATTTCCCTTTTCATTAAGGAATAAAGCTAAACAATGGTTAAACTCGTTACGACGAGGGTCAATTACGACATGAGATCAAATGATCGAAAAGTTTTTGTTAAAGTATTTACCACCGGCGAAAACGACCAAATTACGGAATGATATTTCTTCTTTTGTGCAGATGGATTTAGAGACATTATACGATGCATGGGAGAGATACAAGGATCTCTTGAGGAGATGTCCACACCACAAATTACCTTTGTGGCTACAAGTCCAAACTTTTTACAATGGTGTAAATCCCTCAACAAGATAACTAATAGATTCAACCGCCAGTGGAACTCTGTATAACAAAAGTCTTGAAGCAGCCTATGAGTTTATTGAAGAGATGTCACTGAATAATTATCAGTGGCAGGTTACAAGGACAAAACCAACAAAATTAGCTGGAGTTTTTAACCTCGACGCAGTAAGTAGCCATGCTATCAACACAAGTAGAGATGATGAATAAAAAGCTTGATAGTTTATGTTCTTTGCAAGTACATCTAGTAATGAAGTGTGATGAAAGTTGAATTGTGGCGAATCCTAAGTACCCACCCTACCAACCAGGCACAAAAAGCAAACAAATAAACTATATAGGTAACAATTTTAGATCTAATAATAACCCTTATAGTAATACCTATATCTAGGTTGGAGGAACCACCCAAATTTTTCGTGGGAGGTCAAGGAAATCAAGGAAATCAAAGACAACAACCTCCCCCAAATTTCCAAAATCAGCCCTATCCAAAGGAAAAGAAGCCCAACCTTGAAGAAATGTTGACAAAATTCATGGCAGCCACAGAAAACCGTCTCCAAGACACTGAGGCAACACTTAAAAACCAACAAACATCGATTGAAGGGATCAAGAACCAAGTTGGGGAACTTACTAAGTCAGTTGGGAAAGTTACAAAGTCAGTTGGACAACTTGCAAAGTTAATTTCTGAACAACCGCAAGGGCATCTACCAAGCAACACCGACCCAAAGGAGCAAATCCAATCCATAACAGCTCAGGAAAATGTAAGGTTAGATGAACCCAATTCAATACAAGAAAGTGAGGTAGAGGAAGGTCAAATTAAGGTAACCCAAGAAAAGACAAAACTAGTAATCAAAGAGTACCAACCTCGCATACCTTATCCCGAAGCGTTGAAAAGAGACGATACAGAGGAACAGTTCAGTAAGTTTCTTAAACTTTTAAGGAAATTACATATTTACTTACTGCTTCTTGAAGCTCTGTCACAGATGCCAGATTCGAAGAAATTTTTAAAACAACTCTTAACGAACAAGCGTAAGTTAGACGAGGAGTCGCATGTAGAGCTAAATGCAATGTGCTCAGCAATTCTACAAAATAGACTACCACGGAAGCTAAAATATCTAGGGAGTTTTAAATTTCCATGTTTAATTGGTAGTTTATCTATTGATAATGCCTTAGCTAATTTAGGGGCAAGTATAAATGTCTTGCTTTATAAAATGTTTGAACAACTAGGTCTACGGAAACCCAAACAAATTAGGATGAGTATACAATTAGCTGATAAAACTGTTAGAATTCCTAGGGGTATTATCGAAGATATTCTTATAAAAATTGATAAATTCATTTTCCCAGGAGATTTTGTTGTCTTAGACATGGATGAGGATAATTCGATTCCTTTAATTTTAGGAAGACCCTTTTTAGCAACTGCCAGGACTAAGATCAATGTTTGTACAGGAGAACTCATTCTTTGTGTAGGTGACAAATCAATCAGTCTACAAGCTCTTGACTCGACCAAGACATAAATTCATGAAGGTGAGAAAGTAAATTTAGTTGATAACAAATCTGTTCAAATTTCACCATAGGAAAAAGCACAAAGCTACAAACCTGAGCCGGATAATAAACCTCATCCCAACAAAGAAGAAATATATGAGGAATGAAGCCCGAGGTTGACAAACTAAGGGAGTGGAAAACCCACTTTAAAGAAGAACCAGAACCACACAAAGAAAAATTGAAAGAACTTCCAAACAAGCTAGTAAGGACATCGAATCACTTTAAAATAGGAGATCAAGTACGGTTAGATAAAATAGATCCTCTGATAAACCGTAAAAGTAACATATTTTAACCCCATATTTAATAGGCTTTTGGATGATTTAGCCCTTGATTTATGTAAAAAGGTGCTTTTAATCCGTTCTTTTCATGTTTATACTCAGGATAGTACCTGAGGATAAAAAGAACAAAAATGGGCTTAAATTGGAGTAATTGGGCCTTACCAAGCAATCAACACGACCTTGCCCAAAGCCCACACGATCGTGCCTCTCCAATTACCTAGAGCATGGCCTCAACTATGTAACACACGGCCATGCAGCATCCATTTATCACACGGACGTGCCTGGTGATCTACATGGTCGTGCCCAAATTGACAGACCTGAAGCACGGACTGAATTCTGACTCACATGGTCGTGCCCAAAATGATAGAATTGAGACACGGTCCAACCACGAGTTACACGGGTGTGTGTCATGGTTGTGCCCCTGCCGCGAGAGAGAGCAATTCCACTTGGATTTGGATGCTTGAAGCCAAAGAAACATACTCCTAAGTCTACTCCAACACCCTAATAGTAATTCTGCTTGAAGGAGATACTTAGGAGACAAGTATAGCATCCCAAAGCCTATATAAACAACCCAAGGCAAACATTAAAGGGGAGCTTTTTGGTAGAGGCTTTTGCCAAAGCATTCATCTTTTAGGGAATCATTTGATGATAGCCAGTTGATTCATCTCAAGAAGCTGGAACTCCATTCAAGACGGAGGATCTCTCCTTTAATTCCTTTAGGGGGTTTTAGGGATTTCTTATGTTTTGTTTATTCTTTACTCTTGAGATGTTTTCGTATTTAGTTATGCACTAAACCCCTCAGATACCTGAAGAGGATGAAACCTATGATGGATTTTATTATTTGATTTCTAAATCATATGATAAGTACTTGGTTTATTCTTAATTATGTTGCTTAATTTAATCCGATGTGCTTAGGTGGAGGAGGGATAGACCCTACCTAAGAGTAGATCTAGCATAATTGAGCGGAGTTGATCGGGCGCCTAGAGATAGGGTTGCAAGATTTTTCCGGATTAGGGTGAAACCTAATATGGGAATCCATTGATCGATTTACTGCTTCCTTAGGGGGTTATTATAAGAGAACGAGAGTTCCACTAATTAACCTAAGGTTAGACGTTATTCGCCTCGAGAGAGGGTTTAATATAGGTTAGGGAGTCTCATAGATCAAGCTAAGTAAAGAAATCATATGGTTTGGGGAATAAATAATAAGTGAAGCATAGGTGGATTCTTCCTGAGGGTATCATCTTTATCAACTGAGTTTTCCTAAATTCTTTCTCCAATTCAATCTTTTGTCTTTGAATTTAGTCTAAGTTTTTCATTAGTTTAATAATTCAATCACTCCAAATTTCAGGCTAAATAATAGAGAGAAAGTGAGTAGTAGTAGTTTTAGGTTCCCTTGGGTTCGATAAGATATTCTTGCTTGAGCTATACTACTGTTCGATAGGTGCACTTGCCTCTATCGTTGTCACAGTTAGTCTACAGGTTCGATCACTCTTTTATAAATATTAAAACTTGACTATTTGACACGATCAAGTTTTTGGTGCCGTTGCCGGGGACTCCTAAAATATTAAGAAAGCTCTGTTTCTATTACTTTACCCATTATCTTTATTTTTAAATTTCTCTTATTTTTATACATATAGTTTTGTTTTTCTAAATTTCTTTCTTTCTTTTCATAGCAGGAACCTCTAGTTTATAACTAGAAGGAATCTGAGAGGACCATTAGAATATGAGAGTGACATTGAAGCTACCGCTCGCAGAAATCACAGAGAAATTAGATGAGCCCTAGACTATCAAAGAGAAGAGCAGCAAAGATCCAATCCTACTGAAGGGATGGACGAGAACAACCCACCAAATGTGCAAGAATAGAATGATCTGCGTACTATGTGTGATTATGCTAAACCTAATTTGACAGGAGCAGAATCTAGTATTGTTAAGCCCGTTATAGCTGCTAATAATTTTGAATTAAAGCCTAACACAATACAAATGATTTAACAATTTGTTCAATTTAATGGTTTGCAGGATGAGGATCCAAACACTCATATCTCTAATTTTTTAGAACTCTTTGATACCTTCAAAATAAATGGCATTTCTAACGATGCAGTACATCTTCAGTTATTTCCTTTTTCATTAAGGAATAAAGCAAAGCTGTGGTTGAACTCGTTACCACGAGGGTCAATCACCACATGGGATCAAATGACCAAAAAATTTCTTTTAAAATATTTTCCACCAGCCAAAACGGCTAAATTTAGGAATGACATATCTTCTTTTGTGTAGAATGACGCAGAAACATTATATGATGCATGGGCAAGATACAAGGATCTGCTAAGGAGATGCCCACACCATGGATTACCTTTGTGGCTTCAAGTCCAAACTTTCTACAATGGTGTGAATTCTCCAACTAGGCAAATGATTGATTCATCAGCCGGTGGAACTCTGAAAAATAAAACTCCTGAAGCAGCTTATGATTTTATTGAAGAGATGTCGTTGAACTCCTATCAATGGCAAATTACAAGGGCTAAACCGACAAAATCAGACGGAGTTTTAAACATAGATACAGTGACAATGTTGTCAACATAAATGGAGTTATTGAATAAAAAGCTTGATAATTTATGTTCTTCATAGGTACATCTAGTCATGCAATGCAAAGTAAGTGGGAATGTTGCGGATTCTGAGTACCCACCCTACCAACCAAGAGCAGAAAATGAGTAGACCAACTATATAGGTAACAATTTCTAATCTAATAATAACCCTTATAGTAACACTTATAATGCAGGTTGGAGGAACCAACCAAATTTTTCGTGGGGAGGACAAGGAAATCAAAGGCAGCAACCTACTCCAATTTACCAAAACCAGCCCTATCCACAGGAAAAGAAATCAACCCTTAATGAGATGTTGAGAAAATTCATGGCAGCTATAGATTCTCGTCTCCAAATGAAGGAAGCAACACTTGATGAACAACAAATCTTACTCAAGGGAATCAAGACTCAGGTGGGAGAGCTCATTACGTCAGTTGGAATACTTAATGGAATAGTATGTGAAATAAGGGCAAAAATTTTTTCCAAAGACACAGAGCAAGTAAGGGTAGTCACACTAAGGAGTGGAAAAGAGCTAGTTGAACAACAAAAAAAGACACCACATAATGTTATCAAGGAAAAAAATGTAGAAGTTGAGAACAATAATACATTGCATAAAGAGAATAGAACACAAATTTCATATCCAGAAAAATTAAAGAAAGAAAAACTGGATGCTCAATATGGTAAGTTCCTTGAACTCTTTAAACAAATACATATTAACTAACCTTTTGTTGAAGCTATTTCCTAGATGCCCAAGTATGCAAAATTCTTAAAGGAACTTCTCACAAACAAAAGGAAGCTTGAGGAAGTATCAAAGGTGGAGCTTAATGAAGAGTGTTCAGCCCTTCTCCAAAATAGATTACCACAAAAGTTAAAAGATCCAGGGAGTTTCACTATTCCTTGCTTAATTGGTAGCTTAAACATCACGTAAGCATTAGCAGACCTAGGCGCTAGTATCAACTTAATGCCTTATTGATTGTTTAAACGGCTAGATCTTGGGGAACCAAAACCCACTAGGATAAGCATTCAATTAGATGATAGATCTATTAAATATCCTAAAGGAGTTATTGAAGATGTCTTGGTAAAAATTGATAAATTATTTTCCCCATTGATTTCTTTGTGCTAGACATGGATAAGGACATCAATGTTCCTTTAATCTTAATGCATCCTTTTTTAGCCACTGCTAGAGCTATTATTGATGTAGGTGACGACAAACTAGCACTAAGGATAGGTGATGAGGAAATTAGTTTCCAAATTTATGATGCCATGTGATATTCTAAAGAGTAAGATGATTCTTGTTACTTTGTTGGCACTACTGATCATATTATTAAAAATTCATTACAGGAAATCCTGCAGGATGACACGATGGAACTATGTCTGCCTCAAGGAGAGGGGGAAGAGGATGAAGGTAATGAGATTAGTTTGAATACATCATCATTCAGAAAAATGAAAGAAGAAAACATTGAAGAAGATGACGTATTAAAACAGAAACCCTCCATCGAAGAGCCACTTAAATTGGAATTAAAATAGTTACCAAAACATTTAAAATATGCATTCCTCGGGGACAATTCTACGTTACCAGTAATCATCTCTTCAGAACTAGAACCCAAGGAAAAGGAATAGTTGAAAATGGTGCTAAGAGAACATAAGAAAGCCATAGCTTGGAAAATCTCCGACATCAAGGGAATAAGCCCCGCGTTTTGCACCCATAAATTTTAATGGAAGAAGAATATAGACCATGTGTGCAACCTCAAAGACGATTAAACCCCAATATGAAAGAAGTGGTCAAAATCGAGGTAATTAAACTTCTTGATGCAGGAATAATTTATCCTATTTCTAACAGCACTTGGGTAAGTCCTGTGCAGGTAGTTCCAAAGAAAGGAGGAATGACGGTAGTGCCCAACGAAAAGAATGAGTTAATTCCCACAAGAACAGTTACAGGTTGGAGAGTCTGTATCGACTATAGGAAGCTGAATGATGCCACCAGAAAAGATCACTTTCCTCTACCCTTCATTGATCAAATGTTAGAAAGACTATCTGGGCATATGTACTACTACTTCCTGGACGGACTCTCCGGCTACTTCCAAATCCCCATAGCTCCTGAAGACCAAGAAAAGACGACATTTACGTGCCCATATGGTACGTTTGCTTATCATAGAATGCCTTTTGGATTATGTAATGCTCCTGCCACTTTTAAGCTTTGTATGTTGGAAATCTTTGACGAACTTGTAGAGGACATCATGGAGGTATTCATGGATGATTTCTCAGTATTCGGTAATTTTTTCTAGCTTTGTCTTAAAAATCTAAAACGAGTTCTAATTAGATGTGAAGAAACAAACCTTGTTCTGAATTGGGAAAAATGCCACTTTATGGTTAAAGAAGGGATTGTTTTAGGACATAAGATTTCTAGAAAAGGGATTGAGGTAGATAAATCAAAAGTTGAAACCATAGAGAAATTACCTCCTCCTAGTTCAGTGAAAGCTATTAGAAGCTTTTTAGGACATGCATGTTTTTATAGAAGATTCATTAAAGACTTTTCTAAAATAGCTAAGCCTTTGACAAAATTACTAGAAAAAGATTTCTCTTTTAATTTCAATCAGGAATGTTTAGATGCATTCAATATCCTTAAAGATAAATTAATAAATGCACCAATTATAATCACACCTGATTGGAATTTACCCTTTGAACTAATGTGTGATGCAAGTGACTTTGCAATAGGTGCAGTTTTGGGACAACGAAGAGACAAGCATTTTCAGCCAATCTACTACGCTAGATTTAACATTAACACCCGCAAGAAAATTACACCACGATCGAGAAAGAATCGCTAGTCAGTAGTTTTTGTTTTTGACAAATTTAGACAGTATCTAATATTATCAAAAGTTGTCGTTTACACTGACCATTCAGCTCTTTGTTATCTTTTAACCAAACTTGATGCAAAACCTAGACTCATACGATAGATTTTACTCTTGTAGGAATTTGATCTGGAAATACAGGATAAGAAGGGAGCTAAGAATCTGGCGGCAGATCACCTCTCAAGACTCGAAAATCCACACACCAAAAAGCTTGATGAACAAGAAATAAATGATTCATTTCCCAAAGAACAACTCTTTTCTTTAACGCATTCTGAAGTACCATGGTTTGCAAATATTACGAATTATTTAGCAGCTAATGTCTTGCCAATAAAATTGACACATCACCGAAGGAAGCGATTCTTCACTGATGTGAAAAATTATTTTTGGGAAGATCCCTTTCTTTTCCGCATATGTTTAGATCAGGTAATTCGAAGATGCATTACAAAGAGAGAAGCAAGAAAAATCCTCGAACATTGACATTCAGGACCATCAGGAGGACATTACAGTGGTATTAAGACAGCACACAAAATACTCAAATCAGGTTATTACTGGCCCAATCTATTTAAAGATGCCATCAGGTATGTTACTGCGTGTGATAAATGCCAAAGAACAGGTAATATTTCTAAACGTGATGAAATGCCTCAAACATATATGTTGTCATGTGAAATATTTGATATATGGGGTATTGATTTTATGAGACCTTTCCCTAGTTCATTTGGAAATAAATACATCCTAGTAGCAGTTGATTACATGTCAAAATGGGTAGAAGCAGAAGCCTTACCTACCAATGATGCCAAGGTAATAGTTAAATTTCTTAAGAAACTATTCTCCTGATTCGGGACACCTAGAGCCATCATTAGTGATAGGGGTACCCATTTCTGTAATACACAATTTGAAAAAGTTCTAAAGAAATATGAAGTATGCCATAGAACAGCTACCCCATATCATCCTCAAACTAACGGACAAGTTGAGGTAGCAAACTGAGAGCTTAAGTGCATCCTAGAAAAAACGGTTGAATCAAATAGGAAAGATTGGACAGTTAAGGTAGATGATGCTTTATGGGCCTACAGAACAACATTCAAAACACCTCTAGGAACATCCCCATACAAACTTGTATACAGGAAAAGCTTTCATCTACCATTTGAGCTAGAACACAAAGCTTTTTGGGAAACAAAATTTTTGAATATTGACCTCACAATTGCAGGAAAGAGAATAATGATGCAGATGAATGAGCTGGATGAATAGAGAACAGAAGCCTATGGAAACTCAAAATTGTACAAGGAAGCAACAAAGTGATGCCATGATGCTCGTCTCAAGCGATCAAAATAATTTGAAGTAGGAGACCTAGTCCTACTATACAATTCAAGGCTTAAACTATTCCCAAGAAAACTGAAGTCAAGATGGTAGGCCCATTCATGATCAAAACAATCATTCCATACGGCACCATTGAGGTAACTCATCCCACAAAAGGCACATTCAAGGTAAATGGTCACCGAGTTAAAATTTATAATGGTATAGATTCTGGAGATATCAGAGAGGAGCTTCTACTTCACGAACCCTCCTTTAGAATTGAAAATAGGGAAAGTCTAGCTTAAGACTATAAACAAGCGCTTCTCAAGAAGTAACCCGAGTGCTAACACACTAACATTGACTTGGTCTTTCTAAAATTTTTCTAAAATGATCTAACAGAAATACAGGACTATTAACACAGCCTTTAACACGGGGCGTGCCAACGATCGTGTACAAGGCAGGGGACACACCCCGGGCATGGAAGGATCCGTGCACAAACAGGGAAAAATTATTTTCAACAAATACGGGCTATGATATAAGACACGCCCGTGCCTTTCAACCATGCGAGGTTACTGACTTATCAAGCACGTGCTAGACACAGCCGTTCCCCACGACCGTGTGAAGCTACTGACTTAATTGAGCACGGCTAGAACACAGTCGTGCCCATGACCATGCGAACATACTGACTTATAAAGCACGGGCTACACACGCCCGTTCGACCCAACCATATGAATCAAAACACAGGCATGGCAATGTCAACACGACCGTGGTAAACCCATCTAAACGCGCCTAAAACCCAAAATCGCGAAAAGCACGGGCAAGTTTAAAATGACACGGGCGTGTAGAAAGACCGTGCCTCAGACCCTATTTATAAAAATAACTGCCCTCTTCCCCAAACCCAAACCCTAAATTAGATTCCAACCCCCATTCTTCAATCCGGCCACCAAATCACCCCCTCCCTCCAACCCACCTCCTTCCAACCATTCTTCTCAAAATACCAACCAAAACCAACCACACGCCCGCAGCACACGCCTTTACTAGGCCGTGTTTATGCTGAAGAACCCAGCACCACCATCGTGCGATCCACCCGTGCTCATCAAGCACCACCGTGTTCCTTTTCCTCACATTTTTGCATATTTTATCTTTATTTAAAGTTTTGTTTGATTTTAGATTTAATTCATATTGTTTAAGTTTTTTTTAATTCTTGTCTAAGTCTTTATTAAAACATGATTCTTTATTCTTCTTGGTTGTTTTATTTCTATTTTTGGTTGCTTTAATCTATTTTTCTTATTGATTTCCATTATTTAATGCATTGTCTAATTTACTATTAATACATGTTAGATTTTATTGCCTCACCTCATGGAAGAATTGATGTTCCAATGCAAATCATAGTTAGCCTTTAAAATCATGATTTTTATGCAACATGTTTGGTTCCATGAGTCCTTTGTATAGCTTTATTATTTTATTAACCATGATTTTAGTTAGGAATTAGTCTAATGAATAATGAGATTGAGGTTTGCTGATTTTAGTATTCGTTCTTGAAGAAATATTTATATTTGCTGTTGATTTTTGATTATTTTTTAGGAAAATTTTTGCTTATATAAAGGAAGTGTTTTTCAGGTATTATGTCGTCATCACGTATTAAACGAGCCATCCCGAGCAAGAAAAAGAAGGGGCCCGGATCATCATTTGGAATTGCCTCCATCGAACTTCGACACCCCTTCCTTCGATTTCCTCAAGCTACCCAAGAAGAGCGTTACAAGGTAATCAAAGAATGGCCATTAGGCACCGAAAGGTGCATTGACTGGAATGCCGTTGAAAAAATAGGACTAGCAAATGACATTCGGGCCCTCATTTCAACCAAACCATGGGAGCAGTTCTTTTCAATCATCGAGCCCACATACCTAGAGCTAACACTAGAGTTTTGCACAACTTTTACTTAGCAAACAGTGATTGCACGGTTTGACGAGACAAGAACAGTGCAATTCCGCTTAGGGGGTATGTTACGTCAATTAAGCATTCCCCAATTTGGCATTGCTCTCAGACTTTATACAAATGAATTTAGAGAGGAAAATAACCTCTTCGAGTAAGACCGAGAACTCTTTCGTGACCCCCTTTACTGTTGGCGCCGCCGCACCCACTACGAATTCTTACAACCCAGTCGATCGAAGGCAACAACACTTGGCCCATCCCTGAGATATATCCACACTATCACAGGTCGACGCAAAAGCACCGGTGTGGTAAACAAGCACGATGTATACTACTTATCATGCATGTTAGAGGGGGACGTTTTTGATTTGGCATATTTCATCGCCTGCGCTATCTAGCACCAAACAGAGCAACACAGAAAGGGGATTCTATCAATGGGGCCATACATCACTAGGCTGGCTCGACACTTTGACCTACTGAACACAGACAATCAGATAACCTCCCTCACACTGATGGGTAACATGGTACCTCAAGGCATCCAGATGATGCTACACATGGGGATGATTAAACATCGTCGAGGGACCGTTCCCCCAAATACAAACTAGCTACAAATGAGGAGGAGCCTGAGGACATTACTAATGATGTCTCGCCAGTCCCAAGCCAGCAGCCATCCTATCATTAGCTTCAATGGTAGGTATCTCTGCAAGCCTAACACAGTTCGAGCAGATTGCACCCAAAGTAGCCATCGACATCGCTCGACGTTTTGATTGGATCGAGGCTACCGTTCAGCAAATCTGCCATCATTTTTATATATCACCACCGACACCTCCATAGGATCTAGTTGACGATGAGGACCTCTGAATCCTCACTTTCATATATCTTTCATTTACTTCCTTTATTTTAAAACTCTTTATTTAATGTTGCATTTGAATTTGAACTTTTACTAGTATTATATTTTTTTTTCTCTTTCTTCTCATTTACCATTGGCTATCTAATTTCCTAAGAATCCCTAACCAATTATATGTTACAATATCGTTAACAAAGTGACTTTGCAGAATTACACCCCTCACACACTCAAACTCCGGGACCATCCAGATTTCAAGGAGTATTACTTTCCCTACTTATCTTTTTGATTTGGCACCAAATTATCATTATCTATCTTTGCACATTGAGGGCAATGTACATCTTAAGTGTGGGGGTAATAGTGCCTAATTTTTTGCATAATTCTCAAAACCCTGAAATTAGTCTTGATCTTAAGTATTTTTCTCATATTATTAATTAGGGTGAAATTTCTAATGATTTATGATTTTTGTCGATATGTTTTAGAATAAGTCTTAGTTAATTGTGCATTGATGATTAAATTTGAAAGAATACTAGAGAATCGAGCATGATAAGTGATCGTGTCAAACAGTCAAGTTTTACTATTTATAAAGAATGATCGAACCTGTAGATTGACTACGACAATAATAGAGGCAAGTGCACCTATCGAATAGTAGTATAGCTCAGGCAAGAATATCTTATCGAACCCAAGGGAACCTAAAAGTACTACTACTCACTTTCTTTCTATTATTTAGCCTAAAATATGGAGTGATTAGATTATTAAACTAACGAAATACTTAAACTAAATGCAAGGACAAAAGATTGAATTGGAGAAAGACTTTAGGAAAACTCAGTTGATAAAGACGATACCTTCAGGAAGAATCCACCTATGACTTCACTTATTATTTTTTCCCCAAACCATATGATTTCTTTACTTAGCTTGATCCGTGAGACTCCCTAACCTATATTAAACCCTTATTCGAGGCAAATAATGTCTAACCTTAGGTTAATTAGTGGAACTCTCATTCTCATATAATAACCCCCTAAGGAAGCAGTAAATCGATCAATGGATTCCCATATTAGGTTTCAACCTAATCTGGCAAAATCTCATAACCCTATCTCTAGGTGTCCGATCAACTCCGCTCAATTATGCTAGATCTACTCTTAGGTAGGGTCTATTCCTCCTCCACCTAAGCACATCAGATTGAATTAAGTAACATAATTAAGAACAAACCAAGTACTTATCATATAATTTAGAAATAAAATAACAAAATCCATCATAGGTTTCATCCCCTTCAAGTATCTGAGGGGTTTAGTGTATAACTAAATATGAAAACATGTCAAGAGTAAAGAATAAACAAAACATAAGAACTCCATAAAACCCCCTGAAGGAATTGAAGAAGAGATCCTCCGTCTTGAATGAAGTTTGACTTCATGAGATGGATCAACTGGCTTTCTTCAAGTGACTTCCTAAAAGATGAATGCTTTGGCAAAAAGCCTCTGCGAAAAAGCTCTCTTTAATGTCTGCCTTGGGTTGTTTATATAGGATTTGGGATGATATACTTGGCTCCTAAGTATCTCCTTCAAGTAGAATTACTAATAGGGTGTTTGAGTAGACTTAGGAGTATGTTTCTTTGGCTTCAAGCATCCAATTCCGAGTGAAATTGCTCATTCTCGCGGCAAGGGCATGCCCATGGCACATGCCCATGTAATTTTAGGGCTGGGTCGTGCCTTGATTCTATCGTTTTGGGCATGGCCATGTAGATCACTAGGCATGCCCATGTGTGGTAATGAGATGATGCACGGTCGTGCAACTCGTGAGTTAGGCTGTGCTCTAGGTAATCATCAAGACACGGTCGTGCAGGCTTTGGGCCAGGCCATGTTGGTTTCTTGCTGAGGCCCAATTACTCCGTTTTAAAACCCGTTTTGTGTTCTTTTTATCCTCCGGTGCTTTCCTTAGTATAAACATGAAAAAAATGATTAAAAGCACCTTTTTACATAATTCAAGGGCTAAATCATTCAAAAGCCTATTAAATATGGGGTTAAAATATGTTACTTTTACTTAAGGTTAAAATATGTTACTTTACGGCTTATCAAATACCCCACACTTAAGCTTTTGCTTGTCCTCAACCAAAATTCTCAACTTATAATTAAAACAAACTTTCCATAATTCATAATTTATATCGACAATGTCTCATCATAATTCATACATAATTTATACATGGATAGTTCAACTCAAAGAACCGTAAAGATTCAATTATGATAAGTCACATTTTTATGGCATGAAAACATAGGTATCTCCCTTTATCTAAGTGATTACCTTTAATTCAAAGCTGACAAGGATTGACATCCTCACAATAGATTCACTCAAATCACTCAAAGGTGTTTAAGGTTTAAGAATAAGCGCTCTAAGTCGAACCTGAAAAGTTAATCCCATAAGCTTGCCTGAAAATCAAATCTCCAACACTTTATATGAGATGATACACAGATCAAAAGGTCTTTAATCAATATTGTAACGGGGCTAGGGTTAAAAGGTGTCGATACAGGCTGAATTAGAGGTTATAATCGAGATTGAATTGACTAATTACCTAATCTAAAAATAATGAACTAAATATGAATATTTACATCAAATGAAAAACTAACAATATCTACTATTGATAATTACTCTATAATAAGAGTATTTTCATCACTTAAAATTTTATAATACTTTAATATGAGCTTTTTCTTCAACCATTGGAGTTTAAATGCTCTAAGCTCTTTTATATACTACTAATATTGAATATACTTGGATTTTTTTAGAACAAACTAAAATAAACATAATAGAAGGAACTTTGAAATAACTTAATTCGGCAATTGATCAGATCAATTCTTGATAAAGGGGTAGTCAAGAGAATGTTGATAACAAATACAAAGGGATTTTGGGTTAATATTAGTAGGTGAGTCAATAAAAGGGTTGTTAGGATTCAATGGGGTTCACTATGGGTTAATTTGTATGGGTAGGCTTTTTAGTGTAGTGAACGGGTTAAAACCTAGGTGCCTTTATCATCTCAGTGTATCAATTCATTAATGTGGTCTCAACATGTGTAAACGAGGCAAGTTCTCAAATAATAGTTCAAAGTTGATACACTCATAATCAATTAAAGTGAGCACGAAAAAGGGTACATGCTCTATAAGGCTCAAAATCTCACAAAAAATTATGGGTGTTTTGACATCAATCCTTATAAATTTTGAACTTCAAGGTGATACTCAAATTAGGTTCAATAACCTATCAATTTTAATTTTTAGAAAGTAGACTTATCATGCTCGATTCTCTAGTATTCTTCAAATTTAATTATCAATGCTCAATTAACTAAGACTTATTCTAAAACATATCAATAAAAATCATAAATCATTACAAATTTTATCCTAATTAATAATATGAGAAAAATACTTAAGATCAAGACTAATTTCGTGGTTTTGAGAATTATGCAAAAGTTAGGTACTATTACCCCACATTTAAGATGTACATTGCCCTCAATGTACAAAGATAGATAATAAAATTTATGTGCCAAATCAAAAGATAAATGGGAAAGTAATACTCCCCGAAATCTAGATGATCCTCAGCGCTTTGGTGGTATGTGATGGTGTTTTCCATGGGTTCGATGGAGTGGCTAATGAAAAGCAATTTGCTAGATGAAGAAATTGGGTAGCCTGTGAAGATATAGCCAAGAGATCTAGGGTAATAATAATATTATACTAATAATATAATTAAAGATTAAGGAAATAAAATGAAGGAGACTAAGAAGAAAACTGAAATTAAAAGAAAATACTAATGGACTAAGGAGTCCTTATTGTTGGATAGTTTGCGAGGTGGATGTGACCTCAAAGGCTGTGGTGCGTGATTCCCAAGCAGCCTTTAGAACCTAGAACCAAGAAACTAATATGAAATAAATTAATTTAAGTAGGAAATAAGTAAAGATAAGGAAAATAAAGGAGATGAGAAAAGAAAACTAGAATCGAAAAGGTTTCAGAGACCCTTGACATGTCAATTAAGTGAAGCTACCGGCATGAACTCATGTTGAGGTCTCCTTTGAGGAGATGATTCTTACGTTTCTTCGGCATGATGTTTGTGTTGCTCAAGTATCTTGGATCTTTTCTATGAATAGGAAGAAAATTTTGAAAGAAAAGAGAAAGAAAGAATAAGGAAGAAAATGGGACAAAGAGGACGGGCTGTAGGGATTTAAATAGGATTTCAAATCTGGCACGTTCCCACGCCCGTGTACCGAGGGTGTTTCGATTCACACGGCCATATCGCACGGCCGTGTTGTGGGGTGTGTTGTCCTTCCACGCCGATTTTGTTGGGTTGCACGCCCGTTCCTAAAAATCTAGTATAGAGCATTGGTTGGATCACCGCGGGCGTGGTCCGCCTGCATTAAATAAGTCAGTATCTTAGCATGGTTGTGAGGCACGGCCGTGCTATTTTTGTTGGTGCCCGTGCTGTGGGTGGTTGGATCCATGACGTTGGGGGTGGTTGGACTGACTTGCACGGCTCTGTTCTATCAGTGTGGTGGTTCTGGTGGTCCACACGGCCACGGGCACGATCGTGTGTAAGGCCGTGTGGCCTGGAAACTTATATCTTTGTTTTAATTGTGGAGAGAGAAGAGAGAAAATAAAAGAAAAGAAAAAATAATTTTGAGAAATAAAAAGTGTTAGCGCCGGGTTGCCTCGAGAAGCGCTTGTTTATAGTCTTAAGCTAGACTGTTTTAGGCTTTGAAAATTTAGGGAGGTTTAAAGGTTTGAATATTCTCCTCTATCGACGCTTTTATTTTCGTGACAAAGTTTAGGTCGAGAAGAGTTTACCTTGAAATTGCTGAACATTGGATTGGTTACCTCGACTATTTTGTATGGGAAAACATTGTGTACCAAGGAGTATTTCTTCTTGTTTCTTCGCCTATTGAACTCGATGTAAGGATCACTTTATCTAACAAAGACTTGATCTTCTATTTTAAAGTGATTTGATGTCTCTATGAGCTCTTCTGGTGGTTCCTCGAGTTTTATTTCGTATGGATCCGGCTTTTCTTTGGTGTGTATCTTCTACTCTTCTAAATTGTTGATCGTACGATTTTGTGTTGGCTCAGTTTTGATGCTTTGTGATGTTTCTTGCGATGAAGGTTGAATAATTTGATTATCTATTGAAACGAATTTCTTACCTTCATCTTCTGTGGTTCTGGCTGAGTCGAGAGCTTGAAGATTGACTGATTCATCTCTTACACGAAGTATGAGTTCTCCTGTGGCAACATCAATTTTAGTCTTGGCAGTTGCAAGAAAAGGTCTTCCTAAAATTAAAGGGATTAAATTTTCCTCATCCAAGTCTAAAATAACAAAATCTACTAGGAAGACGAATTTACCAATTTTTACTAAAACATCTTCAATAATGCCCCTAGGAATTCTAACAGTTTTATCAGCTAGTTGGATACTCATCCTAGTTTGTTTGGGCTTCCCTAGACCTAGTCATTTAAACAGTGTATAAGGCATGACATTTATACTTGCCCCTAAATCAGCTAATGCATTATCAATAGTTAAACTACCAATTAAACATGGAATCGTAAAACTCCCTAGATCTTTTAATTTCTGCGATAGTCGATTTTGTAGCATTGCTGAGCATGTTGCGTTAAGTTCCACATGGTGCTCTTCATCTATTTTACGTTTGTTTATTAAGAGCTATCTTAAAAATCTCCTTGAGCCGGGCATCTAAAAAAGAGCTTCAAGAGGTAAGTTAATATGTAATTTCTTTAGAAGTTTTAGAAACTTATCGAATTGTTCCTCTGAATCATCTCTTTTCAATGCTTTGGGATAAGGTATTCGAGGGTGGTACTCTTTAATTACTAGTTTTTCTTGTGCTACCTCTATTTTACTTGTTTCTTCCTTGGTTTCTTGTACTGAGGTGGGCTTGTCTACCTTTGTATCCTCTTGAGATGTGATGGCTTGTATCTGTTCTTTTGGGTTTATTTCTGTTTTGCTTGGTAGACGTCCTTGTTGACATTCTGAAACAAGCTTTGTGAGTTGTCCCACTGACCTAGTGATTTCGCCGACTTGTTCCTTGATTTCTTTGATTGATATTCCTTGGTTATCAAGTGTTGTATCATTTTTTTGTAGACGAGCATCTGTGTCTGCCATGAACTTTTTTAGCATCTCTTCAAGACTCGGCTTCTTTTCCGGTGGATAAGGTTGATTTTGGTAATTTGGAAGAGGTTTCTGCCTTTGATTTCCTTGTCCTCCCTACGAAAAATTTGGGTGGTTCTTCCAACCTGGATTGTAAGTGTTACTATAAGGATTATTATTAGATCTAAAATTGTTACCTATACAGTTTGTCTATTCATTTTTGCTCCTGGTTGGTAAGGTGGGTACTTAGAAATCGCCACATTCCCACTCACTTTGCATTGCATGACTGGATGTACCTGTGAAGAATATAAATTATCAAGCTTTTTATTCATTAACTCCATTTATGTTGACAACATTTTCACTGCGTCTATGTTAAAAACTCTGGCTGATTTTGTCGGTTTAGTCCTTGTAATTGTTCAATGACATCTCCTCAATAAAATCGTAAGCTACTTTAGGAGTTTTATTATTCAGAGTTCCACCGGATGATGAATCAATCATTTGCCTAGTTGGAGAATTCACACCATTGTAGAAAGTTTGGACTTGAAGCCACAAAGGTAATCCGTGGTGTGGGCATCTCCTTAGGAAATCCTTATATATTTCCCATGCATCATATAATGTTTTTGCGTCATTCTGCACAAAAGAAGATATATCATTCCTAAATTTAGCCATTTTGGCTGGTGGAAAATATTTTAAAAGAAACTTTTTGGTCATTTGATCCCATGTGGTGATTGACCCTCATGGTAATGAGTTCAACCACTGCTTTGCTTTGTTCCTTAATGAAAAAGGAAATAACCGAAGACGTATGGCATCGTCAGAAATGCCATTTATTTTGATGGTATCACAGAATTCTAAAAAATTAGATATATGAGTGTTTGGATCCTCATCCTTCAAACCATCAAATTGAACAAATTGTTGAATCACTTGTATTGTGTTAGCTTTAATTCAAAATTATTAGCGGCTATAGCGGGCCTAACAATACTAGATTCTACTCTCACAAATTAGGTTTAGCATAATCATACATAGTACGTGAGCATTCTCGTTCTTGCACATTTGGTGGATTGTTCTCGTCCATCCCTTCAAGAGATTAGATCTTTCTTTGTTCTTTCTTTGATAGTCTAGGGCTCATTTTATTTCAAATGATTTCACTGCGGTAGCCTCAATGTCACTTTCATATTCTAATGGTCCTTTCTGATTTCTTCTAGTCATAAGCTAGAGGTGCCCGATATGAAAAGAAAGAAAGAAATTTAGAAAACAAAAGCAAAAACAAAACAAAATATATGTATAAAAGAGAAATTTAAAAATAAAAATAATGGCTAAAGTAATAGAAATAGAGCTTTCTTAATATTTTAGAGTTCCCGCAACGACGCTTAAAACTTGATCGCCTCAAACAAATGAAGTTTTAATATTTATAAAGAATGATCAAACCTATAGACCGATTACGACAACAATAGAGGCAAGTGCACCTATCGAACAGTAGTATAGCTCAGGCAAGAATATCTTATCGAACCCAAGGGAACCTAAAAGTACTACTACTCACTTTCTTTCCATCATTTAGCCTAAAATATGGAGTGCTTGGATTATTAAACTGACGAAATACTTAAACTAAATGCAAGGACAAATGATTGAATTGGAGAAAGACTTTAGGAAGCTCAGTTGATAAAGGACGATACCCTAAGGAAGAATCCACCTATGACTTCACTTATTATTTATTCCCCAAACCATATGATTTCTTTACTTAGCTTGATTCGTGAGACTCCTTAACCTATATTAAACCCTCTCTCGAGGTGAATAACATTTAACCTTAGGTTAATTAGTGGAACTCTCGTTCTCTTAAAATAACCCCCTAAGGAATCAGTAAATCAATCAATGGATTCCCATATTAGGTTGCACCCTAATCCGGCAAAATCTCATAACCCTATCTCTAGGCACCCGATCAACTCCGATCAATTATGCTAGATCTACTCTTAGGTAGGGTCTATTCCTCCTCCACCTAAGCACATCAGATTGAATTAAGCAACATAATTAAGAACAAACCAAGTACTTATCATATAATTTAGAAATAAAATAACAAAATCCATCATAGGTTTCATCCCCTTTAGGTATCTGAGGGGTTTAGTGCATAAATAAATATGAAAACATCTCAAGAGTAAAGAATAAACAAAACATAAGAACTCCCTAAAACCCCCTAAAGGAATTGAAGAATATATCATTCGTCTTGAATGGAGTTAAAACTTCTTGAGATGGATTAACTGGCTATCTTCAAGTGACTTCCTAAAAGATGAATGCTTCGGCAAAAAGCCTTTGCCAAAAAACTCCCTTTAATGTCTGCCTTGGGTTGTTTATATAGGCTTTGGGATGCTATACTTGGCTCCTAAGTATCTCCTTCAAGTAGAATAACTGATAGGGTGTTTGAGTAGACTTAGTAGTATGTTTCTTTGGCTTCAAGCATCCAATTCGAGTGAAATTGCTCATTCCCACCAAGGGCACGCCCATGGCACATGCCTGTAATTTCGGGTTTGGTGCCTTGATTCTCGCTCATTTTGGACATGGCTATGTAGACCACTGTGCAAACCTGTGTGGTAATGAGATGATGCATGGCTGTAACTCGTGAGTTGGGCCATGCTCTAGGTAATCATCGAGACACGGTCGTGCAGGCTTTGGGCTAGGCCGTGTTGGTTTCTTGCTGAGGCCCAATTACTCCGTTTCAAACCCATTTTGTGTTCTTTCTATCCTCGAGTGCTTTCCTGAGTATAAACATGAAAAGAAAGGATTAAAAGCATCTTTTTACATAATTCAAGGGCTAAATCATCCAAAAGCCTATTAAATATGGGTTTAAAATATGTTACTTTTACGGTTTATCAATAAGTCTACTTTCTAAAAATTAAAATTGATAGGTTGTTGAACCTAATTTGAGTATCACCTTGAAGTTCGAAATTTATAAGGAATAATGTCAAAAACCCATAATTTTTGTGAGATTTTGAGCCTTATAGAGCATATACCCTTTTCGTGCTCACTTTAATTGATTATGAGTGTGTCAACTTTGAACTGTTATTCTAAAACTTGCCTCGTTTATGCATGTCGAGACCACATTAATGATTTTATACACTGAGATGATAAAGGCACCTAGGTTTTAACCTATTCACTCCACTAAAAAGCCTACCCATACAAATTAACCCCTAGTGAACCCCATTGAATCCTAACAACCTTTTTTATTGACTCATCGACTAATATTAACCCAAAATCCCTTTGTATTTGTTATCAACATTCCTTTGACTACCCCTCTATCGAGAATTGATTTGATCAATTGCCGAATTAGGTTATTTCAATCACCAAAGACCCTTCTATTATGTTTATTTTAGTTTGTTCTTAAAAAATCCAAGTATATTCAATATTAGTAGTATAATAAAAGAGCTTAGAGCAATTAAACTCAAATTGTTGAAGAAAAGCTCAGATTAAAGTATTATAAAATTTTAAGTAATGAAAATATTCATTATTATATATTAATTATCTATAGTGGTATTATTAGTTTGCATTCGAAGCAAATATTCATATTTAGTTCAGTGTTTCTAGTTAGGCAATTTGTCAGGTCAGTCTCGATTCTAAACCTCTAATCCAGCCTGTATCCACACCCTTATCCTTAGCGCTATTACAACCCTGATTAAAGACCTCTTGATCTGTGTATCATCTCACATACAGTGGTGGAGATTTGATTTTCAGGCAAGCCTATGGGATTAACTTTTCAGGTTCAACTTAGAGTGCTTATTCTTGAACCTTAAACACCTTCGAGTGATTTGAATGAATCTTTAGTGAGGGTGTCAATTCTTGTTGATTTTGAATTAAAGATAATCACTTAGATAAGGGAAGACACCTATGTTTTCGTGCTATAAAGGTATGACTTATCGTAATTGAATCTTTAGGGTTCTTTGAGTTGAATTATCCATGTATAAATTATGTATGAATTATGATGAGACATTGTCAATAGGAATTATAAATTATGGAAAGTTTGTTTTAATTGTAAGTTGAGAATTTTGCTTGAGGACAAGCAAAAGCTTAAGTGTAGGGGTATTTGATAAACCGTAAAACTAACATATTTTATCCCTATATTTAATAGGCTTTTGGATGATTTAGCCCTTGATTTATGTAAAAAGGTGCTTTTAATCCATTCTTTTCATATTAATACTCAGGAAAGCACTCGAGGATAAAAAGAACACAAAATGGGCTTAAAACATAGTAATTGGGCCTTAGCAAGCAATCAACACTACCGCCCAAAGCCCACACGACTGTGCCTCGCCAATTACCAGAGCATGACCTCAACTACATAACACACTACTGCAAAGCATACATTTATCACATGGACGTGCCTGGTGATCTACATGGCCGTTCTCAAATCGAAAGACTTGAAGCACGTCCTGAATCTCGACTCACACTGCCGTGCCTAAAATGACAGAATCGAGACACTACCAACCACGAAGTTACACGGACGTGTTTCATGGTCATTCCCTACCATGAGAGAGAGCAATTTCACTTGGATTTGGATGCTTGAAGCCAAAGAAACATACTCCTAAGTCTACTCTAACACCCTGATAGTAATTCTGCTTGAAGGAGATACTTAGGAGCCAAGTATAGCATCCCAAAGCCTATATAAACAACCCAAGGCAAACATTAAAGGGGAGCTTTTTGGTAGAGGCTTTTGCCTAAGCATTCATCTTTTAGGGAATCACTTGAAGATAGCCAGTTGATTCATCTCAAGAAGCCGAAACTCTATCCAAGGCTGAGGACCTCTCCTTTAATTCCTTCAGGGGGTTTTAGGGATTTCTTATGTTTTGTTTATTCTTTACACTTGAGATGTTTTCGTATTTAGTTATGCACTAAACCCCTCAGATACCCGAAGGGGATGAAACCTATGATGGATTTTGTTATTTGATTTCTAAATTATATGATAAGTACTTGGTTTGTTCTTAATCATGTTGCTTAATTTAATCTGATGTGCTTAGGTGGAGGAGGAATAGACCCTACCTAAGAGTAGATCTAGCATAATTGAGCGGAGTTGATCGGGCACCTAGAGATAGGGTTACGAGATTTTGCCGATTAGGTGAAACCTAATATGGGAATCCATTGATCGATTTATCGCTTCCTTAGGGGGTTATTATAAGAGAACGAGAGTTCCACTAATTAAACTAAGGTTAGACATTATTCGCCTCGAGAGAGGGTTTAATATAGGTTTGGGAGTCTCATGGATCAATCTAAGTAAAGAAGTCATATGGTTTGGGGAATAAATAATAAGTGAAGTCATAGGTGGATTCTTCCTGAGGGTATCATCTTTATCAACTAAGTTTTCCTAAAGTCTTTCTCCAATTCAATCTTTTGTCTTTGCATTTAGTTTAAGTATTTCATTAGTTTAATAATTCAATCACTCCAAATTTTAGGCTAAATAATAGAGAGAAAGTGAGTAGTGGTACTTTTAGGTTCCTTTGGGTTCGATAAGATATTCTTGCTCGAGCTATACTACTCGCTCGATAGGTGCACTTGCCTCTATCATTGTCACGCTTAGTCTACTGTGTTCGATCCTCTTTATAAATATTAAAACTCGATTGTTTGACACGATCAAGTTTTTGGCGCGCTGTCGGGACTCCTAAAATATTAAGAAAGCTCTATTTCTATTACTTTAGCCACTATCTTTATTTTTAAATTTCTCTTATTTTTATACATATATTTTTGTTTTTCTAAATTTCTTTCTTTCTTTTCATAGCAGGTACCTCTACTTTATGACTAGAAGGAATCCAAGAGGACCATTAGAATACGAGAGTGACATTGAAGCTACCGCTCGCAGAAATCGCAGAGAAATTAGACGAGCCCTAGAATATCAAAGAGAAGAATAGCAAAGATCCAATCCTACTGAAGGGATGGATGAGAACAACCCACCAAATGTGCAAGAACAAAATGCTCCACGTACTATGTATAATTATGCTAAACCTAATTTGACAGGAGCAGAATATAGTTTTGTTAGGCCCGCTATAGCTGCTAATAATTTTGAATTAGAGCCTAACACAATACAAATGATTCAACAATTTGTTCAATTTGATGGCTGGCAGGATGAGGATCCAAACACTCATATATCTAATTTTTAGAATTCTGTGGTACCTTCAAAATAAATGGCATTTCTAACGATGCCATACGTCTTTGGTTATTTCCTATTTCATTAAGGAATAAAGCAAAGAAGTGGTTAAACTCGTTACCACGAGGGTCAATCACCACATGGGATCAAATGACTGAAAAATTTCTTTTAAAATATTTTCCACCAGCCAAAACGGCTAAATTTAGGAATGACATATTTGCTTTTGTGCAGAATGACGCAGAATCATTATATGATGCATAGGAAAGATACAAGGATCTCCTAAGGAGATGCCCACACCACGGATTACCTTTGTGCCTTCAAGTCCAAACTTTCTACAATAGTGTAAATTCCCCAACTAGCCAAATGATTGATTCATCAACTGGTGGAACACTAAATAATAAAACCCGAAACACGGCCTGAAGTCGATTTACACGGGCGTGCGCCATGGTCGTGCCCCTATGTAACACCCTGAATTAGGGGTTATCTGTAATTTAAATAAATTCCATGTGGACTTCAAGAAATAAATAAATATGATTTTATTTAGCATGATTTAGGGTCTAGAAATAACCCTAATTTAGGTCGAATTTGGGTTAAAAAAAATTAAATTAAAGTACTTAAAAGGAGGGAAGCTGGGGAATAGGGGTTAAATAAAATTTAGGAGGAACATGACACAAGAATGGGCTTGGTACGGTGGCTTGGTGCGCCTAAGAGAGTTGTTAGGGGGCATTGAGCCACAAACAGAACAAGGGGAATATTTTTTTGCTTGTGGGCTTTTTGGGTGTTAGGCCTAGGAAGGCCTTATAATTAAATCAGGGGGCTCATTGACATGAAAGGCAGGTGGGCGGAGTGGCCTGGGGCGCCACTTAAGGGTGTTGACACGGAGGTCTCGTGTTGAAACGCAAGGGACGCAAGGTGTGTTATTTTTGGGCTTTTTGCTAAAGGGAAGAGGGTCAAGAAGGTGCTTATAATTAAATGGAGAGGTAATTTGACATGAAAGTCAGCTGGAAGAGATGGTAAAGGGCGTTGGAGGAGTCACCGCCTGTGTCATTGGTTCGACTCACGTAAGCGAGATCTTGGCTTTATTTTTTCCTCTTGTTCTTCTTGGCGTGAGGGAGGGGAGTTAGCAGACATTTTGGACTCTCAATTGATAAGAGATTTAGCTTTTTTTTTTGCTAATAATCTACTGGAAAGGGAGAGGACTCGAGGCTACCTTGCCATCATTGGATTTGAAATCACTTGTTTTAGTTAATCATATTTATTTTTCTAAGTCTTTTATTTTGGGATTGTAATAAGGCCGCTATTTATTTTGTGGATGTTATTTTTTTATTTTGCTTATGTTATGTTACAAATGAAAATTTTCAATTGATAAGTAACTAGGTTAAAATAATTTTTCAAACTTAATAAACTTCTACGGGTTTTTAAAAGATGTTACCATCGGGTAACAAAATTAACTAAGTCAACTATCGCTTTAATGATTTTAAAATGATACATGATCAATGTTTTCAAAAGGGTTTATAAAGCCCAACTGCATTTTATACAAAGGCCCAACTGAAGTTTTCAAACCCGCTTTAAATACCTTAGCCAAATTTTATCGAATTTTCACCCAACTTTCAAATTGGCCCAAAATATTTTACCCAAGAATATACGAGATCCGGTCAGACTCATGGGACGGGTTTGGGGTGTTACAAAATTGTATCGAGCCTTGGTTCAAAACTTGGGTGTGGGGCCCAAGGCCCAAAATATTTGGTTTTTGGATAGTAGGCCTTATTATAATGTTTGAGAAATTGTTTTTGGCTTGATCAGCATGGCACCGAGTCTCCGGCACCTATCCGCCCATGTAAGTACTTCTATCAATTTTTGTGAACTCTTTTGATGAGGGGTAGAAGGGAAAAATGGTAACGTAGACTACTAGAGTAGAAATTGTTGAACCCTAGGGCTAGTGTACCCCAACTATGCATAAGATTTAGTAATTACCTAAACAAACCCCGTGAGTGGTTACTAAGCAAAAGATGTGGCAATCGTTATCGCATGTCTAGGATTGGATTCAATGGGGCCCTGTATTTAGCCATCCTCGTGACTCACCTCTACTCACTTGAATCCTACCACAGTGCGTAGTAATCTGCTCATCCTATGAGACGACACACTCACAAAGCTAAATTCAAAACTAAAACCCGAAAGGGACTAGCCGCTTTGTTTTGGAAATAATTAAAATTTTAGTTTTAAAAAAAGAAAAAAGACCAAAATACCCCTCAAAGATAAAAAATGACCAAAATACCCCGGTTTGTAAAATACCTCCGTATGAAAATTTTCAAATAGAAATTTTCAAAATATCCTTCTTTGTAAAATCACTTAGAACCCAAATTTTGAAATTTTATTTTTTAAAATACCCTGATTATGGAAATTACTAAAATACCCTTAGGGGTAGAAATTACAAAAATGCCCTTGAATTATGAAATTTCCAAAATACCCACGGTTTTAATCAAAATTTCATCACATGAAAAGTGCCCAAAATCTTAAAATTAAAACGCCATGATTTTGTAAAATTACAAAATTGCCCCTAACCTACCAAATTACCATAATACCCTAACTTTCAAAATTTTGCAACATCACTATTTTGGAAAGTACAATTATCAAAAAGAGCCTCAAGGTTTTATAACTTTTGAAATATCCCTAATTTATCAAATTTTACAAATTTACCCCGATTTGTGGAAAATTACCAAAATGCCCCGAGATTCAAAATCACCGAAAGCTCACTTTAATTGATTATGAGTGTGTCAACTTTGAACTGTTATTCTAAAACTTGCCTTGTTTATGCATGTCGAGACCACATTAATGATTTGATACACCGAGATGATAAAGGCACCTAGGTTTTAACCTATTCACTCCACTAAAAAGCCTACCCATACAAATTAACCCTAGTGAACCCTAATCGAATCCTAACAACCTTTTTATTGACTCATCGACTAATATTAACCCAAAATCCCTTTGTATTTGTTATCAACATTCCTTTGACTACCCCTCTATCGAGAATTGATTTGATCAATTGCCGAATTAGGTTATTTCAATCACCAAAGATCCTTCTATTATGTTTATTTTAGTTTGTTCTTAAAAAATCCAAGTATATTCAATATTAGTAGTATAACAAAAGAGCTTAGAGCAATTAAACTCCAATTGTTGAAGAAAAGCTCAGATAAAGTATTATAAAATTTTAAGTAATGAAAATATTCATTATTATATAGTAATTATCTATAGTGGTATTATTAGTTTGCATTCAAGTAAATATTCATATTTAGTTCAAGGTTTCTAGTTAGGTAATTTGTCGTCAGTCTCGATTCCAAACCTCTAATCCAAACTGTATCCACACCCTTAACCTTAGCCTGCTTATAACCCTCGATTAAAGACCTCTTGATCTGTATCATCTCATATACAATGGTGGAGATTTGATTTTCAGCAAGCCTATGGGATTAACTTTCGTGTTCAACTTAGAGTGCTTATTCTTGAACCTTAAACACCTTCGAGTGATTTAAGTGAATCTTTAGTGAGGTGTCAATTCTTTTTGATTTTGAATTAAAGATAATCACTTAGATAAGGGAGACACCTATGTTTTCGCTATAAAGGTATGACTTATCGTAATTGAATCTTTAGGGTTCTTTGAGTTGAATTATCCATGTATAAATTATGTATGAATTATGATGAGACATTGTCAATAGGAATTATAAATTATGGAAAGTTCATTTTAATTGTAAGTTGAGAATTTTGCTTGAGGACAAGCAAAAGCTTAAGTGTGGGGGTATTTGATAAACCGTAAAAGTAACATATTTTATCCCCATATTTAATAGGCTTTTGGATGATTTAGCCCTTGATTTATGTAAAAAGGTGCTTTTAATCCGTTCTTTTCATGTTTATACTCAGGAAAGCACTCGAGGATAAAAGAACACAAAATGGGCTTAAAACAGAGTAATTGGGCCTTAGCAAGCAATCAACACGGCCTGGCCCAAAGCCCACACGACCGTGCCTCACCAATTACCTAGAGCACAGCCTCAACTACATAACACACGGCCGTGCAGCATACATTTATCACACGGACGTGCCTGGTGATCTACATGGCCGTCCCCAAATCGAAAGACTTGAAGCACGTCCTGAATCCTGACTCACACGGCCGTGCCCAAAATGACAGAATCGAGACACGGCCCAACCACGAGTTACACGGACGTGTTTCATGGTCATTCCCCTACCGCGAGAGAGAGCAATTTCACTTGGATTTGGATGCTTGAAGCCAAAGAAACATACTCCTAAGTCTACTCTAACACCCTAATAGTAATTCTGCTTGAAGGAGATACTTAGGAGCCAAGTATAGCATCCCAAAGCCTATATAAACAACCCAAGGCAAACATTAAAGGGAGCTTTTTTGGGAGGCTTTGCCTAAGCATTCATTTTTAGGAATCACTTGAAGATAGCCAGCTTGATTCATCTCAAGAAGTTTTAACTCTATCCAAGACCGAGGACCTCTCCTTTAATTCCTTCTGTGGGGTTTTAGGATTTCTTATGTTTTGTTTATTCTTTACACTTGAGATGTTTTCGTATTTAGTTATGCACTAAACCCCTTAGATACCCGAAGGGGATGAAACCTATGATGGATTTTGTTATTTGATTTCTAAATTATATGATAAGTACTTGGTTTGTTCTTAATTATGTTGCTTAATTTAATCTGATGTGCTTAGGTGGAGGAGGAATAGACCCTACCTAAGAGTAGATCTAGCATAATTGAGCGGAGTTGATCGGGCACCTAGAGATAGGGTTACGAGATTTTGCCAGATTAGGGTGAAACCTAATATAGGAATCCATTGATCGATTTACTGCTTCCTTAGGGGGTTATTATAAGAGAACGAGAGTTCCACTAATTAAACTAAGGTTAGACATTATTCGCCTCAAGAGAGGGTTTAATATAGGTTAGGGAGTCTCATGGATCAATCTAAGTAAAGAAATCATATGGTTTGGGGAATAAATAATAAGTGAAGTCATAGGTGGATTCTTTCTGAGGGTATCATCTTTATCAACTAAGTTTTCCTAAAGTCTTTCTCCAATTCAATCTTTTCTCTTTGCATTTAGTCTAAGTATTTCATTAGTTTAATAATTCAATCACTCCAAATTTTAGGCTAAATAATAGAGAGAAAGTGAGTAGTAGTACTTTTAGGTTCCTTTGGGTTCGATAAGATATTCTTGCCTGAGCTATACTACTGTTCGATAGGTGCACTTGCCTCTATCATTGTCACAGTTAGTCTACAGGTTCGATCACTCTTTTATAAATATTAAAACTCGATTGTTTGACACGATCAAGTTTTTGGCGCCGTTGCCGGGGACTCCTAAAATATTAAGAAAGCTCTATTTCTATTAATTTAGCCACTATCTTTATTTTTAAATTTCTCTTATTTTTATACAAATATTTTTGTTTTTCTAAATTTCTTTCTTTCTTTTCATAGTAGGTACCTCTAGTTTATGACTAGAAGGAATCCAAGAGGACCATTAGAATACGTGAGTGACATTGAAGCTACCGCTCGCAGAAATCGCAGAGAAATTAGACGAGCCCTAGAATATCAAAGAGAAGAATAGCAAAGATCCAATCCTACTGAAGGGATGGATGAGAACAACCCACCAAATGTGCAAGAACAGAATGCTCGCGACTATGTATGATTATGCTAAACCTAATTTGACAGAGAGTAATCTAGTATTGTTAGGCCCGCTATAGTCGCTAATAATTTTGAATTAGAGCCTAACACAATACAAATGATTCAACAATTTGTTCAATTTGATGGTCAAGGTGATGAGGATCCAAACACTCATATATCTAATTTTTAGAATTCTGTGGTACCTTCAAAATAAATGGCATTTCTAACGATGCCATACGTCTTTGGTTATTTCCTATTTCATTAATGAATAAAGCAAAGAAGTGGTTGAACTCGTTACCACGAGGGTCAATCACCACATGGGATCAAATGACTGAAAAATTTCTTTTGAAATATTTTCCACCAGCCAAAACTGCTAAATTTAGGAATGACATATCCGCTTTTGTGCGTAATGACGCGTAAACATTATATGATGCATAGGAAAGATACAAGGATCTCCTAAGGAGATGCCCACACCACGGATTACCTTTGTGGCTTCAAGTCCAAACTTTCTACAATAGTGTAAATTCTCCAACTAGCCAAATGATTGATTCATCACCGGTGGAACACTGAATAATAAAACCCAAACACGGCGTAAGTCGATTTACACGCGTGCGCCATGGTCGTGCCCTATGTAACACCTCAATTAGGGGTTATCTGTAATTTAAATAAATTCCATGTGGACTTCAAGAAATAAATAAATATGATTTTATTTAGCATGATTTAGGGTCTAGAAATAACCCTAATTTAGGTCGAATTTGGGTTAAAAAAAATTAAATTAAAGTACTTAAAAGGAGGGAAGCTGGGGAATAGGGGTTAAATAAAATTTAGGAGGAACATGACACAAGAATGGGCTTGGTACAGGTGGCTTGGTGCGCCTAAGAGAGTTGCTAGGGGGCATTCGAGCCACAGCAGGAACAAGGGGGAATATTTTTTTTGCTTGTGGGCTTTTTGGGTGTTAGGCCTAGGAAGGCCTTATAATTAAATCAGGGGGCTCATTGACATGAAAGGCAGGTGGGCGGAGTGGCCTGGGGCGCCACTTAAGGGTGTTGACACGGAGGTCTCAGGTTCGAAACGCAAGGGACGCAAGGTGTGTTATTTTTGGGCTTTTACGTTAAAGGGGAAGAGGGTCAAGAAGTGCTTATAATTAAATGGAGAGGTAATTTGACATGAAAGTCAGTGGAAGAGATGGTAAAGGGCGTTGGAGGAGTCACTGCCGTGTCATCGGTTCGACTCACGTAAAAGATCTTGGCTTTATTTTTTCCTCTTGTTTGTCTTTGGCGTGAGGGAGGGAGTTAAGCATTTTGGACTCTCAATTGATAAGAGATTTAGCTTTTTTTTTGCTAATAATCTACTGGAAAGGGAGAGGACTCGAGGCTACCTTGCCATCATTGGATTTGAAATCACTTGTTTTAGTTAATCATATTTATTTTCTAAGTCTTTTATTTTGGGATTGTAATAAGGCCGCTATTTATTTTGTGGATGTTATTTTTTTATTTTGCTTATGTTATGTTACAAATGAAAATTTTCAATTGATAAGTAACGGTTAAAATAATTTTTCAAACTTAATAAACTTCTACGGGTTTTAAAAGATGTTACCATCGGGTAACAAAATTAACTAAGTCAACTATCGCTTTAATGATTTTAAAATGATACATGATCAATGTTTTCAAAAGGGTTTATAAAGCCCAATGTATTTATACAAAGGCCCAACTGAAGTTTTCAAACCCGCTTTAAATACCTTAGCCAAATTTTATCGAATTTTCACCCAACTTTCAAATTGGCCCAAAATATTTTACCCAAGAATATACCGATCCGGTCGGGACTCATGGGACGGGTTTGGGGTGTTACAAAATTGGTATCGAGCCTGGCTCAAAACTTGGCGTGGGGCCCAAGGCCCAAAATATTTGGTTTTGGATAGTAGGCCTTATTATAATGTTTGAGAAATTGTTTTGGCTTGATCAAGATGGCACCGAGTCTCCGCACCTATCCGCCTGTAAGTACTTCTATCAATTTTGTGAACTCTTTTGATGAGGGTAGAAGGGAAAATGGTAACGTAGACTACTAGAGTAGAAATTGTTGAACCCTAGGGCTAGTGTACCCCAACTATGCATAAGATTTAGTAATTACCTAAACAAACCCCGTGAGTGGTTACTAAGCAAAGATGTGGCAATCGTTATAACGCATGTCTAGGATTGATTAGGGGGGCACGGTATTTAAGCAAATCCTCGTGACTCACCTCCTACTCACTTGAATCCTACCAGTGCGTAGTAATCTGCTCATCCTAGCCGAGACGACACACTCACAAAGCTAAATTCAAAACTAAAACCCAAAGGGACTAGCCGCTTTGTTTTGGAAATAATTAAAATTTTAGTTTTAAAAAAAGAAAAAAGACCAAAATACCCCTCAAGATAAAAATGACCAAAATACCTCGGTTTGTAAAATACCTCCGTATGAAAATTTTCAAATAGAAATTTTCAAAATATCCTTCTTTGTAAAATCACTTAGAACCCAAATTTTGAAATTTTATTTTTTAAAATATTTCGATTATGGAAATTACTAAAATACCCTTAGGGTAGAAATTACAAAATGCCCTTGAATTATGAAATTTCCAAAATACCCACGGTTTTAATCAAAATTTCATCACATGAAAAGTGCCCAAAATCTTAAAATTGAAACGCCATGATTTTGTAAAATTACAAAATTGCCCCTAACCTACCAAATTACCATAATACCCTAACTTTCAAAATTTTGCAACATCACTATTTTGGAAAGTACAATTATCAAAAAGAGCCCTGAAGGTTTTATAACTTTTTGAAATATCCCTAATTTATCAAATTTTACAAATTTACCCTGATTTGTGGAAAATTACCAAAATGCCCCTGAGATTCAAAATCACCGAAAGACCTCCGAATTTCAAATTTTTTTTTAAATACTCGAGAAATTAAGAGTTTTAAAATAATTTTTGACAAAATTATCCGAGAACCTGTATTTTGAAAAATTACAAAATACCCGTAGGACAAATTACTAAAATACCCGGGTAGTGGAAAACAATCACCATGAAATCAACAACTCTCTTTGAATGAATGAATGAAAGATCGTGTGTTTGGTTGATTACTGAAAGAACCACTTCTAAAACTCCTATCATAAAATTTCTTCATGGATAACCAAGTGAAACTAAGGTCTTGATACATAAAAAAAATTCTTAAACAGATTAACGCGATCGTTAGAATGAGTTCAAGAGGTCATGGACGTCCGCCTCGTGGCCGTGGTAGAGGTAGGATGACCTGCCGAGCCCGCGAGGTTCGATCATGGGTCCGAAAATGAGATGCTTGGATCTCACACCAAAACCGAGTTTCAAGACCATACGGTGGTAATGACGTAGTATCTCGCATTTGCTACGGTGTTGGAACGAGTAGCCGAGGTGGCGTGGGTGCGAGAACCCAGAATCGTGGTGAACGACTCGAGCTAACGGAGCGAAGTATTCAGAGGAGTTTCGGAGTGGCACCTAGTGCAGCGGAATATTGGTTAGAGTCCACGGAAAGGATTATGGGTGACTTGGATTTCACCTCTGAGGAGAAGTTAAAAGGTATCATCTCTCTGCTTCAAGATGAGTCCTATCAGTGGTGGCTCACCGTAAGGGATGGAACGGTGGCAGAAAACCTTACTTGGGAATTTTTCAGGGGAGCCTAACAAAGGAAGTATATTGGAACCAGCTATGTAGACACTCAGAGGAAGGCTTTCTTGAACCTGGTACAAGGAAATAAGTCAGTGGCAGAATATGAGGCCGAGTTCCTCTGATTGAGTAGATATGCTCGGAGTATTATGGGTATCGAGCATGAGCGCTGTGTCAGGTTTGAGGATGGCCTGAGAGATGAGCTGAGAATGATGATAGCTCCACAACAGGAACGGGAGTTTGCTGTTCTTGTGGAGAAGTCTAAGGTTGCTATGGGAGTAAGACAGTCCGTTAAACGAAACCAAGATCGGAATTGGAATAAGAGGAGCTCGAAACCATCAGAGTTCTCTAGTAATCAGCAAAAGAGGTCAAAGTTTGGTGGGTCGGATCAAACTGCTAGGCCTGCTGCTACTGCTAATCCTTAATGGCTGCCACGGTGTGATAAGTGTGGCAAGTTTCACAAGGGGGAGTGTTGGAATGGTAATCCTGGATGCTTTGAATGTGGGTCTATGGAGCATCGAGTTAGAGACTGTCCTAAGAAGGTAGCTAGGCTGAGAACGAAAGGTCGTGGATCATGCAAGAATAGAAGGGATAACCAACAACCACGGAGGGTCGAGGTGCGACTAGGGGTAATGGAAATGGTAGCAGGCGTGGCCGAGGTGTCAAGGTGCAGAGGCAAGGCAACCAAGGTTGGTTTATGCGATTGCAGTTGGTCGTCATGAGGAGGAAGATGTGCCGAGGTGACAAATGTAAGTTTCTTATTTTGGAATACCTCAATTGTCTTATTTGTGGTTAAGTTAGCTCGTTCTTATGTTGCTAGTAAAGTGTGTGAAACTTTGATTATGAACTTAGAGAACGTGTCTAGGAAGCATGATAATTCTTTAAGATCAGAGTGCACAGCAGTAGCATAGTGCGGTGAGTAAAGATGTACTGATTATTCGTTAGTAAGTAATTTCGAGGACGAAATTATTTTTTAAGGGGGTAGAACTGTAACACCCTGAATTAGGGGTTATCTGTAATTTAAATAAATTCCATGTGGACTTCAAGAAATAAATAAATATGATTTTATTTAGCATGATTTAGGGTCTAGAAATAACCCTGATTTAGGTCGAATTTGGGTTTAAAAAAAATTAAATTAAAGTACTTAAAAGGAGGGAAGTCAGAATAGGGTTAAATAAAATTTAGGAGGAACATGACACAAGAATGGGCTTGGTACACTGGTGGCTTGGTGCGCCTAAGAGAGTTACTAGAGGGGCATTCGAGCCACGGCAGGAACAAGGGGGAATATTTTTTTCCTTGTGGGCTTTTTGGGTGTTAGGCCTAGGAAGGCCTTATAATTAAATCAGGGGGCTCATTGACATGAAAGGCAAGTGGGTGGAGTGGCCTGGGGCGCCACTTAAGGGTGTTGACACGGAGGTCTCAGGTTTGAAACGCAAGGGACGCAAGGTGTGTTATTTTTGGGCTTTTGCGTTAAAGGGGAAGAGGGTCAAGAAGCAGGCTTATAATTAAATGGAGAGGTAATTTGACATGAAAGTCAGGCTGGAAGAGATGGCAAGGGCGTTGAGGGGCTGCCGCTGCCGGTCATTGGTTCGACTCACGTAAGCAAGATCTTGGCTTTATTTTTTCCTCTTGTTTGTCTTCATGGCGTGAGGGAGGGAGTTAAAGATTTTGGACTCTCAATTGATAAGAGATTTAGCTTTTTTTTTTTTTTGCTAATAATCGGCTGGAAAGGGGAGAGGACTCGAGGCGGCCATGCCATCATTGGATTTGAAATCACTTGTTTTAGTTAATCATATTTATTTTTCTAAGTCTTTTATTTTGGGATTGTAATAAGGCCGCTATTTATTTTGTGGATGTTATTTTTTTTTATTTTGCTTATGTTATGTTTCAAATGAAAATTTTCAATTGATAAGTAACCGGTTAAAAATAATTTTTCAAACTTAATAAACTTCTACGGGTTTTTAAAAGATGTTACCATCGGGTAACAAAAATCAACTAAGTCAACTATCACTTTAATGATTTTAAAATGATACATGATCAATGTTTTCAAAAGGGTTTATAAAGCCCAACTGTACTTATATAAAGGCCCAACTGAGTTTTCATACCCCGTTTTAAATACCTTAGCCAAATTTTATCAAATTTTCACCCAACTTTCAAATTGGCCCAAAATATTTTACCCAGTAACATACCAGATCCGGTTAGGACTCATGGGCCGGGTTTGGGGTGTTACACCCTATCATGGAAAAGAGGAATTTTACATGAATTTGGATACTTTGAGGCAAAGAAACACATTCCAACGCCTATTCAAACACCTGAGTAGGAATTATACTTGATTTAGGATACTTAGAGGCCAAGTAAGGCATATCAAAGCCCATATAAAGACCCTAGAGGCCAACCTTTAGGGGGACGTCGGAGTTCGGCAGAAGCCTTCTGCCAGGGCTTTTTGCGGTTAGCTTGGCCAAGGAACCGAGCCAGAAAGGTTAGATTTGTGGGAATCACTCGAAGATAGCCAGTTGATCTATCTCAATAAGCTGGAATTCTACTCAAGACGGCGGATTTCTCCTTCAATTCCTTAAGGGAGTTTTAGGGATTTCTTATGTTTTGTTTTATCTTTTCTTCTGAGATGTTTTCTTTCATCATTATAAACTAAACCATCCAGATACTTGAAGGGGATGAAACCTATGATGAATATTGTTATTGTTTTATGAACTATATGATAAATACTTGATTTGTTCTTAATTGTGTGTGCTTAATTGTTGTGTTAATATTTTCAGGATATTGATTCAAGTTGGATGTGCTTAGGTGGTGGACCAAAAGTCCCTGCCTAAGAGTAGATCTAGCATAATTAAGCAGAGTTGATGGCATGCCTAGAGATAGGGTGACGAGATTTTGCCGGATTAGGGAGTCCATAGATCGAGTTAATGTGATTCTAGGGGTTTTAATTAGAAAGAGATTTCAATTAATCAACCTAGGGTTAGTCGTTATTCGTCTCGAAAGAGGGTTTAATATAAATTAGAGAGTCTTATAGATCAGGCTGAGTGAATAAATTGTCTGGTTCAGTGTTAGATAACAAGTGAAGTCTAGGAGGATTCCTTCTAGGGTATTGTCATGATCAACTGAGTTTTTCTAAAGGTTATTTCTTCAATTTGTTCTTTTTGTACTCAGTTAGTTTTTAGTTTAACCAATCAATCACTTCATATTTAGGCTAAATAATAGAAAGAAAGTGAGTATTAGTACTTTTAATTCCTTTGGTATCGACAGTCCGATCATGCCTAAACTATACTACTATTTGATAGGTGCACTTGCCTTAAGCCATTGCCAGAGTTAGTTTCCAAGTTCGATCATTCTCTTTATAAATTTTAAAACTCGACAATTCGACGATCACGAGGCCCTAAACATGCTTTGGGAGTGGTTCGATACTAAACCAATAACTTAGGAGACTTTCACGAAACCTTGAAAATTTTTCTCAAAATAGGGGATACACTCCCTTGTGGCCCAGCCGTGCCTCTCACACGGTTAGCAGATACGTCCGTGTCACAGGCCGTGTGGACATTCAAAATGGGGGCACATGGTCGTGTCCTAGCCTATGTCCTACCCCGTGTAACTCTCTGAATTGGGTCACATAGCCAATACACACGCCCGTATGGCTAGCCTATGTACCCTAAAAATTTCCATACACACTTGTGTGCCAGGCTGTGTACTAGGTCGTGTCAATCCTGTAGGGTATACTGACTTATGCCACATGGCCAAGTCACACGCCCATGTGTGAGGCCGTGTGGAGCGTACTGACTTGGTTTCAATTTCAACACCATGGGACACACGGCCGTGCAACATAATCGTGTGTCACACACAGCTGAGACACACGCCCGTGTCTCTGCCCGTGTGGACAAAAATAGGTTATTTACCATTTTGCCACCCAATTTGGTACATACCTACATCAAACCAATTGGCACCAATACAAGGCATAAATAAGCATTCTATTAACCTTATTCAAGCATAATTCCTACCATCTCAACACCAACTATAAATATATCAATACCATAAAATACCATTCAATTTCATACCAAAACTCACTTGCACAACACATCTACATGCACTATTTCATCTAAACATTCCTTTGCCTAGAACCACAAACATGCCAATCTCAAATTCAACCATTAGCTACTCAAATTAATAATCCACAATCAATTCTTCACCAAGCAATATAAACCACATTACAAAATGGCATTAGCACACACATATATATACATCAGCAATTAAGCCAAATAGGTCAACTTTCATGGCCATATACAACATTATATACATAACATCTATAAGCCAACACTAATGGCCAATTCATAACAACACACATACCAAAATGACCAAAGTCCTTATACATGCCATATACTTAAAATACCAAAGTTCATAGGTACCAAGTGATAAGTGGATAGTGTGAAGCGATCTCCGACGATCCCCAAATCCGAACTAGCTTGAAATCACTATAAAACATAGAAAATTAAACAACATAAGCTTTATAGCTTACTAAGCTCGTATGAAATAAACTCGATATAATCATAAACACATAATTCAACAATTGATTATCAATACATGAATTCACATCAACTAACAAAGCTTTCAATTTCTCATTCACAAAACTATATATTTCATTCACAATTTCTTCAATCCAAAGTTATTAAGGTTTCTGTACATACCTGTACCATGTTGTAAAAATATCATTCTCAACCATATAATTTATTTACCCGTTGAACCATTCAGAATAGAAATCAGATACTCAGGAGTCTCGCTCAATAAGTACCTATACTATGGCCCAAAGTCAAATCAAGGTAACTTATATCCAAAATACTGATATCATGGCCCAAACCCAAATCAACCGATATTCATGGCCCGAACCCAAATCGGTATAACTCGCACCCGAAGTGCTAATATCATGGCCCAAAGGCAACTCAATGTATCCCCTAATGACATGTCACTAGTTTCCTAAACTACTTCTAAGGTTCAATCGGGATTTCGATTGTCGAATTACCATCGAGTAATTGTCGAACTTATCCGAAGTCTTGTATTCACAACTTATACAATACCAAATCATTTAAAATTTTATAATAAAATTTATCACATACGAACTTACCTCGGTTGTGAAAACGATGAAATAGGTCAATTAGTCGATAACTTTAGTTTTCCCCCAATCTAGGTCCAAATTTTACTTTTCTTCATCTAAATATATTCAAAATTAACTTATTTAATAATCTCTCTATCCAATTTAATCCAAAACACACATTTAAGCACATTTACACTTTTACCCCAATAATTTCACAACTTTTACAATTCAGTCCCTAGGCTCATAAAACAAAATTCATTCAATTTCATTACAACCCAAGCTTATCTGAATTAATATTATACCTCTAGAAGCCCATATTTTTCATTTATTTTACATTTTAACCACTACATTTACACATTTCATAATTTAGCCCCTAATTTGCATTTTCACTAAAAATCACTTAACAAAACTTGTATATATATCAACAAGCATTCATAATCTATCAAGAAACTTCTAAAATAATACATATTCATCAATGGAAACATTCAAAATCTTTAACAATTTTTCAAATTAGTCCCTGGGCTAGTTAGACCTAGTTGCAACGATATTGAAAACATAGAAATCATTAAAAACTGGGTCAAAAACACTTACTAATTTAACCATGCAATTGTCAAACCCTTGCAAGCTCTTAATAACATATGTTTCTTCTACTTTTGGTGGATATGATAACAAATAAAGATTATATTTTGTTTTTTTAATCTTTTACATATTAATTAACCAAATTACTAAATTAACCTTGGTTATAATTCATTTAAATCATATAATGCATGCCCATCTTTGTCCACTCACAATTAAAATGGTTTAATTACCACTTAAGGACTCTAACTTTTATAATCCATAGCTAATAAATACCATTAACTATTAGAACCACACTTTTACACTTTACGCGATTTACTCCTTTTATTAAATTGACTAGTCAAATGATAAATTTTTAAACAAAACTTTCACACAACCATTAATTCATGCTGTAAACATTGAAATAATAATAAAACAAATATTTTGACTTCAAATTTTTGGTCTTAAAACCACTATTTTGATTTGACCAAAAATGGATTGTTATAGGCTGATTAATGCCCTATCTGCCAGGTTAAGCTTGTGATGGTTGTTGCATCATGACTGGCGGATTGTTTCGCTAACCAGAAAGTCTGTAAAGACTTGGTTGAAGGTTTGTCTTTTGGAGAAGTGTAAGTTACTTATCATTACGTCTTGGCAAGTTTGATGTGGAGAACCCGCAAATCAGTGGATTCTCTTGGTGAATTTTGTGTTGGCAAACTCTTCTGTTAGTATCCGCCAAGTGGTCTGTTTCATGTGGCACATAGAATCTGTCTATGGCGAATTGTTGGTTCATGGACCCAATAGTTTTCTTTGTGAGTGCAGTAGGTAAGACCACAATGGTAGAACAGTTTACCATGCTTTCTTGTGAAATGTGAGTATACTATTCAATTTTAGTTGGTTTCTTATTAAAATCTAGTTGGATTTGAAATAGAGTACTATAGATGACAGCTTGATGTGTTTAGGTAGCTAAATGACTTGTTAGTTTCTTATAAGTAAAAGCAAAGTGTATCCTTATGATTAGTGGTAGCAGTGGTGTTTGGTGGAAAAGATTGTCTATAGATTGATATATTGACCACCAAGGGGTGTTTCTGAATTTCTAGCCACGTGTGGGGTTATTATGAGGTCGGTTGGACTATAAATAATGGAGTGGCTAGTGTTGTGGGGGTTCTTCTTTATTTCTTCTGCTTTGTTTTTATTCTTGTACCCTGATTAAGTGGGAGTTATTCATCAAATAAGAACCTATAAGTGTGTATCCAATAATAGAAGGTTATAATGGGAGACTTCGAAAGGTAACCAGCTTTTTTAAGACCTTCTATGAACATCCAACTTGTGTGAGTATTCTATAAGTCTCCTTCATATCCCTATATGCTAATAGCTTATGGTTTATCATAGTTAAAGGTTATGAGTACAGATAAAAACCATTTTCTCTATGACCACCTCTGGACGTACTAACGCCTAAAGTTTAAATACTACGACTAAATGAATGGAACTAAGGCGGAGTTTGCAAGTATATGATTCAAGTTGTAATATAGTTTTTACAATGAAGTAGGTTAGTACTCCGAGAATCGTACCCAAGGGAGGCTAATACTAAATTAACTTAAAACTAAACAAATATAGATCTAATTAGTACTTAAAATAAATCATATTACAATTAAAAATAAATAAAAGATTTTAGGTTTTTATAATAAAGAAATAAAAATTGCATAAATAAAATGAACTTTGTATACTGAAATCTAAACTTAACCAAATCTAGGCATGGGTGATTAGATCGCTTTGGTGGTCATAACTAATTCTTATTTTGGGTTTCTATTCAATCAACAAGTCGTTACCCTAGCAAGATCTCTCAATCTTCTACTAAACTAATGAGTCAGCAAGAACTACTTATCTCTCGACCTCACATAGTGCAAACTAGATTGGGGTTAAAGTGTTCATGGATAGGCAATACCAAATTTGGGTTAATTTCCACCTAAATGACTTTCTAAGGTTTAAGCTCTTCCTCTCCCAAATAGCTAATCCATTAAGAAAACACTATATAGCAATTTCCACTCATTAATCCCCCATGAAATGATTAGTTCCTCATGGAATCCATAAAAAACATATGCTTGATAAAATAAATAAACATTAATAAGAAATCAAGAATAAGGTTTAAGAAGAATCTTGAATTTGTATTTATTGATGAAGCGCAAAATCCACAAGAGTTTGATTGAATCCAAAAATCAGATTCTCAATAACATGAATGTAAATAACTGAAAATAAATCTAAAGCCTAAAAGAAAAGAAAAACTAAAAACTAATTACAGAGGATATTCTAAATTGTGAAAATTGTCCCTAAACAAGTGTCTAAAAGGCCTATTTATAGAGTTAGGGTTATGTCATCCTTAACCTTAGGTTTGTTGATGTTTTTGTGTTGATTTTCATTGTACAAACCAAAGCGCCCTCAGCTTGTAAATCATTCCCGTATAGAGCCGACGTCGCGACACTGAAAAGCATATACTTTATTTTCAGGCTCACTTTAGCGGTGTGTCGCGACATCCTCTAGTTATGTTGCCACACCAAAGGCAATATTGGTATTCTTGTATTCTGCCTCCTATGTTGTGACATTGGACTTTCCATGTTACTACAAGATGACTAGCTTTGAGCTCTTATGCCTTTGAATAATGTCCTGCACACTCACTAATTACGTTAGCTCACCTTTAGGCCTTATTCAGCCCCTAAGGTCATAAAATGACTCAATTTACAATTTTTATTGAATGAAAACTAAAATAGAAAAACTAACTAAAACATAATAGGATTGCTTGTATTCTAGCTCCTTAAGTATGGAAACTAGTTTAATCTACTACACATAATTACAATAGATCAAACTCCCCAATACTTAAGTCATTGCTTGTCCTCAAGCAAGGAAAACTAAAAATGAAATAAAAGACGACCATTGAGCAAGTATGATACAAAGATTGGTTTTGGAGTACATAATTTGGCACATTCACATCTAAACATAATCCTAGCATGATATGTAAAGGACTTACCACTTTCGATATTAAACTCTTAAGTTCAGTATATTACAAGGAATACGAAAAATAAGGTCCTCAAACATAGGGATCCATCAATAAAACATACAAGTAATTTGATTATCCTAGCATAATACAAATAGTCGTTATTGTAATTACCTAATACAAAGTCAATTCTTGAATAAGTTTACCTAGGTCACATAGGGCTTTTCGGCTTGTAATGTTCTGAGGGTTAGAATATGTATGAAATTTAAGAACAGGATGCATCAAAACAGTTTGAAACATGAAAGTAGTTTGGCACATTGTATTGTTCCCTATTCTCCCCCTTAATAACCCTTGCCTGCTCACCGCATTATTTCTCCTTTGCTCACCTTCCTTATTTCTCCACATAAGAAGTTACAATATAATAAAGCAACAGCATCTAGCTCACGAGTTTTTATGCACTAATGACTTAGTTTTTCTACTTTTGTGATTTTTTCACCTTTGATCATTTTCAATACATCTCACTCACGATGCTTTTGTTTTTTATGTACATTTTCTACCCGTTTTGACTTTTTCTGAAGTTTTCTTTTGTTTCGCACATATTGGCTAACCTATAATCACTATATCACACTGCTTCTTCCTATTTCACTCTGATTTTACAAAATCCATCATGTTTTATCTACTTAACCCTCAATACATATGGCCAGACATCTAAATTCATGCAATTCAGGACCCAAGTAAAAGGATAAGTACAAATTAATATTTTGACTCGGGTTATGCATTAAGGTTCATCAAGAAGTATTTTTTGACTCAAAATAGGTACTAATTCTTAATAAACAGGGTTAGCTATTTGGCTCTGGGTTTATACCAAACAAAGCCTTAAGTCATCCTTAGGTATCTCAACATTAAAAAATTTAATTGATCAAATAGTCACAATTTCAATTCTTTATCATAAATACTAGCATGGTCATTTCCTATATTTTCTATATCATTTGGTATATTCAATTACTCAATGCCTATTTATAGTGTAATATAAAAAACTTAGTAGTGTAATAATTGAAAATTTAAAATCATCCACTATCATGCAAAATTTATAATAAACACAATCAACCTATGTACATGCTCTTAACCGATCACTTGTATTTCTACAAGATTAAGCACACTTTACATAGCACATTGTCCCTAATGTGCACGTTGTCCCTAATTTGATAAATTATTTTGATATAATAAACAAAAACATCTTTAAATAATTTTTTTTTGAACAAAGAATTCAAAGCATAAATAATATTTCAAAAACTTCCAATGCGACAGCCCAATTTTGAGGCTAGTCAGATTAGTGGTTTCAAAACCACTAATTTGAGGTTGGAGAAATTATTTTTGATATCATTTTATGTGTTATATAATGATTATATGAGTGCATGAAAATTTTGGTGAATTAATTTTAGTGATTGTATGCTTAATTGCGAAAAAGGACTAAATCGCATAAAGTGCGAAAGTTTTATTTTACAAGCTAGAGGTGTTAAATAGCTATAGAATATTAAATTGGATGTCCTTAACATGTAATTAGTCCATTGGGAGAGTGTTGGTCGGCCATAGGGACAAAGATGAGACATGGTCAATGGTTAGGTAGTGTTTGGTGACTTAATTGAGTAATAAGATAAAATAAAAAGAAAATGATATCATCCTTCTTCATTTTTTTCCTCTACCACCGAAAATACCAGCAAGAATAGGGGTTTGAAAGCTTCAAATTTTCAAAAACTTATCCTCCTTACAAGTAAGTGATTTTGGTGGTTTTTCTTGATAATTTTTGTACTTTTGGGACCCTTGTAGCATAATGTAGTTAATTAGGGGATTATTTTTGATAAACCGCAATATATACATATTTTAATCCCACATTTGGCATGCTTTTGGATGATTTATCCCTTGAATTGTGGAATTTGATGCTTCTAATCCTTTAATTTCATGTTTTATACTTAGGAGAGCATAGGAGGATGAAAAGAACGAGAAACGGGCCAAAATGGAGAAAATGGGCCAAAGTAAGAAATCAACACGACTTGGAGTTCACCACACGGGTAAACCACACGCTCGTGCCACTTTAGCAGGCTTGAACATGGCCCTGGGCTCGATTCACACGGGCGTTTCACACGGGTGTGTCCCTGCCATGACCCGTTTTAATTTCACTTGAAATAAGATACTTGTGGGCCAAGTAAGGCATCTCGAAAGCCTATATAAACACCCTAGAGGGAAACCTAAAAGGAGAGTTTGAGAGGAGGCTTCTGTTAGGGCTGTTGATGAGGAGCAAAGCCAGATAGGGCTGAATATAAGGAATTTCTCAAAGAAAGCCAGTTGATCCATCTCAAAAGCCAGAGTCACACTCAAGACTGAGGATTTTCCTTTCAAATTCCTTCAGGGGGTTTTAGGGTTTTTCTTTACGTTTTGTTATTTAATTTCTTCTGAGATGCATTCTTTTATAAACATGAACTAGACCGTCAAATACCTGAGGGGGATGAAACCTACGATGGATCTTGTTATTGTTTTCTAAACTGTATGATAAATACTTGATTTGTTCTTAATTATGTGTTCTTAATTCTTACTTTAATATTTCATGATATTGATTCAAGAATTGATGTGCTTATTCAGAGGAGCAAAAGTCCCTGTTTAAGAGTAGATCTAGCATAATTAAGTGGAGTTGATCACACTCATAGAAATAGGATAGCAAAAATTTACCGAATTAGGGTGAAACCTAATATAGGAGTCCATAAATCGAGTTAATGCAACACTAAGGGTTTTAATTAAAAAGAGATTTCAATTAATCAACCTAGGGTTAGACGTTAGTAGCCTCGAAAGAGGTATTAATATATATTAGGGAATCCTACGGATCAAGTTAAGTGAATAAACTGTCTGGTTCAGAGTTAAATAACAAGTGAAGTCTAGGTAGATTTTTCCTCGAGTATTGTCTTAATCAATTGGTGATAAATCATAAAAGTAACATATTTTAACCCCATATTTAGCATACTTTTGGATGATTTAGCCCCTGGTTTATGTAAAAAGGTGCTCTTAATCCTTTCTTTTCATGTTTTATACTTAAGAAAGCACCCGAGGACGAAAAGAATGAGAAACGAGCTTAAAACGGGCCAATTTGGGCCAAAGTAGAAATCGACACGGCCTCAACTTCAGGCCACATGATCGTGCCTCGACAATTAACTAAGACACGACCATGCCACGATTTACACGGCCGTGCCCCAATCGATAGAATCGAGACACAACCTAAAAATGATTTACACGGGCGTGTACCATGGTCGTGCCCCTGCCACGGGAGAGAGCAATTTCACTCAGATTTGGATAATTTGAGGCAAAGAAACACATTCCAAAGCCTATTCAAACACCGAGTAGGAAGTATACTTGAATTGAGACACTTAGAGGCCAAGTAAAGCATTCCAAAAGTCTATATAAACACCCTAAGTGTAACCTGAAAGAGGGTGGTAGGTCGGAAGTTGAGACACTCAAAATTTGGAAGAAGCTCGGAGCTTTTGTGGAAATCACTCAAAGATAGCCAGTTGATCCATCTCAAGAAGCCAAAATTCTACTCAAGACGGCAGATCACTCCTTCAATTCTTTCAGGGGGTTTTAGGGATTTCTTATGTTTTGTTTTATCTTTTCTCTTGAGATGTTTTCTTTTATCATTATGAACTAAACCCTTTAGATACCTGAAGGGGATGAAACCTAGATGAATCTTGTTATTATTTTCTGAACTATATGATAAATATTTAGTTTGTTCCTAATTATGTGTGCTTAATTCTTGCGTTAATGTTTACGGGATATTAATTCAAGTAAGATGTTCTTAGGTGGAGGAGGAATAGACCCTGCCTAAGAATAGATCTAGCATAATTAAGCGGAGTCGTTCGCGCACCTAGAGATAGGGTGACGAGATTTTACTGGATTAGGGTGAAACCTAATATGGGAGTCCATAGATCGATTTACTGCTATTTTAGAGGGTTATTAAGTGAGAAAGAGATTTCGTTAATTAACCTAGGGTTAGGCATTATTCGCCTCGAGAGAGGGTTTAATTTAGGTTAGGGAGTCTTACGGATCAAGTCAAGTGAATAAATCATGTGGTTCAGTGTTAAATAATAAGTGAAGTCTAGATGGATTCTTCCTAATGGTATCGTCGTGATCAATTGAGTTCCTCTTCAAGATATTTCCCAATTCATTCTTTTTGTCTTTGCATCTTAGTCTAGTAATTAATTAGTTAATCAACCAAATCATTTAATATTTAGGCTAAATAATAGAAAGAAAGTGAGTATTAGTACTTTTAGTTCCTTTGGCTTGCCTAAGCTATACTACTGTTCGATAGGAACACTTGCCTTAAGTCGTTGTCAGAGTTAGTTTTCAGGTTCGATCTTTCTCTTTATAAATTTTAAAACTCGACAAAACAATGATCAAGTTTTTGGCGCCGTTGCCGGGGACTAAATATTAAGAAAACTCTATTTTTATTACTTTAGCAATTATTTTTTTATTTTTCTAATTTTAATTTTAATTATTTTTAGGTTAAATTTTGATTTTGCTAAATTTTCTTTTATTTGATTTTGGCAGATAGAGGAGATGCAACTAAACAACTATCAGTGGCAAGTTATGAGGACAAAGCCAAAAAACGCAGTCGATATCTGCAACCTAGACCTAATAACCATGCTATCAAACCAGCTAAAGATGATGAATAAAAAGATTGATGGTTTGAATAGTCTTTCACAGGTACACCCAGAAATACAATATGATTCGAATTTAGGAGGCGTGGTGAATCCTGAGTACCCACCTTACGAATATGGCATGGAAAATGAGCAAGCTCGCTATATGAGTAACTACTCTAGACCACAAAATAATTTTTATAATGACACTTATAATACAGGTTGGAGGTATCATCCCAATTTCTCTTGGGATGATCAAAATAGCCAAAGACAAGAACTTCCTCCAAATTTTCAACAACCACCTAACCAACAGGAAGAGGAGTCGAACCTTGAAAAGATGCTGGCAAAATTCATAGCAACCACAGAATCCCGTCCCCAAAAAACTGAGACAATGTTCAATAATCAACAAGCATCGATCAAAGAGATCAAAACCAAGTTCAAGAAATTATTAAGTCAGTTGGACAACTTGCAAAGTTAATGTTCGAACGACCACAAGGGCGTCTACCAAGAAACACTGAAACTAACCCGAGAGAGAAAAATGAAGCCATTTACGATAGTGAAGGGTTAGACGAACCAAACCCAAGGGAAGAACTTGTGGTAAGTGAAGGTAAGGTTGAGATGTGCCATGATATACCAAAACCGACAAGTATAGAGTACCAATCTCGTGTGCCATATCCTGATGCAATAAAGAAAGACCACATAGAGGATGAATTTGGTGAACTCACACTTCGTGTAGACGACAAAACAATCACTCTACAAGCTCTTGACTTAGCTAGGACATCGAGTAATAAAGGTACGAACGTTAATTTTATTGATAACCATTTGGTTCAACCTTCTTTATAGGAAGCATCACGAAATCACCTAGCTGAGCTAGATCTTAGACCTTGTGCCAACAAAGAAGAATTATATGAGGAACGAAGCCTTGGGTCAACAAACTAGAAGAGTGGAAAACACAATTTAAAAAAGAACCAGAACCACACGAAGTGAAACCGAAGGAAACCTCAGGCGAGCTGATAGGAAGAACAAATCACATTAAAATAGAGGATCAGGTATTGTTTAAAAAGGAAGATCCTCAAATCACCAATTCAGACCTCAAGGCAAACGAAGAAATCACTTTTTAGGTACTTAATGTCTTCTTATACGACACAGTCGAGGTAAGCAATCCTAAATTCAACACTTTTGAGGTAAACATTACTCGAGTTAAACTTTATATCCATAACCGAGTTGATCACATGAGAAAGGATATCCACCTCCTCAAACCACCATGATTGTGCGTACAACAGGTAAGTCTAGCTCAAGACTTTAAACGAGCGCTTCTCAAGAGGCAACCCGAGTACTAACCGTATTGATTAATTTGGTTTTATTTCTTTTCGTATTTAGGCATAGGTTTCCACACCCATACGGCCTTGCACACAGCCGTGGCCGTGGCCGTGTGGACACCACAGCTAGGCACATGGGCGTGGACCTTATCTCTATTTGATTATTTACTTTTATTGATATTTTTATCTCTATTTTTATTTTTATTTTTATTTTTATTTTTACTTCTTTTATTATTTTCTCCTTTTTCTCAATGGCATTTAGATTTAGCTTAGGATACAATAAAACCAAGCCGACTACTTCGAGGATTCAATTTCAAACGATTCGAGACGTTTCCCCACATTCACCTCCAATCTTATCCGGTTTCTTTTCATTGACTTCATCCAAAAATTTAGGAAGTGTTACTTCTCCCCTTCTCTTTTGATTACATTATTAGTTATCCATCTTTGTACATTGAGGGCAATGTATATCTTAAGTGTGGGGGGTAAAAGTACCTAACTTTTTGCATTATTCTAAAATCCTGAATTTTAGTCTTGTTCCTAAGTGATTTTCTCATATTTTTAATTAGGGTGAAATTTCTGATGATTTATGATTCTTATTGATATGTTTTTGAGTACGTCATTGATAATTGTGCATTGATGATTTACACTTGAAGAATACTAGAGAATCAAGCATGATAAGTCTATTTTTTCAAGAATAAAAAAATTCCTAGGTTGTTAAACTGAATTTGAATATTACCTTCAAGTTTGAAATTTATAGGGATTGATATGAAATACCCATAATTTTTGTGAGATTTTGAGCCTTATAGAGCATATATTCTTTTTCGTGCTCACTTTATTGATTATAAGTATGTCAACACTGAATTGTTATTCTAGAACTTGCCGTGATATGCATGTCAAGACCACATTAATTGATTTGATATACTGAGATGATAAAGGCACCTAGGTTTTAACCCATTCACTCCACTAAAAAGCCTATCTTCACAAATTAACCTTTAGTGAACCTATTTGATCCTAACAACCCTTTTATTGATTCACCCGCTAATATTAACCCAAAACCCTTTGTATTTGTTATCACCATTCCTTTGACTACCTTTCTATCGAGAATCAATTTGATCAATTGCCTAATGACTTTATTTCAGTTGATATAGTTATTTCTTATATTATGTATTTATTTGATTTTTCTTAAAAAATCAAAGTATATTCAAGATTAGTAGTATAAAAAGTGAGCTTGTACATTTAAATTTCAATTATCAAAGAAAAAGCTCGTAGTATTATTAGTTTCAAAGTTTCAATTGATGTAATCATTTATTTTCCAATTCATTATTTTAAGTTAGGTAACTTGTCAATTCAATTTCGATTCTAAACCTTCTAATTCAGCCTTTATCCACACCTTTAACCTAAGCCCCGTTACAACCCTGATAAATACCTTTTGATTTGTGTATCATCTCATATTACAGCAGTGGAGATTTGATTTTCAGGCAATCCTATGGAATTAACTTTTCAGGTTCGACTTATGAGTGCTTATTCTTGAACCTTAAAACACTGAGTGATTTGAGTGGATCTTTAGTGAGGATGTCAATCCTTGTCGGTTTTAAAATTAAAGGTAATCATTTAGATAAGGGGAGACACCTATGTTTTCGTGCTACAAATATATGACTTATAATGTTTGAATCTTTAAGAGTCTTTGAGTTAAATTATCCATGTATAAATTATCTGTGAATTATGATGAGGCATTGTTGATAGGAATTGTGAATTATGGAAAGTTCGTTTTAATTGTAAGTTGAGAATTTTGCTTGAGGACAAGCAAAAGCTTAAGTGTGGGGGTATTTGATAAACTGTAAAAGTAATATATTTTAACCCCATATTTAGCATGCTTTTGGATGATTTAGCCCTGGATTTATGTAAAAAAGAGCTCTTAATCCTTTTTTTTCATGTTTTATACTCAGTAAAGCACCTGAGGATGAAAAGAATGAGAAACAGGCTTAAAACGAGCCAATTTGGGCCATAGTGGAAATTGACACGGCCTGGACTTCAAGCCACACGATTGTGCCTCAACAATTAACTAAGACACGGCCATGCCATAATTTATAAGGCCGTGCCCCAATCGACAGAATCGAGACACGACCTGAAAAAGATTTACATGGGTGTGCACCATGGTCGTGCCCCTGTCGCGGAAGAGAGCAATTTCACTCGGATTTGGATACTTTGAGGCAAAGAAACACATTCCAAAGCCCATTCAAATATCAAGTAGGAAGTATACTTGAATTGAGGCACTTAGAGGCCAAGTAAAGCATTCCAAAAGTCTATATAAACACCCTAAGTGTAACCTAAAAGAGGGTGGTGGGTCGGAGGCCGAGACATTCAGAATTCAGTAGATGCCCGAACTTTTGTGGAAATCACTCGAAGATAGCCAGTTGATCCATCTCAAGATGCCAAAATTCTACTCAAGACGGCGGATCTCTCCTTCAATTCCTTTAGGGGGTTTTAAGGATTTCTTATGTTTTGTTTTATCTTTTCCCTTGATATGTTTTCTTTTATCATTATGAACTAAACCCTTCAGATACCTGAAGGGGATGAAACCTAGATGAATCTTGTTATTATTTTCTGAACTATATGATAAATACTTAGTTTGTTCTCAATTATGTGTGCTTAATTCTTGCATTAATGTTTCTGGGATATTAATTCAAGTCAGATGTTCTTAGGTGGAGAAGGAACAGACCTTGCCTAAGAATAGATCTAGCATAATTAAGCAGAGTCGTTCGCGCACCTAGAGATAGGGTGACGAGATTTTACCGAATTAGGGTGAAACCTAATATGGGAGTCCATAGTTCAATTTACTGCTATTTTAGGGGGTTATTAAGTGAGAAAGAGATTTCCGTTAATTAACCTAGGGTTAGACGTTATTCACCTCGAGAGAGGGTTTAATATAGGTTAGGGAGTCTTACGGATCAAGTCAAGTGAATAAATCGTATGGTTCAGTGTTAAATAATAAGTAAAGTCTAGGTGGATTCTTCCTGATGGTATCGTCGTGATCAACTGAGTTCCTCTTCAAGATGTTTGCCAATTCATTCTTTTTGTCTCTGCATCTTAGTTTAGTAATTAATTAGTTAATCAACCAAATCATTTAATATTTAGGCTAAATAATAGAAAGAAAGTGAGAATTAGTACTTTTAGTTCCTTTGGGTTCGATAATCCTGTATTGCCTAAGCTATTCTACTGTTCGATAGGTACACTTGCCTTAAGTCGTTGTCAGAGTTAGTTTCCAGGTTCGATCTTTCTCTTTATAAATTTTAAAACTCGACAAAACAACGATCAATTGGCTTTCTCAAAAGTATTTTCCCAATTTATTCTCTGTGTCTTGGCACCCTTAGTTTAGGAATTAGTTAGATAAGCATCAATCCTCTTTATTTTAGGCTAGACAATAAAAAGAAAGTCAGTACTAGTACTTTTGGTTCCCTTGGGTTCGACATTCCGGTCTTGTCACTAAGCTATACTACTGTTCGATAGGTACGCTTGCCTCAATCGTGGTGATAGTTAGTTTCTAGGCTCGATCATTCATTATATAAATATTAAAACTTCCAAACACGATCAATTTTGCAAAATGGTTGAGAGTTTAGGGTTTTTCCATGTGAATATTTATGTTGATTTCTAAAATTTTATGGAAGAAAATGGATATTGGGTGTTGAATAAACAACTTTTGTGAAAAGTGTTTCCATGAAAACACCTAAAAGGACCTTTTTGTAAAGGTTGTAAAATAGGTGGTAAATGTGTGTAATAATTGGAATTATGAGCTGCTATAAAAGGGATATGAATCGGCTAGGCTTGGGTGTGTGAAAAATGAACACATTTCATTTTACAAGCCTAAGGGCAAAATTATAATTTTGTAAAAGTCTAAGGGCAAAATAGTAATTTTTCCAAATAAGAATTTGTAGAGTGATTTGATTAATGTGGTTAAATAATAAATTAAATATGTCACTATAGGTCAAGAAGAACATGGAATCAACCTTGACCGAGGAAAAGGCAAGGTTTCGGACTAAATTGCAAATCAACATATTTTGTATCGAGGTAAGTTTATATGTAAATGATACATCCTTTGTACCTATGTTTTACATATTAATGCATTGTGTGAAATGCAAATGAATATTATGGATATCTATTAAATTGATAGAATGTGAGAAAATCCTCGGATGAGCCTTCGGAATAGGAAAATGATACGGATAAAATCCATGGATAAGTAATTTATGGTGGGATGTGTGAGATACCACCATAATTATAATTGTACCACCCCAAACTTGGTCTATACGTTACGATCAAATCTGGATTGTTACAGGAAGGGTAGTTTTGAAAACGTTTAACGGTACATCATAACTTGTGAAAAACTTTTCATTTCAGTGATTCCATGTTAGGGGTAATTTAGAATTTGATTTGGATATATCTTGCCAACTTCTTATTAGGTTATCTAGAAGCTGAAAATGGGTTTATTTAGTAAAGCCGAATTTAGAAATCTCCAGTGAGGTGACAGTTGAAAACAATGATGATGAGCATGATCTTTTAAAATAATATTTATAGTTCTATAAAACTCCCAAGTTTAATTATAATTTACTTGTGAACCGTTTGTTAACATTTTGAAAAAAATAGTTATTTATATTTTAGGAAAACCCCAAATTTGACAATTTATAAATTATATAATATCAGCAATGAATCAAAAACCAATTTTAAAGTTAAAGTGGCCTTATTACAAATCAAAATCCCAATTAAAAATAAACTTAAATAAGAGAACGATTTTACGAAAGAAACGATAATGCATGGCCACCTAGAGTCTGCCTCGACCTGCATCCGTAATCTAGTGATTACCTACACAATTAAGCAGAGGGGTGAGTTGTTAAGACTCAATGTGTAAATTCGTATGACACAAACTGGGCCTCAAGCCCACAGATGCACATTGGGCCTTAGCCCACTCAATATGGCATATATCACATGTATGCAATGCAGCCCAGCCCAATCTAGCTATGTGTAAATTCCCGTATGACACAAACTGGGCCTCAAGCCCACAGATGCACATTGGGCCTTAGCCCACTCAATATGGCATATATCACATGTATACAATGCAGCCCAGCCCAATCTAGCTATCCATGCAGACACCCGTGGCATTACGCCACTGTAGTTCTTGACCACCGTGGTCCCAGACCACTCGTGACAAAGTCACTAAAATATATAATCGTGGGGCCAACCCACTGTGGTCTCAGACCACCGTGACGATCTCTGATAAGTTTATGTATTCGTGGGGCCAACCCACTATGATCTTAGACCACCGAGACAAGTCACTGATATATGTATTTGTGGTTTCAAACCACCATGCTTTTTAGACCACCGTGACAATAGTCACTGATTCACGCTTCCCCTTTCATTCAATCCTAAGCCCATGCTCATTTTATCATGCTAAAAAAATGAATGCAACATATTCTCAACGTGCAACAGACAATAATTTCATACAAGTCTTATAATTGAAAGGATCATCATAGCGGAACTTACCCGGTGTCTCCAACCTTACCCACGAGGGTATCTTGACTATCTAGTCAATCATTTTGGCTTTCAGCCAACACAGTTAATAACACAAACAATAAACAAGCGTGTGAGTGATACACACCTGATAACGCGTAACACTAAGCTTTCTACATCGACGCTTTCACTAGCAGGGACAACGGCTATTTGCCTATCCCAGGCAGACGTCGGCTGACCCCCACAACCTGGAAGATAGTCTTGACCCATCAAAATAGCACGTCTTTTGAACTTGGGAGTAGAGATTACGGGTTCGCTCCCCACCACAGCTTGACCATTTCTTGTATCCATGAAACAAACTTGATCAGAGGTCAGAGAAAACGTCGATGTCTATCAAGAGAATTGATTTAAGCAAACTACAACTGGTAAAGGATATAATAACCAAGAATCGAAAAGAATTTATTCCTACCTTGGTAAACGATGAACCACGCAACAACTGGTTCGGCCTTGAATCAAAGATGAGTTGTGAGAGAGCCAAAAGTTTGGCCTAGTAGTAAAAAAAATTACCTTTTGTGTAACAGCCCGGTTTAGACCCTAGTCGGAACAGTGGTTTTGAGACCACAAATTTGAGGTCAGAATAATATTTTAATAATATTTTCTATGTGAAAATTATGTAACATGGTCTGTGTGAAAGTTCTGTGTGATGATTTGATCGTTCTAGTGTTGGATTAAGAGAAAGGACTTAATCGCGTAAAGAGTAAAAGCTATGTGCTAATTTATAAGTATCTAAATGTTGATGTATTTTAAATTTAGAGGCCTTATGATGCAATTAAACCAAGTTTTAAGATAGTGGGTGGTAATGGACAACTATAACCTTGGTGATTATATGTTTTAATTATTAATTGAAATGATAGAATAGTAAATAGTTAAATAATATGTGTTTAATGAAATGAAAGCAAGAAAATGGTCATTCTTGTTCATCTTGGTGCCAAAAATAACAAAGAAAATAAAAGAAAAAGAAAGCTAGGGGTTCGGCCATTGTTAAGCAAAAATTTAGGTATGTTTTAGCTCGATTTTTGATAATTTCTACGTTTTTGGAATCGTTGCTTCATACTCTAGCTAGCCCATGTTGTAATTTTGTAAATTGATAATGTTTTTGTGATGAGCCATTAATGAATGTGTGAGCTACCTGCTAGATGATAGTGATATATGAATACTTGGTATTGGATTAACATTTTTTGTCTTTGGATTTTTGATGAAATTGAGTATTTTGGGCTAAATTGTGAAAAGTGTAAATTGAGGGACTAAAATGTGAAATAAATGAAATTTTAGGGTTTGTATAAGCATGGGGAGAATTCAGCTAAGCACATGTATATTGAAATTTTGAGTATTTGATGATTTTGTGGGATAGGGACTAAAGTGTCGAAATATGAAAATGAGAGGGCCATTTTGTAAAATGCCCTAAATATGTGTGCTTGGATTAAAATGAATGATTTGATGATTGAATGGATTGAATTTGAATGTGTATAGTCCAAGAGAGGAGAGGTTCGAATCGAGATTGAGGCAAAGATAAAGTGCTCGATTAATCGACCGTATCGATAGTTCGAGTCTGAGGTAAGTTCGGATATCATACATGTATGAGTTATGTTTTATAAATATGAAATGAATATGTTCATGTGTATGAAAATGAGTTGCTATGTGCACGATTGTAATTGATGGCACTAAGTGTGCGAAATTGAAATCGAAATAGAAATGAATGGCACTGTGTGTGCGATGATATAAAAGTTTCAGCTTATTAAATTGGCACTGTGTGTGCGACACTGAGACGAGTCGGTTAAAAGAATAGGAACTAAGTGTGCGATAACAATTATACTTTGAATATGTATGTGACACTGAGTGTGCGGTTATTTTGAACGAATATCAAATGAAGATCGGCATGTAATATCGAGCATTGAATAGCTTGGAGGTAGAATAACTAAGTGTTAGCTAAGGTATGTAATTAACCTTTGTGGTTGATGAATTATAAACAAGCTATGGTGGAATAAATGCGTATTTTAGATATGAATGAGATGATATGAATGTGAGATAACTGATCTATGTGATGCTTAATACTTACTTTAGTTTGGTTTGATGAGATATAGTATTGTATATCGAACTTACTAACCTTTGGAAAGCTTACTATGTGATTTATTTCTCTGCCTTGCAGTGTCAGTAAAGCTAGGTCAGATCTGGGATCGTCAGCTTCTCAATCACACTATCGGCATTCTATCTTGGTACTTTTAGAAAGATGTATAAAGCTAGAATATGGCATGTATAGGCTAGTTAATTGAATTATGTTTGAGATTGTAATTAGCCATGAGATATGGCTAGATATGTGATAGGTTTGGCATGAATGAATGTGATATGTGTGATGCATCTTTTGGCATGATTTGTGGATTGAAAAATTTGCTATCAAGTGGTAACTTTTTGTTGATAAATGCTAATAGGGGTTAGTGAAATTGGGAATGAATTATGCTTGTGATAGAATAAGTATTGGTATTGAATTTAGTATAAATAGAGTTGAAATTGGATGCATGGGTGGAATGAGAATATTGGTATGTTTATGGTGATAATATGAGCATGAAATGTTTAGGTTGTATGGCTTGTAGGTTGGACCTTTATGGGTGGCATTTTGACTTTGCAAAGTGCCCTATAAAGTCACACGGTTGGGGCACACAGGCGTGCCTCAGACCGTGGATAAATTGGAAGAATGTGGCTTAAACTGCACACAGCCATGGGACGGGCATGCCTACAGGTCGTGCGAGAAATGGCAAAATATGACCTTATTGAACATGACCATAGCACACAGGCGTGCTTGGTAACCGTGTTGATTTTGACAGTATGTAACTACGGGGAGGTCACACGGGTGTGTCATATAGTCATGGGAGAGGCACGGCCTACCCCCACGGGCGTGTTTCCCCTGTATTCTAGAAAAGTTACAATTTTTCATGAGATTTTATATGTGTTTCGGTTTAGTCCTGACTTAGTTTATAAGCATGCTTAGGGTCTTGATGACCCTGATAAGGGACACTATGATTGTATACGAATATGTTTGATGATTATTGACTTTGTGTCGTAAATGCGATGTAAAATGATCATATGGTTCGGTAATGCCTCTAAACCCTATTTCGGCGACGGTCTCTGGTTAGGGGTGTTACAATTTTATTGGTATCAGAGCTACGGTTTAGCCGATTCTCTGACTAACATAGCGTGTGTGAGTCTAGCTATACATGCCATATTGTGAAATTGCGATAGTGTGATAAAATTTGACAGTTGAAATGTGTTTTAATATAGTAATAGATCCCGATTGAACAGTTGCTGATGATGTAGAGAGTAATGCGCCTGCTCCCCCTCAAGGTACAGCGCCGGCCACATCTAGGCTGAATGATAGTTGTGAGGAAGGTGAGGCTAAGCAAGCCTTCTTTCGTATGATGAGTGAATGGTTTTTGAAATTTGTTAGAACAAATCCAACTGCTCCGCAACCTCCACCCCCGCAAGTACCTATTGTGCCACAAGTTGTAGATCCGAACAGATTGAATAAACCACCTGTAGATAAGATTCGCAAGTATGGGGCCGAAGAGTTTAGGGCCGCAGCTGATGATGATGTTGAGCGAGCCGAGTTTTGGCTTGAAAATACAATCAGAGTATTTGATGATATTTCGTTGAACCATGAAGAGTGCATTAAGTGTGCAATTTCCTTGTTGAGAGACACGACTTATGATTGGTGGAAAACATTGATATCTATAGTTTTGAGGGAGAGAATAACTTGGGAATTCTTTCAATCTGAGTTTAGAAAGAAGTATATCAATCAACACTTTATTGATTAGAAACGTAAGGAGTTTTTAAAGCTAAAACATAACCGTTTTTCTGTTACTGAGTACGAGCGAGAATTCGTAAGATTGTGTCAATATGCAAGGGAATGTGTTTCGACTGAAGCTACTATGTGTAAACATTTTATAGAGGGATTGAATGAAGACATTAAGTTGTTGTTGGAATACTGAATATAAATGAATTTGTTGTATTAGTCGAAAGAGCATGCAAAGCTGAGGAGCTCGGTAAAGAGAAGAAGAAAGCTGATTCTGAGGCTCGTAATGAAAGAAAGAGATTGATGAATCAGTTCTCTCAATCTTCAGCAAAGAGATATTAAGATGCAAGCAATCGTTCAAATGCCTCGTTTGGACATCCAAATAAAGATCGTTCGAGACAGAGTACTGGTTTACGAATTCAAGCACTGAATGAAACAAGTGTTGGCAGTGTTGATAGTAACAAACCTGAATGTAGACAATGTGGGAGACGACATGTAGGAGAGTGCTGGGCCAAGTATAACAATAGAACATGCTATAAGTGTGGATCCCGAGATCATTTTATCCAAGATTACCCAAAGATGGTCGAAGAAGAAAATGTTCAGAATGAAAGACCGAGTAATGTGACAACAAGGGGTAGACCACCCAGAAATATCAGAATTATGAGCGAAAGAAAGAGAGGAACAACTGATACAGCTGTGAGGTTAGAAGCGAGAGCACCTGCCCGAGCCTATGCTATACGTGCACGAAAGGAAGCATTATCTCCAGACGTGATCACTGGTACTTTCACTTTATTTGATACTGATGTCATTGCATTGATAGATCCTGGATCAACTCATTCCTTTGTGTGTATGAATTTAGTATCGAATAAGACTCTACCTATTGAGTCTACTGAATTTGTGATTAGAGTATCGAACCCCTTAAGCAAGTGTGTTCTGGCGAATAAGGTGTGCAAGAATTGCCCGTTGATGTGTCGTGATTTATGTTTCCCGGTCAATTTGATGTTGCTACCATTTGATGAATTTGACATAATTCTGGGAATGGACTGGCTCACTTTGCATTATGCCATTGTGAATTGTAAGAGAAAGAATGTTGAATTGAAGAGTCAGAATGGCGAGATAGTTCGAATTGAGTCTAGTGATATGAAAGGACTACCAGCTGTTGTATCTGTGATGAAAGTTATGAACTATGTGAGAAAAGGTTGTGAAGCTTATTTGGAGTATGTGATTGATACAAAGGTGTCGGAAAAGAAAATTGAATCTGTGCCTGTGATATGTGAGTTTTCAAATGTGTTTCCGAATGAGTTACCAATATTACCTCCGATTAGAGAAGTAGAATTTGGTATTGAGTTAGTGTCGGGAACTGCTCCTATTTCGATAGCTCCATATAGAATGGCCCCAACTAAATTGAAAGAGTTAAAATTTCAATTGCAAGAATTGACCAACAGAGGATTTGCACGACTGAGTTTTTCACCCTGGGGAGCTCTTATATAATTTGTGAAAAAGAAAGATGGCACGATGAGAATGTTTAATGATTACCGTCAGTTGAACAAACTGACGATAAAGAACAAATATTCGTTACCTCAGATCAATGATTTCTTTGATCAGCTGAGATGAGCTACAGTATTTTTTAAAATAGATTTGAGATCGGGCTACTATCAGTTGAGAGTTAAAGAGTCTGATGTGCCAAAAACTGCTTTTAGAACGAGGTATGGACATTATGAATTCTTAGTGATGCCTTTTGGACTAACAAATGCCCCTGTAGTATTTATGGATTTGATGAATCGGATATTTAGACCGTATTTGGATCACTTCGTGGTGGTGTTCATTGATGATATTTTGATCTATTCGTGTGATGAGACACAGCATGTCGAGCATTTGAGAATCGTGCTACAAACTCTGCGTGAGAAGCAGTTGTATGCAAAGTTTAGCAAGTGTGAATTTTGGTTGCCTGAGGTCAGTTTTTAGGGTATATTGTATCTGCTGCTGGGATACGAGTTGATCCGCATAAAATCTCTGCTATTTTAGATTGGAAGCCTCCAAGAAATGTGCCCGAAGTCCGTAGTTTTCTGGGACTAGCAGGATATTATAGATGATTTGTGAAGGTCTTCTCGATGATTACGAATCCATTGACAAAGTTATTACAGAAGGATGTTAAATCCGAGTGGTCAGAAAAGTGTCATCAGAGTTTTGAGCAGTTGAAAGTGTTGTTGACAGAAGCACCGGTGTTAGTTCAACCTGAATCGACCAAAGAGTTTATAGTTTATAGTGATGCATCGTTGAATGGTTTGGGCTGTGTACTGATGTAAGAAGGAAAAGTCATCGCTCATGCTTTGAGACAGTTAAAACCGCATGAAGAGAATTATCTAACACATGATCTTGAATTGGCTGCGATTGTATTCGCATTGAAGATTTGGCGTCACATTTATTCGGTGAAAAATGCCATATTTATACTGATCATAAGAGTTTAAAGTATTTGATGACTCAGAAAGATTTGAACTTGCGACAAAGAAGATGGTTAGAATTGTTGAAAGACTACGAACTTATGATAGATTACCACCGGGTAAAGCTAATGTTATAGCTGATGCTTTGAGTCAAAAATCATTATATGCCTTGCGAGCTATAAGTAATCAGATAGATCTATGTGATGATGATGTAGTTGTAGCTGAATTGAAAGTAAAGCCGATGTTCGTACAACAGATTTGTGATGCTCAGAAGATTGATAATGAGTTGTTAGCAAAAAGAGTTCAGTGTGATTCTGATGCCGTATCGGAATTTTGAGTTGATAATAATGATTGTTTGAGATTCAAAGACCGAATTTGTGTTCCGAGAAATTTAGAGTTGATTTAAATGATTTTGACTAAAGCTCACAATAGCCATATGACTGTACATCCGGGGAGCACGAAAATGTATAATGATTTGAAACAGTTCTGTTGGTGGCATGGTATGAAGAAAGATATTTCTGACTTTGTGTCAAAATGTTTAGTTTGTCAGCAAGTTAAAGTTGAACATCAAGTTCCGTCCGGTTTATTGCAACCAATTATGATTCCTGAGTGGAAATGGGAGAGGATCACGATGGACTTTGTGTCGGGTTTGCCATTATCTCCGAGCAAGAAAGATGCGATCTGGGTGATAGTTGATAGATTGAAGAAATCAGCTTATTTCATTCGAGTGAGAACCGATTATTCTTTAGATAAGTTGGCTGAACTGTATATCGATGAGATTGTGAGATTACACGGAGTACCATTATCTATTGTGTCTGATAGAGATCCGAGATTTACCTCACGATTTGGAAGAAATTGCAAGATGCCTTGGGCACGAAATTGCATTTCAATACTGCTTTTCATCCACAAATGGATGGTCAATCCGAACGAATTATTCAGATTCTTGAAGACATGCTGAGATGTTGCATACTTGAATTTGAAAGCACGTGGGAAAAGCATTTATCGTTGATTGAGTTTGCGTATAACAATAGTTTTTAGTCTAGTATCAAAATGGCACCATATGAGGCTCTTTACGGTCGAAAGTGTCGAACTCCATTGTATTGGACCGAGCTGAGTGAAAACAAGATTCACGAGGTTGATCTTATAAAAGACACTGAGCAGAAAGTGAAAGTAATTCGTGATAGTTTGAAAGCAGCCTCAGATCGTCAAAAGTCTTATGCAGATTTGAAACGAAAGGGTATTGAACTCAAGGTTGGTGATAAAGTGTTTTTGAAAGTGTCATCGTGGAAGAAAATACTTCGATTTGGCCGAAAGGGCAAGCTGAGTCTGAGATTCATTGGACCGTATGAGATTATTGAATGAGTTGGGCCGGTTGCTTATAGATTGAGATTGTCATCAAAGCTGGAAAGGATCCATAACGTGTTTCATGTGTCAATGCTTCGACGATATTGATCAGACCCGTCTCATATAATTGCACCACTGAGGTTGAGATTCGGTCAGATTTGTCGTATAGTGAAAAACCGATCAGAATTTTGGCACGAGAGACTAGAGAGTTGAGAAATAAGAAAATTTCCCTAGTGAAAGTATTATGGCACAAACACGAAATTGAAGAGGCTACATGGGAACCAGAGAACGTTATGAGAGAGCAACATCCACAACTATTCACTGGTAAGATTTTCGGGGACGAAAATCCCTAAGGGGGGAGAGTTATAACAGTCCGGTTTAGACCCTAGTCAGAACAGTGGTTTTGAGATCACAAATTCAAGGTCAAAATAATATTTTAATATTATTTTTTGCGTGAAAAGTATGCAACATGGTCTGTGTGAAAGTTCTGTGTGATGATTTGATCGTTTTAGTGTCGGATTAAGAGAAAGGACTTAATCGCGTAAAGAGTAAAAGCTATGTGCTAATTTATAACTATCTAAATGTTGATGTCTTTTAAATTTAGAGGCCTTATGATGCAATTAAACCAAGTTTTAAGATAGTGGGTGGTAATGGACAACTATAACCTTGGTGATTATATGTTTTAATTATTAATTGAAAGGATAAAATAGTAAATAGTTAAATAATATGTGTTTACTGAAATCAAAGCATGAAAATGGTCATTCTTGTTCATCTTGGTGCCGAAAATAGCAAAGAAAATAAAAGGAAAAGAAAGCTAGGGGTTCGGCCATTGTTAAGCAAAAATTTAGGTATGTTTTAGCTCGGTTTTTGATAATTTCTACGTTTTTGTAATCGTTGCTTCGTACTCTAGCTAGCCCATGTTGTAATTAGGTGAATTGATGATGTTTTTGTGATGAGACATTGATTAATGTGTGAGCTATGTGCTAGATGATAGTGATATATGAATACTTGGTGTTGGATTAACATTTTTTGTCTTTGGATTTTTGATGAAATTGAGTATTTTGGGCTAAATTATGAAAAGTGTAAATTGAGAGACTAAAATGTGAAATAAATGAAATGTGAGGGCTTGTATAAGCATGGGGAGAATTCGGCTAAGCACATGTATATTGAAATTTTAAGTATTTGATGATTTTGTGGGATAGAGACTAAAGTGTCGAAATGTGAAAATGAGAGGGCCATTTTGTAAAATGCCCTAAATATGTGTGTTTGGATTAAAATGAATGATTTGATGATTGAATGGATTGAATTTGAATGTGTATAGACCAAGAGAGGAGAGGTTCGGATCGAGATCGAGGAAAAGATAAAGTGCTCGATTAATCGACCGTATCGATAGTTCGACGTCGAGGTAAGTTCGGATATCATACATGTATTTGAGTTATGTTTTATAAATATGAAATGAATATGTTCATGTGTATGAAAATGAGTTGATATGTGCACGATTGTAATTGATGGCACTAAGTGTGCGAAATTGAAATCGAAATAGAAATGAATGGCACTGTGTGTGAGATGATATAAAAGCTTCAGCTTATTGAATTGGCACTGTGTGTGCGACACCGAGACGAGTCGGTTAAAAGAATAGGCACTAAGTGTGCGATAACAATTATACTTCGAATATGTATGTGGCACTGAGTGTGCGGTTATTTTGAACGAATATCAAATGAAGATCGACATGTAATATCGAGCATTGAATAGCTTGGAGGTAGAATAACTAAGTGTTAGCTAAGGTATGTAATTAACCTTTGTGGTTGATGAATTATAAACAAGCTATGGTGGAATGAATGCGTATTTTAGATATGAATGAGATGATATGAATGTGAGATAACTGATCTATGTGATGGTTAATACTTACTTTAGTTTGCTTTGATGAGATATAGTATTGTATATCAAACTTACTAAGCTTTGGAAAGCTTACTGTGTGATTTGTTTCTCTGCCTTGCAGTGTCAGTAAAGCTAGCTCGGATCTGGGATCGTCAGCTTCTCAATTACACTATCGACATTGTATTTTGGTACTTTTGGAAAGATGTATAAAGCTAGAATATGGCATGTATAGGCTAGTTAATTGAATTATGTTTGAGATTGTAATTAGCCAAGAGATGTGGCTAGATATGTGATAGGTTTGGCATGAATGAATGTGATATGTGTGATGCATCTTTTGGCATGATATGTGGATTGATAAATTTGCTATCAAGTGGTAACTTTGTGTTGATAAATGCTAATAGGGGTTAGTGAAATTGGGAATGAATTATGCTTGTGATAGAATAAGTATTGGTATTGAATTTAGTATAAATAGAGTTGAAATTGGATGCATGGGTGGAATGAGAATATTGGTATGTTTATGGTGATAATATGAGCATGAAATGTTTAGGTTGTATGGCTTGTAGGTTGGACCCTTATGGGTGGCATTTTGACTTTGCAAAGTGCCTATAAAGTCACACGGTTGGGGCACATGGGCATGCCTCAGACCGTGGGTAAATTGGTAAAATGTGGCTTAAACTGCACACGGCCATGGCACGGGTGTGCCTACAGGTCGTGCGAGAAATGGCAAAATATGACCCTATAGAACACGGCCATAGCATACGGGTGTGCTTGGTAGCCGTGTTGATTTTGGTAGTATGTAACTACGGGGAGGTCACATGGGTGTGTCATATAGTCGTGGGAGAGGCATGGCCTACCCCCACGGGTATGTTTCCCCTGTATTCTAGAAAAGTTACAATTTTTCATGAGATTTTATATGTGTTTCGGTTTAGTTCCGACTCGGTTTATAAGCATGCTTAGGGTCTTGATGACCCTATTAAGGGACACTATTATTGTATATGAATGTGTTTGATGATGATTGACTTTGTGTCGTAAATGCAATGTAAAATGATCATATGGTTCGGTAATGCCTCTAAACCCTATTCCGGTGACGGTCTCGGGTTAGTGGTGTTACACTTTGAGTAATTGGCTAAAAGAACTTAGAGAAGGAAAATGTATCACACAAGACTACCTTGCGTTATTGATGATGAAGAACCTGAATAGACTTGGCAGGAAAGAATACCCCTTCACACTTTAGGCCATACGAGCAGTTTCAATTTGAGATAACAAAGAATCAGAGATTCATTTAGTGAAGAAGGATAAAAAGAACAGAAAAGAAAAGAGAAGGAAGCCAAAAGAAGGGAAAGAAGATTCGGCTTTTAACAAAAGAGAGAAAAGAATATCTTTGCCTTCAAAAATCGAACAACAAGGCTCAACTATTTCACTTGTGATCAAATGAGCTATTTGGCTAAAGAGAGAAACAACAAGGTGACAATGGAGGAGCTATAAGGTTTCGACTAGAGAAGAAGAAATAGAAAAGAAAAATGAAACACAAAGAAGTGAGATGAAAGTTTCGGTTGTGATGTTTAAGAGCAATGAGCAAAGGAGATGAAAAGATTCGGCAAGAGGTGCCTTTAAGGAGTTTCAGCTAACACATAAAATGGGGAAAAGATGTAAAGCAACAATGATAAGAGAAAGAGAAATGGGAGCTACGGTTTTCTTTGGTAAAAAAGGAAAATGAAATCAAGTGACCAAAGTGAAAAGAAGAAAGGGAAGTCTCTATGGATAGTTTCGGCTTAACTTCACACTCAAATGACACTAGCTACCAAATGGCACTCACCTCCCTTAATGAACAATGCTAAAAAGAAACGAACCAAAGCCTCAAGTCTATGGAATTTTGGCACCCTTAAGCTAGCACTAAACCGCACATGCTCAACAACAAAGGGTCCCCCTCTTACACCCACTTGACCAAATTCACTCCCCCAAACACCCCAACTTTCGGCCAACACTCCACCAACATAAAAATCCCTTGATTTTCTCTATGTTTCACACTCCAAAAACCATTTAAACTTGTTAACCCGTTCAAACCCCATAAACACCTCATGGCCACCCATTCAAATGGCTTGACTCATTTAACCAACAACCTTGGAAAGTCCCTGCCGAATCCACCTTCCCTCCAACTTGATGCCAAAAATAAAGTTCATAGTGAGGCTTATGGGATTCGAACTCCTTCCCTATTGCTGCTCCCTTGTGACGCCACTCCCCTGCACCTTAAGTGGCGTCTTCTTGCCACTCTACCACCCTTCTTCTTGTGTCAACAAACACAAGAAATTACTCTTAAGACTTGCCTCAACCAGCTCTCCCTTAAAGTGCCTAAAACAAAATTTCTACCAAGGCTCAAGCTTAACCCCGAGCCTTCCTGGACCCCTAAACATACCAAATTAACAAAAAGAACTAGCCAAACACACAGAAAACATAGAAATGCAAAGCCCCTAATTCAAGGATGCTACAGTTCTACCCCCTTAAAGAAATTTCGGGCTCGAAATTTACCTGGTCAAAAGAGGTGAGGGTATTGCTGTCGCATCACATCCTCCGGCTCCTCGTGGCTTCCTTTGAACCGTGATTCCGTCACAACACTTTAACCAACGGAGTTGACTTACTTTGCAAAAATTTAACATCTCGGTCTAAGATCTGAATTGGTTCCTCTTCAAAAGATAAATCAGGTATTACCTCGATTTCCTCCACTGGCACTATGTGAGATGGATCCGAAGCGGTAGTGCCTTAACATTGAGACATGGAATACATTATGTATCTACCTCAATTCTGGAGGTAACTCGAGCTGATAAGCTACTGGTCCCATACATTTTAACATTCGGTAAGGCCCGATAAATCTAGGGCTCAGCTTGCCCTTCCGTTCAAACCTAAAAACTTTCTTCCAAGGCAACACTTTTAGGAAAACTTGATCACCCATAGAGAACTCTATATCCTTACGCTTTAGATCTACATAAGATTTCTACCTGTCAGAAGCTTCCTTCAACCAAGTCCGAATCAACTTAACCTTATCCTCTATTCTCGAAACCAATTCTGGACCCAACAACTGTCGCTCACCCAACTCCGTCCAGCAAGTAGGAGTGCGACACTTTCGACCATATAATGCTTCATAGGGTGCCATCTGAATACTGGATTGATAGCTATTGTTGTATGTGAATTTAGCCAATGGTAGAAAATCCTCCCAACTACCCCTGAAGTCGATGACACAGCCTCTTAACAAACCTTCTGTAGTACCCAGCCAAACCAAGGAAACTTCAAATTTTGCCATAGACTTAGGCGGTTTCTAGTCCAACACGGCTTCAATTTTTGGGGATCAAACCTAATTCCCTCAGCAGACACAACATGTCCCAGAAAGGTAACTTCTTTCAACCAAAATTCACACTTACTGAATTTAGCGTACACTGCTTCTCCCTCAGAATCTGCAGAACCACCTGAAGATGCGAATCATGCTCCACCTCCGTCCTGGAATAAACCAAGATATTGTCTATGAACACTACGAAAATTTGATCTAGATAGGGTTGGAATATCGGGTTCATCATGTCCATAAGCACCGCTGGTGCATTCGTCAACCCGAATGGCATAACTAGGAACTCGTAGTGACCATAACGAGTTCAAAAGCTGTCTTATGAATATCTGCCTCCTTGACCTTAAGATGATTATAACTTGACCTCAAGTCTATCTTTGAAAAGACTGAAGCGCCTCGCAACTGATCGAATAGATCGTCTATCCTAGGCAACGGGTACTTGTTCTTGATCGTCAACTTGTTCAGTTGCTTATAGTCAATGCACATCCGCATCGACCCATCCTTCTTCTTAACAAATAACATCGGCGCTTCCCACGGAGACACACTTGGTTGAATAAAACCCTGATCCAACAGTTCCTGAATTTGGGCTTTAAGTTCTACCAGCTCCTTCGGTGCCATTCTATTGGAGCAATGGACACTGGTGCTGTTCTAGAAGAAGATCAATACGGAACTCCACCTCGCAATCCAAAGGTAACCCTGGAAGCTCTTCTGGAAAAACATCAGAAAATTCCCTCACTGTTCTAACATCATTTACAATCAACTCCTTGGCCTCCAGAGCACTGATGAAAGCTAAGAATGCTTCACACCCTTTTCGCACCATCCTTTCAACCTTTAAAGCGGACACTATATTGGACAAGTAATTCCTTCTTTCACCTATCACTAACACCTCATTATCCTTGAGAGTCTTTAACACCATGTGATTAGCAGCACAATCCAAGTTCGCTCAATACTTTACCAACCAGTCCATGCCTAAGATCAAATCGAACTCGTGGAATGGCAGTTCCATCAAATGAATCGAAAAAACTATCCCTTAAACTTATAAAGGCACATGATAAACCGTAAAAGTAACATATTTTAATCCCACATTTAGGATGCTTTTGGATGATTTATCCCTAATTTATGAAAAAAGGTGCTCTTAATTCTTTCTTTTCATGTCTTATACTCAGGAAAGCACCCGAGAATAAAAAGAATGAGAAACGGCTTAAAACAGACCAAATTGGCCCAACCTGAGAAGACGACACGGCCTGGGCTTCATGTCACATGGTCGTGCCTTGCCATCCATCTAGAACAAGGCCTGTCCCTGATTTACACGGACATTCCTCGTCGACAAAAAGCCTAACACGACCAAGGCACGGTTTGCATGGCCGTACCCCAATCGACAGACCTGATGCACGACCTGAACCCCGACATGCATGGCCGTGCCTCAATCAACAGAATAGAGACATGGCCTAGAAGATGACTTACACGGGCATGCCTGGCCATGCCCCTGCCACGAGAGAGAGAAATTTCACTCGAATTTGGATGCTTGAAGCCAAAGAAACATACTTCTAAGTCTACTTAAACACCCTAATAGTAATTCTACTTGAAGTAGATGCTTAGAAGTCAAGTGAGGCATCCAAAGAGCTTATATAAACAAGCCAAGGCAGTCATTCTAGGGGGTCGGGAAGTTGAGCAGAGTTTTCTGCCAAAACTTTTCTCATTCAGGGATTTACTCGAAAATAGCCAATTGATCCATCTCAAATAGCCGGGATTCTACTCAAGACGGAGGATCTCCTCTTCAATTCCTTCAGGGGGTTTTAGGGATTTCTGTTGTTTTGTTTTATATTTTTGCTTGAGATGTTCTCCTAATTTGTTATGAACTAAACCCCTCAGATACCTGAAGGGGATGAAACCTATGATGGATTTTGTTATTTGATTTTTGGTTTATATGATAAATACTTAGTTTGTTCTTAATTATCTCGCTTAATTTAATCGATGTGCTTAGGTGGAGGAGGAATAGACCACGCTAAGAGTAGATCTAGAATAGTTAAGCGGAGTTGATCGAACGCCTAGAGATAAGGTTACGAGATTTTGCCAGATTAGGTTGAAACCTAATATGGGAGTTCATTGATCGATTTACTACTTCCTTAGGGAGTTATTATAAGAGAACAAGAGTTCCACTAATTAACCTAAGGTTAGATGTTATTCACTTCGAGAGAGGGTTTAATATAGGTTAGGGAGTATCACGGATCAAGCTAAGTAAAGAAATCATATGAATTAAAGGTTAGATAACAAGTGAAGTCTAGGCGGATTCTTCTTGAAGGTATCGTCGTAATCAATTGAGTTTTTTTTCACAGCCTTTTCCTAAAGTTTAGTTCTTTTGTCTTTGCATTTAGTGTAAATATTTCATTAGTTTTAGATTAATAAATCAATCGCACCATATTTTAGATTGAATAATAGAAAGAAAGTGAGTAGTAGTACTTTTAGGTTCCTTTGGGTTCGTTGCCTAAACTATACTACTATTCGATAGGTGCACTTGCCTCTATCATTGTCATAGTTAGTCTACAGGTTCGATCATTCTTTTTATAAATTGTAAAACTCGACTATTTGACACGATCAAGTTTTTGGCGCCGTTGCCGGGGAACTCTAAAATATTAAGAAAACTCTATTTCTATTATTTAGCCATTATTCTATTATTTTTTTATTTTTATTTTTATTAGATTAAATTTTTATTTTTTACTAATTCTCTTTCTTTCTTTCTTGACTTGCGAGGTACCTCTAGTTTATGACTAGAAGAAACCCGAGAGGACCATTAGAATACGAAAGTGACATTGAGGCTCTTGCTTGAAGAAATCACGGAGAAACTAGACGAGCTCTAGACTACCAAAAAGAAGAAGAAAAGAGAAAGAAAGGATCAAAACAATCCACGATGAAGGAGAAAATAATGCTCCTCGACTATGTATGATTATGCTAAACCTAATTTGACAGGAGCAGGATCTAGTATTGTTAGGCCTGCTATAGCTACTAATAATTTTGAATTAAAGCCTAACACAATACAAATGATTCAATAGTTTGTTCAATTTGATGGTTTGCAGGACAAAGATCCAAATACTCATATAGCTAATTTCTTAGAGTTTTATGATACCTTCAAAATAAATGGCGTTTCTGACGATGCCATACGTCTTCGGTTATTTCCTTTTTCGTTAAGGAATAAAGCAAAGCAGTGGTTGAACTCATTACCATAGGGTCAATCATGGGATCAAATGACTGAAAAATTTCTTTTGAAATATTTTCCACCAGCCAAAACGGCCAAATTTAGGAATGACATATCTTCCTTTATGCAGAATGACGCAGAAACATTATATAATGCATGGGAAAGATACAAGGATCTCCTAAGGAGATTCCCACACCACGGATTACCTTTTTGCCTTCAAGTCCAAACTTTTTACAATGGTGTGAATTCTTCAACTAGGCAAATGATTGATTCATCAAACGGTGGAACTTTGAATAACAAAACTCCTAAAGCGGCTTACGATTTTATTGAGGAGATGTCGTTGAACACCTATTAATGGCAAATTACAAGGGCTAAACTGACAAAATCAGCCAGAGTTTTTAATATAGACGCAGTGACAATGTTGTCAATGCAGGTGGAGTTAATGAATAAAAACTTGATAATTTATGTTCTTTGTAGGTACATCCAGTAATGCAATGTGAAGCAAGCGGGAATGTGGCGAATCCTGAGTACCCACCCTACCAACCAGGAGTAGAAAACGAGCAAACAAACTATATAGGTAACAATTTCCGATCTAATAATCCTTATAGTAACACCTATAACGTAGGTTGGAGGAACCACCAAAATTTTTCCTGGGGAGGACAAGGAAATCAAGGAAATCAAAGGCGGCAACCTCCTCCTAATTACCAAAATCAGCCTTATCCACAGGAAAGGAAATCAAACCTTGAAGAGATGTTGATAAAATTCATGGAGGCCACAGATTCTCATTTCCAAAAGACTAAAGCAACACTAGATGAACAACAAAAATCGATCAAAGGGATCGAGAGTCATACCGAGATGGTGTGTGAAATACGGATAGAGATTTTTTCCAAAGGCGCACAGCAGGCAAAGGCAGTTACACTAAGAAGTGGCAAAGAGCTAATGGAACCACCAAGAAAAAACCCACATGAGATTACCAAGGAGAAAAGTGTTGAAGTTGAAACCAATACTCCAACACATCCTAGAAAAGAAGACATCAATTCCATATCCAGCAAAACTAAGGAAAGAATAATGGGATGCTCAATATGGTAAGTTTCTCAAACTTTTTAAACAAATACATATTAACTTACCTTTTGTTGAAGCCATTTCACAGATGCCAAAGTACTCAAAATTCTTGAAGGAACCCCTGACAAATGAAAGAAAGTTTGAAGAAGTGTCAACAGTGGAACTTAATGAAGAATGCTCAGCCATCCTCCAAAATAAGCTACCAACCAAATTAAAAGACCCAAGAAGTTTTACTATCCCTTGTTTAATTGGTAGCTTGAATATTAAGAAATCATTAGCTGATCTAGGTGCCAGTATAAATTTAATGCCTTATAAAATGTTTAAACAATTGGATCTTGGGGAACCAACACCCACTAGGATGAGTATTCAGTTAGCAGATAGATCTATTAAATATCCTAGAGGAGTTGTCGAAGATGTCTTGGTAAAAATTGATAAATTTATTTTTCCTATTGATTTTGTTGTTTAAGACATGGATGAAGACATACATGTTCCTTTAATCTTAGGGCATCCATTTTTAGCCACTGCTAAAGCCGTTATTGATATAGGTGATGGTAAACTTGCATTAAGGATAGGTGATGAAGAAATTATTTTTCTAATTTATGATGCAATGCGATATTCTAAAGAGCAAGATGATTCGTGTTATTTTGTTGATACTACTGATTGTATCGTTCAAAATACGTTACAAGAAATCCTACATGATGACATGATGGAACTGTGCCTGACTCAAGAAGGGGGGAAAAAGATGAAGACGATGAGTTGAATCTAAATACGTCATCATTCAGACAAAGGAAAGAAGAAAGCATTGAGAATGATAATGAAATAAAACAAAAACCCTCCATCGAAGAGCCACCCAAATTAGAACTCAAACAGTTACCAAAACACTTAGAATACGCATTCCTTGGGGACAATTTTATGCTACCAATAATCATCTCTTCAGAACTAGAATCCAAGGAAAAGGAGGAGCTGATAAAGGTACTAAGAGAACACAAGGAAGCCATAGCTTGGGAAATTTTTGACATCGAGGGAATAAGCCTCACATTCTGCACCCACAAAATTTTTATGGAAGAAAAATATAAACCGTGTGTGCAACCTCAGAGACGGTTAAACCCCAATATGAAAGAAGTGGTCAAAGTCGAGGTAATTAAACTTCTTGATGCAGGAATAATTTATCCCATTTCTAACAGTACTTGGGTAAGTCCTGTGCAGGTAGTTCCAAAGAAAGGAGGAATAACTGTACTGCCCAACGAAAAAAATGAGTTAATTCCCACAAGAACAGTTATAGGTTGGAGAGTCTGTATACACTATAGAAAGTTGAATGATGCCACTAGAAAAGATCACTTTCCTCTACCATTCATAGACCAAATGTTAGAAAGACTATCCGGGCATATGTACTACTGCTTCTTGGACGGACTCTCTGGTTACTTCCACATCCCCATAATTTCTGAAGATGAAGAGAAGATGACATTTACATGCCCATATGGTACGTTTGCTTATCGTAGAATGCCTTTTGGATTATGTAATGCTCCTGCTAATTTTCAGCGCTGCATGTTGGCAATCTTTGACGAACTCGTGGAAGACATCATGGAGGTATTTATGGATGATTTCTCGGTATTCGGTAATTCTTTCCATCTTTTCCTTAAAAATTTAAAAAAAGTTCTAATGAGATGTGAGGAGACAAACCTTGTTCTGAATTGGGAAAAATGTCACTTTATGGTTAGAGAAGGGATTGTGCTAGGGCATAAAATTTCTAGTAAGGGGATTGAGGTAGACAAAACAAAAATTGAAGCCATAGAAAACCTCCCCTAGTTCTGTTAAGGCTATTAGAAGCTTTTTAGGACATACATGATTCTATAGAAGATTCATTAAAGATTTTTCTAAAACAGCTAAGCCTTTGACAAAATTACTAGAAAAAGATTTCCCTTTTGATTTCAATCAGGAATGCTTAAATGCATTCAATACACTTAAGGATAAATTAATAAATGCACCGATTATGATTGCACCTGATTGGAACTTGCCCTTTGAACTAATGTGTGATGCAAGTGATTTTGCAGTAGGTGCAGTTTTGGGACAACGAAGAGACAAGCATTTTCAGCTAATTTACTACGCCAGCAGAACACTAACACCCGTACAAGAAAACTATACTATCACAGAGAAAGAATTGCTAGCTGTAGTTTTTGCTTTTGATAAATTTGGACAGTATGTAATTTTGTCTAAAGTAGTCATTTACACTGATCATTCAGCTCTTCACTACCTTTTAAACAAACCTGATGCAAAACCTAGACTCATACGATGGATTTTACTCTTGCAGGAATTCGACTTGGAAATACAAGATAAGAAGGGAGCCGAGAATCTTGCAACGAATCACCTGTCTAGACTTGAAAATCCACACACCAAAGAGCTTGATGAAGATGAAATAAATGATTCATTTCCCGAAGAACAGCTCTTTTCTATAACGTATTCTCTTTTCTATAACGTATTCGAAATACCATGGTTTGTAAACATTGCGAATTATCTTCCAGCTAACGTCTTGCCAAAAAAATTTACACATCATCAAAAGAAGCGATTCTTTGCTGATGTGAAAATTTATTTTTGGGAAGATCCCTTTCTCTTTCGTATATGTGCAGATTAGGTAATACGAAGATGTGTTACAAAGACAAAAGCCAGTAAAATCCTAGAACATTGTCATTCAGGACCATCAGGAGGACACTACAGTGGTATTAAGATGGCACACAAAATACTCGAATCAAGTTTTTACTAGCCCACTCTTTTTAAAAATGCCAACAGGTATGTTACCTCGTGTGATAAATGCCAAAGAACAGGTAATATTTCTAAACGTGATAAAATGCCTCATACATATATGTTGTCATGTGAAATATATGATGTATGGGGTATTGATTTTATGGGACCATTCCCTAGTTCATTTGGAAATAGATATATCCTAGTGGCAGTTGATTACATGACAAAATGGGTAGAAGCAGAAGCTTACCTACTAACGATGCTAGGGTAGTAGTTAAATTCTTAAAAAAACTTTTCTCTCGATTCAGAACACCTAGAGCTATCATTAGCGATAGGGGTACCCATATTTGTAATGCACAATTTGAGAAAGTTCTAAAGAAATATGGAGTATGCCACAGAACATCCACCCCATACCATCCTCAAACCAGTGGGCAAGTTGAGGTAGCAAACCGAGAGCGTAAGCGCATTCTAGAAAAAACGATTGAATCAAATAGAAAATATTGGGCAGTTAAAGTAGATGATGCTCTATGGGACTGCAGAGCAGCATTCAAAACACCTCTAGGGACATCCCCATACAAACTTGTATACGGGAAAAGCTGTCATCTACCATTCGAGCTAGAACACAAAGCTTTTTGGGCAATAAAATTTTTGAACTCTGACCTCAAAATTGCAAGAAAAAAAAGAATGATGTAGATGAACGAGCTAGATGAATGGAGAATGGAAGCCTATGAGAACATGAAACTGTACAAAGAAGCAGCAAAGCGACGTCACTATGCTCGTCTCAAGCGATCAAGACAATTCAAAGTAGGAGACTTGGTCCTACTATACAACTCATGGCTAAAATTATTCCCGGGAAAGTTAAAATCAAGATGGTCAGGGCCATTCATGGTCAAAATAATATTTCCATATGGCACCATTGAGGTAACTCATCCTACTAAGGGCACATTCAAGGTAAATGGTCACCGACTTAAAATTTATAATGGTGCAGATTTTGGAGATATGAGAGAGGAGCTTTTGCTCCATGAGCCTTCTTTTAGACCCAAAAACAAGGAGAGTCCAGCTTAAGACCATAAACAAGTGCTTCTTGGGAGGCAACCCGAGCACTAAACACATTAACATTAACATTATCTTTATTTTCCTAAAGCTACCCTAAATTAGTTTAAACAAGAAAATGCAGGATTTTAAACACGGCCTTACACACGGGCATGTCAATGACCGTGTGAAAAATAGGGGACTACCCACGAGTGTGCTAAGGGCCGGGCTTAACAGGAAAAAAACTTTTATCGACAACACGGGCTGCGATACCTGAACACACCCATGTGAGATAACCGTGTGAGGCTACTGACTTAACCAACACGGGTAGAACATGCCCGACGACCAAACTATGAGAAGCTACTGACCTGCACACCATGGGCCGCACACGATAGGTCCAGACTCCCGTGCCAACATATTGACTTGCTCCGCACAAGTGTGTCAAATGGTAACACGGTCGTGTCAATAAATTTAAATGCCCAAACATGAAAAACGCAAAAAGCACGGGCAAATTTTAAAAAGACATGGGCGTGTCAACGGACCGTGCCCCATCCCCTATAAATAAAATCTAATCGTCTTCTTCTCTAAATTCAAACCCTAAATTTAGTTATCAACTCCCTTCTCCCTAAACCCGACCACAAAACCAAATTTTTCCTCCCCAAATGCCATTTTTTCTCCAAGAATTAACCACTACTAACCCATACGATCCCAACACCACCGTGCTCACCACCACGCCCCTTACCAAGCCGCAAAACCTAGCTCTACCGCTGTGTCCTCCACCCGTGCTCATCACTCAACACCTCTTCTGGTTTTTTTTCTTCACATTTTCGCATATTTCCTCTTTATTTAAGTTTTTTTATTCTTATTGTTTTGATTATTCTATTTCTTGTTAGTCTATGTTTTCTCATTATTTAGTTCATTTTATTGAGTATTCCTATTGTTTTATTCTCATTGTTATTTTAGATTTTAAATATTGATCCTCCACCTTGAGAATTGATGCTATACTATTGTCAAAATTTTATGGTGAATAATAATTTTTCAAATACATTGGTGGAACTAGAAAACTACTTTACATTTGATTTGCAGGAACCATGTCATCCTCAAGAGTCAAACGATCAGTTCCGAGCAAGAAGAGAAAAGCACCTAGATCATCCTTCACAAGTGCCTCTACCGAACTTCGACATCCCTTCCTCAAATTTCCCTAAGCAACACAAGAAGAGCACTATATGGAGATACGAAAGAGACTTATCGGAACTGGGAGACGCATTGATTGGAATGCAGTAAGGCAAGTCAGACTTGAAGCTGATATTTAGGCACTTCTATCAACCGACCCTTGGGAAAACTTGTTGGCCATCAATGAACCCACATTTTTGGAACCTACCCTTGAGTTCTGTGCCACATTCACACTACAGACAATAATGATACACTTTGACGATGCCAGCACCATTCAATTTTGCCTAGGGGGCACAGTGCGTCAACTAAGCATACCTCAATTCAGAACGACACTCAAACTTTACACACCAGAATTCATAGAAGAAAACCCACTGGACGATTTGAACCTAGAGCTCCACTGTGCTCCGCTTAGATGCTGGCAAAAACTACAACCCACTACAAGCAACTATAACCCCAATCATTCTAAGGCGACCGCCCTTTCCCTAGCTCTCAAGTATATCATGTTATTCTCGCTCATACCATTACAGTCCGTAAAGAGAGCACCGACGTCGTTAATAAACAAGACGTCTACTTCTTATCATGCATGTCTAAAGGACATGTTTTTGATGTGGCATATTTTATTGCATGCGCAATACAGCATCAGACGAAGGCACACAGAAAGGAAATCCTATCAATGGGACCGTACATAACACGATTGGCTCGGCACTTTAGACTCCTCAACACCGATCATCAGAGGTCCTTACTTACACCGATTGGACATATGACACCTCAAGGAATCCAGACAATGTTACACATGAAGATGATCAAACATCTCGAGGGACGGACCCCCTCAATACAGACTAGCCACAGACGAGGAGTGTAACATCCCTAAATAGGGGTTCTTCCATTTTAATTGCTTGTATGTGAATGGTTTGAATGTGATGCTAGTTAGGGTGTCTTAGGGTCTGAATATGAGCCAAGGGTAGGCTTGGGCTATAGAAAAATTTTATTTTTGGGCACTTGATAAGGGGAGTTGAAGGGGTTAAGTGTTAAGAGTATTCCATAGCAAGTTTTGGCATAATAAATGCCTTGGAAAAATGGAAAAGAAGGCGCCACTGAGAGCTTGGAGAGATGATGCCACAAGGAGCTAGGGGAGCTTGTGTTCGAGCTGTGAAGATCCCTTTTTACTATTTATTTTTTGATGCCAGATCAAGGAGGAGTTGTGCTCGGGTGGAACTCTGGTGGATAGATGTTGATCGAGTCAACAGATTCAAAACATATGGAGAAAAAGAATTTGTGGAGTTTGAATGGTTGGCCAGGAGAAAAATAAGGAGAGAAAAGAGGGATTGAAGTGGGGAAGGCTTAGTCGAATTATTGTAGTGGCTGTGGGAGCTGGGAGCATTCGGTTTTTGTGTGATTGGTGTGCTGAAATTCAAAAGGGGAAGCTAGCTATAGGTGCATTTTCGGTGTAGTTAGAGGGCATCAAAAGTTCTTTGGGTTTTTCTTCCTTTTTGTTAAACCAAATAGTACCTAGGCCTTCTTTTCTTTTCTTATCTTTTCAACTTATGGTGCTTGGCCGAAACTTCTTTCCCATTCAACTCAACCTTTTGTTGATTTCTCTTGACTTCATCATCAAAACTGAAACCCCTTTCTTGTCGTCATCTTTTTCTGTTCCTGTGTTGTGCTAGTCGAATCCACTCCACCCACTTTACTTTATTTTCCTTTCCATATTTTCCAAAGTCGAATCATCACCCATCTTATTTCTTTTTCTCCATCTTGTTCTTGATCTCAAAACACTCTGATTAGCCTAAAACTCCTTGAGTCTCACTACTTTGGTTTAAGTCCTCTTTCAGTCATTAAAAGCTGGTGATCATACATCTTTTGCTCATTACTGAATCTCAACTCTTGGTAAGTTCTCGATTCATCCTCTCTTTTTCCCTTCTACTTCTTTTGTCATAAGGCCAAATCTCTTTCTATCTTTGCTCTCTTCCTTTTGTAGTTTCTTAAGGGAAGTAAAAGCCGGGAGTAACTAGGTGGATGGATGGTGATTTAGTCAACTACCCTTAGTCTTATATCATTCTTCAGGTTTTGTAATAGCGGATCGTGGTCATCTATTCCTTTTCAATCGGTTGCGTTAGAGACTGTGGTAAGGGTTCATTCAACTCTTTTATTGTATGAAAAGCTGAAGGCTATTCGTTTATGTGGTTTAGATCTTGGCCGATTGTAGGGGAACGCTTATCATCACGCTGCTTCGGGTTTTTGCTTGGTGATTGAAGGGTACCAAGGTAAAGGGGGAATATCTTATTGCGTTATATCTTTTGGGATTTTCTTGATTAAAGCCGAATGGCTAGTTACTTAATGGTATTGTGTTGGCCGAATATAGGAAGAGAGTAGTCAAGTGGATGGATTCACGGGTTTCACTCGATTCGTGGGTTAGATCATGATTGTCGGGATCCGTAAGTCTCGCGAGTAATTAGGTGTGTATCTCTTACACACTTCATAATCATTGTATTGCTATGTTATTAACTTAAACACTGTTAAAAGACAGAATAAATGTGGATATCGATATGCTACCCTTATAGGTATGAGTGAGGACTCCAGGTAAGTCCGTTTCGATAGTTAATTATATTTGATTACTGATGAATATGTATATGCTATGTTGCAGTATGTTATTAATTGATAAAGCATGTAAGTAATATATGTATAAGCATGTGCATTAAATGGGTATTATGAAAGGAGGGGGAAGATGTGATATTTGTGACTTTGGGTCACCAGTGGTTTAGCACCACCAGTGGTTTGGTGCCACATTTGTATATACTTGATTATGACTTTGGGTCACCAGTGGTTTGGCACCACATTGGATATTTTAGTGACTCATCCCAGTGGCTTAGTACCACAGTGGGTTGGCCCCACATAATACATTAAAAGGTATTGTCACTAGTGGTTTGTACCACAAAGTGGGTTGGCCCTACATATGGATAATTGTGACTTTGGGTCACCAGTTGTTTGGCACCACTAGTGGTTTGGTGCCACATTTGTATATACTTGATTGTGACTATGGGTCATCAGTGGTTTGGCACCACAAGTGGTTTAGTACCACACGGGGTAGAATATGGAGTTTTGGATGGCTAGGTTTGGGTTGCATGACATACTTACTTGATTATGAAACCGTGCAAGAGTGTTGTTATAATCAGGAGGGGGATTATACACTGAGTCTTAGTGACTCACCTCTTCCCTTACATTTTGCAGATGACTCGTAGATCACAGATGTGGAGCCGAGCGGACTCATGGTGGCCATGCATATTGCATTTGGTTTTAGTTTGTTCACTCTTTTGGGTACTTTATTTTTAATTTGGTTTTACTTGGGTTTGTAATAAGGCCACTAACTAATATTTTTGGGTTGTTTAATCTTGTTAAGTTTTATCATACATTGCTTAAGTTAAGCAACACGGAATGTCTAAATAACCTGTAAAATCAATGTTTTTCTAAATTTACACATCTTACCGGGTTTTCTAAACTTTACCATCGGGTAATAACAAACGAGTGATGACAACGAACCAAACTCAAATTTCTTCTAAAAATTTAGTTTTACTCGAGATCTAATAGGAAATGGTTTTCAACCCCACACTTAAGCGAGGACGGGTTTTTCTTAAAATCTAACGATTTTCCTGGTAATGAGAGGCGACAAATGGGTTTTCTCAAAGGAGTCTTTTTCTTCTATTTAAAAACTTTTGAAAGTAAAATGTTTCAATGGTAGTTCTTCACGAAAATAAACCGGTAATGTGTTCTATTCAAATGTTTTCACCCTGTGACATGCCGAATCTGGTCGTAGTGTGTTGATCGAGTTTGAGGTGTTATAATTTTGGTATCAGAGCTAAGCTTAAAAGCTCGACTGTGGGCCTGAGGCCCAAAAATAGTTTAAAATGGGTTATGAAAGGTTTTTGTGGGAAAGGTACGGTTGGGAAAGCATTGCACCGAGTCTCCGGCACCGATCTACCCAGGTAAGTACCCCTAGCTACTGTGTACATGATTCTAATAAATGCGATATGTGATGTGATTAATAGTAATAAGAGAGTACTTTAGAGACTGAGACCATAGGGTGGTGTGAATTTGCGAAACAACTACTCTATTAAACTGTGCTGTAGTAACAGTGGAATAAGTCTAATGCATAAAATTTCTTAATCAGATTGATTCGTAAACGCTAGTCATGAGTACTCGAGGATGTGGTCGTAACACGCGTGGATGGGGTAGAGGTAGGATGACTCTGTCAGAACCGGTGGGGTCTTGCCATAAGTAAAAAAATGAGGTACCACCGCTACCAGCTATGGGCACTGAGTTTTAGGATCAGATGGATGGTGACGACGTGGTGTCACAGGTGATGCTGCAGGTTCTGGAGAGAGTAGTTAGAGCAGGTGAAGGAACGGGAGCTCAAAAATCTGTGTCCGAACGACTCTGGGCTAATGGCGCGGAGGTATTCAGAGGTGTATCTGGTGTGGCTCCTAGTATGGCAAAATATTGGCTGGAGGCGACAGAACTTACCATGGACGACCTGGATTTTACGACTGAGGAGAAGCTGAAGAGTATAGTATCTCTTCTTCGAGATGAGTCATATCAGTGGTGGCTCATGGTTAGGGATGGAGCAATGGAGGACGATATCACTTGGGACTATTTTGAGGCAGCTTGTCAGAGGAAATACATTGAGTCCAGTTACATTGATGCACAGAGGAAGGCATTTTTAAGGCTGGTTCAGGGGTGTAGGTCAGTATCTGAGTATGAGGCAGAATTCTTAAGGTTGAGCAGTTACGCTCAGGGTATCGTGGCTATGGAACATGAATGCTGTGTTAGGTTTGAAGACGGGCTGAGAGATGAATTGAGGTTGCTGATCGCTCTACTGCAAGAGAGGGAGTTTGTTGTGTTGGTAGAGAAGGCTAAGATAGCCGAAGTGGTGAAGGAGTCTACGAGACAGAATCTGGACAGGAATAGGCACAAGAGGAATTTTGGGTCGTCAGGGTCGGTCAAAAATTCTCAGAAAAGGGCTAGGTATGGTGGGCTGAATCAATCTTAAGGCCTATTGCTGTTACTCAGGGACCAGCGCAGTGTGCTCGATGTGGGAAATCCCATTGAGGGGAATGTTCGACTGGTGGCAGAGGATGCTTTGAGTGTGGGTCATTGGATCATCGTGTAAGGGATTGTCCGTGTAAGCTAACCAGGATGCAATCTGAGAGTTAGGGGCGTGCTCAGTTCAGGAACGGTGGACAGCAATCGCAGAGGGGTCGTAGTTTTGTCAAGAGAGGAAATGGTTCAGTCGAGGCCATGAGCACCAAGGCGGGTGCGAGTATCTTGAAGCAAGGCAGCCTGGGTTGGTATATGCAGCGAGGTGTCGAGAGGAGGGCGACGCACCAGACGTCATAATCGGTACGTTCTTAATTTTTAGACTACCTTATACTGCTTTGACAGATGTTGGTTTGGCCTTTTCGTATGTTGCCGAGAATATAGTAGAAACCATGAACTTAGATCTTGAGATTACTTCTGGGGAGATGATAGTAATTGGCCCTCTAGGTAACTCTGTAGAAGTAAATAAACTGTATAGGGATGTACCCCTAGAACTTTAAGGGGTAGTGTTTGTGGTCGATCGATGGAAGCGCCATTCGGGAGTTCGATCGATCCTTGGGATGGGTGGCTGGTGAAGTATCAAGCGAGTTTGAATCGCTTGACTAAGCGCATGGTAGTGAGAACAGTTGAAGGTGAAGAACTGGTAATGATAGGTAATAGGAGGGATTATCTATCTAACGTTATATCTACTCTGAAGGCCGAGAAAATGGTGAGGAAGGGTTGTGAGGCGTTCATGGTTCATGTTTGTGCTTTGGAGGCCAAAGAATTAACTGTAAGTGAGGTCCGAGCGGTGAAGGATTTTTTTGATGTGTTTCAGAGGAGCTTTCGGGTTTACCCCCAGATCGCGAGGTTGAGTTTGGGATAGATTTGTTACCAGGAATTGCGCCAATGTCTATTGCTCCATATAGGATGGCATCGAAGGAATTAGTGGAGTTGAAAGCATAGATCCAGGAATTGTTGGGCCGAGGCTTTATCCGGTTGAGTGTTTCGCCTTGGGGAGCACTTGTGCTTTTTGATAAAAAGAAGGATGGTACAATGCGGATGTGTATAGACTACCGACAGCTGAACAAGTTGACGATCAAGAACAAGTATCCGTTGTCGAGGATAGATGATCTGTTCGATCAGCTTAATGGTGCATCAGTCTTCTCCAAGATTAATTTAAGGTCAGGGTATCACCAACTCAAGGTAAAGGAGGCCAATATTAATAAGACGACATTTCGTACTCGTTATGGGCACTACGAGTTCTTGGTAATGCCGTTTGGGTTGACCAATGCGCCGGCAGCGTTCATGGACATGATGAATTGGGTGTTTCAACCGTACTTGGACCGGTTCATAGTAGTATTTATAGACGACATCTTGGTGTACTCAAAGTCTGAGGAAGAGCATGATGAGCATCTTCGTGTGGTTCTGCAGATTTTGATGGAGAAGTAGTTGTTCGAAGTTTAGTAAATGCGAGTTCTGGTTGAATGAGGTAACTTTCTTGGGTCATGTGGTGTCAGCCGAGGGGATTAGAGTGGACCCTCGAAAGATTAAGGCGGTGTTGGATTGGAAACCACCCAAGTCGGTGGTGGAAATTCGGAGTTTCATGGGTCTGGCAGGATATTACAGGAGATTTGTAGAAGGGTTTTCTTTGATTGCGCGCCGATTGACCAAATTCTTGAGAAAGGGTTCCATTTGTGTGGGCAGACAAGCAGCAGGAAAGTTTTGACAAATTGAAGAGAATTCTGACAAAAGCTCCGGTCTTGATTCAGCCTGAGGCAGGGAAGGAGTTCACGGTTTAATGTGATGAGTCACATACTGGTTTTGGATGTTGCTGATGCAAGAGGGCAAGGTGGTGGCGTACGCGTCTCGATAGTTAAGACCTCATGAAGTGAATTACCCGACGCATGATCTAGAGTTGGCTGCAGTAGTTTTCACCCTGAAAATTTAGAGACATTACCTGTATGGGGAGAAGTCTATCATCTACACGGACCACAAGAGCTTGAAGTATCTGTTGTCACAGAAAGAGTTGAATTTGAGGCAGCGGAGGTGGATCGAGTTGTTGAAGGACTACGACTGCTCGATTGAATACCATCTGGGTAAGGCTAACGTAGTGGCTGACGCGTTGAGTCACAAGGTGGTGGCAGACTTGAGAGCAATGTTTGCTCACCTAAGTTTGTATGATAATGGAAGTCTACTAGCAGAGTTGAAAGTGAAGCCGTCATGGGTTGGTCAGGTTAAGGAGAAATAGCTAATGGATGAGGTCCTAAGTGCTCGAAGGGTGTAAGTGCAGAATAAGGAATTGGAAGGTTACAGCTTAGACAGTGATGGAGTGCTGAGTTTTCAAGGGAAAGTATGTATGCCTAAGGACGTTGGATTAAGGCAGAGGATTCTTCAGGAAGCTCATACCGGCCTATACGCTATGCATCATAGAGGTAGCAAGATGTATCGGGATTTGTAGGAGCAGATTACGGTGGTGGGTCTTAAGCGAAGAAATGTGATTTTGTGAGTAAGTGCCTGACGTGCCAACAAGTCAAAGCTGAACACCAATTACCTTCGGGTCTGTTATAGTCGATCAAGATTCCGCAGTTGAAGTGGGAAAGGATTACGATGGATTTCATTACTGGGTTACCCCTTACGCCTAGCAAGAAGGATTCAGTTTGGGTGATAGTAGATCGTTTGACTAAGTCGACTCATTTTATACCGGTTAGAGTGGATTACTCGCTCCAAAGGTTGGATAAGTTGTATGTGGCAGAAATAGTGAGACTGCATGAGGTATCGGTGTCGATTATCTCTCATAGGGATCCCAAATTCACGTCAAAGTTCTGGAAAGCGTTGCATCGAGTAATTGGGTATGAGATTGGATTCGATCTGACATTTCATCCATGATCGGATGGGCAAATCGAAAGGGTAATACAAATTCTAGAGGATATGTTGAGAGGTTGTGTCCTAGATTTCAGAGGCAGCTGGGAAGAATTTCTACCGCTGGCAGAATTCGCGTACAATAATAGTTACCAGGCAAGCATTAAGATGGCACCATATGAGGCGTTATATGGTCGGAAGTGTCGTACACCTACGTGCTGGACAGAGTTGGGTGAGCGTCAGATGTTGGGTCTAGAGTTGGTCACTGAAACGAAGGAAAAGGTTAAAGTGATTCGAGCTCGTCTGAAAGAAGCTTCAGACAGGCAGAAGTCTTTTGCTGATCTTAGGCGTAGGGATATAGAGTTTGTAGTGGGTGATAAGGTCTTTCTTAAGGTATCACCGTGGAAGAAAGTGTTGAGGTTTGGTCAGAAGGGCAAGCTGAGCCCTAGGTTTATTGGGCCGTATAAGGTGTTGAAATGTGTGGGACCAGTAGCTTATCAGCTCAAGTTGCCAGCAGAATTGAGTCAGATTCACGATGTGTCTCATGTCTCCGTGCTTAGGCGCTATCGATCTGATCCGTCGCATGTTGTGTCAGTGGAAGAGATCGAGGTGAGCCCAGATTTGACCATGGAAGAGAAACCAGTGCAAATTCTAGATCGGGATGTTAAGGTTTTGTGTAAGAAGTCAGTTCCACTGGTAAAGGTATTATGGCGAAACCATGGTACGGAAGAGGCCACGTGGGAACCAGAGGATGTGATGCTGCAGCAATACCCTCAACTCTTTTGACTAGGTAATTTCGAGACCGAAATTATTTTTAAGGGGGTAGAACTGTAACATCCCTAAATAGGGGCTCTTGCATTTTAATTGTTTGTATGTGAATGGTTTGAATGTGATGCTAGTTAGGGTGTCTTAGGGTCTGAATATGAGCCAATAGTAGGCTTGGGCTATAGAAAAATTTTATTTTTGGGCACTTGATAAGGGGAGCTGAAGGGGTTAAGTGTTAAGAGTATTCTATAGCAAGTTTTGGCACAAGAAGTGCCTTGGTAAAGTGGCAAAGAAGGCGCCACTGAGAGATTAGGGAGATGACGCCACAAGGAGCTAGGGGAGCTTGTGTTCGAGCTGCGAAGATCCCTTTTTACTATTCATTTTTTGACGCCAGATCATGGAGGAGTTGTGCTCAGGTGGAACTCTGGTGGAAAGATGTTGATCAAGTCAACATATTCAAAACAGGTGGAGAAGAGGAATTTGTAGAGTTTGAAGAATTCAAACTTGTTTGAATGGTTGGCCAGGAGAAAAACAAGGAGAGAAAAGAGGGATTGAAGTGCGGGAAGGCTTAGCTGATTTATTGTAGTGGCTATGGGAGCTGGAAGCATTCGGTTTTGTGTGTGATTGGTGTGCCGAAATTCAAAAGGGAAAGCTAGCTATAGGTGCATTTTCGGCGTAGTGAGAGGGCATCAAAAGTTCTTTGGGTTTTTCTTCCTTTTTGTTAAACCAAATAGTCCCTAGGCCTTCTTTTTCTTTTCTTCTCTTTTCAACTTATGGTGCTTGGCCGAAACTTCTTTCCCATTCAACTCAATCTTTTGTTGATTTCTCTTGACTTCATTATCAAAACTGAAACCCCTTTCTTGTCGTCATCTTTTTCTGTTCCTGTGTTGTGCTAGCCGAATCCACTCCACCCACTTTACTTTATTTTTCTTTCCATCTATTCCAAAGCCGAATCATCACCCATCTTGTTTCTTTTTCTCCATCTTGTTCTTGATCTCAAAACACTCTGATTAGCCGAAAACTCCTTGAGTCTCACTACTTTGGTTTAAGTCCTCTTTCAGTCATTAAAAGCTGGTGATCATACTTCCTTTGCTCATTGCCGAATCTCAACTCTTGGTAAGTTTTCGATTCATCCTCTCTTTTTCCCTTCTACTTCTTTTGTCATAAGGCCGAATCTCTTTCTATCATTGCTCTCTTCTTTTTGTAGTTTCTTAAGGGAAGTAAATGCCGGGAGTAGACAGGTGGATGGATGGTGATTTAGTCGACTACCCTTAGTCTTATATCATTCTTCAGGTTTCGTAACAGCAGATCGTGGCCATCTATTCCTTTCCAATCAATTGCGTTAGAGACTGTGGTAAGGGTTCTGTCGATTCAACTCTTTTATTATGTGAAAAGCCGAAGGCTATTCGTTTATGTGGCTTAGATCTTGGCCGATTGTAGGGGGGGCTTATCATCACGCTGCTTCAGGTTTTTGCTTGGTGATTGAAGGGTACCAAGTTAAAGGGGGAATATCTTATTACGTTATATCCTTCGAGATTTTCTTGATTAAAGCGAATGGCTATTTACATAATGGTATTGTGTTGGCCGAATATAGGAAGGCAGTAGTCAAGTGGTTGGATTCTCGGGTTTCACTCGATTTATGGGTTAGATCTTGATTGTCGAGATTTGTAAGTCTCACGAGTAATCAGGTGTGTATCTCTTACACACTTCATAATCAATATATTGCTTTGTTATTATCTTAAACACTATTAAAGTCGGATTAAATGTGGATATCGATATGTACCCTTATGGGTATAAGCGAGGACTCCGGGTAAGTCCGTTCCGATAGTTAATTATATTTGATTGCTGATGAATATGTATATGCTATGTTGCTGTATGTTATTAATTGATAAAGCATGTAAGTAATGTATGTATAAGCATGTACATTGAAGTGGGTATTATGAGAGGAGGGGGAAGATGTGATATTTGTGACTTTGGGTCACCAGTGGTTTGGCACCACCAGTGGTTTGGTACCACATTTGTATATACTTGATTGTGACTTTGGGTCACTAGTGGTTTGGCACCACATTGGATATTTTAGTGACTCGTCCCAGTGGCTTAGTACCACAGTAGGTTAGCCCCACATATTACATTAAAAGGGATTGTCACCAGTGGTTTGGTACCACAAAGTGGGTTGGCCCCACATACGGATAATTGTGACTTTGGGTCGCCAGTGGTTTGGCACCACCAGTGGTTTGGTACCACATTTGTATATACTTGATTGTGACTTTGGGTCACCAGTTGTTTGGCACCACCAGTGGTTTGGTACCACACGGGGTAGAATATGGAGTTTTGGATGGCTAGGTTTGGGTTGCATGACATACTTACTTGATTATGAAACTGTGCAAGAGTGTTGTTATAATCAGGAGGGGGATTATACAGTGAGTCTCAGTGACTTACCTCTTCCCTTACATTTTACAGATGACTCGTAGATCGCGGATGTAGAGCTGAGCAGACTCGTGATGGCCATGCATATTGCGTTTGGTTTTAGTTTGTTCACTCTTTTGGGTACTTTATTTTTAATTTGGTTTTACTTGGGTTTGTAATAAGGCCACTAACTAATATTTCTAGGTTGTTTAATCTTGTTAAGTTTTATCATACATTGCTTAAGTTAAGCAACATGGAATGTCTAAATAACCTGTAAAATCAATGTTTTTCTAAATTTACACATCTTACCGGGTTTTCTAAACTTTACCATCGGGTAATAACAAACAAGTGATGACAACGAACCAAACTCAAATTTCTTCTAAAATTTAGTTTTACTCCAAGATCTAATGGGAAATGGTTTTCAACCCCACACTTAAGCGAGGATGGGTTTTTCTTAAAATCTAACGATTTTCCTAGTAATGAGAGGTGACAAATGGGTTTTCTCAAGGGAGTCTTTTTCTTCTGCTTAAAAACTTTAGACAGCAAAATGTTTCAGCAGTAGTTCTTCATGAAAATAAACTGGCAATGTGTTCTATTCAAACGTTTTCACCTTGTGACATGTTGAATCTGGTCGTAGTGTGTTGACTGGGTTTGGGGTGTTACAAGGAGGTACCCGCGGACATTACTGATGATGTCCCACTAGTTCTGAGCCAGCAGCCATCATATTCAGTAGCTTCATTGGCAGATATCTTGGCACACCTAACACTGTTCAAGCAGTACTGTACCCAGCAGTTTACTAATACTGCTCGACGTTTTGATGGGATCGAGGCCACCCTGCAGCAAATCTGCCATCATTTTCATATATCACCACCAACACCTCCATAGGATCCAGTTGACGATGAGGACCTCTGAGTCCTCATAAATTGTTATTTGACATTTATTTTTCTGTATTTTTAAACTTTTTATTGGATGTTGCTTTTAGACTTAAACTTTCATTAGTATTGCATGGTTTTTATTTTTAATTTTTCTACCATTGGCTATCAACCTCTTAAAGAATCCCTATTCAATTATATGCTACAAGATTATTAACCAAGTGACTTTGCAGAATCTATCACACATCCACATAAAAGTCACCTTGCGGAACGCATCTTGGACCTCATCCGCAATTAGGAAAGTGTCTTTTCTCCCTTCTCTTTTGATTTATCCCATTACTGTCATTATCTATCTTTGTACATCGAGGACAATGTACATCTTAAGTGTGGGGGGTAAAAGTGTCCAACTTTTTGCATTATTCTCAAATCCTAAATTTTAAACTTGTTCGAAATTATTTTTCTCATATTACTAATTAGGATGAAACTTATAATGATTTATGATTATTATTGATATGTTGTAGAGTAAGTCATTGATAATTGTACATTGATGATTAAATTTGAAGAATACTAGAGAATCAAACATGATAAGCCTACTTTCTAAAAATTAAAATTGATGGGTCGTTGAACTAAATTTGAGTACTACCTTGAAATTTGGAATTTACAAGGATTGATGTCAAAAACACCCATAATTTTTGTGAGATTTTGAGCCTTATAGAGTATATATTCTTTTTCGTGCTCACTTTATTAATTATGAGTGTGTCAACTTTGAACTGTTATTCTAGAACTTGCCTCGTTTATACATGTCGAGACCACATTAATGATTTGATATACTGAGATGATAAAGGCACCTAGGTTTTAACCCGTTCACTCCACTAAAAAGCCTACCCATACAAATTAACCCCTAGTGAACCCCGTTGAATCCTAACGACCTTTTTATTAACTCACCCATTAATATTAACCCAAAATCTCGTTAATTTGTTATCACCATTCGTTTGACTACCCATTAATATTAACCTATGATGGATTTTATTATTTGATTTTTGGTTTATATGATAAATACTTAGTTTCTTCTTAATTATGCTGCTAATTTAATACGATGTGCGTAGATCGAGGAGTAATAGACCCTGCCTAAGAGTAGATCTAGCATAATTAAGCGGAGTTGATCAAACGCCTAGAGGTAAGGTTACGAGATTTTGCCGGATTAGGGTGAAACCTAATATGGGAGTCCATTGATCGATTTACTGCTTCCTTAGGGGTTATTATAAGAGAACGAGAGTTCCACTAATTAACCTAAGGTTAGACGTTATTCGCTTCGAGAGAGGGTTTAATATAGGTTAGGGAGTCTCACGGATCAAGCTAAGTAAAGAAATCATATGAATTAAAGGTTAGATAACAAGTGAAGTCTAGGCGGATTCTTCCAGGGGGTATCGTTGTAATCAATTGAGTTTTTTTTCCACAATCTTTTCCCAAAGTTTAGTTCTTTCGTCTTTGCATTTAGTTTAAAATATTTCATTAGTTTTAGATTAATAAATCAATCACTCCATATTTCAGGTTGAGTAATAGAAAGAAAGTGAGTAGTAGTACTTTTAGGTTCCTTTGGGTTCGATAAGATATTCTTGCCTAAACTATACTACTATTCGATAGGTGCACTTGCCTCTATCGTTGTCATAGTTAGTCTACAGGTTTGATCATTATTTTTATCAATTTTAAAACTCGACTGTTTGACACGATCAGCACACTCCTAAAGAGTTTGTTCACCACTACAATTGTCCTAAAGGGCTAATTACAGTCATCTCTCTAAAAGAAATCTCAGATTCTATGTTCAGAGTTTCAGACACAGTACTAGCTACATAGGAATGCGTAGACCGAATATCAATCAATGCAGTAAAAGGCAACCTAAAAATAAGGAACGTACCGTGTAACATCCTGAATTAATGGGCCTATGCGTTTAATGTGTGTGGTTGTGCTTGTTATGCTTGATGGAATGTTTTAGGGGTCCAGAATGGGCTCAGGGATTGGGCCGAGGCCTTAATCAAATTTTTTGTTTGGATATTCTAGTAGAAAGCCAGTTAGGATATGGCTTAAAAGATGTTATCTGTGTTTTAAGACGTAAGTGGGCTTGTGGCCCAGTGGCAAAGTGGCGCCCCTTAGGGAGCAGGGAGGTGGCGTTAGCTGAGGAGGTCCAAGGTTCGAGTCGCATTACCCACTTATTTTAAGTGTTTTTAGCGTTAAAGGAGAGGAGAGTTGGGGGCGGCTAGGATGCTTGGAAGTAGGAGATTAATGGAATGGATGATGTGGATAGTGTGGCTGATAAAGTGACTAATAGAAAAGGAGGAAGAGGTGGTGTTATCTAGGCCACTTGAGGATGAGTGATCAGATGAAGATAAGGGAGAAAATTTAGGAATTATCTACTGGTCAGTGGAGGTCAAAATACCAACACTGAGGGGGAGGAGGAATCGATTTTGGTATATCTAAGGGGTGCCAAAATTTCACTTGATTAATAGCTTAGTTTGACGTTTTAAAAAAGGGCATTTTCGGGTTTTAGGTAGTAGGTGCCCAAATTTTGTGTTTAGGTAGGGGGAATATCTTTTTATTTTCGGCATTAGGGTTTTATTTCCCATTCTCTTCTCTCATTATTCAAAAGTGAAACCCCTAATCTTATTTTCTCATCTCCACTTTTATGCAAAAGTCAAAATTCTATTATTTTCTCTACTTTTATCGCCATAATCGAATACCCTTGTCTATTCTTTTCTCTTTGTCGACTTCTTCATCAAAGCCGAATCTTCATAGATCTCTTGAGATGATCTTTTCTTTTTGATATTCTCAAATGCTGAAATTCCCTAAGAGTTATCAACTTCTCTGTGTTAAGGTAAGTGCCGATTTCTTTTGTTCTTTTTTCTTCTCTTCCTATTTTTGAGACCATAGCCAAATGGCTAGTTGATTGTTAGGCCATCTGTAGTTTGACGTTTTCACTGATCTCATGTCTTTTTAGGTGGCATTTCGAGATTTGAAGGAGATCTAATTGCCTAGGTTTCTAAGCTAGAAATCGTTAACGTTTGAACCATATTATTATTTTCGGGATTTCAATGGAAGGGTTCAATTCTCCCTATGATGTTTAATCGATTTCTTTTCAATTAATTGTGCCTTAACCTAATTCCTCTTTAAGCAATCATTATAGTATCCTCTAACTAAGGTCATTCATGGATCGAATGTCAGCAAATTGAAGGAAGGGGTTGGATATGTAGTCCTAGCCCCAAAGTTCAAGAAACATGCGGTGTTAGCAGTTCAGATTGGCCGTCGGATTGTGGACCAGCTTCGGAGCAAAACCTTAGGCAGTTAGCAGTCGTATTGACTTCTGATAGTGTCGACATAGAAAGTACTGTCCTATCAGTAATTAGGTGTGTAGATCTCTATCACACTAGTTAATCTGTATTATATGTATGTTATGGGCTAAAAGCCAGAAAATGAGGCTATATGAACAGTCGTATTACCCAGAATGGGTAGGCAAGAGATGCCAGGCACGTAATCATAGAAACTTCTCTATGTGTATCGAAGTATGTGAAAGTTTGTGATCTGTTTAGATAGTATAATGTTCTGATCCTTGCATGTATGTATGCATGGGATGGGATTAATATGATGAAGGAGAAGAAGGTCGCATGGCGATCGGTGGCTTTGCCATATAGGTCACATAGTGATCGGTCTTTATGACAGGCAGCACAGCTGTCGAAATACTACAATGAATTATTAAGGTCGCATGGCGATCGGTGGCTTTGCCACAAAGGTCACATAATGATCGGTCTTTATGGTAGACAGCACAGCTGTCGATATGGTGTATAGCAGATAGAGGGTTGATTGTAGAAATTCCCACAGTGTGATTGTTGGTACGGGGGTGTGTAGAGGATGGACTCTTAGGTTTGGGAGGGAACATGTTGCATGTAAATATTCTGTTGCCATTGTGTATGGGCCAAGGACCATAATGTGTTTGTGGGCCTCAAGGCTTTTATGGGTTTTCGAGCTTTGCACACTGAGACTTGGTGACTCACCCTTTTATTTTTCCCAACTTTTTAGATGAGCAGTAGATCGTGGACATAGGAGCCGAGGCGGACTCAAGGGGCCATCAAGTCTTTTATCTTCAAAGGCTATTTTTGATTTTTCTTTTCGTTTCAATTTTGGGATTATTTTTGTAATAATGCCTCCATAAGTTAGGTTATCGAACTATATTTTTTTTATGTTACATCTTATAAACTTTTGTTTCCAAAGTCTTAATTATAAAGTGAAAGGAAAATGGGTTTTTCCAGCATGTTCAACGCAAATGTTAAAGTTTCTTCAAAAATGTCACAACTAATGATTAATCGATTAAAATAAACTTAGATTTTCAAAACCCTTCAAAGCAAAGTTTTCAACATTCAACCCGTAGCATACCAAATCTGGTCATGACGTATGAGCCGAGTTTAGGGTGTTACATTTTGGTATCAGAGCCCGATTCAAAACTCGGGCTGTGAAATGGGTCTAGTGGTGATTTGTAAAAGTGATGTAAATTTGAGAAAAATTTGATTGAGATACGGCTTTCGAGTCTACCGGCACCTGATCCACGCAGGTAAGTATTCTAAACTCATTATGTGATATGCATGTTGGGCTTGATGGGCTTTATGGGACATAGACAGGTATGCTAGAGCTTATGGACTTTAGGTTTAGTATAACCAATTCTTCAAATCTCATAAGACTTAATTTCTAATTAAACATGTCTGTGAACAAGTCACAGGGTTAGGGTGTGGTAACAGGCATACGCATGTCTAGGATTGGATCCAGGGAGAGCTTGGTATCTAAGCGGCCCTAGCGGCTCACCTCCTCTTCGCTAAAATCCTACCTGGTGCGTAGTGTCTGTTCACTTTAGCCGAAAGGATTTGTTGACGGGCCAAAATTTCTAACAAAACCCGAAAGGGACCAATACCTTATTTTGTAAAATTACTTATATGCCCATAGTTTTATGAATTACCAAAATACCCTCGATTTACAAAATTACTGAAATACCCCCGAATTGAAAAATTATCAAAATATCCCCGATTTACAAAATTACCAAGATACCCCTATTTTGTAAAATCACCAAGATACCTTATGTAGGATAAAATTACGAAAATACCTCTAGGTAGTGAAATGATGAAAATACCCCTATGTGAAGAAGGTGAGTTCATGGATGTTACTTGTGTGCTTAATGCAATTAAGTGGTGCTTTGTTTGGAATGTAAATGGATGGTTGAATGTATGTGGATTCTAGAGCTAGGAAATACAGACCTAAGAACTAAACCTTGTAGATAGAGTTCGAATTCAAAAGAACTACTATTAAAACTATTTTCCATAAGATTTTTCGTTATTAATCAGTGGAAGAAATTAATAATTCATAAAATTCCTAATCAGATAAACGCAAATTGGTAGAATGAGCACTAGAGGACGTGGTGTGCGTGGCCGGGGTAGAGGCAGGATTGTTGTGTCGAACCGGTAGGGTGCAGTCACGAAGTCGGGAATAAGGTACCGGTGCCACCAACTGTAGAGGCGAAATTTCGAATCGACGGTAGGAGATGATGCGGTATCTCAGGCGATGTTGATGGTGTTAGAGAGGGTTGCTGGGGCAGGCATGGGCACATGAGCCCGGAAATCTATGTCGGAGTGACTTAGAGCTAATGGGGCAGAAGTGTTTAGGGGAATTTCTGGTATAGCCCCGAGTACAATTGAATATTGGTTGGAAGCTGTGGAGCGCATAATAGATGATCTCGACTTTACAGAAGAAGAGAAGCTGAAAAGAGTAGTGTCTCTTCTCCCAGACGAACCGTATCAATGGTGGCTTACAGTTAAGGATGGTACAGTGGCTGACCGTATCACTTGGGATTACTTCAGAACGGCGTTACAGAGTAAGTACATTGGAACAAGTTATGTGGATGCGCAGTGTAGAGCATTTCTGAATCTGGTTCAAGGAAGTAGGTTGGTGGCAGCGTATGAAGTGGAATTCTTACGCTTGAGCCGTTATCGAGGGATAGTGGCCACAGAACATGAACGGTGTGTTCGATTTGAAGATGGCCTGAAGGATGATTTATGTGTTTTGATAGCTCCACAGCGGGAGAGGGAATTTGCTGTGTTGTGGAAAAGGCTAAGATAGCTGAGGAGGAAATACGAACGAAAAAGCTGAATTAGGATAAAGATAGAAGTGGAAGTAGGAGGAATTTTAGATCGTCAGGAGCAACTGGGCGTACTCAGAAAAGGCCTAGGTCGGATGGGCTGAACCGGGTGGAGAGACCTACTACTAACCAGACACGGAGGTGTGTTCGCTGTGGTAAATTCCATGTAGGTGAGTGTTGGGCAGGCAGTGGAAAATGCTTTAGGTGTGGATCTTTGGACAATCAGATTAGGGGCTGTCCACAGCCATGGAGCGATGTAGGACCCATAAGGCAGGGAAATGCTCAGCCATGTAGAGAAGGTCAGCAGCCACAGAGGGGTCGTGGAGCACCAGGCCGAGGGGCAGAAAACACTGAGGCGAGGTAGTCGGGGTTGGTCTATGCTGCCAGACGTCGAGAGGGGGCCAACGCACTGGATGTTATAACTGGTACGTTTTTAATATTTGGTTTGCCTTACACTGCATTGATTAACAGTAGGTCGACACATTCATATGTTGCTAGTAGTGTGTCTGGAACTTTAAGTTTAGATTCTGAGATTACCCCTAGGGCGATGACTGTAATTAGCCCATTAGGACAATCGGTGGTAGTAGTTAAACTCTATTGGGAGGTACCCTTAGAAGTTCAGGGAATAGTTTTCCTGACTGATCTAATGAAATTACTGTTGGGAGAGTTTGATTTAATTTTAGGCATCGATTGGCTGGTGAAGTACCAAGCTAATGTAGATTGTACAGCCAAGTGTATGGTGTTAAAAACCCCCAAAAGTGGTGAAGTGTTAGTGATACGAGAAAGGGGGAACTGTTTGTCGAATGTGGTGACTGCCCTAAGAGCAGAAAGGATGGTGAGAAAAGGATGCGAGGCGGTATTAATGTTTGTTCGGGCTCTAGAAGCCAAGGACCTAACTGTTGGGGACATTAGGACGGTGAAGGAATTTCCTGATGTTTTCCCAGAAGAGCTTCTGGGATTACCTCCGGATCGTGAAGTGGAGTTTGGTATCAATCTTCTTTCGAGAATAGCACCAGTGTCTATCGCTCCATATAGGATGGCGCCAAAGGAGTTGGTAGAGTTGAAAGCATAAATACAAGAGCTGTTAGATAAAGGATTTATTCGACCTAGTGTGTCACCTTGGGGAGCACCGGTGTTATTTGTTAAGAAGAAAGATAGATCAATGCATATGTGCATTGACTACCGCCAGTTGAACAAGTTGACTATCAAGAACAAGTATCCGTTGCCAAGGATTGATGACTTGTTCGATCAAGCGAAAGGGCATTAGTGTTCTCAAAGATAAATTTGAGATCAGGATACCATCAGCTTAAGGCCAAAGAATTGGATGTTCATAAGACAGCTTTCAGGACCCGTTATGGCCATTACGAATTTTTGATAATGCCATTTGGGTTGACTAACGTACCAGCGGCGTTTATGGATTTGATGAACCGAGTGTTCCAACCCTACTTGGATCGGTTTGTCGTGGTATTTATAAATGATATCTTGGTTCACTCAAGATCGGAATAGGAGCATGATTCACATCTACGAGTGGTTTTGCAGATTCTGAGGGAGAAGCAGTTGTATGCCAAATTCAGTAAGTGCAAATCTTGGCTAAGTGAAGTTACATTTCTAGGCCACGTTGTGTCGGCAGAGGGGATTAGGGTTGACCCTCAAAAAATTGAAGCGGTGTTGAATTGGAAGCTGCCTAGGTCTGTGGCAGAAATTCAGAGTTTTCTTGGTCTGGCCAGGTACTATCGAAGGTTTGTTGAAGGATTTTCTTCAATAGCGCCACCATTGACTAAGTTATTACGGAAAGGAGTTACGTTTATTTGGTCTAGTAAGCAGCAAGAAAGTTTCAAGAAGTTAAAAAGTATTTTGACGGAGGCTCCGGTATTGATTCAACCAGAGGCTAAAAAGGAATTCATGATTTACTGTGATGCGTCACACACGGAACTAGGATGCGTGTTGATGCAAGATGGAAAGGTTGTTGCGTATGCATCTCGACAGTTAAGATAGCACGAAGCAAATTATCCCACCCATGATTTGGAGTTGGCAGTGGTGGTTTTTGCTTTAAAGATTTGGAGACATTATCTGTACAGGGAGAAATCTGTTATTTATACAGATCATAAAAGCCTAAAATACCTTTTGACCCAGAAGGAGTTGAATTTAAGGCAGAGGAGGTGGATCGAGTTGTTAAAGGGTTATGATTGCTCGATCAAGTACCATCCGGGTAAAGCTAATGTGGTGGCGGATGCCTTAAGTCGTAAAGTAATCTCTGACTTGAGGGCAATGTTTGCCCACCTTAGTTTGTATGATGATGGGAGCTTATTGGCTGAACTTCAAGTGAAACCCTCTTAGGTCAGTCATGTTAAGGAGAAGCAACAGGCCGATGAGTTACTAAAGGAGAAGTTTCATGTAGGATTAAGTGATGGATCGACGAACTTCAGTATGAATGAGGAAGGAGTATTATGTTTTCAAGGGAGAGTTTGCATGCCAAAAGATCCAGAATTAAGGCATAGGATTTTGCAAGAAGCGCATGGAAGTTCATACGCTATGCACCCCGAAGGGAGTAAGATGCATCGGGATTTTTAGGATCAATTTTGGTGGCCGGACTTGAAGCGTGAAATAACCAAATTGGTGAGTAAGTGTTTGACCTATTAGTAGGTAAAGGCGGAGCATCAGTTACCATTAGGGTTGTTGCTGTAACATCCTTAAATAGGGGCTATTGTGTTTGAACAGTTTTGCATATGTATTGCTTGATGGTGTTATTAATTTGGGTGTTATAGAGTCTAGGTATAAGCCAAGGGTAGGTCCGAGCTATAAGAAAATTTTTGTTTTTCAGCTTTGGTTAAAGGGAGCTGAAGGAGCTAGGAGTTAAGTGAAATTCGTGGGGAATTTAAGCATAAGAATAGGCTTGGTAAAGTGGCAAGGAGGCGCCACTTAGAGCCTTGAGGGTGACGCCACATGCAGGGAAGGGAGAGCTCAGGTTCGAGCGGCAGAAATCTCATTTTCTACTTTGCATTTTGACGCCAAGGGGGAGGAGTTGTGCTCAGTACAAACTCTATTAGATAAGCATGGATTGAGTCAAATTAATTTGAATTGGTGGCAAAGAGAAAATGTAGGAGTTTGAATAATTCAAACTCATTTGAATGGTTGGCCAGGAGGAATTTGAGAAAGTTGCTAAAATTTGAACTCCTGTTAGGAGGAGTGTTCGGTTTGGAAAGCTGAGTAAGGGGGGTGCCGAAATTCCTTGGGTGGTTAGGTGGTCACTTTCGGCTAGTCTAGGCTATAGTGCTTTCGGTTGAGAGGTAAACAGAAACTCTTTCTTTTGCTGATCGATTTCTCCCTAGTGCACCATAGTGAAGTAAAAGCGAAATCCCTTTTGACACGCCAAATTCTCTTGAAAGCATTGTCGAAAGCATCCATCTTTTCCTTCCATCTTTTCTTTTCTCAAACCCTTGTCTTTGAAACCCTCCTTTCTCCCTTGTCAATCTTTTCTATCCCATTACACTTTCTTTTCTATTCTCTACATCCATTCTAGCTGAATCTCTTTTGTTGCTCTCCACCATTGCCGAAATTCCCCTATTTTCTTGTTTATTTTGGCCGAATATCAGTCTAGCATAGATCTTCTTTGGGTTCTTCTTCAATCAATTTTGAGAAGGGTAAGTGATCTTGGCCAAATTTCTATTGCTTCTTTTCTCTTCTCTTGTCGACTCTCATGGAAGCGAAAGCTAAATTTCGGCATTTGTTAACAAGATTTCTAATCATCTCCTAGGTTTTTCGGGATTTTGGAAGCAGTAGATCGGGGTTATTATTCTCTGACAATCGATTTCATCAAATCTGTGGTAAGGATCCATGTTCGTTCAATCATTCTTTTTGTTGTTTGAAAAATCAAAGGCTATTGAGATTAGGTTTTGGTGTTGGCCGATTGTAGGGGGAAGATCAGTCTCGCATATCTTGTGTTGTGGCTAGTATTCGAGGGGCATTCAGGTAAGGTTTGGGGTTCCATGCGTTAACCCTTTGGGATTTATTGGTATGGCCGAATGGCCTTGTTAATGGTTTTGGTTTGGCCGAATGTAGGAGAAAGGACCTAGTGCAGTGGATCGAGTCTTTGGGATTCAATGATTTCGTTAGTGAGATGTGTAGCTTACACACTTTATAATTTGGTAAATATATTAATAACCTAAATTTGTTAAAAGCTGGAAACCATGTAGATCTTGATATGATACCTTTATGGGTATGAGCAAGGATTACGGGTAAGTCCGTTTTGATGAGATATTGATATATGATGCTTGATACTATGATCTACGATATATTTGATATATGTTTAATTTTAAGGCATGTTGGCATGATTTATACATGTATTGCATTGTCATGGGTGATATGAGAGGAGGGGGAAGATTTGATGTCCGTGTCTTTGGAACACCAGTGGTTTGGCACCACCAGTGGTTTGGTACCATAGTTGATTTCGTGACTTTGGGTCACTAGAGGTTTGGCACCTCATAGCGACTCGTCGTTGGCTTAGTACCACGATGGGTTAGCCCCAGCTTGATGTAATGGGATTGTCGCCATGATTTGGTATCACACGGGTTGGCCCCACACTTGGATTATTGATATTTCGTGACTTTGGGTCACCAAAGTGGTTTGGCACCACATTATTATTGGATATCGTGACTTTGGGTCACCAGTGGTTTGGCACCACCAGTGGTTTGGTACCACACGGGGTAGAAATGGAGTTATGGATTTGGTTATGATTTGTGTAAGTTTGTTGCATTAGCCGAGATGGGGGATTATGCACTGAGTCTTGGTGACTCACCTTCTCCCTTATCTTTTCAGGTGATTCGTAGATTGCGGATGAGGAGCCCGATGGACTCAAGGTGGCCATGCTTTAAATACATGTGGTTATACATGGACATTGATTTGGGTATTATTTTTTTTAATTTCGGTTTTTATTTGGGTTTGTAATAAGGCCTTTAAATTATGTTTTGGATTATTTTGCATGTTTTAGATTTGATTTCAAACTGTCAAAGTAAATTATTTGACTTGATTAAACAATTTGAACACAAGGTTTTCTAAACTATAACACGCAACGGTTTTTAAAACTTTACCATCGGGTAATACAAATCGCTTGACAATAACGACAACTCAAATTATTTTCAAACCTAAGTTTTCCACACTTAATTCAAACGATTTCTAATTAAACAAGTTAAAAGAATTACTCGGGTTTTAATGGACATAAATGTTTTCCATAGTAATGATTGACAAGTAAGTGTAAAAAGGACTTTCGGTAGTTTTTAAAGTTAAGGAGTATTTTCAACTTCACATGCACAAGTTTTCCAAAACGCTAAGCAACACTAGGGTTTTCACTGAAGATAAAAATAGTGACTCATTTACTTCAGAACATTTTTACTCTGTAATACGCCGGACTCGGTCATAGTGTGTTGACCGGGTTTGGGGTGTTACAGTTGCAGCCAGTGAAGATTCCACAATGGAAGTGGGAAAGGATCACAATAGACTTTGTTAGTGGGCTACCCCTCATGCCTACTAAGAAAGATTTAGTCTGGGTGATTGTTGATCGCTTGACGAAATCTACTCATTTCATACCAGCATGGGTCGATTACTCTTTGCAGAAGCTGGCTAGGTTATATATAGTGGAGGTAGTGAGGTTGCATGGGGTACCAGTATCAATCATATCGGACAGGGACCCGAGGTTCACGTCTCGATTCTGGAAGGCTTTGCATCAAGCGTTGGGTATGAAGTTGGATTTCAGTACAACGTTTCATCCTCAGATAGATGGACAGTCTGAGCGGTTAATTCAGACCTTGGAGGACATGTTAAGGGCATGTGTCATTGATTTCTGAGGTAATTGGGAAGAGTTTTTACCGTCGGCGGAGTTTGCTTACAACAACAGCTACCAGTTTAGTATTCAGATGGCGCCCTATGAAGCATTGTACGGGCGAAAGTGTCGTACTCCTACCTATTGGATGGAATTAGGGGAACGTCAGATTTTGGGTCCGGAGTTGGTTACTAAGACAGAAGAGAAGGTTGAGTTAATTCAAGCTCAACTAAAGGAAGCGTCGGACCGACAGAAGTCCTATGCAGACTTGAAGCATAAGGACATAGAGTTTGCAGTGGGTGACAAGGTGTTCTTAAAGGTGTCCCCATGGAAGAAAGCGCTGAGGTTTCGACGGAAGGGTAAATTAAGTCTCAGATTTATCGGACCTTATCGGGTGTTGAAACGATTGAGACCGGTAGCCTATCAGCTAAAGCTACCTTCTGAGATAAGCCAGATTCACAATGTATTCCACATTTCTATGTTGAGACGATATCGTTAAGATCCGTCTCATGTGGTGTCTGTGGAAGAAATCGAAGTAAGACCCGATTTATCCTTTAAAGAGGAACCAGTGGAAATCCTGGATCGCGATGTCAAAGTGTTGTGAAGGAAAATGGTTCCGTTGGTTAAAGTTCAATGGCAGAATCACGGTTCTGAGGAAACTACTTGGGAGCCAGAGGAAACAATGCGGCAGCAATACCCGCATCTATTCTGACCAGGTAATTTCAAGGTTGAAATTTCTTTAAGAGGGTAGAACTGTAACATCCAGAATTAGTGGGCCTATGCGTTTAATGTATGTGGTTGTGCTTGTTATGCTTGATGGAATGTTTTAGGGGTCCATAATGAGCTTAGGTATTGGGTCGAGGCCTTAATCAAATTTTTTGTTTGGACATTCTAGTGGAAAGCCAATTAGGATAGGGCTTAAAAGATGTTATCTGTGTTTTAAGACGCAAGTGGGCTTGTGGCCCAGTGGCAAATTGGCGCCACTTAGGGAGAAGGGAGGTGGCGTCAGCTGAGGAGGTCCAAGGTTCGAGTCGCATTACCCACTTATTTTAAATGTTTTTGGTGTTAAAGGAGAGGAGAGTTGGGGGCGGCTAGGATGCTTAGAAGTAGGATATTAATGGAATGGATGATGTGGATAGTGTGGCTGATAAAGTGACTAATAAAAAAGGAGTGTAATATCCTAGATTATGGCTTATGCATAATTGCTTAATTGAATGTGAAAGCATGCCTTTGTGTGTATGAATGTGTTTTTATGAATTTTGGGAACCCTAGAATATAGGAGAATGATTTAGAAAATATCATATTTTAAGTTTTAAAAGGAGCTAAGCTTGGTAGAGCTTTAAGAGAAATTGATGTGAAACATGACACACAATTGGGCTTGGAAAAGTGGCTTGAGGCGTCCCTTAAGGCCTCGGGAATGACGCCACAAGCGGTGTAGATGGGCCAAGGTTGAGTCACAAGGGAAGCAAATAGAGTTTTTATTTTTCTTTGCAGATTGAGCAGTAATGGACGGCACCAAGGCACTAAAGGGATGAGTTTAATTCTCTCTAAAATTCAGCCAAGATAAGAGATAAATGTGGGATTATTTTTATTAAATTTTAAATGAGGAGATAAAGAGGAAAACAAGGGATATGATAGTGATGGCCTAATAGGGGACTCTAGGCTTAGTAATTTCGGTAAAAGGGGGAAAAGTGAGGCCACTCTGCATTATTCTTTTCTCTTTTGAAGCCTCTGCCGAATTCTTTAGCCACTCTTCTCTTTCTCTCTTATTTTGTCAAAAGCCGAAAACAAAAGCAGCCGTAGTCGAATTCTTCATAACATCCAAAGCCGAAACCTTATTCCTCTCCATTGCCGAAATTAATCTTTTCTCTTCTTCTAAAGGTTCTCTCAAAAGCCAAATATTAAGGTGGTTCTAGCCGATTGTTCAGAGGGTCCTAAAGCCAAAAGTTCACTTCCTTATCACTCTTGGAATCGACTTCTTCTACAAGTATTCTTGTCAACTTCGCAAGGATAGTTGGCCATTTGCGTTTTGGACTCTCTCTTATTTGGTAAGGAACCCCTCCTATGTCGATTTGCTATTTATTTTCTTTCTCTGACTATCGAAATTAAGGCTCTAATCACAATAGTATTCTTGGCCAAAATATTGAAGGAAGGTTTCGGCATTTCTCTTGTAGCCGATTTCAGAGGGGATCATTCGGGATTTCTAAGATCTAAGGTAAGCAAATAAGATCTTAGGCCGAAGGCCATTTTATTATGTTTTAATGATTAGATTAGATCTAACATGTGTCTATAGGAAGCTCGACATCACTAAAGAAGTGACAATTTTTGGGATTTAAAAATTCACAAGGTAAGTGAATCTGACATTTGGCCAAGGCCCTATTGTGGTATCTAGATCTGTTTCTTATTCGTTTTAAAAGCCAAAAACTAACCAAATCAAGTGACTTAGTGTTAGCTGATTGCAAGGTAGGAAAGACTACAAATTTTGGGATTTGATTAGTAGTAAAATCGGCAACAAGAAACTTGAGATCTAAATCAGTAGATCGGGTTTTCGGGATTTGGAGTGAACTCGATAAGTATATCAGGTGTGTACCCCCACATTAAGCTTCAATTAATTTATGGCTATGCGTTAACATATGTGTTAATTAAAATATGTGTGAAGTGGCTAAAAGTACCATGCAATGGCACGAACGAAATACTTAGGTACGCTTACCCACTCCTACTATGAGTAGGTTATGATCTGTTATGGCACATGTGTCAATAGTGATAAGAATGTGAAATAAAGCATGATATAGCATGATATGTTTGACATGGGGCATATGGGTGATATGTAAAGGGGAAGTGAATTGGTGGTTTTATACCCCAATATTTGAATGTGGTGACTTATGTCACAATATTCGAATGTAGTGACTTATGTCACAATATCTGAATGTGGTGACTTATGTCACGATTATTTATCTGGTGGCTATGCCACGAATTTTATAAGGGCAATGAGCACGTCATTCGCAATGATCGCCTTCGATGGTGTGTAGCGGATGGAGGGTTGACTTAGTAGTCCCCACGGTGTGATGGTTGAATACGGGTGATGTGTAGCGGATGGTTATCTAGGCTTGGGTGTGGGCTTGCATCATTAATTATATATGTTATTATGTATGAATTGACATGCCTAAATTATTTGAGATTTGTGTTGGTTGTACACATTGAGTCTGTTTGACTCACCCTTGTGGGACTATTTTTCGGTGACACTCGGTGATGGACCGGTCGTGAAGCTCGATGATGGCCATGCAGATTTGGGATTTTATATTATTTTGGACTTGTTATATTTTAAATATTTTGGGATTTATTTTGGGTTTCACTTTCGATGTAATAAGGCCATAGTGTAAAGCTATTATATGCATGTTTTCTTTTATATTTGATTTTATTATTTTATGAATTTTTTATCAAATTAAAGATTAAGAAATTTGATTTTTAAAATAAATATTAAATGTTTTGACACCTAATCAACACAGGTTTTAATTTTGAACCCAACCCAAATCAACTGTTTTCAAAAACACGAGAAATTTTAGCAAAGTCCAAATAAGATTCGAATGGTTTTTCTTAGAAGCATGCCAGATCCGGTCAGAGCTTGTGGGTCGGGTTTGGGGTGTTTCAAGGAGGAAGAGGTGGTGTTATCTAGGCCACTTGAGGGTGAGTGATCAGATGAAGATAAGGGAGAAACTTAGGAATTATCTGCTGGTCAATGGTGGTCGAAATTCCAACACTGAGGGGGAGGAGGAATCGGTTTTGGTATATCCAAGGGGTGCCAAAATTTCCCTTGATTAATAGCTTATTTGACATTTTAAAAAGGGCATTTTCGGGTTTTAGGTAGTAGGTGCCTAAATTCTGTGTTTAGGTGGGGGGAATATCTTTTTATTTTCGACATTAGGGTTTTATTTCCCATTCTCATCTCTCATTATTCAAAAGCCGAAACCCCTAATCTTACTCTCTTATCTCCACTTTTATGCAAAAGCCAAAATTCTATTGTTTTCTCTGCTTTCATCTCCATTGCCGAATACCCTTGTCTATTCTTTTCTCTTTGCCGATTTCTTCATCAAAGCCGAATTTTCATAGATCTCTTGAGATCAACTTTTCTTTCTGATCTTCTCAAAAGCTGAAATTCCCTAGGAGTTGCCGAATTCTCTGTGTTAAGGTAAGTGCCGATTTCTTCTGTTCTTTTTTCTTCTCTTTCGATTTTTGAGACCATAGCTGAATGGCTAGTTGGTTGTTAGGCCATCTGTAGTTTGACATTTTCACTGATCTTGTGTTCTTTTTGGGCAGCATTCTGGGATTTGAAGGAGATCTAATCGCCTAGGTTTCTAAGCCAGAAATCGTTAACGTTCAAACCATATTATTATTTTTGGGATTTCAAGGTAAGGGTTCAATTCTCCCTATGATGTTTAATCGATTTCTTTTCGATTAATTGTGCCTTAATCTAATGCCTCGTTAAGCAATCATTATAGTATCCTCTGACTAAGGCCATTCATGGACTCGAATGTCAGCAAATCGAAGAAAGGGGTTGGATCTGTAGTCCCAGACCCAAAGTTCAAGAAACGCGCACGAGTGTCGTAGATTCGGGATTGGGCTGCGGGTTGTGGACCGACTTGAGCAAAACCTTAGGCAGTTACCAATCGTATCGACTTACGATAGTGTCGACATAGAAAATCTTGTCACTGTCGTGAATCGGTGTGTAGATCTCTATCACACTAGTTAATCTATATTATATGTATGTTATGGGCTAATAGCCGAGAAAATAAGGTTTGTATGAGCGATCAGTATTACCCGAAAGTGTAGGCAAGGGATGCTAGGTACGTAATCATAGAAACTTCTCTATGTGTATCGAAGTATGTGAAAGTCTATGATCTGTTTAGATAGTATAATGTTCTGATTCTTGCATGTATGTATGCATGGGATGGGATTAATATGATGAAGGGGAAGAAGGTCGCATGGCGATCGGTGGCTTTACCACATAGGTCACATAGTGATCGGTCTTTATGACAGGCAGCACAGCTCTTGAAATACTACAATGTATTATTAAGGTCGCATGGCGACCGGTGGCTTTCCCACATAGGTCACATAGTGATCAGTCTTTATGACAGACAGCACAGCTGTCGATATGGTGTGTAGTGGATGGAGGGTTGATTGTAGAAATCCCCACGGTGTGTTGGTTGGTACCGGGGTGTGTAGAGGATAGACTCTTAGGTTTGGGAGGGGACATGTTGCATGTAAATATTCTGTTGCCATTGTGTATGGGCCAAGGACCATAATGTGTTTGTGGGCCTCAAGGCTTTTATGTGTTTTCGAATTTACACACTGAGTCTTGGTGACTCACCCTTTTATTTTTCCCAACTTTTTAGATGAGCAGTAGATCGTGGACATGGGAGCCGAGGCGGACTCGAGGGGCCATCAAGTCTTTTATCTTCATAGGCTATTTTCGATTTTTCTTTACGTTTCAATTTTGGGATTATTTTTGTAATAAGGCCTCCATAACTTAGGTTATCGAACTATATTTTTTTTATGTTACGTCTTATAAACTTATGTTTTCAAAGTCTTAATTATAAAGTGAAAGGAAAATGGGTTTTTCTGCATGTTCAACGCAAATGTTAAAGTTTCTTCAAAAATGTCACAACTAATGATTAATCGGTTAAAATAAACTGAGATTTTCAAAACCCTTCAAAGCAAAGTTTTCAACATTCAACCCGTAGCATACCAGATTCGGTCATTACGTATGGGCCGGGTTTGGGGTGTTACATATCAATTATGATGTCCAGTGCATTGCCCTCCTCTCGGCGTCTAGTTGTATAGACCAACCGAAGCTGTCTCGCATCTGTATTCCTAGCACCTCTGCCTAGTGCTCCACGCCCCTGACCAAAACCATTTCCACCCCTAGCGGGACCACGACCTCTCTATGGTTGCTGACCACTTCTTCCCTGCTGAACATAACTCTGACCCACTGGCTGTGCTCTGTTTGGCTCTTACAGACAGTCCCTTACCCGATGATCCACTAATCCACACCTATAACATCTATTACTTCTTGCCCAGCACTCCCTCGAGTGAAACTTCCCACACGTAGCACATTTTTGAGGTCGACCAACAATAATAGGTCTCGCAACTCGACTCGGCCCATCGAGCCTAGGCCTCTTCTGAAAATTCCTAACAGATCCTAGCGACCCAAAATTCCTTTTATTCCTACCCTTGTCCCTATCTTGGTTCTATCTTTCAGATCGCTTTACCTCTTTGGCTATCTTAGCCTTCTCAACCAAAATAGAGAACTCTCTTTCTCGTTGCAGAGGTATCAGTGCTCACAACTCGTCCCTAGACCATCCTCAAATCGAACACAGTGCTCATGATCTATTGAAACAATACCTTGAGCATAACGACTTAGACATAGGAATTCCACCTCATACTTGGCCACTAACTTACTCCCCTAAACCAAGTTTAGGAATGCCTTTCGCTGTGCGTCCACATAGCTCGACCTAATATACTTCCCTAGAACGCAGACTTAAAGAAATCCCAGGTAATACGATAAGCTGCTATACCATCCCTTACTGTGAGCCACCACTGATACGACTCATCTCGGAGAAGAGACACCACTCCTTTCAGTTTTTATTCCGTAGTACGGTCAAGATCATCCATGATGCGCTCAACCACTTCTAGCCAGTACTCAGCTACGTTAGGAGTCACACCAGAAACACCCCTAAACATTTCAACCCCATTGGCACGGAGTCGTTCAGACATAGATTTTTGAGCCACTGATCCCGTGCTCGCTCCAGCAACTCTCTCCAAGACATGAAGCATAGCCTGAGACACAGCATCGTCTCCCCCAGTTTATTCTTGAAATGCCACTTTTGCAACTAGTGATGCTGGCACCTCACCTTTCGACCCATGCCTTGATTCTGAAGGTTCAGCCCCAACACCCCGACCTCTACCACGACCGCACACACCACGTCCACATCCTCTAGCACTCATGATAATGAGTTTGACTTAATCTAATTAAAAGTTTTATGTATTAGTATTTTTCTTCCACTGTTTATTACGGAGCAGTCTTATGAAAAATAGCATTAAAGGTAGTTCCCATAAATACATATACACCTATAGGTTTCAGCCTCTAAAGTTGAATTTCTTAGCACTAGCAATCATAGCACAATACAATTACTTCATGCAAAACAACCAATAGTCATAAGACTTACCATGCGGATTTGGTGCCGGGGACTTAGATGCCATACTTCCCAAAAAGACCAATATTTTTAAACCATGTTTCAAACCAATTTTTAGAAAATGTTTTCAAACCCATTCTATAGCTGAGTTTTGTAACCTGGCTCTGATACCATAATTGTAACACTTTAAACCAATCAATACATTATGACCAAATCTGGATTGTTACATAAAGGGTAGTTTTGAAAATATTTGACGGTACATCGTAACTTGTGAAAAACATTTCGTTTCAGTGATTCCATGTAGGGGTAATTTAGAATTTCATTTGGATATATCTTGCCAACTTCTTATTAGGTTATCTAGAAGCTGAAAATGGGTTTATTTAATAAAGCCAAATTTAGAAAACTCCAGTGAGGTGACAATTGAAAATAATGTTGAGGAACGGACCTTTGAAAATAATATTTGTAGTTCTATAAAACTCCCAAGTTTAATTATAATTTGCTTGTGAACTGTTTGTTAACATTTTGAAAATAATCGATATTTATATTTTAGGAAAACCCTAAATATGACAGTTTATAAATTATATAATATTAGCAATGAATCAAAACCCAATTTTAAAGTTAAAGTGGCCTTATTACAAATCAAAATCCAAATTAAAAATAAACTTAAATAAGAGAACGAGTTTACGAAAGAAACAATAACGCATGGCCACCTCGAGTCTGCCTGGGCTCTAGATCCGCGATCTAGTGATTACCTGTACAATTAAGCAGAGCGGTGAGTTGCCGAAACTCAATGTGTAAATTTTCGTATAATGCAAGCTGGGCCTTAAGCCCATAGATGCACATTGGGCCTTAGCCCACTCAATATGGCATATATCACATGTATGCAATGCAGCCCAGCCCAATCTAGCTATCCATCCAGACACCCATGGCATTACGCCACTATGGTTCTTGACCACCGTGGTCCCAGACCACTCGTGACAAAGTCACTAAAATATATAATCGTGGGGCCAACCCACTGTGGTCTCAGACCACCGTGACGATCTCTAATAAGTTTATGTATTCATGGGGCCAACCCACTGTGGTCCTAGACCACCGAGACAAGTCACTGATTATGTATTCGTGGTTTCAAACCATCGTGGTTCTTAAACCACCATGACAATAGTCACTAATTCACACTTCCCATTTCATTCAATCCCAAGCCCATGCTCATTTTATCATGCTAAAAAGGAATGCAACATATTATCAATGTATAACAGACAATAATTTCATACAAGTCTTATAATCGAAAGTATCATCATAGCAAAACTTATCTGGTGTCTCCAACCTTGCCCACAAGGGTATCTCGACTATCAAGTCAATCATTTCGACTTTCAGCCAACACAGTTAATAACACAAACAGTGAAGAAGCGTGTGCGTGATACACACCTGATAACGCGTAACACTAAGCTTTTTACGTCGACGCTTTCACTAGTAGGGACAACGGCTATTTGCCTATCCCAGGCAGACATCGACTGACTCCCACAACATGGCAGATAGTCTCGAACTACCAAAACAACATGTTTTTTGAACTTGGGAGCAAAGATTATGGGTTCGCTTCCCACCACAGCTTGACTGTTTCTTGTATCCATGAAACAGACTTGATCAGAGGTCGAGCAAACGTCGATTGTCTATCAAGAGAATTGATTTAAGTAGATTAAAATTGATAAGGGATATAATAACCAAGAACCGAAAATAATTGATTCCTATCTTGGTAAACGATGAACCATACAACAACTGGTTTGGCCTTGAATCAAAGATGAGTTGTGAGAGAGCCAAAAGTTGCCTAGTAGTAAAAAAAAAATTACCCTTTGAGTAATCAGCTAAAAGAACTTAGAGAAGGAAAAAGTATCACACGAGACTACCTTGCGTTATTGATGATGAAGAACCTGAATAGACTTGGCAGGAAAGAATACCCCTTCACACTTTAGGCCATACGAGCAGTATAATTTGAGATAACAAAGAATCAGAGATTTAGTTAGTGAAGAAGGATACAAAGAATAGAAAAGAAAAGAGAGGGAAGCTAAAAGAAGGGAAAGAAGATTCGACTTTTAACAAAAGAGAGAAAAGAATATCTTTACCTTTAACAGCCGAACAACAAGGCAAAACTGTTTCACTTGCGATCAAAGGAGCTATTCGTCTAAAGACAGAAACAACAAGATGACATTGGAGGAGCTACAAGGTTTTGGCTAGAGAAGAAGAAGTAGAAAAGAAAAGTGAAACACAAATAAGTGAGATGAAAGTTTCAGTTGTGATGTTTAAGAGCAATGAGCAAAGGAGAAGAAAAGATTCGGCAAGGGGTGGCTTCAAGGAGTTTCGGCTAACACATAAAATGGGGAAAAGATGTAAAGCAACAATGATGAGAGAAAGAGAATAAGGAGCTACAGTTTTCTTTGGTTAAAAAGAAAATAGAAAATGAAACCAAGTGACCAAAGTGAAAAGAAGAAAGGGAAGTCTCTATGGACGGTTTTGGCTTAACTTCAAACTCAAAAGACACTAGCTACCAAACGACATCACCTCCCTTGATGAACAATGCTAAAAAGAAATGATCCAAAGCCTCAAGTCTATGGAATTTTGCACCCTTAAGCTAGCACTAAACCACACATGGTCAATAACAAAGGGTCCCCCTCTTACACCCACTTGACCGAATTCACTCCCCCAAACACTCCAACTTTCGGCCAACACTCTACCAACATAAAAATCCCTTGATTTTCTTCATGTTTCACTCTCCAACAACCATTTAAACTTGTTTAATCGTTCAAACCCCACAAACACCTCATGGCCACCCATTCAAATGGCTTGACTCATTCAACCAACAACCTTGGAGAGTTCCTGCCGAATCCACCTTCCCTCCAACCTGATGCCAAAAATAAAGTTCATAGTGAGGCTTATGGGATTCGAACTCCTTCCCTACTGCTGCTCCCTTGTGATGCCACACCCTTGCACCTTAAGTGGCTTATTCTTGCCACTCTACCACCCTTCTTCTTAAGTCAACAAAAAACAAGAAATTACTCTTAAGACTTGCCTCAACCAGCTCTCCCCTAAAATGCCTAAAACAAAATTTCTACCAAGGCTCAAGCTTGACCCCAAGCCTTCTCGGGACCCCCAAACATACCAAATTAACAAACAGAACATGCCAAACACAAAGCAAACATAGAAATGCAAAGCCCTTAATTCTAGGATGCTATAATAATTTTGGTGGGTTATGTGCGATACCACCGTAATTATCATTGTTGGTGGGCTGTGTGCGATACCACCTTGTTATTAATATGGGTGGGTAGTGTGCGATACCACCTTGTTATTGATTAATATTGGTCGGCTGTGTGATACCACCTTAGTATTGATTAATGGTGGGCTGTGTGTGAAATCACCAGGTATTTTGTATTATTTCAAGTGTTCATGATGGAGCTCGAAACTAACTATTTTTTCGACAAAGGCAAGAACACCTATCAAAAAGTAGTATAGTTATGGTGATTTTGGAATATCGTATCCTCAAGGACTAAAATTACTAGTAATAACTATCTCTTTGTTATCTAGCCTAATAATTAAGGGGATTTATTTTTAATCTAAAATTAACTAACTAATTGAACTAACTAAATGACTATGAACGTGATAGAGAGTGAATTGGAAAGATACTTTTGGACAACTTATATGAGATAGGTAATACCTAAGGAAGAATCCACCTAGACTTCACTTATTACTTTTGATTCATATGATTTATTCACTTGACTTAATTCGTAGAAATCCCTGATTTATGATAATATCTCTTTCGAGACTAAAAATAACTAACTCTAGGTTGATTAATTAAAATTTCTTTCTAATTAAAACCCCTATTGTCGCATTAACTCGATCTATGGATTCTCTTATTAGATTTGACTCTAATCCGACAGATTTTCATTGCCCTATTTCTAGGGTTGCAATCAACTCCGCTTAATTGTGTTGATCTTCTATTAAACAAGGACTTTTGCTCTACTGAATAAGCACATTCGACTTGGATTAATAACCTGAATTATCAAAACAAGAATAAAAACTCACAATTAAGAATAAGAAAAAGTATTTATCTTATAAATCAAATAATAATAAGATTCGTCATAGGTTTCATCCCCTTAAGTATCTAAGGGATTTAGTTCATACTAATAGAGGGAAACATCATAGAATATGGAAAACCACAAAACATAATGAAAACCCAAAAACTTCTAAAGAACTTGATGGGAGATCTTCAGTCTTGATGGAGATCCTTCTCCTAAGCTATTCCTGACGACTGTCTTCGAGTATTTTTGCCTTCTACTCGGCGTCTATTCAACGTCCCTTTTTAGGTTGCTCCCTAGGGTGTTTATATAGGCTTTGGAACACCTCTATTGTCCCACAAGTAGCTTATTCTGAATAGAATTCTTCTTTGCTACGGCAGGGACTTCTTCGGCTGTGGTCGATTCTGCTCGCCACACACGGCCGTATGATCTACCTGTGGTCGATAGTCCAGGCCGTATGATTTCTGATGTTGGCCCATTTTGCCTCTTTTTGGCCCGTTTCTCATTCTTTTTGACTTTCTAAGCTCTCCTGAGTATAAAACATGAAATTAATGGATTAGGAGCATAGAATTCATCAAATCTAATAAAAATTCATCCAAAAATAAGCCAAGTATAGGGTTAAAATATGTGTAAATAATGGTTTATCAGTTCATTGAGAAACTTGTCTAAGTGAAATTACATGTGGCTTTGTGGTGATAAGTGCAGGGTATAAGTGCAGGGTATAAGTGCAAGTAAATGTGAGCAATGTTTTATGATATGTGTTTGGGATGTGGTAAGGTTTGAAATAAGTAAGCATGACTATGAGGATCTGAATTGTTTTTACTTAGTATGTAATGTACTTCATTGATAAGTATGTGGTATGATGCTTATTGTTTACATATAGACTTACTAAGCTTAAAGCTTACTCCCTTCTCTTTTCCCTTATTCTATAGTGTCGAATAACCAGCTCGAGATATGGAGATTGTCGAAGGATCACCCACACTATCCACACATTTTGGTATAGTTAGATTTAGCATTTTGAGTATGGCATGTATAGGGATTCAATCTTTGATTGAATGTCTTTCTTATTAATCTATGAAATGATGAGGTTATTCCTGAATGTGCAAGTTGCATGGTTGATTTAATTGGTTTAATTATGCATGAATAAGTTGGTGGCTTGATGGGGTTATGTTTGTACAAGTTGGGGTGGTAGAAATTGCTTGGCAAATAGCCTTGTTCTTCTCCACACAGGTAGGCACACGGGCGTGTGTCTAGGCCGTGTGTAACATACGGTCTGTCCCATGGGCATGTGTCCAGACCGTGTGAAGTCTACACCTAAACTTAGGAATTTAATTCGTCACACGATCTAAGGACACGGGCGTGTGCCATAGCCGTGTGACATTTTTGGGGTGATGATGTCAGAAATAGAATGTCTAGGTTTTTGCACACGGGCTAAGACATGAGCATGTCGTGGTCGTGTGAGGGACATGGGTATGTGTCAGGCCATGTGAAAACCCCTGTAGGATCAAAATGAGAAATAAATCTACACGGGTGTGGAGCATGGGCATATGATATGCCACAGGCGTGTCCCTTCCTCCACACTAGCGTGTGGACTGTTTGATCCCGAACTATTCTTAAAGCGTGTTTTGGGCCAGATAGGCTTGATTAAGGGGTGATATGTATGTTTATGAAAATTTTTAAATTTGAGTGGAAAATCATGTTTCGGTTTTGTATGATTGCTTGCATATAAGTCTGGTAATGCCTCGTACCCTGTTCCAGCGTCGAATACGGGTAAGGGGTGTTACGTCCAAACATCTTAGAAAATGCTCTAAAAAATTATAATAATTTTGACAAATCTCTGGAAACAAATTTGAACTCTTAAACTCAATTAAAACTGTTTCGAATCAATTGTAAAATTGCTCCCTACAAGTAGTATCGATATTTTCCAAAATGCATTAATACTTGTACAATTTTTATCGTTACCTTATTTTTTATCGATAGAAAAACTACTCTTTGGTTTGAATAAAAATGTAACATCCTGAAAATGGGCCTATGTATTTCTGATTTAATTATGCGAAATGGCATGACTTATGTATTATGAATGTATGATGAACATTTTTGGAAACTTGGAAATGTTAAGTTTAAAAGAGGAAAGTGAATATTTTGGAAACTTGGAAATGTTAAGTTAAAAGAGGAAAGTGAACATTTTGGAAACTTAAGTTAAAAGAGGAAAGTGAACATTTTGGAAACACGGAAATGTAAGGAAATGATTTAGAAATGTTAAGTGTAAAGAGGAAACTAAAACAAGGTGGCCTTAAGAAAATTAATAGAAGAAGTTTGACACAAACATAGGCTTGTTTAAGTGGCTTGGAGGCACCACTTAAGGCCCTGTAAGTGGCATACAAGCTATGTAAATAGGCCTAGGTTCGAGCCACAAGGTAAACAAAAAGAGCTTTTATTTTTCGGCATTAAGAGGGAGAAGTGGACGGCATTAAGGCACTAAAGGGAGGTGTTTTATTTTTGTTAAAATTTGGCAAATAGATGGATAATTATTGGTATTTTTTTAGAGATAAGAGATAATTGAGGGATTAATTTTATTATTGAATAAAGTGATAATTAAGAGATAAACTTTATCAAAATAAGGGAGAGTTAGCCAAATAGGGGGAACTAAGTGTAGTACTTTCGGCCAAAAGGAATGAAGAAAGGCCATTTGTTTCTTTTTCTTTTCTTTTGAAAGCCTCTGCCAAAATTCTCTTGTCATCTTCTCTATTTTCTTTTGTTGACAAAACCGCAAGCTCCCTCCCAATGACTCACCATTGCCGAATCCTCCATCTCTATTCTTCTTCTTTGTTTCAATTCATCAAAAGCCGAAACCCCAAAGACAACCCCTAGCCGATTACTCCATCAAGTCCAAAAGCCAAGATCTTTGACAACTATTCAGTCTTCCTAGCCGATTTCTTTAGGACTTCAAACAAGGGAGGTTGTCGACTACAACACTAAGGGTAAGGATTAGATTGTTGTCATGTTATTCCCATTCCCTCTTCTTTTAGCCGAAAGTTTGAGTCTTAACCCAATAATGTTCTATGGCCGAATCTATGAAGGATCTTAGGGATTTGGGTAGTGTCGACTATAGAAGGAGGAGTTCTCAGGATTTCAACATTCAAGGTAAGCCACATGTAATGTTCGCCAAGGGCCATTTAGTGATTCAATGTTAGAAATTGATCTAACATGCATTCTATAGGGATTTCGACAGTACTGCAAAGAAGTGACAATTTTTGGTATTCAAGAATCGTAAGGTAAGTGTACTTACACATTCGGCCAAGGCCAATTTTGGTATTTGGGTATATTGTTACTTGTTTGAAAAGCCAAAACTAACCTATGTAGAGATCCAGTGTTTGGCCGAATACAAGGAGGAGAATAGCAAAGTTTTCAGGATTTGAGTGATAAGCAAATCGGCATTAAGGTAAGTTTTAGTGCACAAATCCTACTAGGATTTGGTTTTGTGGCCGAATGGGTTTTCATTAAAAACTTTAATATGGGCCAAATGTAGGAAGTTAAAGATCTAAGGTAGTAGATCGGATTTCGAGATTTCAGTGAAATTATTAAGCGAATCAGGTGTGCACCCAACACTACTCTTTAATAAGATTTATGGCATTAATTAATATGTGCATGTTTATAAGAATGTGAATATGGCTAAGCTACCATACTATGGTACAAAAGTACTCAGGTACGTTTCCTACTCCTACTAGGATTATGAATATGTGTTATTTTTAACATGTGAAAAGTGATAAGAATGTGAATTAAGGCATGAAATTGCATAATGTGTATGATATATGGGGTATATGGGATTTTATGAAAAGGGAAGTGAATATGGTGACCTAAGACCACGATAATTGAATGTGGTGACCTAAGACCACGATTTCTGAATGTGGTGACCTAAGACCACGAAATCTGAATGTGGTGACCTAAGATCACGATAACTGAATGTGGTGACCTAAGACCACGAATTCTAAATGTGGTGACACGAGACCATGAATTTTTATAAGGCGATGAGCACGTCATTGCAATGACGCGCCGATGGTGTGTAGCGGATGGAAGGTTGACTTAGTAGTCCCCACGGTGTATGCGAGGTTGGTACGGGGGCGTGTAGCGGATGGCATATAGGTTTGGGTTGGGTTGCATCATTATTTCCTATCATTATATGAATATGCATGTAATATGTGGACATATGCCTAAAGCATTAAATTTTAATGTTGGTTACACATTGAGTCATTTGACTCACCCTTGTGGGATTACTTTTGGTGACGACCGGTGATGGACCTGGCGGTAGATGCTTAGGGATGGCCATGCAAACAAGAAGTTCATCTATTTTATTTGGACTATTTTATTTTAAGTATTTTGAATTTAAATTTTGGGAATTATTTGATGTAATAAGGCCATGGTAGCACTACTTTACTTAGCTTTTATTATTAAGCTTACAAACTTTTATTAATTAAAAGATTAAATAAATCTATTTTAAAGTAAGCCCAAACGTTTTGTCACCTAAAGTAAATGTTTTCTTTGAAAGAAATAAACTTGTTTTCAACTCAAGCCCAACCCAAAACAATCTTTCTTTAAAAACCCACAAGTTTTCCTAAGTAACAAAAGAATTTGAAGCAGTTTACACCGGGAACATACCGAGATCCGGTCAAGGCTCGTGGGCCAAGTTTGGGGTGTTTCAATTTGGTATCGAGCCCGATTTTAAACTCTCGGCCTTGGGTTTAAGGCCCAAAACGTTTTCAAAGTTAAGCCCAAAAAGAATCTTTGTGAATTAAGCAGGATTTTTGGCATGGCCCACTAAGTCTCCGACCCGAAGTCCACCAGATAAGTACTTCTATCCATTGTGTGAATTATAGTATGACTTGTAGAGGGGTAGAAATGGAATGGAACATAGAATAGAGATTAAGTACATTGAACCCTAGGACTAGTGTACCCCAACAAAAACATAAGACTTAAATGCCTAACTAAACAAACTTGTGGTTAAGTCGCTGAGTTAGGGTGTGGTAACCATGGTGCACATGTCTAGGATTGGTTTTGGTGGGAGCTTGGTATTTAAGTAGTCCACGTGACTCACCTCCTCTCCACTCGAATCCTACTTGGTGCGTGGCTACGGTTCACCCTAACCAAAAGGACTTAGCTACGGGCTAAACCCCTAACTAAAACCCGAAAGGGACTAGCCGTATTTTTATGGAAACCCTAGCTTTAAAATCTTTATATTACCCTTTTAGGGGTAGCAAAAGATTTTTGCGAAAATTCTTCCAAAATATTTCCTACTTGTAAAATTACTAAAATGCCCTAGTGGTAAAATTATAAAAATGCCCTTGGTTTATGAAAGTTTTCAAAATACCCACAACTCTTATCAAAATTTCATTACGTAATAAAATGTTCAAAAACCCTAATTTGTAAAATATCAAAATACCTTAATTTTGGAAAATTACGAAATTGCCCCTAACCTGCAAAATTACCAAAATGACCCTGATCTTCAAAAAAATTTCTGCAACAACACTAATTTGGAAAACAAATTCTCAGAAACAACCTTCAAGTTTTGTAAAATTTCAAAGTATCCTTGATTTATTAAGATATACAAATTTACCCGGGTTAATTACCAAAATATCCTCGAATTTTAAAATTTCCCAAAATACCCCCAGGAATGAAAAATTACCAGAATACCCTTATTAAAAAAACACCAAGGAACCTTATTTTGATAAATTACGAAAAATACCCCTGTAGGGCAAATTACGAAAATACCCCTAGGTAGTGGAAAAACAACAACGATGAAAACTACAACATTTCTCTGAATGAACGAAAGTTCATAATTGATTGATGGATGTATGAATATGAAAGAACCACTCCTAAAATTCTTTTCATAAAACTTCTTCGTGGATAATCAGTGGAATAAGGGCTAATTCATAAAACTTTCTTAAATCAGATTAAAGCGCATCGTTAGATATGAGTTCTAGAGGACGCGATCGTCATGGACGCGGTAGAAGAAGAATAACTATGCGAACCCGTTAGATCGGGTCAAGGGTCTAACAATGAGTTACCACCGCCATCACCACCCCAATTTGTTTGTGTCGAGCGGCAAGATCGAGATGGAGGATGATCTTTGTATCACGAGCTATCTGCGGGTTCTTGAAATGGTGGTTAGTCTTTGGAGGGAATCTGAGGAGCTCGAAATCTATACCGAGCGACTCGAGCCAATGAGTGAAGTATTCCGTGGAGTATCTGGTGTGGCACCCAGTCTGACTAAATCTTGGTTGGAAGCAATCGAGCGCATTATGGATGAGCTCGATCTGACTCCTGAGGAGAAGTTAAAAGGAATGGTGGCTCTGCTATGTGATGAAGCGTATCAATGGTGGTTAACAGTTCGGGATGGTGCCACAACTGAGAACCTGACCTGGGAATACATTAAGACAGCGTATCAGAAGAAGTATGTCAGCACACATTATACTGATGAGCAGAGGAAGGCATTTCTAGGACTGGTTCAAGGGAACAAGTCAGTAGCAGCGCATGAAGCTGAATTTTTAAGGTTAAGCCGATATGCTCGAGGAGTAGTGGCTAACGAGCATGAACGGTGTGTGCGGTTCGAAGACGGTTTAAGGGATGACCTAAGGTTATTGATAGCTCCACATTAGGAGCGGGAATTTTCTACGTTGGTAGAAAAGGCTAAGGTAGCTGAGGGAATTAAGGATTCGGTTAAGCAGAGCTTTGATAGGAATAGACCCAAGAGGGGTTATGGGTCGTCAGGATCGTCGGGAAATGTGCAAAAAAACCCAGAGCTGATGGGATGAGGGGTCAGCAAGTTGGTACAGGAAGGCAATATCGTCCTTGTGATCAGTGTGGGAAGAAACACTTAGGCGAATGCTGGAAGAAGACAAGTGGGTGTTTCAGATGTGGGTCAAAGGACCATATGATCAAGGACTGCCTGAAGAAACCAGATGAGAATCGCCCAGCAGCTCAGAATGCTAATCAGGCTGGTAGAGGGGGACAGTAACCTCAGCGAGGTCGTGGTCTGAATAATCGAGGAAACGGTAGAGGACGTGGAATACCATGCTGAGGTGCTGCTAATACTGAGGCAAGGAAGTAGGGTTTGGTTTATGCGGTTCACCGTAGGGAGGATGGAGACGCGTCAGACATCATAATCGGTACGTTCCTCATTCATGGTAAGCCCTATTTTGCTCTTATTGATGTGGGCTCGACCCATTCTTATGTTGCATGTAGTGTAGTGGAAACACTAGGCCTAGACTCTGAACTTTCTGATAGGGAGATGACTGTAGTAAGCCCATTAGGCCAAACTGTAGTGGTGGATAAGATCTTTCGGAGTGTATCCCTAGAAATTCAGGGAGTGAGCTTTCGGGCTGACTTAATGGAGTTACCCTTCGGAGAATTTGACCTCATACTTGGTATGGATTGGTTAGTAGAGCACCGGGCCATGTTGGATTGTGCGGCTAAATGAATGGAACTAAGGACCCCGGAAGATGAAGTGGTAGTAATGATAGGAGAAAGAAGAAACTACTTGTCTAACGTAGTTTCGGCATTGAAGGCGGAGAAGATGGTTCGTAAAGGGTGCAGGGCGTTCTTAGCCTTTATAAGTGCATTAGATAGAAAGGAAGGAGGTGTCAGTGGAGTTAGAACTGTAAGGGACTTTGAGGATGTGTTCCCAAAGGAATTACCCGGAATACCCCTAGGTAGGGAGGTGGAGTTTGGAATTGATTTGCTGCCGGGTACATCTCCTGTGTCAATTGCCCCTTATAGAATGGCACCAAAGGAGTTGGTGGAGCTCAAGGCTCAAATCCAAGAATTGCTGAATCATGGGTTTATCCGGCCAAGTGTGTCTCCGTGGGGAGCACCGGTCCTATTTGTGAAGAAGGACAAAACTATGCGGATGTGCATAGATTATCGTCAGTTGAATAAGCTGACTATCAAGAACAAGTATCCTTTGCCGAGGATTTATAACTTGTTCGATCAGCTTAAGGGGACAGCAGTGTTCTCAAAGATCAACTTAAGGTCGGGATATCATCAGTTGAAGGTAAAGGAGGCGGATATCCATAAGACAGCCTTTAGGACAAGATACGACCATTTTGAGTTTGTAGTAATGCCATTTGGGTTGACCAACACCCTAGCCGCGTTCATAGATATGATGAACCGGGTGTTTCAACCTTACTTGGATAAGTTCGTCATAGTGTTCATCGACGACATCCTCGTATACTCCAAGACTGAAGAGGAGCATGATGAGCATCTCCGGATTGTGTTGCAAGTATTGAGGGAGAAGAAGCTTTATGCCAAATTTAGCAAGTGTGAATTTTGGCTTAGGGAAGTTGCTTTCTTAGGACACGTAGTGTCTGTTGAAGGAATAAGGGTGGATCCTAGAAAGATCGAAGCAGTGTTGGATTGGAAACCACCTAAGTTGGTGGCGGAGATTCATAGTTTCTTGGGATTGGCAGGTTATTACAGAAGGTTCGTGGAAGGATTTTCGTCAATAGCCGCGCCTTTGACAAAGTTGTTAAGGAAGGAAGTACCCTTTGTATGGATGGATAAGCAGCAGGAGACCTTTGAAAAGCTCAAGAAGGTTTTGACTGAAGCTCTAGTGTTGATTCAGCTGGAGGCAGGAAAGGATTTTGTAGTTATTGTGATGCTTCCCATATAGGATTGGGAGGTGTCCTTATGCAAGATGGAAAAGTAGTCGCTTATGCGTCTCAGCAACTGAGGCCACACGAGGTTAATTACCCGACACACGACTTGGAATTAGCAGCAGTGGTCTTCGCTCTTAAGGTATGGAGGCACTACCTTTATGGCAAAAAGTCGACAATCTACACAGACCACAAGAGTCTCAAGTATTTGCTGACTCAGAAGGAGTTAAACTTGAGGCGGGAAGGTGGGTTGAATTTTGAAGGACTATGGTATTCGATAGAATATTACCCGGGCAAGGCAAATGTGGTAGCGGATGCGCTAAGTCAAAAGGTGGTGTCAGGTCTGAGGGCATTATTCACACACTTGAGTTTGTATGATGATGAGAGCCTGTTGGCAGAATTGCAAGTCAAGCCGAAGTGGTTAAATGAGGTGAAAGAAGGACAGTTGGCTGATGAAGACCTAAGTGCTAAGCTATAGCAAGTACAGAATGAAGAGTTAGAGGACTATGATGTTAGTGATGAGGGAGTATTATGCTTCAAAGGAAAGGTCTGTATGCCGAGGGACGAGGAGTTAAGACAGAGGATTCTTCGAGAAGTGCATGGTAGCCCTTATGCTATGCATCCCTGAGGCACTAAGTTGTATAGAGACCTAAGGAAATAGTTTTGGTGGCCTAGTTTGAAAAAGGAAGTTACTGAACTCGTTGGCAAGTGTCTGACGTGTCAGCAAGTTAAGGCTGAACACCAAGTTCCATCAGGATTGCTTCAGCCAATCGAAATTTTGCAGTGGATGTGGGAAAGAATTACCATGGACTTCGTCAGTGTGCTTCCCCTTACGCCTACTAAGAAGGACTTGGTATGGGTAATAGTGGACCGTTTGACCAAGTCCGCGTACTTTATCCCAGTAAGAGTTGATTATTCCCTTCAAAAATTGGCTAAATTATATGTGGCAAAAATTGTGAGGCTACATGGAGTGCCGGTGTCTATCATTTCGGATAGAGACCCAAGATTTACGTCTCGATTTTGGAGGGCACTTCATCAAGCTTTAGGCACTAAGTTGGATTTCACTATGACTTTTCATCCACAATCAAACGGGCAATCTGAATGGGTAATCCAAGTATTGGAGGACATGTTGAGGGGCTGTGTGATGGATTTCAGAGGAAGTTGGGAGGAATATTTTCCTCTAGCAGAATTTGCCTACAACAACAGCTATCAGGCAAGTATTCGAATGGCACCTTATAAAGCATTGTATGGTCGGAAGTGTCGGACTCCTACATATTGGACGAAATTGGGAGAACGTTGAGTTTTGGGTCCAGAGTTAGTGGCAGAATCTAAAGAGAAGGTTGAGATTATTCATACACTTTGAAGGAAGCATCGATGATGCGAAGTGGACGCAGATCTTAAATGGAAGGAAATCGAATTATTTGTGGAGACAAAGTATTCCTGAAGGTTTCGCCTTGGAAGAAGGTGATGAGATTCGGTCGGAAAGGAAAGCTAAGCCTAAGATTTATAGGACCCTATCGAGTGTTGAAGCAAGTTGGACCAGTGGCATACCATATAGAGTTGCCACCAGAGTTGCAGTAGATGCACGACGTATTCCATGTATCCATGCTACGTCGCTACCGATCGAATCCATCTCATGTGGTACCAGTTGAAGAACTAAGGTCAGACTTGTCTTACGAGGAAGAGCCGATTTAGATTCTAGAACGAGATGTGAAAGTGCTACGATGGAAATCAGTGCCTTTAGTCAAAGTGCTATGGAGAAATCATGGATCGGAAGAAGCTTTGTGGGAGCCATAAGAGGCAATGCGACAGCAATACCCTCATTTATTTTAGCCAGGCAATTTCGGGGACGAAATTATTTTAGAGGGGTAGAACTGTAACATCCTAAAAATGGGCCTATGTATTTCTGATTTAATTATGCAAAATGGCATGACTTATGTATTATGAATGTATGATGAACATTTTTGGAAACTTGGAAATGTTAAGTTTAAAAGAGGAAAGTGAATATTTTGGAAACTTGGAAATGTTAAGTTAAAAGAGGAAAGTGAACATTTTGGAAACTTAAGTTAAAAGAGGAAAGTGAACATTTTTGGAAACCTAGAAATGTAAGGAAATGATTTAGAAATGTTAAGTGTAAAAGAGGAAACTAAAAGAAGGTGGCCTTAAGAAAATTAATAGAAGAAGTTTGACACAAACATAGGCTTGTTTAAATGGCTTGGAGGAACCACTTAAGGCCCAGGTAAGTGATGCCACAAGCTATGCAAATAGGCCTAGGTTCGAGCCACAAGGTAAACAAAAGGAGCTTTTATTTTTCAACATTAAAGGGAGAAGTGGACGGCATTAAGGCACTAAAGGGAGGTGTTTTATTTTTGTTAAAATTCGACAAATAGATGGATAATTATTGGTATTTTTTTAGAGATAAGAGATAATTGAGGATTAATTTTATTATTGAATAAAGTGATAATTAAGAGATAAACTTTATCAAAATAAGGAGAGTTAGCCAAATAGGGGAACTAAGTGTAGTATTTTTACCAAAAGGAATGAATAAAGGCCATTTGTTTCTTTTCTTTTCTTTTGAAAGTCTCTGTCGAAATTCTCTTGTCATCTTCTCTATTTTCTTTTGTTGACAAAACCGCAAGCTCCCTCCTAAAGACTCACCATTGCCGAATCCTCCATCTCTATTCTTCTTCTTTGTTTCAATTCATCAAAAGCTGAAACCCCAAAGACAACCCCTAGCCGATTACTCCATCAAGTCCAAAGGCCAAGATCTTTGACAACTATTCAGTCTTCCTAGTCGATTTCTTTAGGACTTCAAACAAGGGAGGTTGTCGACTACAACACTAAGGGTAAGGATTAGGTTGTTGTCATGTTATTCCCATCCCCTCTTCTTTTAGACAAAAGTTTGAGTCTTAACCCAATAATGTTCTATGGTCGAATCTATGAAGGATCTTTCGAGATTTGGGTAGTGTCGACTATAGAAGGAGGAGTTCTCCGGGATTTCAACATTCAAGGTAAGCCACATGTAATGTTCGGCCAAGGGCCATTTAGTGATTCAATGTTAGAAATTGATCTAACATGCATTCTATAGGGATTTTGACAGTACTGCAAAGAAGTGACAATTTTTGGGATTCAAGAATCGTAAGGTAAGTGTACTTACACATTTGGCCAAGGCCAATTTTGGTATTTGGGTATATTGTTACTTGTTTGAAAAGCCGAAACTAACCTATGTAGAGATCCAGTGTTTGGCCGAATACAAGGAGGAGAATAGCAAAGTTTTCGGGATTTGAGTGATAAGAAAATCGGCATTAAGGTAAGTTTTAGTGCACAAATCCTACTAGGATTTGGTTTTGTGGCCGAATGGGTTTTCATTAAAAACTTTAATATGGGTCGAATGTAGGAAGTTAAAGATCTAAGGCAGTAGATCGGATTTCGGGATTTCAATGAAATTGTTAAGCGAATCAGGTGTGTACCCCACACTACTTTTTAATAAGATTTATGGCATTAATTAATATGTGCATGTTTATAAGAATGTGAATATGGCTAAGGTACCATACTATGGTACAAAAGTACTCAGGTATGTTTCCTACTCCTACTAGGATTATGAATAAGTGTTATTTTTAACATGTGAAAAGTGATAAGAATGTGAATTAAGGCATGAAATTGCATAATGTGTATGATATATGGGGGCATATGGGATATTATGAAAAGGGGAAGTGAATGTGGTGACCTAAGACCACGATAATTGAATGTGGTGACCTAAGACCACGATTTTTGAATGTGGTGACCTAAGACCATGAAATCTAAATGTGGTGACCTAAGACCACGATAACTGAATGTGGTGACCTAAGACCACGAATTCTAAATGTGGTGACCTGAGACCAAAATTTTTATAAGGGCGATGAGCACGTCATCGCAATGACGCCTTCGATGGTGTGTAGTGGATGGAGGGTTGACTTAGTAGTCCCCACGGTGTGCAGGTTGGTACGGGGGACGTGTAGCGGATGGCATATAGGTTTGGGTTTGGGTTGCATCATTATTTCCTATCTGTTATATGAATATGCATGTAATATGTGGACATATGCCTAAACTGTTAAATTTTAATGTTGGTTACACATTGAGTCTGTTTGACTCACCCCTTGTGGGATTACTTTTCAGGTGACGACCAGTGATGGACCGGGCCGGCAGATGCTTAGGGATGGCCATGCACAGCAAGAAGTTCATCTATTTTTATTTGGACTATTTTATTTTAATTATTTTGAATTTAAATTTTGAGAATTATTTGATGTAATAAGGCCATGGTAGCACTACTTTACTTCGCTTTTATTATTAAGCTTACAAACTTTTATTAATTAAAAGATTAAATAAATCTATTTTAAAATAAGCCCAAACATTTTGTCACCTAAAGTAAAGGTTTTCTTTGAAATAAATAAACTTGTTTTCAACTCAAGCCCAACCCAAAACAATCTTTCTTTAAAAACCCACAAGTTTTTCCTAAGTAACAAAAGAATTTGAAACGGTTTACATCAGGGAACATACCAGATCCGGTCAAGGCTCGTGGGCCGAGTTTGGGGTGTTTCGAAAAAAGTCAACACAAACAATAAGTATTGATACGTTTAAAATTTTTATCGATACCTATTGAATTTTATCGATACCAAAACTTTATATCAATACCAATTTTGCATTTTTTCATGATCTTTCAAAAATGATAAAAGTATCGATACCTTTTACCAGGTATCAATAAATCATTTTTGGTATCATTGGTAACTAACTTTAACGGCCACTGAATCAGACATTAAATGCTACTAGTATCAATACTTTTTGTTGCAGGTGAATTTAATGATCTGGTATTTTTCATCCCAACAACTCTATTAATTTTCTCAACAAGCACAACGGTTGGAAATGAATTAGGGGTATAAAACTAGCTTCTAAAGGTTCTACAACAACTAGAAAGAATACTCAAGCTTAAAGATCAATCAAAATAACATTGTAGCCATATATTTCCATACTTTTCTTTAAAGATCAATTAAATTTTTTTCATTGTAATTGAGCTTAATTTTGCAAACACTCATATCTTGTAAGATTTTTTTTTTTTTTGCTACTTTGTATCTCTTTGAGAGGGCTAGTGTATGATGTATAGTAATACAATGTAGCAAATTAAACTAGTTTTCGCACTTGATGTGCTTGAATACAAGCACTTTTATTATGTTTTAGTCAAGTTTTTATAGTTTAGTTTACATTTAATAAAAAGTGTATTTTGAGTCTTTTATTCACCTTAGGGGCCAAATGAAACCTAAAGGTGAGCTAACCTACTTAATTAGTGTATAGGAGACCATGCAAGGATATAGGAACTCAATATTGGTCATGTTGTAACACATGGAGTTCAAGGTCACAATATAAGGAGTAGAATGCAAGAGTTTCCATACTTCCTTTGGTGTCGCGACACAGCCATAGGATGTCGCGACACACCCCTAAAGCCATCCCTGAACTACACATACTGCCCTCGATGTCATGACACAAGCACTAAAGTGTCACAACACCAGCCCTGTACGGGATATAATTATGAGTCAGGGGCATTTTGGTCCGCACTATAAAAATTTAAACATGAGAGCGTCAGCTAACCTAAGGTTGAGGACGACGGCAACCCTAATTCTATAAATAAGGTCTTAAACACTTGTTAAAGAACAACTTTTCATATTTCCAATTTTCCCTGTAATCTAGTTTTTAGTTTTTTTTCTTTCTTTTAGGGTTTAGATTTCTTTTCAGTTATTTTCATTTGTGTTCTTTGGAGAACTTGATTTGCAAACACAACCAAACATTTGAGGATTTTTGCGCTTCATCAATTGAATACAATCAGTATTTTCTAAACTTTGTTCTTGATTTATTTTTCATACATATCTTTACCAACAAGTTTATTATATTTATGGATTCCATAGGAACTAATCCTCTTATAGGGGATTAATGGGTGGAGGTGTGACTAATCAATTTTTATGTAGGGTTTTCTTAGCAGATAAGCTATTCGAGAGAGAAAGAACTTAAGCCCTAGGATTAATGACCCTAAGAAGTCATTTAGGTGAAAATAATCTAAAATTAGCATGGGCTATCCGTGAACACCTTAGCCGCTAACAGGTCTAGATTGTGAGGTCGAGGGATAAGTAGTTCTTGTTGACTCGTTAGTTTAGTGGAAGATTGAGAGATCCTGCTAGGGTAACGACTAGTTGATTGAATAAAAACCCAAAATAGGAATTAGTTAATATCAAAGCAAGCTAATCACCCATGTCTTCATTTGATTGAGTTTAGAAATTAAGTTTCTGAAGTCCCTTTTATTTATGCAGTTTTTAATTCTTTATTTATAAAACCCCCAAAAATCTTTCCTTTAAGTTTTATCATAATATAATTTATTTAAACTACTAATTAATTCTATTTTTGTTTAGGTTAACTTTAATTTAGTACACACCTCCCTTGGGTATGATCCTTAGAGTACTCACCTACTTCGTTGTAAAACAATATTACAACCTAACCTGTATACTTGCAGACACCGCCACAAATCTATATCTTCAATTATAGTATTCACACTCTAGATGTTAGTATGTCAGGAGGTGGTTTGTGTCTTAAGATTTAGGTAGAAATCTTAAGGGAGTTGTAAAGTTAAACCTTGTCCTCAAAGGTTGATCAAATTAGTGAATTTGGGAAAATCCTTAATGTAGAAAGCTAAGGTAGTGGAGTAGGAAATTAAGGTCAAACCACTCTTAATTCTTCTGCTCACTTTTCTATTTTCTCTTTCTAGCTTTCACAATTTTTTTTAAAAAAAAATTCAATTCACTCCCCTCTTGGCAATTTCAGTTTGACCATTTGAGCTAACAATATTGTAACACCCCAAACCCGGCCCATACGTTATGACCGGATCTGACATGTCACATGAGAAAAACATGTTAAATCCTTTTTATCCAGAATAAAATAGGTATTATTACATTATAATCAAGAAAACAAGTTTGATTTGAAATATTTGATAAGATACTGCTAATTTCAAGAGGTTGATTAATAAATCGAAAATCGAACTAATGAACCTTAAAATCGTGACTTTTGAAAATGACGTTGATAATTTCGAAAGAAAATCCAAGTTAAATTATTTGTCCATATTTATTATAAAATCCATTTGTTAATCAATTTTGGAAAACCGTTATTAATGATTTTAGAAAATCCTCATTTAAAACATTTCAAGCAAGATATTAAGTATGTCTAAATGAAAAGCAAAATAAAACATATCCCAGAAGCCTTATTACAACTTTAAAACCAAAAATAGTAAAAGTAACGAATTAAAACGATAAAGAAGTTTACTAATGTTTGAAAACATTATTCCCAAAGTATGGCCTCCACCGAGTCATCCATGGCCCCAAGTCCTCGTCACTGAGCATCACCTATAAGGATTAAGAAGGAGGGGTGAGTTACTAGAACTCAGTGTATAATCCCCTTACCGTTATCCACTAGGCCTGAACCCGTAAGTAATATCTTGGGCTTGAGCCCATATAGCATAATCTTGGGCCTAAGCCCACTTACATGTAATAAATAAATGATATGAATGCAACCCATCCCATCCAGCCAATCTTTCCACTCGTACCAACCAATCTCTCCTGTGGGGATCAAGTCAACCTACCCCGCCAGTCTCTCCAATTTGCAGTCAAGCTGCCATTTATAATATTTGTGGCTGAGCCACCAGAATCATATACGGTAATGTAATCGACATACAGCCTTAATCACGATGGCACAAAGCCATATTTAAATTGACACATAGCCATTATCAGAATTTGTGGCAATGCCACCGGTCTATACTTCTCTTCATTTAATTTTCCCATCCCATGCAATATGTAAAGATGCAACATACGTAAAATATCTTCATGTATAACAACCATTAGTTTAGTAATTTAGTACGGTGAATCGACCCATTAAAGTAATATGCTAATTCGACCCACTAAGGCATTTTAACAAATTGGCCCATAGGGGCATTTCGGTAATTCGGCCCATAGGGGCATTTCGATAATTCGACCCATAGGGGCATTTCGGTAATTTTATCAATTTTAATTCCGATTTTGTCAATTCTATAGAAATAATGTACTTAAAGCCAATTTCTTGTTTTATGCCAACTTTATGATTTTTAGTCGTATAACAATAATAACCTACTATCAAACATTATACCAAATCATGGATCTACAGAATTACGGTGTGAGATTACACACCTGATTACGGTGAGTATTAAACTCCATTGATCGTCGGCACCTATGACAACATAATACTCGATTAATCTAATGAATGAGATTTTTATTAATCTAAATCTAAACCAAGCGATCTATTGAAACATTTACCCTCGATATACCGAGCGACCACGATTTGTCTATTCTCACTGGATGATGGTCCACAACCCGTGGGAAATCTCGAACCCCCAAAATCGCTCTACGTTGAACTTAGGAGTAGGAATCGCAATTCCACTCCTTTTGTGATCTCCAATCACTTTTCCTTTTGATTCAATACCGCTTGCCTCCATTGGAAAAAGTCTTAATCAAAACGATATATATATCAATTGTCTAAGGAAAAAGGTTCGGCTTACCACTATTTCCGTATGATCAACAAGTGGATAGATTGAAAGATTTAGACTCTATAAATAAACGATTAGTCACAGCCACTATCCCACTTAGCAAACCAATCGGTCAACGAAAAAGATCAAAATGAACCATGATGAATCCCTTACCTTAATGATTATAAAATCGATTCCCAACGATCGTACAATGGCTACGGATGAGTCAAAGATTCGGCCTTCCACTATACTCTACATTAGAAAGTGATCACATTGTAAAGAATTATGAGAGGAAGATATTTTGGTAGGAACAAAGTGAATATCCGAATGTTGATAAACACACATTCGGCTAGGAAAAAGAGAATAAAATGATAGAATAGAACCTCTTACCGATTGATCAAAGAAGAGAGTGTCAACTCAAATGGGAATGAGATTGTGAATGAGAGATTAAAAATTGAAAGGTTCGGCTATGGAGAAAAGAAATATGAACAAGGGAATTCGGCTATGAGAATATGGATTAAAGAATAAGAAAGAAAGGTTGAAGAATCTTATGAAAAAGAAAAGAGAAATGGATAAAGAATGCTTAACTAGTTTCAATTTTCAAAGGGGAAATGATCAAAAATAATTTGGTCACAATGTCTAGGTGGTTTTGACAAAACAGAGAAAGAAAAGAAAAATACTTACTAATGACTTTGAAGTTTTGACAATAAGAGAAGAATTGGAGAAAAGAACACAAAAGAATGCTAAAAGAATTTAGGCCAAAGAAGCATCAAAATTTTGCTAAAACACTAACGCAAAATTTGGCTACCACAAAACCCTTCTTAAACCATGTATACCATACCAAAAGAATAAAAAAATTGACCATAAAAACTTTCCAAAACATTCTCCCCTAAACTGGCCATCATATCCCCCTTCTTGCTCCTTTTCTTTCATTACTTTCCTTACCCTCATCCTTACCTTATTTCCTTAGCCACCTTTCCAAAATTAAAAAGTCTCCCCTTACCAAAAATACTCTCATGGCCGACACTTAGAGAAGAAGTACAAAAAAATATCAAAATAAATGCACTAGGTGGGATTCGAACCCAAGCTCTCCTCTCTGCCATTCACGCCACTTGCCACTAAGCCACAAGCTCCTCTTTTGCTAGCAAGTTGCCCAATTATTCCCTTATGCTAGACGCCACTTGCCTTCTCCCCTTTAAATCCTTCAACATTAAAATTTATCTATAGCCTAACTTGAACCCGAAACTACCTAGAAACCTCGTAACTTTACAAAATCTCCTTCCTAATTAGTCCAACTTAAAATAATGCCATTCTCTTGTTCTCAAAAATTTTAAACACTCCTATGCCCAAGGCCCAATGGGCCCAATTCTACTAGGCCCGATTTTGGGATGTTACAAATATATAACTAAGAATTTTATTAAGAAGAACTGCCTCGTTCATCCCCCTCTTGTAGTCCCCTTTTTCTTTTTCCTTCTCTTTGCTTTCTATGAAGTATTATAAATTGTTTGTATAGTCTATCTCCTAATAATTTCTTTGGAGGGTTCATATTCCTTTCCTTTGGATCCCACAGATGCTACTGCTTCTTTGCATAATATCATTATTAAGTGTGGGAATAATGTCCTTTTTTATTGGTCTCGTACACACTCAAGCATATTTTGATAAATCCATGTACTGCTGTATATCTATTTCTTTTGCAAAATTGCATGCACTGGAATAGCCTGTAATGGGTTGATATTGGAGATATCTACTGTAGGCCAAATTCTTGAACACACGAAATTCATCCAGATTTTGGCAATTGAAGTCATTAGTGCTTGATATAATGTTACTGGGATCTTTATGCCTGGTTGATATGTCCATTCTTTTTTTCCTTTGGTTAAAAATCTCAAAACTTCCTCCATGTCTACATTTTTGAATTATTTGAGATCTACTTTAAATGTATAGTCATGATAATAGTACAGAGAATCATAAAATCAAAAAAATACTTCTTTCAGTTACTAAAACATCGACCCTCTGACTTTAACACATGTTTGCATCTCATAATATGGTCTCATTGCTTCTCTTTCCTTTAATGTGAGATAAAATTCTTGCACAACAGGTATTATTGTTGATTCTTTGGGTAGTAAGCAGAAGGTAATCCATTCACGCTCAGTGACAGTTTCCCACATTCACTTGCAATTGTTCAATAAAGGGTTAAACCCTTTTTCTTTGACGAACGGGTTGGGGGTGCAAATGTTGTAGGTATTTGTCTATGTTTTCTTCTTGGAATTCAATAGATGTATTCATAAAATCAAACAAAAATTTTAATAGAATTGAACCTAAATTTGATGTAGCTTCTTCTTTCACTATTGTTGAACTGCTTGCGATGTTTAATGAGTTGCTACAAATTCTGGTTTTAATACTTGCAATTTTTACAAATTTGGAAAAGGGGAAGGGGATTTTTGTGGCTTACTAACTCCTAAGGAAGGGAGATGATAAGAGTTAAAGGTTAAGGTTGAGTTATTAGTTTTATTTATAAAGGAATATTAAGTAATTTGTCCTAATTCTACTAAAATTCTACTACAAATTCCCCATTTGTTGTCGCGACATCGAGAACAGTGTACCTGTGTTAGATTTCTTTTAGTGTTGTGACATGGTAAACAGATTCTGACCTAATTTGTTTTTGCAACTAGGCTTTCATTTCTTAATTCAATTCTTTCCCTATTGGTTGTTCCACCCTCATCATCTATGTCCCTATCTTTCTCTATTATTTTTCCTCTTTCGTGTTGAGTTCAAATAACCTTGCATTACAACACCTATTTTTCGACTATTTCCTTTGTCATCCCTCCAAAGTAGTGTTTTACCCTTTGATCATTTACAAGAAAGGTTTGTTTCCCATTTCCAATAAGTTCTATTATGCCATGAGGTGTTACTTGATTTATAGTGTATGGTCTTGTCCATCTCGATTTTAGTTTCTTGGGAAATAGTTTCAATCTTGAATTAAACAAGTACCTTTTGGCCTGGTAAGAACTCTTGTTTTTTTTATTCTAGCATCATGCCAGAGTTTGCTTCTCTCTTTATATAGCTTTGTATTTTCATAGGTCATAAATCAGAATTCTTCTAATTCTTGCAGCTGGAATAATCTTTTTTCTTTACCAAGTCAAGTTCTAAGTTCAATTCTTTTATAAGCTCATATGCTTTCTTTTCCAACTCTTCTGGCAAATGGAAGTTTTTTCCATACACCAATTTGTAAGGAGACATACCTAAAAGGGTTTTGTATGTTGTTCTATAAGCCCATAATGCTCATCCAGTCTTAATGCCCAATACTTTCTATTTGGATTGACATTTTTTCCAATATTTGTTTAATTTCTTAATTAGACACTTTTGCTTTGCCATTGGCTCATGGATGATATGTTGTGATTATTCAATGTCGTACGCTATATTTGGCTAAGGTCGTTTCAAACTGCTTACTGCAAAAATGAGATTTTACATCACTTACTAGAGCACGAGGTGTTCCAAATCTGGTGAAAATATTTTTTCTTGAAAACTTTACCACTGACTTTGTATTATTTGTTGGTAATGATATAGTTTCAACCCATTTACAAACATAATCCATAGCTAACAAGATGTACTAGTTTCCAAGAGAACTTGGAAAAAGGCCCATAAAATCAATACCCCAAACATCAAATACTTCAACTTCAAGGATTCCCGTTTATGGTATTTCATCCATTTTAGATATGCTTCTGGTCCATTGACATCTATTGCTTCCCTACACAAATTCGTAAGCATATTAGTTTATTATTGGCCAATAAAATCCTGACTACAATATCTTTCGAGTAGTTCTTTTTCCTTCGAAATAAATGCCATATGGTGAAGTAACATATATGAAATCATCGTAACATATCATTTATTTCTTCAAATATGTTTTTAGGCATGCATCTTCATACATTTATTGAAAAAATCATTTGACAATATAATTCACATAATTAGCATACCATGGTATCTTATTATCCCGAAATACCCAAAATAGTTATACATCAATAAAGGATTCTTCCCAAATATGTTTTTTCAATCTAACATTTGATTTTCTATTCCTTTTCTCTCCATGACCCACAAGTCAAACTATTGAAGCAATAATAGCCACCTCACTATTCTAGTTTTCATTTCTTTCTTTTCCATGACATATTTCAATGGAGGATGATTAGTGTAGATGTAATATCTATTCTCCATTAAAGAGGGATGAAATTTTTCCCATGCAAATGCAATAGCGAGCATTTGTTTTTAATGAGTAGTATAATTACACTGTGCTGAGTTTAGTGTTTTACTTGCATAATGAATCATGTAAAAGATATTATTTCTTTTTTGCCCCAACACTACTTCTACAACATAATCACTAGCATTTCACATTATAATAAAATGTTTCAACGAATCAAGAGTAATAATGATAGGTCCAGAAATAAGTTTTTCTTTTATTACCTCAAAAGCTTGAATATAACCCTGATCAAATATGAAATGTGTTTCCTTCTGAAGAAGTTGATTTAACGGTTTAGATATATGAGCAAAATTTTTTATAAATCTTTTGTAAAACCCAACATGCCCGAAGAAATTTCTTACTCCCTGGACTGTCATGAGATTGGAAAGATTCTTGATGACTTCAATTTTTGCCTTGTCTATTTCTAAACCTTTGCTTAAAATTTGATGTCCTAAAACCAACCCTTCTTTACCATAAAATGACATTTTTCCTAGTTGAGCACCAAATTAGTTTATTTGTATCTTTTTAGTTCTTTCTTAAGGTTGTCTAAAAATTCCCAAAAGGAATCTCTATACACTGAAAAATCATCCATGAAAACATCGAGGCCTTCTTCCAGTATATCGGCAAAAATCACAGTCATGCATCTCTTAAATGTTGTTGGTGCATTACATAATCCATATGGCATACATTTGAAAGCATATGTACCAAAAAGGCTTATAAATGTTGTTTTTTCTTGATCATTTGGATGTACTGGAATCTGATGATATCCATAATATCCATGAAGAAAATAGTAATCCTCCTTCCTAGCCAATCTATCCAGCATTTGATCGATAAAAGGAAGAGGAAAATGATATTTTCTTTGTTGCATCATTTAATTTCCAATAGTCAATGCATACCCTCCAACCAGTGACTATCCTTGTTAGAATCAACTCATTCTTATCGTTCTTAAAACTATTAATCCTTCTTTTTTTGGAACACATTGTATAGGGCTCACCCATTTACTATCAAATATTGCATAAACAATATATGCATCCAACCATTTGAGTAACTCCTTTTTCACCATTTTTTTATTGGTTGGATTTAAACAATGTTGTGCATCCACCACTAGTTTCTTTCCTTCTTCTAATATGATCTTATGTTGACACAATACGGAGTTGTGGAAGGACAGAAATGTGCAAGTGTACACAATTGTAACAAGAAATAAAGTGACAAGTAAATGTCGAGTTATCGTACCCACAAGGATTGTGAAAATAATCATTTATGAATGCAATTAAAAACACTTTGTTGAAGAAAAATATTTTGATTTGAAAGGGTGATTAAAAACTAGGATTTTAACAACGTAAAATAAATAAAATAAAATAAAATAAAAGTTCTAATTCACGATTTCAAAAGATGATTTTAATCAAGATGACATAATTGTGCTAGGTTAATTACATTTCTTAATTTAGAATTATTAAACTCATGTTTATGTTGTTGTGAATAAATTCACGACAACTCGATAATTTGCTAACTTATGAACATACTTACCTACCAAAGTCCATTCATCCCTTGACTATATCTCTATGTCCATTCAACCGATTAAACAAATTTTAGTGGACAAAATATTAATGCACATACATACTTATGAAATCAAAATAATCACTTGTACATATCTCTATGTCAATTCAAACAATTAATTCAATCTCATAAGCACATAAAAGATTAAGTGACGTAACAATATATTCCTACCTTGAAACAATTTAATCACATTAATCTTGTAAGTTATGCAAGGCAATTGTATGTCTCAAAACTATTGCTAATTTAACCCTCAGCTACCTTAGATGATTAAACATGCACAAATTAAGTATTGTGTCAATTAATTACAATTTCAATCCGTTTAAATAATTAATTCATTAGTTATGTAACACCCCAAACTAGGCCTGAACGTTACGACCGGATCTAGCGTGCCACATCAGGGGATGTTTAAAACCTCATGGATGTTTTAAAAAAAACACATTGTCAAATTCCAACTTAAACGTTCAAAATTTCATTTTCGTTGCTTATTAACAAAAGAAGTTTACTCGATTAATACCCTTTAAAATAATGCATGTATTATCTTGTTTAATAAAGCTGTGTCAGTTACAGAAGTTTGGTCTTGATAATTACGAAGGCGTGATTTTTGAAAATCAGTTGTTTATTATTTTGAAAGCCCTATGTTGATTAAATTTGTAGTGTTTAAAGAAAAACAAAATAAAAGTTAAAACAACTCAAAAGGCTTTATTACAGCAATTATAAAACCCAATAATTAAAAGCCAAGTAATCTCATATTAAAATATTAAATTCACCCTCGAAACATACTGTACGTGTGGCCACCCCCGAGTCCCTCGCGGCTCCAAATCCTCTAAGGCTGGGGATTACCTGCATAGTTAAGGAAAAAGGGTGAGTTACAAGAACTCAGTGTGTAATCCAAATTCTGATCACGATCCAGGCCCAAGCCCAAGCAAGATTAGCTCGGGCCTAAGCCCCAAAATCATGGTAATGCAATCGAGAATGTAGCCCAACCCAGTCCAACAAACACACCACTGCGTACCAACCTACACACCTATAGGGACCAAGTCAACCCACCCAAACCCTACACTCCAAGAACGCAGTAGGTCGCTAATATCATCGTACAAAGCTACAGTAACAATATCGTGTCGAACCACTAAAATTAGTATATCGTGGCAGAGCCACTGAATCAGTATAACGTGGCATAGCCACCAGTACAATACCTCCTCCGAATATAAATCCCAACCCAATGCAACATGTCGTGACATATTAACACAGTGTATACAATAGTTTAACATCATGACATCTAAACAATTTACACACAAACATACTAAATCTACCCCTAGAGGTATAATGGTAATTTGGTCAGTAAGGGTAAAACGATAACTTACCCCTCAGGGGTATAACAGTAATTTCACCCATCAAGGGCATCTAAGTAATTTCACCCTTTAAGGGTATTTTGGTAATTTGGCCATCTAACTGCCTTTCCGTCGCCTCGAGCGGCTGGGACCTCTTTTTGGTTAAACGTGTAGTTGGGCCTAAAGCCCAATTTCGGGCCCAATGGGCCAACACGCTCGTGTGGCCCATTATGCTTATTTTTAGTTTTGATTTTGTGGACTTCGCAGTCGCATCAGTTATTCGGCAATTTTCCCATCTGTTTTGTTCTTGTGGGCCCGTTAGCCCATTGGGCCCATTTAGCCCGTTTCGGCTCGATAAGGCCCATTACGACCTCAAATTCGCGAGTGTGCTCGAGACACCCTCAATGATCTATCGCCATCATTAGTAGCTCGATTTAACACTATGAGCCTCGCACGCTCGAGTGTTTTGATTGTCGATACTTCAACTTTTGGCATTTCGGCTTATGCCCGAATCACAAAACCTTGCATAGTCACAATCAATAGTGTGAGATTGCACAGCTGTTTACGAGTTGTGGTATCCATCGATTCCAACACCTATAGCGATAGTTGAGAAAAACAAGTTAGTTTCTCTCTAGATAATCTTAACTTGAAACATTTTACCCATTGCTACTACTTACCAGAAAGCGACAACTCCTTGCTATGCTAAAGTATTTGATTTACTCCCTTTGATTACAAAATCGAATCCCTAATGAAAAGCACAGGTTAGTAATGTTGTTCCCAGCCAACAAAAGAAACGGCCTTTCGACCCTAAGAACCCCAAAATAATAAAGTGAAGCCAACCTCCCTTAGGGCCAATTTGGCAATGCTTTTGAGAAGTGCTTTTGAAAAATTTAAGTGTTTGGCATTGCTGTCAAAAAGTGATTTTGAGAAGTAAAATATCCATTTTAGACATGATATTATAAAGCAACAAATATGTATTTAAATAATGTTTAAATTAGTTAATATTATAATATTTTAGCAAAAATATAAAAAGTAATTTATTATAACTTTTGTTAATATTTTAATATATAATATTAATTTTAAATATTTGTAAGTAATTAATATTAATTATTTATTAAATTTAATTAAAATATATAAATTATATTTAAATATTTAAATATAATAATTAAATATTTGTAATTAGATATTGACACAATTGTATTATTTTAAAAATTATTTTTATTTTAATGCTTTTAATACATTTATAAAACTCATATTAAATATTAACATAACATAGAAAACATAAACCTAACAAATTAAAATATTACATATATTTGGATTAAAGTTTCAAAAAGGGATAATATTTATATGCCAAATATAAATACTAAAAATTTTACAATAGCATTTACAATTTAAAGTGAACTCATTAAACTAGAAGTTATAGCATCTCTTGCTAATTCCATTTCAAAACCACTTGAATTGCTTGATTCACCGTCATCATCGTCGTCGTCATCATCATCACTTTCTTGACCATACACATTTTCTGAATCAATAATATTCTCATATGTCCAATTAATATCTTCATATTCCATAAAATTTTCATCATTTCGACCAACCCAAAATAAACTAGCAACATAAATAAGCTTTAGATTTAGAACTCATTCCAAACTTCACTCTTTTGTACCCAAATTCTTCACCCTAAATTAAAGGTAAACAGTTAACTTGTATCGCAAAGAATGATGCGAAATTAAATGATAAACATATTGTTAGCAAGCAATGGGAATTAACTCCTATCACTTATTCAGTATTTGCTTAGCATAGTATACTGCCAAGATAACCATCCAAATGAAGCAGCCATGCCCCAGAATATATATGTATATAATATTTATAATGAGCAGAATTTCAATGTTTTTTCCAACTCTTTTATAGGCTCATATGCTTTCTTTTCCAACTCTACTGGCAAATGGAAGTTTTTTCCATACACCAATTTGTAAGGAGACATACCTAAAAGGGTTTTGTATGTTGTTCTATAAGCCCATTGTAACACCCTAAAAATCCAAGTATTTAAATTGCATGAATTGGTGTTTAGATTTTTAAAGGAAAAATCTTTTATTTTTATTTTAGTGCTTATTGAAGTCCTAGAGAGGGTAAAGCATAATTTGGAGAAGGAATAAAATTTATTAATTGAGAATTTATTGAAGTGAAACAAAGGTGATTAAGACTTAAGCTAAATTATGTGTTAAAGAGTGTCATAAGTGAGTACATGGTAAGGTGGAGTTGGCGCATGGGTTCTAGCAAGAGGAAGAGGTTGAATCCTTGTATAGCACCTAAATGAATTTTTGTTTTAATTTTACGCTCATGGATAGGAAGTGTCGGCCAAGAACATATAAGGAAGGTGTTGACCATGTTATTTTTGGTTAGTGTATCAATGGATTAAGGAAACAACTAACTTATGGCATGGAATCAAAGACTTAAGGAAAGATGGGGGGACATAAGGCACATATCAAGGAGAATTTTGGAAACAAAATCATGGCAATGGACCATGCATATGGACGACAATATGGCTAGGGAGGGAAGCGAATTTTGGTGATAGTTGGCTAGGAAATTTAGTCTTTTGTTTTGGTCATTTCTTTAGTTTTGTGCATAATTTTGCAAATTCTCTCAACCTATCTCTCCCTTGGCCGAATTGTGCTTTGGTAAGCCTTGATTATTTTGACCATTTGGTCACTTTTGTTTATTGCTTTAGTACTTGTTTGTACCTTTTCTTTGAATGCCGAAAATCACCTATACCAAAAGCCAATCTTTTTCTTTTCTTTTTGCCATTGCGAATATACATCTCTCTTAAAGCTTGTCTTTTCTTTTCTTTTCTCCTAATCTCCTTGAAATCAAAGCAACATCATCACCATCTTTTCTTTTATTTTATTTCTTTTCAATCGAAATTCTCTCCATCTACACTCTCATAGCCGAATGCTAATGTGCCTATAAGCCAAATTTATTTTCTTTCCTTGATCATACATAGCGAATCTTTCATCAATTAAACAACATTCTCAATCCTTTCCTTTCATTGTGGGAATTAGGTAAGGTTCTTTTCCATTTTCGATTTATTATTAGTGTCATGGCCGAATATCATTGGTTTTATGAGGGCCTTTTTGGATCGATATAACGTTCATTCTAATAACGTTTCTTTCGTTATTATTTAGTGCAATAACGGAGATCAAAACTCAAGTGATCGGGAGAATTGTAGAAACGTTGGAAACGTTTTATTGTGGTAAGGAAATCACATCTTTTTAAAGCCCTTAGTACTATTTGATATTATTTAGATCTAACTATTATCCCTTTGGATTTTGAAGACTTTCAAAATAGGGAAGAAAAGGGCGGTGGTTAGTCACGTTAAGAGGGGCGGATCCGTAAATCCCCATTCAAGCGAAGAGCGATTTCGGTGATCGAGATTTTCCACGGGTTTGGGCCATCTTAGAAGGAAGTCCATTATTCAAGTGGTACGAACTTCCGAGCCGTTATCGTTGGTGGATTCTCGTGCTAACGAATCAATAAGCGAGGAAAAGCTGAAAATCAGTGATTCAAAATCAAGAGGGTAAGATTTTGGATCTATTATCGATTAAGATTATTTTACTAATTAGTTGTCTAACGGATCAAAATATGTTTTAGGTGCCGAGGAGGCGAGAAGGATTAGTACTCTCGGTAACGAGGTGTGTAATTCACACTCATTATTTTCTCGGTTGGATGTCAATTCGGTATGGAAGTAAATCGTAAAAACGATTAGATCGGTAAAAGCGTAAAATTGATATTTTGGCGAAAATACGTAAAACGACTAAATCATGAAAATTACAGCACGCCTCGATAAATTATTCGTTATTATGTAAATTGGATGTTTCGTGAAAATGGGCATAAAATACTCTAGTTCGATAAATTGGGCCAAAATACTCTAGTTCGATAAATTGGGCCAAAATACTCTAGTTCGATAAATTGGGCCAAAACACTCTAGTTCGGTAAATGGGCCAAAGCCCACTAAAGCGCTAAATAGACAAATTGCTATATTATGTTTATGGGCCAAATGAAATGATTATCGATAAACCCACCATGTTATGCATTATTAAGAAATTTATACTTTATTATACCGCCTAATTGCATGGGGTGGGATATATGAAGAGAAGAATGGCGATTGCCAAAAATCTAGTTCGGTGGCTACGCCACAATAATGGCTTATTGCCTCTAGTTCGGTGGCTCTGCCACAATAATGGCTTATTGCCTCTAGTTCGATGGCTCTCGCTTACATTAGCAGCTTATTGCCTCTAGTTCGGTGGCTATGCCACAATTATAAAAAGGCTTAATGCCTACGATTGGTGTGATGGCGGGGTGGGTTGACTTGATCCCCACAGGTGTGATGGTTGATGCGGGGTGTTAGCGGATGGATATTAGGTTTGGGTTGGAATTACATTTTACATGCATTTTAATTGTTTAAATTCATGATATATTGTTGAATTACGTAATTGGGCTCAAGCCCGACATAATATCTTGATGATCTAGCCCAATAATGGTGGTAAGTGAGTTACACCTTTGAGTTCTAAGTAACTCACCCTTTTAATTTTTTTCCATCTCGGTGATGGAATTTGATGTGGACTTGGGCGAGGATGACTTCGTGGAGGCCATCTCTTGCGAAAAGAGGGTTATTTAAACTCGAACTTTTAATAAGTATATTTTTTTACTATTATGGATTATTGTAATAAGGGCCTCTATAAATAACTTATGAATTTTATGTGTGTTTGGAATTTAAACTATATTTTGGACTTTTTAATCATGGGCTATGATTTTATGATGTTTTTATTAAAATAAATTTGAGTTTTCAAGTATATGGAATTCTTTTATAAATAATTTATTATAGTTAACTCTTTAACAAACTACCTAAAGGTTTTTGATAAATACAATGATTTTCAACTAATGTTTTCAAATATTTATCAAATTCAAATACTCTTCAAATTTTAAACCCTGTAAATAATATTGTAGTTTTCAACTCATTAAAGATTTAAAAAAATAGCTCGATTCATGTAACAAACCAAATCTAGTCTCAATGCATAGACCGGGTTTGGGGTGTCACATTTAGTGGTATCAGAGCCCAGTTTCAAAAACTCGGCTGTGGTTTGGGTTCAAAAATAATTTCTGTATGAAAACGTTCAATGATATTTTAAAGATCAGTATGGCACCACAAGCATCCGGCAACAAGTCAAGTAAGTATTTATTGCTTAATGATTACTATGATATGATCATAGGAACACTCTAGAACTTCTAGTTTTAGATATGAAAAATCGTAGAGATTGAGACTATAGGATATGTTGCGAAAAACAACTTTATATCTCAAATCTCATAAAATATCGTTAATAAACACCGAAACAAAATTTCTGATTCATAAAACTTGTAATCAGATAAACGAACAAGCTATCATGAGTACAAGAGGGCGTGGTCGTGGGACAGCGGTAGTGACGTGGCGTGGTAGAGGAAGAGGTGCTACTATTTGAAGCACCAAATCATATGCAGTGGGCGCACCTCGTCAATTGAAAGTGAGGCGGGATCACGCGATCACATGGAAGAAGATCATGCATTGACTCAAGCAATGCTATGAGTTTTGGAAAGGGTCATTGGAACTAGAATTGGGCCAACAACTCGTGGGTCAATTTCGGGCGACTTAAGGCAAATAATGCGAAGTTTTCAGAGGAGTCTCGGTGTAGCTCGAATGTGGTGAATCTTGGCTCGAAGTCATGGAGCAGTTATGGATGATATGGAATGTCTTGTCGAGCAAAAATTGAGAGGCTGTATCCTTGTTAAGGATGAGGCGTGTCGGTGGTGGCTCAACTGTTCGAGAAAACTTTGAAGCATAGCGATTAATTGGGAATTCTTTAAAGCGCCTTCCAAGGAAAATCGTTGAACGAGCTATGTAGGCGCTCGAAGGAAGGAATTTCTGAATCTTGTCCAAGGAAGTAAGGCCGTGGCAACATATGAAGTCGAGTTTTACGTCGAGCCGTTATGCGAACAATTGTAGCAACAGATCACGAATGTTGTGTACGTTTGAGGATGGACTTAACGATGAGTGAGGTTCGATTGCTCCACGACAAGTTAGAAATTTTTCGACTCTTGTGGAGAAGGCCAAAATAGTCGAAGAGGCTAAGAACTTCGAGCAGCGAGCGAGAAAGATCCCAAAATAAGAGAGACCACGATCTGGTTCTTCCAAGAGATTCTAGAAGAAAACTTCGGAATGATGAATCAGTTCAGAGTAGAACCCGGTAGTAAATAATCAAAATCGAGATTGCTTCGAGTGTGGGAAAAGACATTTTGGAGAATGTTGGAGGAAAGCGGCATGCTACAAATGCGGTTCAATGGAACATCGATTACAAAAGCTATCCTCGACGAATGGATCGACTCAAGAAGTCCGTAATAATGATGTCTGTCGGTCGGGGTTAATCGGCTGACCACCGAGAGGTCGTGGACCGGTCGTGGTGGTAATGGGCTGGTCGTGGTCAAGGTGCACCGGAATCGAGGCAATGGTCCGAGAGGAAATGCGGATGCAAACAGCGACTGGGTGGTTATGCGATTAGGCGTCGCGAGGGCGGTAATGCACTGATGTGATAAGCTGTACGTTCTTCATTTTGATGTACTGTTATTACTTTAATAGATATTGGCTCTACCCATTCATATGTAGCTAGTGCCATATCCGAAACACAATTTAGAATCTAAAATTACCGAAAATGAGATGCGGTGATTAGTCCTTTAGGACGATCGGTAATGTTAATAAAATATTTAAAGACATGCCCTTGAAAATCCAAGAGGAGGTATTCTTAGCAAACTTGATGGAACTACCTTTCGGTGAGTTCGATCTCATTCAGGCATGGATTGGTGGTCAAACATCGGGCGCAATTGGATTGTCTGAAAAGCGAATGTCGATAAGAACCGGGATGATAAGGAAGTCATAATGATTGGTGAGCGAAAGAACTATCGGCAAATGTGGTATACGCATTAAAAGTTGAGAAGTTGGTGCGGAAAGGATACGAGCATTCCTAGCCTTTATCGTGCTTTGGATGCCAAAGAATTATCTGTGAATGATGTGAGGACGGTGAAGGAATTTCCGATGTATTTCCGAAGAACTTCGGTATACCTCGGATCGGAAGTAGAATTTGGCATTGAGCTTTTGCGGGACGACTCGGTGTCCATTGCTCCTTATAGAATGGCACGAAGGAGTTGGTGAGCTTAAAGCTCAAATTCAAGAATTCTTTGGATCGGGATTTATTCGACCAAGTGTGTCTCCGTGGGGAGCACCGGTTTTGTTAAATCAAGAAGAAGGATGGATCGATGCGTATGTGCATTGACTACAGACAGTTGAATAAATTGACGATCAAGAATCGGTATCCTCTGCCAAGAATTGGCGACTGTTTGATCAATTAAAAGGAGCTTGATTTTCTCAAAATTGATTTAAGGTCGGGTTATCACCACTCAAGGTGAAAAAGCGGACATTTATAAGGCGGCATTTCGGACACGTTATGGACACTATGAGTTTGTAGTGATGCCATTTGGACTAACCAATGCACCATTTGCATTTATGGACATGATGAACCGAGTCTTTCAACCATATTTAGACCCGGTTTGTGGTAGTGTTCATAGATGACATATTGGTTTATTAGAAATGAGGAGGAACATGACCGGCATTTGCGGATAGTATTCTGACTACTTCGTGATAAGCAATTATATGCCAAATTTAGTAAATGCGAATTTTGGCTAAAGGAAGTGACTTTCCTTGGTCATGTAGTATCGGTAGAAGGAATAAGGTGGATCCTCGGAAAATTGAGGCTATTCGGATTGGAAACCACCAACATCGATGGCTGAAATTCGAGTTTCTTAGGTTTGGTGGATACTATAGGCGTTTTGTAGAGGGGTTTTAGTTGATTCTGCACCCTAACTAAATTGTTGCGTAAAGGAGCTCCGTATATTTGGATGAAAAGCAACAAGAGAGTTTGAGAAATTGAAGAAGATCTGATGAAGCTCCGGTTTTAATTGTTGAGGCCGGAAAGAATTCTTGTTTATTGTGATGCATCTCACAGATGCGGGTTGTGTGTTGATGCAAAATGGAAAGGTGGTGGCCTATGCTTCTCGTCAATTGAGACCACAATGAAGTAAACTACCCTACCCATGATTTGGAGTTAGTGCGTTGTCTTTGCTCTAAAGATTTGGAGGCACTATCTCTATGGTGAGAAATCTATAATCTACACGGATCACAAGAGTCTTAAATACCTCCTTACCCGAAGGAGTTAAATTTGAGACAAAGAAGATGGGTAGAATTGTTAAAGGATTACGATTTCTCGATCGAATACCATCTCGAAAGGCTAACGTGGTGGCCGCGTTAAGTCGTAAAGGCGATGTCGATTTAAGAGCATTGTTTGCCCATTTGAGTGCATGCGAGGATGGCGGTTTGTTAGCGAACTTGGTGAAACCTCTGTGGTCGGAACAAATCAAGGAAAAGCAGACATCGATGAGAAGTTGGGACCTTTACTTGACAAGTTGAAAATGGTGAAATTGAAGATTTTGGAATAAACACGGAGGGTGTGTTGTGCTTTCGAGGAAGAGTATGCATACCTAAGGACTCGGATCTAAGGCAACTAATTCTACGGAGGCGATAGTAGCCCTTATGCTATGCATCCGGAGGAAATAAGATGTATCGAGATCTCCGTGAGCGATATTGGTGGCGTGGTTGAAGCGTGAGATTTGAATTTGTGGGCAAATGTTTGACTTGTCGACAAGTGAAGGCGAACATCAATTACCGTGCAGGTTGTTACAACCGATAAAGATTCCTCTTTGGAAATGGGAGAGGATAACTATGGATTTTGTTAGTGGGTTACCGTTAACCCTACTAAGAAAAATTACATTTGGGTAATTGTTGATCGGTTGTGAAGACGCTCATTTCTGCCATTAAATCGGATTATTCATTCATGAAGTTGGCGAAACTATACGTATCCGAAATTGTGAGGTTGCATGGGGTACCAGTATCTATTATATCGGATAGGGACCCTAGGTTTACATCACGATTCGAAAGCTCGCATGAAGCCTTGGGGACAAAGTTGAATTTGATCTGACTTTTCATCCTCGGTCGATGGTCATCGGAGAGAGTAATTCGGATATTGGAAGATATGTTAAGGGGATGTGTAATTGACTTGAGGTAGTTGGGAGGATTATCTACCATGGCGTAATTCGCATATAACAAACTTATCGGTCTAGCATTCAGATGGCACCTTACGAGGCATTGTATGGTCGTAAGTGTCGTTCACCTATTTGTTGGTGAGTTGGCGAAAAGCGGATGTTAGGTCACGAGATGATGTAAAAGAGCGGAGGATAAGGTAAAAGTTATTTGAGCACGTTGAAAGAAGCCTCGGATAGGCGAAGTCGACGCAGATCCGAAGTGAAGGGACATCGAGTATAGTGTGGGAGATCGAGGTTTTCTTGAGGGTCTCTCCTTGGAAAAGATCTTGTGTTTGGAAGGAAGGCAAGCTAAGTCCTAGATACATTGGACCTTATCGTGTCTTTGAGCGTGTCGATCGATGGCATATCGATTGAGTTACCTCCGGAGTTGGATCAAATTCATAATGTTTTCATGTTTCCATGTTGAGACGTTATAGATCGGATCCTTCGCACATTATACCCGGTAGAAGAATTGGAGTTGAATTGATTTGTCTTTTGAAGAAGAATCATGGAAATCCTAGACCGAGATGTCAAGGTACTAAGGAAGAAAACCGTCTTGTTGGTCAAAGTTCTATGTAACCACGGAATGGAAGAAGCTACGTGGGAGCCAGAGGATGCAATTCGGCAACAATACCCTCACCTTTTCAACTGTAAATTTCGAGGACTAAATTTTCCTAAGGAGGGTAGAGTTGTAACACCCTAAAAATCGAGTATTTAAATTGTATGAATTGGTGTTTAGATTTTAAAGCAAAAATCTTTTATTTTTATTTTAGTGCTTATTGAAGTCCTAGAGGGTAAAGCATAATTTGGAGAAGGAATAAAATTTATTAATTGAGAATTTATTGAAGTGAAACAAAGGTGATTAAGACTTAAGCTAAATTATGTGTTAAAGAATGTCATAAGTGAGTATATGGTAAGGTGGAGTTGGCGATGGGTTCTAGCAAGAGGAAGAGGTTCGAATCCCTTGTATAGCACCTAAATGAATTTTTGTTTTAATTTTCGCTCATGGATAGGAAGTGTCACCAAGAACATATAAGGAAGGTGTTGACCATGTTATTTTGGTTAGTGTATCAATGGATTAAGGAAACAACTAACTTATGGCATGGAATCAAAGACTTAAGGAAAGATAGGGGGGACATAAGGCACATATCAAGGGAAAATTTTGGAAACAAAATCATGGAAATGGACCATGCATATGGACGGCAATATGGCTAGGGAGGGGAAGCCAAATTTTGGTGATTGTTGGCTAGGAAATTTAGTCTTTTGTTTTGGTCATTTTCTTTAGTTTTGTGCATAATTTTGCAAATTCTCTCAACCTATCTCTCCCTTGGCCGAATTGTGCTTTGGTAAGCCTTGATTATTTTGACCATTTGGTCACTTTTGTTTATTGCTTTAGTACTTGTTTGTACCTTTTCTTTGAATGCCGAAAATCACCTATACCAAAAGCCAATCTTTTTCTTTTCTTTTGCCATTGCCGAATATACATCTCTCTTAAAGCTTGTCTTTTCTTTTCTTTTCTCCTAATCTCCTTGAAATCAAAGCAACATCATCACCATCTTTTCTTTTATTTTATTTCTTTTCAATCAAATTCTCTCCATCTACACTCTCATAGCCGAATGCTAATGTGCCTATAAGCCAAATTTATTTTCTTTTCCTTGATCATACATAGCCGAATCTTTCATCAATTAAACAACATTCTCAATCCTTTCCTTTCGACTGTGGGAATTAGGTAAGGGTTCTTTTCCATTTTCGATTTATTATTAGTGTCATGGCCGAATATCATTGGTTTTATGAGGGCCTTTTTGGATCGATATAACGTTCATTCTAATAACGTTTCTTTCGTTATTATTTAGTGCAATAACGGAGATCGGAACTCAAGTGATCGGGAGAATTGTAGAAACGTTGGAAACGTTTTATTGTGGTAAGGAAATCACATCTTTTTAAAGCCCTTAGTACTATTTGATATTATTTAGATCTAACTATTATCCCTTTGGATTTTGAAGACTTTCAAAATAGGGAAGAAAAGGGTGGTTAGTCACGTTAAGAGGGCGGATCCGTAAATCCCCATTCAAACGAAGAGCGATTTTGCAATCGGGATTTTCCACTGGGTTATGGGCCATCTTCCAAGGAAGTCCATTATTCAAGTGGTACGAACTTCCGAGCCGTTATCGTTGGTGGATTCTCGCTAACGAATCAATAAACGAGGAAAAGTGAAAATCAAGTGATTCAAAATCAAGAAGGTAAGATTTTGGATCTATTATCGATTAAGATTATTTTTACAATTAGTTGTCTAACGGATCAAAATATGTTTTAGGTGCCGAGGAGCGAGAAGGATTAGTACTCTCGTGAACGAGGTGTAATTTCACACTCATTATTTTCTCGGTTGGATGTCAATTCCGGTATGGAAGTAAATCGTAAAAGCGATTAGATCGGTAAAACGTAAAAATTGATATTTTGACGAAAATACGTAAAACGACTAAATCGTGAAAATTACGAAAACACCCTCGATAAATTATTCGTTATTATGTAAATTGGATGTTTCATGAAAATGGGCATAAAATACTCTAGTTCGATAAATTGGGCCAAAATACTCTAGTTCGATAAATTGGGCCAAAATACTCTAGTTCGATAAATTGGGCCAAAACACTCTAGTTCGGTAAATGGGCCAAAGCCCACTAAACCGCTAAATAGACAAATTGCTATATTATGTTTATGGGCCAAATGAAATGATTATCGATAAACCCACCATGTTATGCATTATTAAGAAATTTATACTTTATTATACACGCCTAATTGCATGGGGTGGGATATATGAAGAGAAGAATGGCGATTGCCAAAAATCTAGTTCGGTGGCTCGCCACAATAATGGCTTATTGCCTCTAGTTCGGTGGCTCTGCCACAATAATGGCTTATTGCCTCTAGTTCGGTGGCTCTGCCACATTAACGGCTTATTGCCTCTAGTTCGGTGGCTATGCCACAATTATAAAAAGGCTTAATGCCTACGATTGGTGTGATGGCGGGGTGGGTTGACTTGATCCCCACGGGTGTGATGGTTGGTACGGGGGTGTTAGCGGATGGATATTAGGTTTGGGTTGGGAATTACATTTTACATGCATTTTAATTGTTTAAATTCATGATATATTGTTGAATTCGTAATTGGGCTCAAGCCCAAAGATAATATCTTGATGATTTGGCCCAATAATGGTGGTAAGTGAGTTACACCGAGTTCTAAGTAACTCACCCTTTTAATTTTTTCCATCTCGGGTAATGGAATTTGATGTGGACGCCCATAATGCTCATCCTAGTCTCAATGCATCTTAATGCCCAATACTTTCTATTTGGATTGACATTTTTCCAATATTTGTTTAATTTCTCGATTAGACACTTTTGCTTTGCCATTGGCTCATGGATGATATGTTGTGATTATTCGATGTCGTACGCTATATTTGGCTAAGGCCGTTTCAAACTGCTTACTGCAAAAATGAGATTTTACATCACTTACCAGAGCACGAGGTGTTCCAAATCTGGTGAAAATATTTTTTCTTGAAAAAATGAGATTTTTTCTTGAAAATATTTTTTTCTTGAAAATAGTTTCAACCCATTTACAAACATAATCCACAACTAACAAGATGTACTAGTTTCCAAGAGAACTTGGAAAAAGGCCCATAAAATCAATACCCCAAACATCAAATACTTCCACTTCAAGGATTCCCGTTTGTGGCATTTCATCCGTTTTAGATATGCTTCTGGTCCTTTGACATCTATTGCTTCCCTACACAAATTTGTAAGCATATCAGTTCATTATTGGCCAATAAAATCCTGACTACAATATCTTTCGAGTAGTTCTTTTTCCTTCGAAATATATGCCATATGGTGAAGTATGACATCATTGTAACATATCATTTATTTCTTCTTTATGCATGCATCTTCGTACCAGCTGATCAGCACATTGCCGAAATACATACGGTTCTTCCCAAATATGTTTTTCAATTCGTGCATGATTGTATTCTTTTGTTTCCATGATACATTTATTGGAAAAAATCATTTGACAATATAATTCACATAATTAGCATACCATGGTATCTTATTATCCCTACAATCTGTTTGATGTATGTCTACCCAAAATAGTTATACATCAATAAAGGTTTCTTTTATTTCTTTAGAGTTCTCCTCCATTTCATTTCCTAATCTCAACAAGTGATCTAAAATTTGATTTTCTATTCCTTTTCTCTCCATGACCGACAAGTCAAACTATTGAAGCAATAATAGCCAACTCACTATTCTAGTTTTCATTTCTTTCTTTTCCATGACATATTTCAATGGAGGATGATTAGTTTAGATGTAATATCTATTCTCCATTAAAGAGGGATGAAATTTTTCGCATGCAAATGCAATAGCGAGTTCACATTATAATAAAATGTTTCGACGAATCAAGAGTAATAATGATAGGTCCAGAAATAAATTTTTCTTTTATTACCTCAAAAGCTTGAATACAATCCTGATCAAATACGAAATGTGTTTCCTTCTGAAGAATTTGATTTAACGGTTTAGATATATGAGCAAAATTTTTTATAAATCTTTTGTAAAACCCAACATGCCCGAAGAAATTTCTTACTCCCTGGACTGTCATAGGATTGGAAAGATTCTTGATGACTTCAATTTTTGCCTTGTCCATTTCTAATCCTTTGCTTAAAATTTGATGTCCTAAAACCAACCCTTCTTTTACCATAAAATGACATTTTTCCCAGTTGAGCACCAAATTAGTTTATTTGTATCTTTTTAGTTCTTTCTTAAGGTTGTCTAAAAATTCCCAAAAGGAATCTCTATACACTGAAAAATCATCCATGAAAACATCGAGGCCTTCTTCCAGTATATCGGCAAAAATCACAGTCATGCATCTCTTAAATGTTGTTGGTGCATTACATAATCCATATGGCATACATTTGAAAGCATATGTACCAAAAAGGCTTATAAATGTAGTTTTTTCTTAATCATTTGGATGTATTGGAATCTGATGATATCCATAATATCCATGAAGAAAATAGTAATACTCCTTCCTAGCCAATCTATCCAGCATTTGATCGATAAAAGGAAGAGGAAAATGATATTTTCTTTGTTGCATCATTTAATTTCCAGTAGTCAATACATACCATCCAACCAGTGACTGTCCTTGTTAGAAACAACTCATTCTTATCGTTCTCAAAAACTACTAATCCTTCTTTTTTTGGAACACATTGTATAGGGCTTACCCATTCACTATCAAATATTGCATAAACAATATATGCATCCAACCATTTGAGTAACTCCTTTTTCACCACTTTTTTATTGGTTGGATTTAAACAATGTTGTGCATCCACCACTAGTTTCTTTCCTTCTTCTAATGTGATCTTATGTTGACACAATACGGAGTTGTGGAAGGACAGAAATGTGTAGGTGTATACAATTGTAACAAGAAATAAAGTGACAAGTAAATGTCGAGTTATCGTACCCACAAGGATTGTGAAAATAATCATTTATGAATGCAATTAAAAACACTTTGTTGAAGAAAAATATTTTGATTTGAAAGGGTGATTAAAAACTAGGATTTTAACAACGTAAAATAAATAAAATAAAATAAAATAAAAGTTCTAATTCACGATTTCAAAAGATGATTTTAATCAAGATGACATAATTGTGCTAGGTTAATTACATTTCTTAATTTAGAATTATTAAACTCATGTTTATGTTGTTGTGAATATATTCACGGCAACTCGATAATTTGCTAACTTATGAACATACTTACCTACCAAAATCCATTCATCTCTTGACTATATCTCTATGTGCATTCAACCGATTAAACAAATTTTAGTAGACAAATATATTAATGCACATACATACTTATGAAATCAAAATAATCACTTGTACATATCTCTATGTCAATTCAAACAATTAATTCAATCTCATAAGCACATAAAAGATTAAGTGACGTAACAATGTATTCCTACCTTGAAACAATTTAATCACATTAATCTTGTAAGTTATGCAAGGCAATTGTATGTCTCGATACCGTTGCTAATTTAACCCTCAGCTACCTTAGATGATTAAACATGCACAAATTAAGTATTGTGTCAATTAATTACAATTTCAATCCGTTTAAAAAATTAATTCATTAGTTATGTAACACCCCAAACCAGACCTAAACGTTACCACCGGATCTAGCGTACCACATCAGGGGATGTTTAAAACCTCATGGATGTTTTAAAAAAAACACATTGTCAAATTCCAACTTAAACGTTCAAAATTTCATTTTTCGTTGCTTATTAACAAAAAAATTTTACTCGATTAATACCCTTTAAAATAATGCACGTATTATCTTGTTTAATAAAGCCGTGTCAGTTACAGAAGTTTGGTCTTGATAATTATGAAGGCTGATTTTTGAAAATTAGTTGTTTATTATTTTGAAAGCCCCATGTTGATTAAATTTTTAGTGTTTAAAGAAAAACAAAATAAAAGTTAAAACAACTCCAAAGGCTTTATTATAGCAATTATAAAACCCAGTAATTAAAAGCCAAGTAATCTCATATTAAAATACTAAATTCACCCTCGAAACATGTTGTACGTGTGGCCACCTCCAAGTCCCTCGTGGCTCTAAATCCTCTAAGGTTGGGGATTACTTGCATAGTTAAGGAAAAAGGGTGAGTTACAAGAACTCAGTGTGTAATCCCAGTGACAGTCATAGTCTGGGCCCAAGCCCAAGCAGTATTAGCTCGGGCCTAAGCCCCAAAATCATGGTAATGCAATCAGAGAATGTAGCCCAACCCAGTCCAACAAACACACCACTCGTACCAACCCTACACACCTATAGGGACCAAGTCAACCCACCCAGCCCTACACTCCAAGAACGCAGCCGAGCTGCCAATATCATCGTAGCAAAGCTACCTGTAATAGTATACGTGTCTGAACCACTAAAATTAGTATATCGTGGCAGAGCCACTGAATCAGTATAACGTGGCATAGCCACCAGTACAATACTTCCTCCGAATATAAATCCCAACCCAATGCAACATGTCGTGACATATTAACACAGTGTATACAATAGTTTAACATCATGACATCTAAATAGTTTACACACAAACATACTAAATCTACCCCTAGGGGTATAATGATAATTTGGTCAGTAAGGGTAAAACGGTAACTTACCCCTCAGGGGTATAACAGTAATTTCACCCATCGAGGGCATCTAAGTAATTTCACCCTTTAAGGGTATTTCGGTAATTTGGCCATCTAACTGCCTTTCCGCCGCCTCGAGCGGCTGGGACCCCTTTTGGTTAAACGTGTAGTTGGGCCTAAAGCCCAATTCTAGGCCCAATGGGCCCACACGCTCGTGTGGCCCATTATGCTTATTTTTAGTTTCTATTTTGTGGACTTCGCAGTCGCATCAGTTATTCGACAATTTTCCCATTTGTTTTGCTCTTGTGGGCCCGTTAGCCCATTGGGCCCACTTAGCCCGTTTTAGCTCGATAAGGCCTATTACGGCCTTAGATTCGTGAGTGTGCTTGAGACACCCTCAATGATCTACCGCCATCATTAGTAGCTCGATTTAACTCTACGAGCGCACGCACGCTCGAGTGTTTTGATTGCGATACTTCAGCTTTTCGACATTTCGGCTTATGCCCGAATCACAGAACCTCGCATAGTCACAATCAATAGTGTGAGATTGCACAGCTGTTTACAAGTTGTGGTATCCATCGATTCCAACACCTATAGCGATAGTTGAGAAAAACAAGTTAGTTTCTCCCTAGATAATCTTAACTTGAAACATTTTACCCATTGCTACTACTTACCAGAAAGCGACAACTCCTTGCTATGCTAAAGTATTTGATTTACTCCCTTTGATTGCAAAATCGAGTCCCTAATGAGAAGCAAAGGTTAGTAACGTTGTTCCCAACCAACAAAAGAAACGGCCTTTCGACCCTAAGAACCCCAAAATAATAAAGTGAAGCCAACCACCCTTAGGGCCAATTTGGCAATGCTTTTGAGAAGTGCTTTTGAAAAATTTAAGTGTTTGGCATTGCTGTCAAAAAGTGCTTTTGAGAAGTAAAATGTCCATTTGAGACATGATATTATAAAGTAACAAATATGTATTTAAATAATGTTTAAATTAGTTAATATTATAATATTTTAGCAAAAATATAAAAAGTAATTTATTATAACTTATTGTTAATATTTTAATATATAATGTTAATTTTAAATATTTGTAAGTAATTAATATTAATTATTTATTAAATTTAATTAAAAATATATAAACTATATTTAAATATTTAAATATAATAATTAAATATTTGTAATTAGATATTGACACAATTGTATTATTTTAAAATTATTTTTATTTTAATGCTTTTAATACATTTATAAAACTCATATTAAATATTAACATAACATAGAAAACATAAACCTAACAAATTAAAATATTACATATATTTGGATTAAAGTTTCAAAAGGGATAATATTTATATGCCAAATATAAATACTAAAAATTTTACAATAGCATTTACAATTTAAACTGAATTCATTAAACTAGAAGTTATAGCATCTCTTGCTAATTCCATTTCAAAACCACTTGAATTTCTTGATTCCATAAAATTTTCATCATTTCATATGTCCAATTAATACCAACCCAAAATAAGACCAACCCGGCAACATAAATAAGCTTTAGATTTAGAACTCATTCCAAACTTCACTCTTTTGTACCCAAATTCTTCACCCTAAATTAAAGGTGAACAGTTAATTTGTATCACAAAGAATGATGCGAAATTAAATGATAAGCATATTGTTAGCAAGCAATGGGAATTAACTCCTGTCACTTATTAGGTATTTGCTTAGCATAGTATCTTGTCAAGATAACCATCCAAACAAAGACCATGCCCCGAATATATATGTATATAATATTTATAATGGCGAGAATTTCTATGTATATTTAAAAAGCCATCCAATAATTGATGGCATCTACAAGATGTAAATTTGCAGAATTTATTAGTATGATTATAGTGTTACCTTTTCGTCATGATCCAATGCCAAGGCCTCATTATCATAACTTTTTGATCAGTGAACACACAAAAACTTCATTATAATCAAAATCACTTCAATGTATTACTATTATTTTGAATTATGCAAATACTCAAAAACACATGTCATTTCATATTATACCAAAGTTTTGAGTAGCTGAGAATCTTCCCAGTTTGTTCATATATCAGACTATGACCCCTTTTTTTTTATAAACTACTCCAACTTGGGCATGGACAGCAAATGTAGATATGGATAACTTTGACCCAAAACCACTACCAGGGTCTTTTAGTCGTCAGTGTAGAGCTGTCTTATCCTAAGTTTCCCAAACCCTTTTATGCTTCATTTGAGGTTAGAATCTCGGGAAGGCAGGTCTTTCATGAGCGTCAGCACAATTTAGTTGCATCATTGTTGGTGCCAAACCATTTTTTGCTCAACCAACCTATTCTTCCTCTCTGTTTTAAGGTACTATTAAAAGCCATTCTCTTTTTCTTAATTGCCATTCTCTTTTTCTTAATTGCCAATTTCAAAGCCTATTCCTAAATTCTGGATAAAAATAAATGGTAGAAACTGGCCGAATATGATTCTAAGCAATTTTATACAACCATAACTATTATCATTCCCAGAAAAAAAAAAGCCACCTATGGAGCTAATCTATCAACAAGATTTAGGAACAAATTTTAAGTAACACGAACTAGACAAGGCTATGATGGTTTATCGAGTGCCAAGATTAGAGTGTATTGAATGTATAAAAGATTGAAATGAAAAAGAAGATTAGCAAAAGCCATTGAATTTGACTGAAATCTACGAAGAAGAAAGAGCTAAAAAAATTCCAATCCACCAAAAATGTCATTGATGAAAGCAAAAACATATTGGACAACTTACTAGTTTGCAGGTGATGATGCCCCAAAAGCATGATGCGAGGCAATAAAATTCTTTAGTTGAAAAGGAGCGCAAATCTACCATACTGCTGGTTGATAAACCATAAAAGTAACATATTTTAATCCCGCATTTAGTATGCTTTTTGATGATTTAGCCCTTGATTTTATATAAAAGGTGCTTGTAATCCTTTCTTTTCATGTCATATACTTAGGAAAGAACCCGAGGATAAAAAGAACACAAAACATTCTTAAAACGAAGTAATTAGGCCTTAGCAAGAAATCAACACGGCCTGGCACAAAGCCTGCACGACCGTGTCTCACCGATTACCTAGAGCACGGCCTAACTCACGAGTTGCACGGCCGCGCATCATCAAATTACCACACATGGGTGTGTCAAGCGATCTACATGGCCGTGCCCAAAACGACAGAATCAAGGCACGGCCCAACCCCGAATTACACGGGTCTGTGCCATGGGTGTGCCCTTGCCGCGAGAATGAACAATTTCACTCGAATTTGGATGCTTGAAGCCAAAGAAACATACTCCTAAGTCAACTTGGACACCCTAATAGTAATTCTACTTGAAAGAGGTACTTAGGAGCCAATTAAAGCATCTCAAAAGCCTATATAAACAACTTAAGGCAAGCATTGAAGGGGGTCGGAAGTTGAGTAGAGTTTTCTGCCAAAGCTTTTCTCATTCAGGGATTTACTCAAAATAGCCAATTGATCCATCTCAAAAGCGAGATTCTACTCATGACAGAGGATCTCCTCTTCAATTCCTTCAGGGGGTTTTAGGGATTTCTTTTGTTTTGTTTTATATTTTCTCTTGAGATGTTTTCCTACTTTGTTATGAACTAAACCCCTCAATACCTGAAGAGGATGAAACCTATGATAGATTTTGTTATTTGATTTTTGGTTTATATGATAAGTACTTAGTTTATTCTTAATTATGTTGCTTAATTTATCTGATGTGCTTAGGTGGAGGAGGAATAGACCCTGCCTAAGAGTAGATCTAGAATAATTAAGCGGAGTTGATCGAACGCCTAGAGATAGGGTTATGAGATTTTGCCGGATTAGGGTGAAACCTAATATGGGAGTCCATTGATCGATTTTCTACTTCCTTAGGGGGTTCTTATAAGAGAACGAGAGTTCCACTAATTAACCTAAGGTTAGATGTTATTCGCTTCGAGAGAGGGTTTAATATAGGTTAGGGAGTCTCACGAATCAAGCTAAGTAAAGAAATCATATGAATTAAAGGTTAGATAACAAGTGAAGTCTAGGCGGATTCTTCCTGAGGGTATCGTCGTAATCAATTGAGTTTTTTTTCACAGTCTTTTGCCAAAGTTTAGTTCTTTCATCTTTGCATTTAGTTTAAAGTATTTCATTAGTTTTAGATTAATAAATCAATCGTTCCATATTTTAGGTTGAATAATAGAAAGAAAGTAAGTAGTAGTACTTTTAGGTTCCTTTGGGTTCGATAAGATATTCTTGCCTAAACTATACTACTGTTCGATAGGTGCACTTCCCTCTATCGTTGTCATAGTTAGTCTACAGGTTTGATCATTCTTTTTATAAATTTTAAAACTCAACTGTTTGACACGATCAAGTTTTTGGCGCCGTTGCCGGGGAACTCTAAAATATTAAGAAAGCTTTATTTCTATTACTTTAGCCATTATTCTATTATTATTTTTTTAGATTAAATTTTTATTTTTACTAATTCTCTTTCTTTCATTCTTGACTTGCGAGGTACCTCTAGTTTATTACTAGAAGAAACCCGAGAGGACCATTAGAAAACGAAAGTGACATTAAGGCTATCGCTCGAAGAAATCACAGAGAAACTAGACGAGCTCTAGACTACTAAAGAGAAGAATAGCAAGACAGATCCAATCCTACTGAAGGGATGGACGAAAACAATCCACCTGATGTGAGAGAAAATAATGCTCCATGCCCTATGTATGATTATGGTAAACCTAATTTGACAGGAGCAGAATCTAGTATTGTTAGGCCTGCTATAGTTGCTAATAATTTTGAATTAAAGCCTAGCACAATACAAATGATTCAACAGTTTGTTCAATTTGATGGTTTGCAGGACAAAGATCCAAATACTCATATAGCTAATTTCTTAGAGTTCTGTGATACCTTCAAAATAAATGGCATTTATGACGATGCCATACGTCTTCAGTTATTTCCTTTTTCATTAAGGAATAAAGCAAAGCAGAGGTTGAACTCATTACCACGAGGGTCAATCACCACATGGGATCAAATGACTGAAAAATTTCTTTTGAAATATTTTCCACCAGCCAAAACGGCCAAATTTAGGAATGACGTATCTTCTTTTATGCAGAATGACGCAGAAACACTATATGATGCATGGGAAAGATATAAGGATCTCCTAAGGAGATGCCCACACCACGGATTACCTTTGTGGCTTCAAGTCCAAACTTTTTACAATGGTGTGAATTCTCCAACTAGGCAAATGATTGATTCATCAGCCGGTGGAACTTTGAATAACAAAACTCCTGAAGTGGCTTACGATTTTATTAAGGAGATGTCATTGAACACCTATCAATGGCAAATTACAAGGGCTAAACGGACAAAATCTGCCAGAGTTTTTAACATAGACGCAGATGACAATCTTTGTCTTCGCGCAGTGGAGTTAATGAATAAAAAGCTTGATAATTTATGTTCTTCGTAGGTACATCCAGTAATGCATTGCGAAGCAAGCGAGAATGTGGCGAATCCTGAGTACCCACTCTACCAACCAGGAGCAGAAAACGAGCAAACAAACTATATAGGTAACAATTTCGATCTAATAATCCTTATAGTAACACTTATAACGCAGGTTGGAGGAACCACCCAAATTTTTCATGGGGAGGACAAGGAAATCAAGGAAATCAAAGCGACAACCTCCTCCTAATTACCAAAATCAGCCTTATCCACAGGAAAGGAAATCAAACCTTGAAGAGATGTTGACAAAATTCATAGAGGCCACAGATTCTCATTTCCAAAAGACTGAAGCAACACTAAATGAACAACAGAAGTCGATCAAGGGAATCGAGAACAAAGTTGGAGAACTTACTAGGTCAGTGGGATATCTCACAAAGCTAATTTTTGAATGTCAACAAGGACGTCTACCAAGCAACACAAAAATAAACCCAAAAGAGCAGATCCAAGCCATCACAGCTCAAGAGGGTACAAAGGTAGACGAGCCCACCTCAATACAAGAAACCAAGGAAGAAAAAGGTAAAATAGAGGTAGCACAAGAGAGGCCAAAATCGGTAATCAAAGAACACCAACCTCGCATACCTTATCCCGAAGCATTGAAAAAAGATGATTCAGAGGAATAATTCGGTAAGTTTCTAAAACTTTTAAAGAAATTACATATTAACTTACCTCTTCTTGAAGCTCTTTTTCAGATGCCGACTCAAGGAGATTTTTAAGATAGCTCTTGACGAACAAACGCAAAATAGATGAAGAGCACCATGTGGAACTAAACGCAACATGCTCAGCAATGTTACAAAACAGACTACCACAGAAATTAAAAGATCCAGGGAGTTTTACGATTCCATGTCTAATTGGTAGTTTAACTATTGATAATGTGTTAAGCTGATTTAGGGGCAAGTATAAACGTCATGCCTTATGCACTGTTTAAACGACTAGGTCTAAGGAAGCCCAAACAAACTAGGATGAGTATACAACTAGCTGATAAAACTGTTAGAATTCTTAGGGCATTCTTGAAGATGTTATAGTAAAAATCGATAAATTTGTTTTCCTAGTAGACTTTGTTGTTTTAAACATGGATGAGGATAATTCAATCCCCTTAATTTTAGGAAGACCTTTTCTTACAACTGCCAAGACTAAAATTGATGTTGCCACAGGAGAACTCATACTTCATGTAGGAGATGAATCGGTCAATCTTCAAGCTCTCGACTCAGCTAAAACAACAGAAGATGAAGGTAAGAAAGTCATTTCAATAGATAATCAAATTGTTCAACCTTCATCACAGGAAACATCACAATGCATCAAACCTGAGCCAACTCATAGCCCCCAAGTCGACACAGAAGAATCACACTAGAAACAAAACCATTAGATTAACAATTTAGAAGAGCAGAAGATACACACCAAAGAAAAGCCGGATCCACACGAAGTAAAACCAAAGGAACCACTAGAAGAGCTCATAGGGACATTAAATCACTTTAAAATAGGAGACTAGGTGTTGTTAGACAAATCCGATCCTCACATCACTTTAACAGAACTGAAGAAAAAGGGAGAAATACTCCTTAAGGTACACAATATCTTCCCACAAGAAATAGTCGAGGTAAGCAGTCCAAAATTCAACAATTCCAAAGTAAACGCTTCTCGACCTAAACTCTGTCACGAAAATTAAACTGTCAGCAAGAAGGGAAAAATTCAAACCTTTAAACCTCCTTAAAATTTTCAAAGACAAGGACAGTCTAGCTTAAGACTATAAATGAGCGCTTCCCGGGAGGCAACCTGAGCACTAACACTATTTACTTTCAAATTTATCCTCAGTTTCTTTTCTTTCCTTCTTCCTTTTCTCAAAATTTAGCTTTAAACTAACACAAAAGTGTAGGATTCCAGGTCATACGGCCTTGGACACGGCTGTGCCTGTGGCCGTGTAGACCATCGGAACCACCACACTGACAGAGCAGAGTCGTGCAAGTCAGTCCACCCACCCCCCAATGTCACAGAGCCAACAACCCACACTACGGACACCGACAAAATAGCACGATCGTGCCTCACGACCATGCTAAAGATACTGACTTATTGAGCACGGGCAGACCACGCCCGTGCATTCCATCTGTGCTCACATACTGGACTTTTAGGAATGGGCGTGCCAATTGACAAACGAGCGTGGAAGAATAACACACTCCACAACACGGCCGTGTGATTTGGCGTGTATCGACACACCCTCGGTACACGGGCGTGGGAAAGTGCCATATTTGAAATCTTATTTAAATCCCCACAGCCCTTCCCCTTTTCCCATCTTCTTTCTTCTTTCTCTTCTTTCACATTTTTCTTTCTGTTCATAGAAAAGGTCCAAGACTCTTGAGCAACACCAAAATCATGCTGAAGAAGCGTAAGAAGGTTCTAAAGGCTACTAGGGAATCACACCTCTTCCACCACCACCAACACTCTGCAGCCTTAGAAATCATCCCCACTTCACGAACCATCTACCAATAAGGACTCCTTAGTCCATTAATTTTTTTCTTTAAATTTTAGTTTTCTTCTTAGTCTCATTCTCTTTATTTTCTTAGTCTTTACTTAGTATTAGAATATTATTATTATTTCTCTAGATCTCTTGGCTATATCTTCGCAGGCTACCCAATTTCTTCATCTAGCAAATTGCTTTTCGGTAGCCACACCACCGGGCCCATAGAAAACAACATCACATCCACCAAAGACGCCCAGAATCATCCAAAATTCAGGAAGTGTCACTCTACCCCTTCTCTTTTGATTTTTTCCATAATTATCATTATCTATCTTTGTACATTGAGAGCAATGTACATCTTAAGTGTGGGGGGATAAAAGTGCCTAACGTTTTGCATAATTTTCAATTTAATGCCTAATTTTTCATTAATCCTAAATTTTAAACTTGTTCGAAAGTATTTTTCTCATATTACTAATTAGGATGAAATTTCTAATGATTTATTATTATTGATATGTTTTAGAGTAAGTCGTTGATAATTGTACATTGATGATTAAATTTGAAGAATACTAGAGAATCAAGCATATAAGCCTACTTTCTAAATATTAAAATTGATGGGCCGTTGAACTGAATTTGAGTACTCCCTTGAAATTTGGAATTTATAAGGATTGATGTCAAAAACACCCATAATTTTTGTGAGATTTTGAGCCTTATAGAGCATATATTCTTTTTCGTGCTCACTTTATTAATTATGAGTGTGTCAACTTTGAACTGTTATTCTAGAACTTGCCTCGTTTATACATGTTGAGACCACATTAATGATTTGATATCTTAGCCACCTTACCATAAAAATAAAAGTCTAACTTACCAAAAATTTGATGCTTGACTGACACTTGCTAGGAAAGAGCAAAAATAAATGTCACAAAATGCATTCCTAAATATTCGAACCTCTTCCCTCAAGCAACACTCATAGCACCAACTCCACTTTACTACTAGTTCATCTTATACTAATTTTTGGCACTTAATTTCCTTAAACATCAAGGTCACTTAATCCACTTCAATAAAGTACTCACTACTAAAATTTATTCTAATTCTGAATAGATCTCGAACCTTCTCAAGACTATATTAAGCACACAAATTGAACCATTCACAAGCTAAGCACCAAAAACATGCAACATATCGATACTCAATTTTTAGGATGTTACACTTATCATCATGATTTCTTGCTTGAACATAACATGATCATTTCATACAATTATTATACATTATGTTAAGCAATTTAATGATAATAATCATAAAGCTTAGAAATCATACAAACTTACCTCAATATACAAAATGTATGTAGATGTGCAATTTCATCCTCGACTTTGTTCTTACCTCGGTTTCGATCCGGGCTTCATTTTTCTTGATCTATAATCATAAATAGATCATTTAATAACCATATTGATTAAATTGACTCATAACTCATACTTTTGCAAAATTACTATTTTGCCCCTATTCTTTCTAATATTTGCACTTTTGCCCCAATTCTCGTAAAATGATTTTCATGCAACTTTCTTAAACTTCATGCTCAACTGAATCATTTTCTCTTCTATAACAATCATCAATTACCACTATTTCTAGTAGGTATGACCAATTTTATAACTGTTACAAAATGGTCCCTACTACCATTTTTCATGAAATTCATTAAGGAAAAGATTTTTATCTAACATCAAACTCTCTTAAACTTCCATAAAACATCATTTAACAAGCATGTCATTCAAGGGTAGATTTTTGAACATGCATCTTAGTTCATTTTATAGCTAAAATTAGCTAATTCATAATACGGGAACTTCAAAAATACGAAGAATATTAAAAACGGTGCTAAGATGAACTTACTATGAGCTTGAAAAAAATGAAGAACCCTAGCTATGGTGTCTCCCAATTTTCGACAGCAACAAGGAAGATGATGAGTGAATTTTTCTCATCTTTATCCTAATTTAATCACTAATGAGGCCAAATGACCAAAATGCCCTTCCTCTTAAAAATTTCCATACTAGTCTCTTAAGGCCAATTTTGTCCAAAAATTAAATTTTGGGCAAATTGCTATTTAAGGGCTGATAATTATTATTCTAAAGCTATTTCATGCAAAAGCTTCGAGAAACTCATATATTGCAACTTTTGTAATTTAGTCCTTTTTGGACCAATTGACCTCAACTTAATAAAATTGCTTTACAAAACTTTCATACTAACGTGCAAACATGGCATAAACTTGAAAAACTCATAATTTCACCTCGGGTTCGTGGCCTCGTACCACTATCCTGACTAGGCCCTAAATCGGGCTATTACAATTCTCCCCCCTTAGGGATTTTCGTCCTCGAAAATCTTACCAAAGAAAAAGGTTTGAATCTTGATTTCTCATACTCTCTTACGATTCCCATGTAGCTTCTTGATTCCATGCCTTTGCCACAATACCTTTACTAAGGCAATACTCTTATTTCTTAGTTGCTTAACTTCCCGAGCCAAAATCTTGACTGGTTCTTCACCATAAGTCATGTCAGGACGAATCTCTATTTCTAAAGGGGTAATTACGTGCGAAGGGTCTGATCTGTAGCGTCATAACATTGACACGTGAAACACATCATGTATCTTCTCTAATTCAGAGGGCAAAGCCAAACTGTAAGCTACCGGTCCAACTCTCTTAGTAATCTCGTAGGGTCCAATAAAACGTGGACTTAATTTGCCTTTACGGCCAAATCTGAGAACTTTTCTCCATGGTGATACTTTCAAAAATACTTTATCCCCAACTTGGTACTCGATCTCTTTTCTCTTTAAATCTGAATAGGATCTGTCTATCTGAGGTAGCTTTTAAACATTCTCGAATCACTTTCACTTTCACTTTCTCTTCAGCTTCTTTAACAAAATCAACCCCGTGAATTTGGTTCTCTTTAAGTTCAGTCCAAAACAAAGGAGTTCTGCACTTACGCCCATATAGGGCCTCATAAGGCGCCATCTTTAAGATTGACTGAAAGCTATTATTATAGGCAAATTCTACCAATGGGAGAAACTTTTCCCAACTACCTTGGAATTCCAAAACACAACATCTGAGCATGTCCTCAAGTACTTGAATTAACCTCTCTGACTGACCATCAGTTTGAGGGTGAAAAGCTATGCTAAAACTCAATTTTGTACCCAAAGCTTCTTGCAGCTTCTTCCAGAATCTGGATGTGAATCTCAGATCTCTATTCGATATGATCGATAAGGGAACTCCGTGAAGTCTTACTATTTCTGAAACATACAAGTTTTCCAACTTGTCTAGGGAGTAATCCATTCGTACAGGTATAAAGTAGGCTGACTTCGTGAGTCTATCACCACTACCCAAACAGCATCTTTCTTGCTCAGAGACAATGGTAAACCCGTTACGAAATCCATGGTGATACGGTCCTATTCCACTCGGGGACCAAGATGGGCTGAAGCAAACCCGAAGGTACTTGGTGCTCGACTTTTACTTGTCGACAAATCATGCACTTGAAACAAATTCAAATGTCTTTCTTCATTTTGGCCACCAATCTGTTGCTTTAAATCATTATACATCTTGATGCCACCCAAATGTACTGAGATAAACATCCGTTATGTGCCTCATGCAAAATTTTCGAATAAGCTCCTCTTTCTTGCACACAAACTCTATCTCTAAACATTAAATATCCATCAAAATTAATCTGAAAGTCGGATTCAGCACCTGACTTGCACTGAGCTCTCTTAACTTGCAACTCACTATCTTCCTTCTGAGCTTCAAAGATCTCTTGAAGAAACATTGGTCTTACTCTTAACTCAGCTAAAATAGAGCCATTGTTGAATAAGGATATCCTTGAATTCAATGCTCTTAAAATAAACAGGGACTTCCTACTCAAAGCATCGGTGACTACATTCGCCTTTCCTGGATGGTAGTCGATGACCAACTCATTGTCTTTTATCAACTCTAACCATCTTCTTTGTCTTAAGTTCAACTCTTTCTGCGTCATCAAGTACTTCAAACTTTTGTGATTGGTGAAAATTCGACGTCGTTCACCGTATAAATGGTGTCTCTAGATCTTCAATGCGAAGACTATGGCGGCCAATTCTAGGTTATGCGTCGGATAATTCTTCTCATGAGGTTTTAACTGTCTTGAGGCATAAGCAATCACACAGCCCAATCCATTTAAGGATGCATCGCTGTAGACTACAAATTCTTTCCCTGATTCGGGTTGTACTAAGACTGGAGCTTCTGTCAACATTGCTTTCAACTTCTCAAAACTTTGTTGGTATCTTTTCGACCACTCAAACTTCACGTTCTTCTATAACAATTTAGTCATCGGGGTTGCAATCATATAAAACCCCTTGACAAATCTTCTATAGTAGTCGGCTAGGCCCAGAAAACTTTTAATCTTAATGATGTTCTTCGGTAGTTTCCAGTCTATTATAGCTGAAATCTTACTTGGATATACTCGGACTCCATCTCTCGAGACAATATGTCCCAGGAATCCCACTTCCTTGAGCCAAAACTCACTTTTACTGAATTTGGCATACAACTAATTTTCTCGAAAAGTCTGTAAAACTATTCGTAGATGATCAGCATGTCCATTCTCGTCTCGGGAATATATCAGTATGTCGTCAATAAAAACGACTACAAACTTGTCAAGGTATGGTCTAAAAATGTGGTTCATAAAGTCCATGAATACCGCAGGAGCATTGGTCAACCCAAAGGGCATGACTAAAAATTCATAATGCCCATATCTTGTTCGAAAGGCAGTCTTGGATACATCTGAATCCTTCACTCTTAACTGGTAGTACCCTGATCTCAAGTCTATTTTGGAGAATACGATCGCTCCTCTCAATTGATCAAACAAATCGTCGATCTTAGGCAATGGATATTTGTTCTTTATTGTCACTTTATTGTCGGCGATAATCAATGCATAATCTCATGGTGCCATCTTTCTTTTTAACAAACAAAAGCAGAGCGCCCATGGTGAACAACTTGATCTTGCAAAGCTTTTGTGTCATCAACTCTTGCAAGCAGAAACCCGACTCTTTCAACTCTATTGGAGCCATTCTATAAGGAGTAATGGATATTGGTATAAGACTAGGGAGTTAGCTTAATCTTGAACTCAACTTCTCTAGCTGGTGGTAATCCTAGTAATTCCTCAAGAAAAACATCCACATAATCACATACTATCGACACTGGTTCAATCTTTAACTCTGTCTCTTTATCATTCAATACAAAGGTAAAAAATGCCTCATGTCCTTTTCCTAGATATCTCTGCGCCATCATATGAGAAATTATTACCGACAATGTACCTTGCTCATCTGATTCTACATGAAGAGTATCCCCAATCTCACATCTCATCTCAATGTATTTCTTCCCACAATTTACAATTACATTATGAGTAGTCAACTAGTCCATACCAAGAATGAGGTTGATTTCATCAAATGGTAACAACATAAGATTTGCTTTAAAGCAATGACCTCTAATCATTAATGGAAAATCTTTACAAACTTTATCAACTGACATACTCTTGCCTAAAGGATTAGACACCTTAATCACAAATTCTGTGGTATCTATAGGCACACCCAAATCGGGTACTAATTTCATGCAAATGTAAGAGTGTGTGGATCCTGGGTCTATTAAGGCAATAACTTTAGTATTGTAAAGAGAAAAGGTACCCATAATAACATCAGGGGAAGATGCCTCTTCATGAGTCGAATGGCATAAGTCCTTCAGCACTCTACCCTCGGGTCTCATGAGCTGCTCTGCTGGGTTACCTCTTCCACTTGCCCTCTTCCGGGTTCCTCTGCAGTCCCCTCGACCATACTCCGGATCTTGGGTTCTGAGTTCTCTCTTCTTTAATCATCTCTGGACAATCTTTTATGAAATGGTCTTAGGAACCACATCTAAAACATACATTTTCATGTGCTCGGCATTCTCCCAAATGGCGTCTACCACATTGTGGACATTCTGGTCTATCAGGTCTAAAATTCCTAACACTTGCAACTGAAGTCGTCTGTGCTTTATTTCCCAAATACTGCTTACTCTTGTCTTTTCTTGAAAATCCAGTGGAAGTAGCTGTTCGAGTAGAAAAATTTCTTGACTTCTTGGATGACGATTGGAATGACTTCTTCCACTGTCTCTTTCTAGAATCACGAGACTCCATTTCAAATTTCTTCTTCTCTTTTACTAGTTCTTCGGCTTTGCAAGCCCTTTCCACTAACACAACGAATTCTTTTAATTCAAGGATAGCAACAACCAGCTTAATGTCCTCATTTAAACTATCTTCAAACCTTTTGCTCATAATCGCCTCAGTGGACGTACATTCGCGAGCGTACTTGCTGAGTCGTATGAACTCTCGCTCATAATCAATTACTGACATCTTGTCTTGCTTTAGCTCTAGAAATTCTTTCCTCTTCTAGTCTACAAACCTCTGGCTGATATACTTTTTCTTAAACTCTTCTTGGAAGAATTCCCATGAGATCCTTTCCCTTGGTAGCACCGACATAAGGGTGTTCCACCATTGGTAAGCAAAATATCTTAAGAGAGAGACTACACACTTCATGCATTCATCAGGAGTGCAAGACAGTTCGTTAAATACTCTGATGGTATTTTCTAACCAGAACTCAACTATTTCTGGATCATCATCTTTTCTAGCTCAGAATTCTTCTGCCCCATGCTTCATGATCCTATCAATTGGAGGTTTACCTCCTCTTACCACCTCTACTACTTGAGGGGCTATTGAAGTAGGATGTGGAACAGGCAGGGGTGGAGGGGATTGTGCATTCGAGTTCGCTCGAACGAACTCCGTGTACCAGGCATCCATCATATAGAGGAAGGCTTCTCTAGCCTCTTCTCTTCCTCCTTCTTGACTCACCATAGTGGGTCTATTCTCATTCTCATCTAAGACCGTCCCTTCACGGGGGCTGAGTGCGTTACTTTCTACATCATCTGCCTTAGCTCTTTTGGGATCCATTTACTATATGTATAAACATAATTTAAGTCGTCAGGAGTCTTCACACTATCATTATAACAACATTCTTACATATGGCATGTATAGCTAGACTCATGCTCGTGCTACGTTAATCCTAGAACCAACTAAACCGTTACTCTGATACCACTAAATGTAACACCCCTCACCCAAGACCGATACTGGGTCTGGATACAAGATATTACTATGCTTGAACTCATTGAAACATGTACTTACGGGTTATAAAATTTTGTTTCAATTTAAAAACTTCACTTTCTTAATCAACACATATAACAAGGGCCTACGAGGCCTTTAACTCAAGTCAAAAAACTTTCAGAATTAAAATCAAATAACTCATTTTTGAAGTAGGGTTCATACGCCCATGTGACTTGGAACACGCCCGTGTACCCTTAAGCACGCGTATACCCTCAAACCGTGTAGGGCTACTGACTATTTCCACACGGCTTAGACACGTCCGTGTCTACCAACCATGGGAGGTTACTAACTAATTTCACACAGCCATGACACACCCGTGGGCTTAGATCGTGTGCTAATCCTTGATATACTAACTAAATTAACACGATCTGGGAACACGTCCATGTCCAAATCGTGTGTCTTACACGGCACACACATGGCCGTGGGATTTACCCGTGGCCTATTCTGATTAATAATACTAAGGTGCAGGGTTAACACGATCTTGACACACGCCCGTGTGTCAAACCGTGTGGGCACTTATAGGCTATTTACCAAGCCGTTAGCCACCCTGAAATGAAGATCATAACCATACACAATTCAACGATGCAATAACAACCCAATTTTATGAATAATACTACATGCTTCATTGATCTCAATAAACATACATGCTTAGTCAAATTTGGCCAATCACTTAGCCATATACAAAAGAATAATAAACATGATAGCCTTTACAAAGGCCCTTCTTAAAACATGTCCACAAAATGAATGTTTCCTATACATGCCATACTTTGTAAAGTAACTTGGCTATACCAAAATAAGAGTTGATAGTGTGTTACGAGCTCGACTTTAATGATCCACGAGTTAGCTTGGTGGGACTACATAGAAAGAAAGAATCATAACGTAAGTATATAGCTTAGTAAGTTTGCATGTAACAACTCTTAGCATCATCATTGCTTAATATAAACAATGGTATCATGAATTTCAGCTAAAGCTTACTTACTCATATAGATTCTTACATGTCTCATGACACTTACAATTATCATACTTGTAAGGTAACCATGATACTTGTATCACTTGATCACATTGATCAGTATACTATAATAACAATAATCATGATATCTACTTTCTCATTCACAATATGAATAATACTCAACTTCTTCTAACTTCATCTTGATACTAACTTTACTTTTTTAGCTTTCTTGCTATCTTCTTTTAGCTTACTCATTTGCCTGATGAATTTCTGTGAATAACCGAGGATTCTAAATCTCTTCCCACATAATATGATGCCAAAGCCATATCCTAGACATGGTTTTACATGGGTTATCCCATCTTGGTTTCAAGGCCATGTCTTGACATGGACTTATATGAAGTCTTGCTCTTGATAACATACTCAATGCCAATCAATCCTTGGACTTACATGATAACTTGCTTGCTAACTTGATCAATTCCAAGCTTGCCTTGGACTTACATGATATCTTGATCAATGCCAAGCTTGCCTTGGACTTGCATGATAACTTGCTTGCTAACTTGATCAATGCCAAGCTTGCCTTGGACTTACATGATAACTTGATCAATGCCAAGCTTGCCTTAGACTTACATGATAACTTGATCAATGCCAAGCTTGCCTTGGACTTACATGATAACTTGATCAATGCCAAGCTTGCCTTGGACTTACATGATAACTTGCGTGGTAGATCGAGTATCCTAGGAAATTCATCTCCCATTGGGACTTGCTCGTACTTATCATCATGATTTCATGCTTGAACATAACATGATCATTTCATACAATTATTGTACATTATGTTAAGCAATTTAATGATAATAATCATAAAGCTTAGAAATCATACAAACTTACCTCAATATACAAAATGTATGTAGATGTGTAATTTAGTCCTCGACTTTGTTCTTGCCTCAGTTTTGATTCGGACTTCGTTTTTCTTGATCTATAATCATAAATAGATCATTTAATAACCATATTGACTAAATTGACTCATAACTCATACTTTGGCAAAATTACTATTTTGCCCTTATACTTTTTAATATTTTCACTTTTGCCCCAATTCTCGTAAAATGATTTTCATGCAACTTTCTTAAACTTCATGCTCAACTGAATCATTTTCTCTTCTATAACAATCATCAATTCTCACTATTTCTACTAGGTATGACCAATTTTATACTTGATTTACAAAATGGTCCCTACTACCATTTTCATGAAATTCATTAAGGAAAAGATGTTTATCTAACATTAAACTCTCTTAAACTTCCATAAAACATCATTTAACAAGCATGTCATTCAAGGGTAGATTTTTGAACATGCATCTTAGCTCATTTTATAGCTAAAATTAGCTAATTCATAATCTGAGACTTCAAAATATGAAGAATATTAAAAACGGGGCTAAGATGAACTTACTATGAGCTTGAAAAAAATGAAGAACCCTAGCTATGGTGTCTCCCAATTTTCAGCAGTAACAAGGAAGAAGAAGAGTGAATTTTTCTCATCTTTATCCTATTTTAATCACTAATGAGTCCAAATGACCAAAATGCCCTTCCATTTAAAAATTTCTATAAGTCTCTTAAGGCTAATTTTGTCCAAAAATTAAATTTTGGGAAAATTGCTATTTAAGGGCTCATAATTATTATTCTAAAGCTATTTCATGCAAAAAGCTTCTAGAAACTCATATATTGCAACTTTTGCAATTTAGTCCTTTTTGGACCAATTGACCTCAACTTAATAAAATTGTTTTACAAAACTTTCATACTAACGTGCAAACATGGCATAAACTTGAAAAACTCATAATTTCACCTCGGGTTCGTGGCCTCGCACCACTATCCCGACTAGGCCCTAAATTGGGCTATTACAAAATCATCAAACAACTTAACTAAAGCTTCAAATACATGGTTATGATAAAAAACATCCAAGATTCATCAATGGTAACTTTTAAAATTTTTAATAGATTCAAAAACAAAGGTATGGCTAACTGGACCTAGTTGCAACGATCTCGAAAACATAAAAATTACAAGAAACAGATATAGAAAACACTTACATGCAAAGAAAATAGCTTGGTTGATTCTCCTAGCTTATACAACCATGAAAATTTTGCTATGGAAAGTAAAATGAAGAAGAAAACATATTTCTTTTACTTATTTTTGTTTTGATTTTATTAAAATTACAAATTTTCCATTGAAACATATTATTTTATCCTTTTCCATTAGTTTGTCGTCCCATTATATTAATTAGGGCTTAATTATCACTTAAGGCCTTCCTCACTTATTAATTAAACCAATTGATTACTTTAATGTTATTTCCATGTTTTGCACCTTTTACAATTAGTCGTTTTTCCTTAGTTAACTATCTAAATGTTAGAATGTCCAAATTAGATTTCAATACTACTCTAATAACTTTATAAATATTCTAAAAATAATATTTACGAGTCAACACGATAGAAATTTGTGGTCCCGAAACCACTATTCTGTCACCACTAAAAATTGGGTTGTTACAACTCTCCCCCTTAGAAAATTTTGTCCTCGAAATTGCTACCGGAGAATAGAGTCGGATACTGTAGTTTCATTGATTCCTTGGTTTCTCAGGTAGCTTCTTCTGTTCCATGACTATGCCACAAGACTTTTACTAACAGTTCCGTTTATTCCTCAATTCTTCAACTTCTCGAGCCAAAATTTTCACTGGTTCTTCAGAATACGTCAAATCTGGTTGTAATTCAATCTTACTATGAGGAATCACGTGTGAAGGATCATATATGTACCGTCTAAGCATTGAAACGTGAAACACATTATGAATTTTCTTGAGTTCAGAGGGCAAAGCTAATCTGTAAGCTATAGGACCGATTCTTTCAACAATCACGTACGGTCCGATAAATCTCGGACTCAACTTCCATTTCCTGCCAAAACGTAATACTTTCTTCCACAGATAAAGTTTTAGGAATACTCGATCGCCAACAGCAAATTTGATATCTTTTCTTCTCAGATCCACGTACAATTTCTGACAATCAGATGCAGCTTTCAAATAATCTTGAATAATTCAAACTTTGTCTTCAGTTTCTTGAATCAAATCAATTCCCACCATTTTGGATTCACTCAATTTAGACCAATACAACGGTGTTTTATACTTTCTTCTGTAAAGAGCTTCGGACGGTGCCATTTTTATACTAGATTATAGCTGTTATTATAAGAAAATTCAGCTAACGGTAGATACTTTTCCCAGCTACCTTCAAACTTGAGTATACAACATCTCAACATATCTTCTAGAATATGTATCACTCTTTCTGACTTCCGTCTATCTGAAGATGAAACGATGTACAAAAATTGAGTTTCGTGCCCAAAACCTCGTGAAGTTTACTCCAAAATCTCGATGTAAATCTCAGATCACGATTAGAAATGCTAGATATTGGGACCCCGTTTAATCTCACAATCTCAGACACATATAATTTCGCTAATCTCTCAAGTGAGAAATTTGTTCTGATTGGAATAATGTAACACCCCAAACCCGGCCCATACATCATGACCGGATCTGGTATGCTACGGGTTGAATGTTGAAAACTTTGCTTTGTAGGGTTTTTGAAAATCTCAGTTTAATTTAACCGATTAATTATTAATTGTGACATTTTTGAAGAAACTTTAACATTTGCGTTGAACATGCTGGAAAAACCCATTTTCCTTTCACTTTATAATTAAGACTTTGAAAACATAAGTTTATAAGATAGAAAAAAAATATAGTTCGATAACCTAAGTTATGGAGGCCTTATTACAAAAAATAATCCCAAAATTGAAACCTAAAGAAAAACTGAAAATAGTCTATGAAGATAAAAGACTTGATGGCCCCTCGAGTCCGCCTCGACTCCCATGTCCAAGATCTACTGCTCATCTGAAAAGTTGGGAGAAATGAAAAGGTGAGTCACCAAGGCTCAGTGTGCAAAACCCAAAAACACATAAAAGCCTTGAGGCCCACAAACACATTATGGCCCCTGGGCCCATACACAATGGCAACAGAATATATATTTACATGCAACATGGCCCATCCCAAACCTAAGAGTCCATCCTCTACACACCCCTGTACCAACCATCACACCGTGGGGATTTCTACAATCAACCCTCCATCCGCTACACACCATATCGACAGCTGTGCTGTCTGTCATAAAGACCGATCACTATGTGACCTATGTGGCAAAGCCACCGATCGCTATGCGACCTTAATAATACATTGTAGTATTTCGATAGTTGTGTTGCCTGTCATAAAGACCGATCACTATGTTACCTATGTGACAAAGCCACCGATCGCCATGCGACCTTCTTCCCCTTCATCATATTAATCCCATCCCATGCATACATACATGCAAGGATCAGAACATTATACTATCTAAACAGATCACAGACTTTCACATACTTCGATACACATAGAGAAGTTTCTATGATTACGTACCTGACATCCCTTGCCTACCCTTTCTAGGTAATATGACTGTTCATATAGCCTCATTTTTCAGCTTTTAGCCCATAACATACATATAATACAGATTAACTAGTGTGATAGAGATCTACACACCTGATCACCGACAGGACAATACTTTCTATGTCGACACTATCAGAAGTCGATACGACTGCTAACTTTTTAAGGTTTTGTTCTGAACCCAGTCCACAACCCGGTGGCCAATCCCGAACTGCTGACACTGCTCGTTTCTTAAACTTAGGGATTGGTTTTACAGATCTAATCCCTCATTCGCCTGATTGACATTTGATTCCATCAAAAGACCTTATCAGTTGCTACCAGCACAACATATAGTTGTTAATCCATAACATATGGTTAAGATTATAAACACGATGAACGAACCTAATGAAAATCTAAAGAGAACCCCTTACCTTGAAATCCTGAGAAGAGATTGAGACTCAGAGACTAGTAGTTTCTGGCTTTTAGATCTAAATGATCTACTTCGATTCTCGACGTCGCCCAACAAGAAAACATCAAACCATTAATCAAACGTCAACCTTACCAAGCCCATTAGCCTTTGGCTTTAGCTTCCAAAAGCGAAAGAAGCGTGAAGAGAAGAAGATCGGCACTTACCCTATCACAGGAGATTCGGCTACTCCTAGAAGATTTTGACTTTTTGCGAAAACCAAAAAGAGAAGATGATTCAAAGAATCTATGGAGATTCGACTTTTTAATGAAGAAATCGACAGGAAGAAAAAGATAAGAATAGACACTAAGGCATTCGGCTATTGCAGAAGAGAGTGAATAGAAAGAATACTTAAGGGTTTCAGCTTATAGAAGGAATCAAAAAAAGGTGTAGAGAAAGGCTATGAGGTTTCGGCTTTAGCAGAGAATGAAGAAGAAGATGGAACTTTAGAGGTTTTCGGCTTTTTGAGAAAAGAAACAACTAAGAGAAGAGAATGAGAATAAATGCCGAAATTAAGAAGTACCCTATTTTCTAATCAAATTTTGGCACATACACTAACCAAAAGCCGGAATTGCCCTCTTTTGAAAACTAAAATTAATTAATTAATAAGGGATATTTGGCACCCCCTTTAGCCTCATCAAAATCGATTTCCTCCTTCCTCCAGAGTTGGAAATTCAGCCACTACTGTGATCAATAGATAATTCCTAAACTTTCTCCCTTATCCATATCCGATCATACCTTCACAAGTGGCCTAGATAACACCACCTCTTCCTCCTTTTTATTTGCTTCATTATCCACATTATCCACTCACATAAACCATCTATTTCTAAGCCTCATTGTCGTCCCACTCTACCCACTTAAATGCCGAAAATTAATTAAATTTAATTAAAAGAATTGGCCTTCATGCAACTTGAATTTGGGCCTCCTCAGTTGACGCCACTTCTCTACTCTTTAAGTGGCGCCACTTTGCCACTCGGCCACAAGCCCCATTTTGTATCTTAAAACACAGATAACATCTTTTAAGCCCTATCTTATCCGGTTTTCCACTAGAGTGTCCAAACAGAAAATTCGATTAAGGCCTCGGCCCAACCCTGAGCCCATTCTAGACCCCTAACACTCACATTAAACTTAACCACACATTAACGAAAAGGCCCATTAATTCAGGATGTTACAGTTCTACCCCCTAAAGAAATTTTGGCCTCAAAATTACCTGATCAGAATAGATGTTGGTATTGCTACCGCATCGCTTCCTCTGGCTCCCAAGTAGCCTCCTCAGAACCGAGATTCTGCCATAGAACCTTAACGAAAGGAACCATTTTCCTTCGCAACACTTTGACATCACGATCCAAGATTTCCACTGGTTCCTCTTCAAAGGATAGGTTAGGTTTCACTTCGATTTCTTCCACAGACACCACATGGGATGGATCGAATGGTAACATCTTAACATAGAAACGTGGAATACATTGTGGATCTGGCTTAGCTCAGAGGGTAGCTCTAGCTGATAGGCTATCGGCCCCACTTGTTTCAACACCTGATAAGGTCCGATAAATATGGGACTTAATTTACCATTCCGTCCAAACCTCAGCACTTTCTTCCGTGGCGACACTTTCAAGAACACCTTGTCACCCACTGCAAACTCTATGTCCCTACGCTTCAAGTCTGCATAGGACTTCTGTAGGTCTGACGCTTCCTTTAGTCGAGCTCAAATTAACTCAACCTTCTTCTCTGTCTCGGTAACCAACTCCGATCCCAAAATCTGACGTTCCCCTAATTCATCCAACAGGTAGGAGTACGACACTTTCGCCCGTACAATGCTTCATAGGGCGCCATCTGAATACTAGACTGGTAGCGTTGTTGTAAGCAAACTACGCCAACGGTAAAAACTCTTCCTAACTACCTCCAAAATCAATGACACATCCCCTCAACATGTCCTTCAAGATCTGAATTACCCATTTCGGTGTCCATACATGCGAGGATGAAACGCTGTACTAAAATCTAACTTCGTACCCAACGCTTGATGCAAAGCCTTCCAGAATCGCGACGTGAACCTCGGATCCCTGTCCGATATGATTGATACTGGTACCCCATGCAACCTCACTACCTCCGCTATATATAACCTAGCCAGCTTCTGCAGAGAGTAATCGACCCGTACTAGTATGAAATGAGCAGATTCCATCAAGCGATCAACAATCACCCAGACTAAATCTTTCTTAGTAGGCGTGAGGGGTAGCCCACTAACAAAGTCCATTGTGATCCTTTCCCACTTCCATTGTGGAATCTTCACTGGCTACAATAACCCTGATGGTAACTGATGCTCCGCTTTTACCTAATGACAGGTCAAACACTTACTCACCAATTTAGTTACCTCACGCTTCAAGCCCGGCCACCAAAATTAATCCGCAAATCTCGATACATCTTACTCCCTCCGGGGTGCATAGTGTATGAACTTCCATGCGCTTCTTGCAAAATCCTATGCCTCAATTCTGAATCTTTTGGCATGCAAACTCTCCCTTGAAAACATAACAATCCTTCCTCATTCATACTGAAGTCCGTCGATCCATCACTTGATCCTACATGAAACTTCTCCTTTAGCAACTCATCGGTCTGCTGCTTCTCCTTAACCTGATTGACCCAAGAGGGTCTCACTTGAAGTTCAGCCAATAAGCTCACATCATCGTATAAACTAAGGTGAGCAAACATTGCTCTCAAGTCAGAGATCACTCTACGACTTAAAGCATCCGCCACCGCATTTGCTTTACCCGGATGGTACTCGATCAAGCAATCATAATCCTTTAACAACTCGATCTACCTCCTCTGCCTTAGATTCAACTCCTTCTGGGTCAAAAGGTATTTTAGGCTCTTATGATCAGTGTAAATAACAGATTTCTCCCCGTACAGATAATGTCTCCAAATCTTTAAAGCAAAAACCACCACCGCCAACTCCAAATCATGGGTGGGATAATTTGCTTCGTGCGGTCTTAACTGCCGAGATGCATACGCAACAACCTTTCCATCTTGTATCAACACGCATCCTAGCCCATGTGTGACGCATCACAGTAAATTACGAATTCCTTTCTAGCCTCCGGCTAAATCAATATCGGAGCCTCCGTCAAAATCCTTTTTAACTTCTCGAAACTCTCTTGCTGCTTATTGGACCAAACAAATGGAACTCCTTTCCGTAATAACTTAGTCAATGGTGCCGCTATTGAAGAAAATCCTTCAACAAACCTTCGGCAATATCCGGCTAGACCAAGAAAACTCTAAATTTCCGCCACAAACTTAGGCGGCTTCCAATCCAATACCGCTTCAATTTTTTGAGGGTCAACCCTAATCCCCTCTACCGACACAACATGGCCTAAAAACGTAACTTCCCTTAGCCAAAATTCACACTTACTGAATTTAGCATTCAGCTGCTTTTCCCTTAAGATATGCAAAACCACTCGAAGGTGTGAGTCATGTTCCTCCTCCGATCTTGAATAAACCAGGATATCATCAATGAATACCACGACAAACCGATCCAAGAAGGGTTGGAATATTTGGTTCATTATATCCATAAATACTGCTGGCGCATTGGTCAAACCGAATGGCATTACCATGAACTTGTAATGACCATAGCGAGTCCTAAAAGTCGTCTTATGAACATCTGCCTCCTTGACCTTAAGCTGATGGTATCCTGACCTCAGATCTATTTTTGAATAGACTGAGGCTCCCTTCAACTGATCGAACAGGTTATCGATCCTCGGCAACGGGTATTTGTTCTTGATTGTTAGCTTATTTAACTGACGATAGTCAACGCACATACGCATTGATCCATCTTTCTTCTTGACAAATAACACCGGCACTCTCCACGGCGACACACTTGGTCGAATAAATCCTCTATCCAACAACTCTTGTATCTGTGCCTTTAACTCTACCAACTCCTTGACGCCATCCTTTATGGAGCAATGGATATTGGCGTTGTTCCCGAAAAAAGATCGATACCAAACTCCACTTCACGGTCCGGAGGTAATCCCGGAAGCTCTTTTGGGAAAACATCAAGAAATTCCTTCACCGTCCCCACATCCCCAACCGTTAGTTCCCTGGCTTTCAGAGCCCAAACAAACATTAAAACTACCTCGCATCCTTTTCTCACCTACGTGGAATTTGCCACAGTGAACACACCTCCATGTCTGGTTAGCAGCAAGTCTCTCAACCCGGTCCGCCCATCCGACCTGGGTCTTTTTTTAGTACACCCAACTGCCCCTGACGATCCAAAATTCCTCCTACTTCCACTTCTATCTTTTTCCCGATTTAGCTTTTCCGTTCGCTTTACCTTCTCAGTTATCTTAGCTTTCTCCACAAGAATAGCAAATTCCCTCTCCCGCTGTGGAGCTATCAAAACACGTAAATCATCCTTCAGGAGATCTTCAAATCAAACACACCGTTCATGTTTTGTGGCCACTATCCCTCGAGCATAATGGCTCAAGCGTAAGAATTCCGCTTCATACACCGCCACCGACCTACTTTCCTGAACCAGATTCAGAAATGCTCTACACTGCACATCCATATAACTCGCTCTAATGTACTTACTTTGGAATGCCGTTCTGAAGTAATCCCAGGTGATACGGTTAGCCACTGTACCATCCTTAACCGTAGGCCACTATTGATAAGCTTCATCCTGAAGAAGGGACACTACTCCTTTCAGCTTCTCTTCTTCCATGAAATCCAGATCATCCATTATGCGTTCGACCGCCTTCAACCAATACTCAATTTGTACACTCTGGCTATCCCGAAATTCCCTAAACACTTACGCCCATTAGCTCTAAGTTGCTCCGACACAAATTTTTGGGCTCCTATGCCCATGCCTGCCCCCGTAACCCTCTCCAAAACCCTCAACATCGCTTGAGATACCGCACCATCTCCAGCCATCTAATCCTAAAACTCCACCTCTACAGCTGGTGGCACTTGTACCTCATTCTCTGACTAGTGACCAGACCCTACCGGTTCCGACACAGCAATCCTGCCTCTACCTCGACCACGCACACCATGTCCCCTAGTGCTCATTCTACCAATTCGCATTTATCTGATTAGAAATTTTATGAATTATTAATTTCTTTCACTGATTAACCACGAACAATCTTATGGAAAGTAGTTTCAAGAGTAGTTCTTTCGAATTTGAGATTATAACTACGGTTCAGTTCTCAAGTTTGTATTTCCTAGTTCTAGAAATCACATATATTCAACCATCACACATCAACATGCAAGGAAACCACATATATTCAACCATCACACATCAACATGCAAGTAGCACCCATGTACTTACATTCATCACATAAGGGTATTTTTGTCATTTCACTACCCAGGGGTATTTTCATAATTTTTTCCTACAAGGGTATTTTCATAATTTTCCAAAATAGGGTATCTTGGTGATTTTTCAAAATAGGGGTATTTTGGTAATTTCACAAATTGAGGGTATTTCGGTAATTTTGCAAACTAGGGGTATTTTGGTAATTTTCTCAAACCTAAGGTATTTTGGGTCATTTTCGCAAATTAAGGATATCTCAGGAATTTTACATAGCTAGGGGTATTTTAGAAATTTTGCAAAATAGGGTGGTTGGTCCCTTTCGGGTTTTAGTTATGAATTTTAGCCCATTAACAAGCCCTTGTGGATAAAGTGAACAGACACTACACACCAGGTAGGATTCTAGCGAAGAGGAGGTGAGCCGCTAGGGCTGTTTAAATACCAAGCTCTCTCTAGATCCAATCCTAGACATGCGTATGCTGTTGCCACACTTCAACCCAACGACTTATTCACGGACATGTTTAATTTGAGAAATTAAGTCTTATGAATGTTAGAGAATTTGTTCAAACTAAACTTAAAGTCCATAAACTCTAGCAAACTAGCCTATGTCCCTATAGAGCCTATCAAGCCCAACATGCATATCACATAATGAGTTTAGGATACTTACATGCGTGGATCGGGTGCCAGTAGACTCGAAGGCCATATCTCAATCAAACTTTTCTCAAACTTACACCATTTTTACAAATCACTACTGGACCCATCTCACAGCCTGAGTTTTGACCTGGGCTCTGATACCAAAAATGTAACACCCTAAACTCGACCCATACGTCATGATCGGATCTGGTATGCTACGGGTTAAATGTTGAAAACTTTACTTTGTAGGGTTTTTGAAAATCTCAGTTTATTTTAATCGGTTAATCATTAATTGTGACATTTTTGAAGAAAATTTAACATTTGCGTTGAACATGCTGGAAAAACCCATTTTCCTTTCACTTTATAATTAAGACTTTGAAAACATAAGTTTATAAGATGGAAAAAAATATAGTTCGATAACCTAAGTTATGGAGGCCTTATTACAAAAAATAATCCCAAAATTAAAAACCTAAAGAAAAATCAAAAATAGTCTATGAAGATAAAAGACTTGATGGCCCCTCGAGTCCGCCTCGGCTCCCATGTCCACGATCTACTGCTCATCTAAAAAGTTGGGAGAAATGAAAGGGTGAGTCACCAAGACTCAGTGTGCAAATCCCAAAAACACATAAAAGCCTTGAGGCCCATAAACACATTATGGCCCCTGGGCCCATACACAATGGCAACAGAATATATATTTACATGCAACATGGCACATCCCAAACCTAAGAGTCCATCCTCTACACACCCCCGTACCAACCATCACACCGTGGGGATTTCTACAATCAACCCTCCATCCGCTACACACCATATCGATAGTTGTGCTATCTGTCATAAAGACCGATCACTATATGACCTATGTGGCAAAGCTACCGACCGCCATGCGACCTTAATAATACATTGTAGTATTTTGACTGCTGTGTTGCCTGTCATAAAGACCGATCACTATGTGACCTATGTGGCAAAGCCACCGATCGCCATGCGACCTTCTTCCCTTTCATCATATTAATCCCATCCCATGCATACATACATTGTAACACCCCAAACTCGGCCCATACGTTATTACCGGAATCGGTATGCTACAGGTTAAATCTTAAAAACTTTGCTTCGATGGGTTTTGAAAAGTCTCAATTTTTTTTCATTAATCGTGATATTTGTGAAAAAGTTCGAAGAACTTATCATTTGCGTCGGTTGAGTTTGAAAAGCTCATTTATCATTTCATTTTATTAGTAAGACTATGGAAAAGCATAGGTTTATAAGCATGTGACTTATTAAGGGTGAAAATAAAATAAAGCGAGTAACACATAAATTGGAAACCTAGGTTATGAGGCCTTATTACAAAAATGTTCCCAAAAACTTATATTTTAAATGAAAAGTCAAAGATAGTCTATGAAAATAATAATAATCTTGATGGCCCATCGAATCCGCCTCGGCTCCCATGTCCGCGGTCTACTGTTCATCTGTAGAGTGGGAAAAACATAAATGGGTGAGTCACAAACACTTAGTGTGCAAAACTTGAAAACACATAAAAGCCTAGGGCCCACAAACACATTATGGGCCTTGGCCCATAAACAATGGTAACAAAATATGTCATGCAACATGTTCCATCCCAAAACCTAAGAGTCCATCCTCTACACACCCCCGTACCAACCATCACACCGTGGGATTTCTACAATCAACCCTCCATCCTCTACACACCACGCCGACAATTTGTCTTTCATCATAAAGACCGATCGCTAATGCGAACCTCGGAAAATACATTTAGTATTTCGACAAACACGTTGCGTCATTATAATGACCGATCGCTATTTAACCTTTGTGGCAAAGCCACCGATCGCCTACGACTGACCTCCCTTCCATAAATAGATCAATCAATCTCATCCTATGCATACACACATACAAGAATCAAAACATCAAGCCATCTAACAGATCTCATACTTTCACATGCTTCGATACACATAGAAAAGTTTCTATGATTACGTACCTAGCATCTCTTGCCTACCCTTTCTGGGTAACATGACTGCTCATCTGACCTCTCTTTTTCGCTTTTAGCCCATAGCATACATATAACATAAAAAATCTTATGTGTCAAGAATTTACACACCTTATTACAGTTAAGATGACACCTCTATGTCAACTTTGTCAAAAGTCGTACGATCGTTATCCGCCTAAGATGTTATTCAGAGCTCATCCACAACCCTGCGGCCAATCTTGAATAGCGGACACTACTCGTTTCTTAAACTTAGGGATTGGGTTTACGGACCCAATCCTCTCATTTGCCTGATCCATATTTGATTCCATCCAAAAAGTCCTTGTCAGAATTACTATAGCAAAATAGGGTTGTTAAACCATATATGAGTTAAGATCTCAAATATGATAGTGAATCTAATAGGAATCTAAAGGAAACCCCTTACCTTGAAATCCTAAAATCGATAGGACACTTAGAGATTAACGGCTTCTGGCTTTTTCAGATCTGGATGATTCGATCTACTATGATTTCTCAAAGTGCCACCCAAAAGAACATGTGATTAGAGAAGAAGTTAAACGAAAGATGACCTATCAATCAACTAGCCATTCGACTATAGTCTCAAAACTAAAAGAGAAGGGAAAAAGAACAGAAGAAAATCGGCACCTACGTTTACAGGGAATTCGGTAACTTCCAGGAGATTTCAGCTTTATGGAGAAATCGGCACACTAGAAAAGAATGGAAAAAGAAAGTGAAGTAAGAGGTTTCGGCTTTTGAAGAAAGTGAATATGAGAGAAAGAATTGAGAGGTTTCAACTTTTGGAAAAGAAGAGAGAACAAAAATTACAGAGAAAGGCTGAGAATTTTGGCACAGAGAATGAGGAAAAGAATGGGGTTCAAATGCCGAAATTGAAGAGATACCACCCCTATTTATAGAGAATTTCAGCACTTGCTTATCAAAAACCAAAAGTGCCCTTCCTGATAACTAATAATTAATCAAATAATAGGGAAAATTTTGGTACCCCTTTAACATAAAGAAACCGATTCCTTCCCCCCTCTAGGAGATGGAATTTCGGCCAACTCTGCTCTCAGCAGATAGTTCCTATCTTTCCTCCTTTATCTTGATCTATTCACCTTTAGGAGAGGCCTAAATAACACCACCTCTCCCTACTATTATCAGCACAATATCTACATTATCCAACAGATAAATCTTCCTATTTTAGAGCATCTTAGCCACCCCCACTCTCATCTCCTTTTAACGCAAAAAATAATTAAAATAAATAAGTGGGTAATGCGACTCGAACCTTGGATCCCCTTACTACTTTTCACGCCACTGTCCACTGGGCCACTAGCCCATTTTTCTGTTTTAATTCACGAACAATATCTTTTAAGCCCGGACCTATCTAGCTTTCCACTAAAGTGCCCAAACAAAAATTTGATTAAGGCCTTAGCCCAAACCTGAGCCCAATCTGAACCCCTTAAACACTCTAATTATCATATTGAACATAACACACATCAAATGCAAAGGCCCATTAATTCAGGATGTTACATACATGCAAGAATCAGAACATTATAGTATCTAAACAGATCACAGACTTTCACATACTTCAATACACATAGAGAAGTTTCTATGATTACGCACTGCATCCCTTGCCTACCCTTTCTGGGTAATATGACTGCTCATCTGACCTCATTTTTGGCTTTTAGCCCATAACATACATATAATGCAGATTAACTAGTGTGATAGAGATCTACACACCTGATCACCGACAGGACAGTACTTTCTATGTTGACACTATCAGAAGTCGATACGACTGCTAACTTTCTAAGGTTTTGTTCTGAAGTCGGTCCACAACTCGTGACCAATCTGAACTCATCGACATCGCTTGTTTCTTAAACTTAGGGATTGGTCTTACAGATCTAATCCCCTCCTTCGCCTGATTAACATTTGATTCCATCAAAAGACCTTATCAATTGCTACCAGCGCAACATATAGTTGTTAATCCATAACATATGGTTAAGATTATAAACACGATAAATGAACCTAATGAAAATCTAAAGAGAACCCCTTACCTTGAAATCCCGAAAAGAGATTGAGACTCAGAGACTAGTAGTTTCTGGCTTTTAGATCTAAATGATCTACTTCGATTCCCGACTTCGCCCAACAAGAAAACATCAAACCATTAATCAAACATCAACCTTACCAAGCCCATTAGCCTTTCGGCTTTAGCTTCCAAAAATCGAAAGAAACGTGAAGAGAAGAAGATCGGCACTTACCCTATTACAGGAGATTCAGCTACTCCTAGAAGATTTCAGCTTTTTGCGAAAACCAAAAAGAGAAGATGATTCAAAGAATCTTTGGAGATTCGACTTTTTAATGAAGGAATCGGCAGGAAGAAAAAGAAAAGAATAGACACTAAGGCAAGATTCGACTTTTTAATGAAGGAATCGGCAGGAAGAAAAAGAAAAGAATAGACACTAAGGCATTCGGCTATGGCAGAAGAGAGTGAAGAGAAAGAATACTTAAGGGTTTCGGCTTATAAAAGGAATCAAAAAAAGGTGTAGAAAGGCTATGAGGTTTTAGCTTTAGCATAGAATGAAGAAGAAGATGGAACTTTAGGGGTTTTCAGCTTTTGAGAAAAGAAACAACTAAGAGAAGAGAATGAGAATAAATGCTGAAATTAAGAAGTACCCTATTTTCTAATCAAATTTTTGGCGCACACACTAACCAAAAGCCGGAATTGCCCTCTTTTGAAAACTAAAACTAATTAATTAACAAGGGAAATTTTGGCACCCCCTTTAGCCTCATCAAAACCAATTTTCTCCTTCCCCCAGAGTTGGAAATTTGGCCACTACTATGATCGGTAGATAATTCATAAACTTTCTCCCTTATCTATATCCGATCATACCTTCACAAGTGACCTAGATAACACCACCTCTTCCTCCTTTTTATCTGCTTCATTATCCATATTATCCACTCACATAAACCCCCTATTTCTAAGCCTCATTGCCGTCCCACTCTACCTACTTAAATGCCAAAAATTATCTAAATTTAATTAAAAGAATTGGGCTTCATGCAACTTGAATTTGGGTCTCCTCAGTTGACGCCACTTCTCTGCTCTTTAAGTGGTGCCACTTTGCCACTGGGCCACAAGTCCCATTTTGTATCTTAAAACACAGATAACATCTTTTAAGCCCTATCTTATATAGCTTTCCATTAGAGTGTCCAAATAGAAAATTCGATTAAGGCCTCGACCAAACCTTGAGCCCATTCTGGACCCCTAATACTCACATTAAACTTAACCACACATTAACGCAAAGGCCCATTAATTCATGATGTTACAAATAAAGTGTGTCGTTTTAGTCAATTTATCAATAATCACCCAGATCGAATCTTTCTTTTTCGGAGTTACAGGTAAACCAGATACGAAATTTAATGTGACTTGCTCTCACTTCCACTTAAGAATCAAAATAGATTGTATTAAACCCAACAGTACCTGATGCTCTATTTTTACCTATTGACAAATCAAACATTTAGATACAAATTCACATATTTCATGTTTCATACCAGGCCACCAATACATCTGTTTCAAATCACAGTACATCTTTGTGCTACCAGGATGAATAGAATACGTACTACTATGAGCTTTAGAAAAAATATCAATTTTCAAATCTAGATCATTCGGAATGCAAATCCTATCATGATAACACAACGCACCATCAGCATCAATATTGTATTCAGTAGTCAAATTATTCTGAACCAATTTTCGTTTCAATATCAACTTCGGATCATCGTTTTGCAATTCTTGAATTCGTTGTAGAAACAAGAGTTTAGTTCTCAACTCTGCCAATATTGAATCGTCTTCATTCAAAGCTAAATGAGCGTTCAACACTCGAAGTGCAAACAATGATGACTTTTGACTAAGTGCATACGCTACCACATTAGCCTTTTCCGGATGATAATTAATAACCAAAACATAATCTTTCAGTAACACTAACCAACGTCTCTGTCTCAAATTTAGTTCTTTCTGAGTCATCAAAAACTTAAAATTTTGTGATCCGTAAACACATGACATTTCTCGTCATATAAATAATGTCTCCAAATCTTTAAAGTGAATACAATTGTGGCCAGCTCGATATCATGAGTAAGATAATTCTTTTCAAGCGGCTTTACCTGCTGAGAAGCATAAGCTACTACTTTCCCTACTTGCATTAGCACACAACCCAAACCGTTGATAGATGTATCACTATAGACAACATATGCTACCCTAGATTCAGGCTACATTAACACTTAAGCTTCTGTGAACATGTTTTTCAACTGATCAAAACTCTATTGGCACTTACCAGACCAAACAAACTCAACATTTTTCTATAGAAATCTGGTCATCAGTGAAGCAATAATCAAAAAAATTTTAACAAAATGTTGATAGTAACTTGCTAAACCCAGGAAACTTCACACTTTAGAAACATTCTTTAGAGTTTTCCAATTCATCACAATAGAAACTTTACTCAAATTAACTCTAATCTCGTCAGATGATACTATGTAACCCAAAAATCCAACCTTACAAAGCTAGAATTCACATTTACTAAACTTTGCATATAATTGTTTTTCTCTCAAAGTCTATAACACGATTCTCAAGTGTTCAGCATGCTCAGATTCTATCTTGGAATAAATCAAAATATCATCAATAAACATAACCAAAAATCTATTCAGATGAGGCTGAGAACCCTGATTCATTAAATTCATAAAAGCAGTAGGGATATTAGTCAAACCAAATGGCATTACTAGAAACTCATAATAACCGTAACAAGTTCTGAAAGTAGTCTTTGACACATCACAGTCTTTAACCTACAACTGATAATACCCGAATCTGATATCTATCTTCGAGAATATAGTGGCACCTTTCAATTGATCAAACAAATCATCAATATGTGGCAAGGGATACTTATTCTTTATTGCAACTTTATTCAATTGTCTAAAGTCGATACATAATCTCAAAGAGCCATCTTTATTTTTACAAACAATACAGTGCACCCTAGGGAGATACACTCGGTCAAATAAACCCTCTATCTAACAACTCTTGCAAATGTGCTTTCAAATCTTTTAATTCAGCTGGTGCCATGTGATATGGTGATACCGATATCGGTGCAGTACCAAGAACCAGATCAATCACAAACTCTACTTCACGATTAGGAGGCAAACCCGGTAACTCTTCAAGAAACACATCAGTAAACTCACTAATAAATGGTAGCTGACCTAACTTTAATTCTGAATCTCTAGTATCAAGAATGTATGCTAGAAAAACTTCACTACCTTTACGTATCAATCTCTGTAACACCCCTTACCCATATTCGACGCTGGAATAGGATACAAGGTATTACCGAACTTAAACACAAGCAAACATACAAAACTGAGACGTAATTTCCATCCAAATTTAAAAATTTTCACATACATTCATATCGTCCCTAAAATGAGCCTACGAAGCCCAAAACATGTATTAGAAGTGGTTCGGGACTAAATCGAGAACTTTAAAAATTTTACAAAACTTAAAAAAAATTTCATGTTACAAGGCTCACACGCCCGTGTGGTCTAAGTGACATGCGCGTGTGACCCTTAGACATGCCCGTGATACAAGCCATGTTCAAAATAGGGAGCTCTCTCAATTCTGCCACACGGCCGTTGTAACGCCCTGAATTTGGGCCTAGTAGAATTGGGCCTATTGGGCCTTGGCCATGGGAGCATTTAAAATTTTTAAGAACAAGAGAACGGTAGAAATTCATGTTGGGCCTATTAGGTGAGTGATTGTAGAAGGTTAGGGGGCTTCTATAAAGTCTTGGGTTCAAACTTGGGCTTTAGGAAAATTTTGGTTTTAGGTGAATAAAACCCTGGGAGTTAGTAAGTAGGCCTTAAGAATAAAATGTGGAGAAATATGACACAAAAGGAGTTGTGGTCTAGTGGAAAATGGTGGCACATGAGAGACAAGGAAGTGACACCATAAAGGAAGCAAGGGGTCTAAGGTTCAAGTCTTGGCGCTTGCAATTCATTTCGATTTCTTTTTAAATGAACTTGGACTTTAGGCCATAGGCTTATATTTAGTTGCGCATGCTTTAAGACACAAAAGGAGCTTGTGTTGTGGTGGCATGTAGTGAATCTCATAACTATGGCTAGATTTGGGCTAAATGGGCCACACGAGCATGTAGGCTCATTTGGGCCAAGAATGGGCCCTAGGCCCATTCGCATTGTTATCTCGTTTCTTCCTGTTAGGGTGATCGATTACTCTGTGGTTGTAGTTTAAGCATTCGTGTTGACTCCGGTTCTATAATATTGCGTTCTTGATGAGCAAAGGGGATTCTAGCCATAAGGTGACGGCGTTCGTGGTTATCTAGTACTCTACATGATAAGGTGTGTATCTGTATACTCTGTTCTGATTGTTAATCGGTTGAAAAGCTAAAGGTGCGTATATTGTAATATCTTGACTGTTGATCGGCATTATGTCGAAAAGCCGAAATACCGACGAACGATGTCATACGAGTGTGCGATCGCGCGTATGGTGAACCAAGCTCACGGAGCGTGAGCGTGTGAAGAGAAAGGCCACCATGAGCGAATTCATGGCCTTGGGCCATAGTGGGTCACTTGGGCTAGAATGGGCCCATTGGGCCGTAGGGCCTGCGAATGCAAGTCACACTGTTAAATGGGAAATAGATGGGCTTATCATGTCGTGCATATGACTTAGGTGTTTTGGGCCACAATAAATTGAAAGGGGATCGTGTGGGCCCAATGGGCTTGTGGGCCCACACAAACGAAATGTCCGTGATGTGATAAGTTATTGATTTGGGCTGTGCCATTGCATAGCCTTGGTTGTTTCTAGGCTAAATGGGCCACACGAGTGTGAAGGCCCACTTGGGTAGGGTAATGGCCCTTAGGCCCATTTTCACCATTAAGTCAAATTAGATTCCTAAGTTGCTCGAGGTGACGGTGGACCTTTTATTGGGTCGTTAATACCTTGGTTTACAAAATTACTGAAATACCCTCGAATTGCAAAATTATTGAAATACCCTTAGTTTGCAAAATTACTGAAATACCCTCGATTTGTAAAATTACTAAAATACCCTTAGTTTGTAAAATTACTGAAACACCCCTAGTTTACGAAATTACTAAAATACCCTTAGTTTGTAAAATTACTGAAATACCCTCAATTTGTAAAATTATTGAAATACCTTCGATTTGTAAAATTATTGAAACACCCTTAGTTTGTAAAGTCACTGAAATACCTATAATTTGTGAAATTACCGAAAGACCGTGATTTATGAAATTACTGAAATACCTTTGGTTTACAAATTATTGAATTACCCCTGTAGGGTAGAATCACCGAATTACCCTATAGGGTAGAATTACCAAAATACCCTTATAGGGTAGATTTATCGAATTACCCTTGTAGGGTAGAATTACTGAATTACCCCTATAGAGTAGAATTACAGGAATACCACTGAAGGTTAAGATTACGAAATACCCTTATAAGGTAAAATAACTATTTTGCCATTGCGGGTAAATGACTGAACTAACTGTGAATGTAAGACTGTGTTTTAACTGATTTGACTGTGGTTGTGTGACTGATGTATTTTTAATATGTGTTAAATGATTGTTACTGAGCATGGCCATTTTGCATACATGTGTAATGATTAAGCATGACACGACATATTGCATAGAATTAGGACATTGATACAGAGGAAGTACTGTACTGGTGGCTATGCCACGTTTTACTGATTTAGTGGCTTCGCCACGTATACTGATTCTAGTGGCTCAGCCACGTATACTGTTATTAGCAGCATTGATGCGTTGATACCAGCAACTCGGATGCATTATTGGTGTGTAGGGCTAGGTGGGTCGACTTTGTCCCCACATGGTGTGTAGGGTTGGTACGGGTGGTGCGTTGGCTGGATTGGGTGGGGTGCATCCTCATACTGTTCCATATCTGTTTGTGAGATCTGCCACTGTACTAGGCTTAGGCAACTTGTTCTGCTATTGGTTTGGGCTAGGCCCAATTGATTCTGTTATGGGATGTGACCCAAATGATATTGTAGTGGGCTTTGACCCACGTATGCTCTGAACTGGACTATACTGTTATTGTTAAAGGGCTTTGGCCCAGACTGTTTCAGTTTCTATATTGATTGTTACTCTAGTAAGGGGATTACACACTGAGTTTTCATAAACTCACCCCGTTTTTAACTGTGCAGGTAATCCTCAGCCTTAGACGGATCAGAGCTGCGAGGGACTCGGAGAAACCACACACTACTTATGTTTTCGTTTTGATTATCTACTTTTAAATATTTTGATTTAGGGTTGTAATAAGGCCTCTTAAAGTTTTTGGACTTTAAATTTTAGATTGGTTTTATTTTGATTTATATCTGTTAGAAGTAAATTGTAGTTTTTCCAAAATGTTAACTGTTTTTAAAACAACACTACGTTTTGCAACATTTTCGAAATGGTTTCGCGACTTAATCTTTTTCATAAATCAATTACTTTCAAAATTAGCTTCCACAACTGAAAAGATGTTTTGAGAAAAAGCTAATAATTTTCAATGTACCACGTTTTAAAAAATAAAATAACGTAACTGGGATTTTATTTAAGCTTTCTCTAGGAAGGGTTTTCAATGAAAACATGGTTTTCGAAAAACACTTCAATGTGACACGCCAGATTCGGGCCAAGCTTCTAAGCCGGGTTTAGGGTGTTACAGCCGTGCCACAAGCCATTGTGCTAGGTCGTGTGGTCGATTTAATTTCCATAATTTTCCATAAAATAGGTGCAGACTTCACAAGGCCGAGACACATGCCCTTGTCTCTGCCCATGTGATCAATTATGGACATTCTGTTTTGCATCAATTAAGGTGCAAGGGACACACGGCTAAAACACATGCCTGTGGGGCAGATCGTGTGTCGCACATGGCTTAGACACACGCCTGTGTGTCTACCCATGTAGAAAAAAATAAGGCTATTTACCAAGCCATTTTGCCAACCTTACTTGCACTAACCTACACAACAACAAGCAACCCCAATCCAAGCATATACATACAACCAAATCAGCCACAAATAAGATATTAATTCATCATTCACATGCTATTAGTTATCATACACAAACATCACATATATATCAACTTAAATCATGTAATTTCCCACATCCATAAAAAGCATCATCATATGTATATATATACTTAAACCAATATTAGCCAATTTCAATGGCCATTTACAAAATGAATTATCAACCAACATAAGCCAACATATTTGGCTAAATCAATCATAACAAAATTACCAAGTCCCTATACATGCCATAACTCAAAATATTAGAATCAATGGTACCTAAAATATTAAGTTGATAGTGTGAATGGATCTCCGACAGTTTTCAATCCCCGAGCTAGCTTGGTGACACTATAAGACAAGGTAAAAGAAAGGGGAGTAAGCTATATAGCTTAGTAAGTTCCTATGCAAATAATAAGCATTATAATCACACATGTAACATGCAAATAACATGATAAACTTGGCATAAATACTATTTTGGTCTTCTAATCATAACTTATCATTCATAACCTTATTGAGGATTCAGCACATATCGAGCTCATTAGTAAAAATAAGTTTTACGTATGTACCTATACCAACTTGCAACACAATCATAACCTTTCACAACTTTGATAGACTCGTTGAATTTCCCATTGAACCACTTGGAATACTAAAGGATACTCGGGAATCTCGCACACACAATATTATACCAATGCCATATCCCAGATATGGTCTTACATGGGATCTCTTATCGATGCCAATAGCCCAACTATGGTCTTACACGAAATCTCATAATGATTCCATATCCCAGATATGGTCTTACACGAAATCTCAAATAACCCTAATGTCATGACATCCGTATCCTACCTATTCCTAAGGTTCAACCGAGATTTCTCGCTTGTTGAACTTTGGCGATTACGTTCGAAGAGTAAATCACAATTCATACAATATTAAAGCAATTAAAGCATAAATAACAATGCATTATTTACATACGAACTTACCTCGGTACAAAAATAGTAGAAATAGGACCTAATCGTTAAATACTTTATTTTTCTCCCGATCTAGGTCCGAACTTCATTTCTCTTGATCTATAATAGCAAATTTAACTCATTTATTATTCACATTATTCAATTAAGTCCAAAAATCTTATTATGGAAAAATTATATTTTTGCCCTTAAACTTTGATAATTTACATTTTGGTCCCTAGGCTCGTAAAATGAAACTTGTTCAATTTTTTAATGTACAAGCCTAGTCGAACCATTTTTATAACTATAACAGCCCACAATTTCCATTAAAATGCACTTTTACTACATATTTTATAACTTTTACAAATAGGTCCTTTTAAGCATTTTCATCAAAAATCACTTAGTAAAAGTTATTTATCTAACACCAAACATTCATTTTCTACCATTAGACATCAAAATACACAAATTTCTAACATGGGTCAAACCCTATACCTTGATTATTCCTTAAATTAATGGTAGAAATAGATGATCGAGTGATAACGATTTTAAAAATGTAAAGAGCATTAAAAACGGGGCAAGAACGGACTTACAATTGAGCTTGAAAGTTGGCAAACCCTAGCTATGTCTTCCTTCTAATTTTTGGCACAAGGGGGAGAAGATGGACAAGATTTTGGCTTGATTTTTGGCTTTTTAATTCATTTAATTACCATATGACCAAAATGCCCTTTTCTTAAAACACTAAAATTCTCTTACCTCATGTCTATTTTTGTCCAACTTAAAATAAAATGGTCTAATTACCATCTAAGGACCTTTAATTTAAAATTTCATAGCAATTAGACATTTCTAGCGTGTAGAACTCAAGTTTTGCACTTTATACAATTTAGTCCTTTTAACTAAATTGAGTACTTAAACGTCAAAATTTTCGAACGAAATTTTCATGAAATCATTCGGTAAAATTGTAGACTATAAAAATATAATAAAAATAAACTTTACTACGTCAGATTTGCGGTCCCGAAGCCACTATTCTGACTAGACCCAAAATCAAGCTATTACAACTCTCCCCCATTTAGGGATTTTCGTCCCAAAAATCTTACCAGAAAATAGGTTTGGGTACTATTTTCTCATAGCTTCCTCAGGTTCCCACGTAGCCTCTTCGACTCTATGTCATTTGTCACAAAAATTTAACTAGGGCTATGTTTTTATTTCTCAACTGTTGAACTTCCCAAACCAAAATCTTAATCGGTTCTTCACCATAAGTAATATCGAGTCGAATCTCAACCTCTATCAAAGAAATCACATGTGAAGGGTCTGATCAGTAATGGCGTAACATAGAACATTAAACACGTTGTGGATCCTTTCCAACTCTATCGGTAAAGCTAACCGATATGCCACTAGCCCTATTCTTTCAATAACTTCATACAGCCCGATGAAACACTGACTCAACTTGCCTTTACAGCCAAATATCAGATTCTACGGAGATACTTTCAGGAATACTTTATCACCAAATTAAAATTCGATCTCTTTTCTTTTCAAATCTGTGTACGACTTTTGTCGATCTGAAGCTATTTTCAAGCAATCGCAGATTACCTTTACCTTTTTTTCGATTTCCTTAACCAAGTCGACCCCGTGAATCTATTTTTCACTAAGCTCGGTCCAATACAAAGGAGTTCAACTGTAACATCCTGAAAATGGGCCTATGCATTTTTGATTTAATTATACGAAATGGCATGTCTTATGTGTTATGAATGTATGGTGAACATTTTTGGAAACTTGGAAATGATAAGTTTAAAAGAGGAAAGTGAACATTTTTGGAAACTTGGAAATGTAAGGAAATGTTTTAGAAATGTTAAGTTTAAAAGAGGAAACTAAAACAAGGTGGCCTTAAGAAAATTAGTAGAGGGAACTTGACATACAATTGGGCTTGGGAAAAGTGGCTATAAGGTGCCACTTAAGGGCCTAGCATGTGACGCCACCTACATATGCAATTGGGCTTGTGTTCGAGCCACAAGGAAAGCAAAAAGAAAGTTTTATTTTTGCTACAAGATAGGTAGAAGTGGACGGCATTAAGGCACTAAAAGGAGGTGTTTTATTTTGTTAAAATTCGCAAATAGATGGATAAGTGATGGATTATTCTTATTAATTTTAAGTGAAGAGATAAAGAGAAAAGCTAGGAAAGGCTAGTGTTTGAGTGTTAGCGAAAACTCATTCTCTTCTCATCTTTTCATTTGTGCCAAAATTCTTAGCAAAAGTGTCCATCTTTTTACTTTGTTTTCTTTTCATCTCTTTCTCTAGCCGAACCTTTACAAGGCAATTAAGCCTCTTTCTTGTTTTCTTCTCTTTCTCATCAAAGCCACCACCTTTCTTTCTTTTGATTAGCCAAACCTTATAGCCTTGTTCTTTTCTTTTTCATTCATTCGAACTATCATCTACCCCAAGACCAATCTTTTCTCATTATTGACAAAAGCCGAAATCTGTCGAATATCTGCTTAGCCCATAGCCGAAACTCTATAGGTTCAACAAAGAACAGTCGACTTCAGAAGTAAGGGTAAGGATCTATTGTTATCATTTTAATTCTTCTCTTTAAAGCTGAAATCTAAAGCACTAATCCCATTAGAACTCTTTGGCCGAAACTTTGAAGGGCAGTCGCTGTAGACGACATGCTCATCGCCCTTATATATATTGTGGCATAGCCACCAGATAATTATTTGTGACATATGTCACCACATTCAGATATTGTGGTATAAACCACCAGATCACTTCCCCTTTAAAATAATTTCCTATATGCCCCATGTCATACAAATCATGCAACATCATGCCTTATGCCTTATTTCACATTCTTATCAATATTCACATATATTAAATTGATGCCGTAAATCTATTAAAAGTTAGTGTGGGGTATGCACCTGGTTCACTTATCGCTTTCACTGAAATCCTGAAAACCCAATCTAATGCTTTAGATCCTTAGTTCCTACATTCGGCCAACCTTAAGTACTTCAGTAAAAAGCCATTCGGCTAAATAATCAAACTCAAGGATTAACGTAATCAAAATCTTACCTTCTCGCCGATTTGATTACTAATCAAATCCCAAAATTTCGTGATACTTCTTCCCTGAAATCGGCCAACACTAGTTCACTGGACTTGGTTAGTTTCGGCTTTTTGAATAAATACGAAATAGATCTGAAACACCAATTATGGCCTTGGCCGAATGTACATAGTCACTTACCTTATGAATCTTAAATCCCGAAAATATATCCTTGGTTGTGGTATTTGTCAAAATCCCTATAAACACATGTTAGATCAATTCCTAACCTTTAATCACAACAAATGGCCCTTGGCTGAATACCACATATTACTTACCTTGATCACACCAATCCCGAAGATTGCCTCCTTGAAATCGGCTACAATAGAAATCCTAAAACTTCCTTCATAGCTTTGGCCATGAACATTAATGGGGTTAGATTTCATCTTTCGGCTAAAGAAAAGAAAGAAAAGAATCAATAGTTGATCCTTACCCTTATGACAGAAGTCAACTGCTCCTTGTTGAACCCACAGAGATTCGGCTATGTAGACTTAGATAGAGATCAATAGGTTTTCAGCTTTTGGGGTTTAATGGACAATCAGCTAGGGGTTATTGTTTTATTCGGCTTGAGTGAATTTGCAAAAGAAGAAGGAGAAGATGGATGATGGAGATTGGCTAGAACACAAGGTATTTGACGACAAAATAAAAGAGAATAAGAGAAAATTTGCTAAAGAATTTGGTAGAGGCACAATTGAAAAGAAAAGAATGAATATGGCCTCACTTCTACCCTTTGGCCGAAAATACCACCCAAGAGAGTCCCTTGGCCGGCCAACTCTCCCTCTCTCCATTCAATCCCCCTTTTCACTCTACCTTAGCCGAATCTTTAACTCTTTCCAACCCAATCTATACCTCCTTCCTCCAGAGTCCATATGCCGTCCACTGCTGCTCATCCTTGTAGCAAAATAAAACTCCTTTTGCTTCCCTTGTGATTCGAACCTAGGCCCTTCCCCCTTTGCTTGTGGCGTCACTTACTAAGGCCCTAAGTGGCGCCTCCAAGCCACTTAAACAAGCCCATTTTAGTGGCATATTTCCCCTACAAATTTTCTTAAGGCCTCTTAGGCTTAGCTCCCTCTTTTAAACTTAAAATTAAATAATTTCTAAGGCATTCTCCTACATTCTACTGTTCCCAAAATTCATAAAGCACATTCATAATATACACAGGCATACAAGCACATGTAATTGAGAAAAATGTACAATCCCTAATTCTCGGATATTACATGGATGCTTGGGGAGGGAAGTAAAAGTTGGTTTTGGATTATTTTGGGGTGTGTCAAAATTCAATTAGGGCCATAAAACTTTTTATTTTTGTTTGTTTTGATTAGTTCTCCTCTTGTGCATTTTCGGCTTTGGAGTGGTAGGTGCCAAATATTTGCTTCTTGTTAGTTGCCGAATCATCTAGCTACACCCTCTTTCCCTTTTTATTTCTCTTTTCTACTAATTAAAACCTCCTCACTCCTTCTTCTATTAACCGAAACTACCATTGGGGACTGATACCATTTTGGTAATCCCTCATTTCCCTCACTTATCTTTCTTTTCACTAAAGGCCGAAACACTCATTAGCCTCTCCTCATTCTTCCTCTTTTAATTCTTCTTCTCTAGGCCAAAACTTTTGCCCACACCTTCTTTTTGTTTTGCTTTACTTTCTTTCCCTATAGCCGAATCTCCTTGTGTGTTCATCTCGTTCAGAGGTTGTCATCACACTGTTTCCTAGACTTCTCGATTGGATTCATCTTAGTAGTGGTTAGTATTCTTTGTTCCTTTTAAATCTTTCTTCCCTTTCTTTTAACCAAAGACATTAACTTGCACCTTGGTTTGGCTGAATGGAAAAGGGCCTCATCCCCGTATTCTTCTTTATCAGGGTCTGCGATTGAAGGGTCTTAAGAGACTATTAGGTTCGGCCGATTAAAGGTAAGGGAGATTCTGTCATCTTTTTCTGCCTTCTTTCGATTTTTGAAAGCCAAAGCCGAATGGCTAATTGGCTTGGTGATGTTATCATTTTGACTCATACTTTTTATCTTATTTCCTCTTTGGGGGCGCCTATTCCAGGAAACCAAGCTGATCGTATCATCTGAATCCCAAGCTGGGAACTACCCAATCTCTGAACCCTATCTCTCTCTTCAGGATCTCAAGGTAAGGGTTTCTCTTCAGTTATTCGATTGGTTTCTCTTTTCGTTATTCCCTGCCTTAACCCAGTGTGTTGTTAAACAACCGATGTTTCATTATAGTATCTTTTGACCAAGATCGTTTCAATGGAATCTAATGCCAGCCAATCAAAAGAAGAGGTTGGACACGCAGCCTCAGTCCCTAAGTTCAAAAAGCGCGCGGTGTCTGCTATTCGGGACTGGCCACCGAGTTATGGACCGGCTTCAGAACAGAATAGTAGGCAGATAGCGGTTGTCCCTATTAGCGATAGCGTCAACATAGAAAGCCTAATATTACATGTAATTAAGTGTGTAAATACTCACACTTTATTGATATTAAACTGTGTTACTAACTATTTGGGGCTGAAAAGCTAAAGTGGCTGAATGAACAGTCGGTTTACCTTTATGGGTATAACTGGGATACCAGGTAAGTACCCTATCGTCCTATTGTGAACTGAATAAACATATGCCATGATAAATTATCATTAAATAGCATGTTGCATTCATTTGATATATACATATACTACGCATGGGTTTGGTATGATGAAAAGGGGAAGTGATATAAGACTGTCACAGTGGTTTGGTACCACAATAGGTTGGCCCCACATATCTGATTCAGTGACTAAGTCTCGGTGGTTTGGTACCACATATGATTATGATGATTCTGTGACTTGTCCCAGTGGTTTGGTACCACAGTATGTTGGCCCCACATATATGATTATTAGGGATTGTCACCAGTGGTTTGGTACCACAAGTGGGTTGGCTCCACGTGTTACAAGTTGTGACTCTGTCACTAGTGGCTTGGTGCCACATATATGGCGTGTAGCGGATAGAGGGTTGATTGTAGAAATCCCCACGGTGTATTGGGCTGGTACGGGTGGCATGTAGAGAATGTATAATTAGGTTGGGTTGGGCTACATAATGCATTCATATTGATGTATGTCATTCTGAGTGGGCCGAAGGCCAAAATGCAGCTGCGGGTCAAAGCCATTTTATGTGATATAGGGGATTTACACACTGAGTCTTGGTGACTCACCCCTCTGCTTAATTTTGCCGGTAGTCAGTAGATCGTGGGTTTGGAAGCGAGGCGGACTCGTGGAGGCCATACAATATTTCTTTTTCGTAAATTCATTTTTTTCTTAAACTATTTATTCGGGGATTTTAAATTATGTAATAAGGCCTTCTTAAATTAGTATTTGGTATTACTTATTTATTTTGATATGACAAATTTATATATACACTTTCACATGCTATCTAAAATGAAGTTTTCAAAACTTAAGCAATATAAGGCAATCGTTTTCTTTCAAATGTCAAACAAAATCAATAACCGATTAGCTAAATTTAAATTTTTCTTAAAATTGCAAACCACTGTTTTCAAAATATCACCCTAGATGAAAAGTTTTCAAACTACGGTATTTCCTTAAGATTTTTATAGGTTTTCCCTGTGACATTCTAGATCTGGTCGTAACGTCTAGACCGGGTTTAGAGTGTTACACACTGTGTGCGAGATGATAAAAGCTTCAATTTATTGAATTGACACTGTGTGTGCGATATCGATATAAGCTCGGTTTAACGATTTGGCAACAAGTGTGCGATGACATTTACGTTTTGTTTATGAATTGGCACTATGTGTGCTAACAAAGCAAGAGATTAGCAAAGGAGGATTGGAATGTAAAGTCGATTTGTTGAATAGCATGGTTGGTGAGTAACTAACTATTGGCAAAGGTATGTATGATACCTATGTGGTTGGTAAGATTGAAAGTAGATTAATGGAATGCTATGTGAGTACTTGATATGGTTGAATTTGTGTATCAAATGTAAATTGTCTATGTGATGGTTTAATATGTACATTGGTTTGATTTGATGAGATAATTCTATTGTATTTCAAACTTGCTAAGCTTTGAAAGCTTACTGTGTGATTGTTTCTCTGTTTTATAGTGTCAGTAAAGCTAGCTCAGATTCAGGAATCGACAGCATCTCAATCACACTATCACCAATCTATTTTGGTATTTTTTGAAAGATGTATATAGTTGAAATATGGCATGTATAGGCTAGTTGCTTTGAAGCATATTTGATATATGTATATAGCCATGTGATGTGGCTAGTTATATGTTGGCTATAAGCATGAATGAATTTGGTATATGATGCATATTATGGTATGGCTTGTTGGTAATGAGAATGCCTTATGAATGGTACACTTAGTGATGATTTGATGCTAGTATGATCTATTGAATTTGAGGATGCATTATGTTTGGTATTGAATGTGTTCTAGTTGTGCAATTTAATTTATAAGTTGACAAGATTAGAAATGAGATTGGATGAGAGGATATGTTGATCACTTGTCATGAAATTGGTTGTAAAATTGTGTGTGTGATTATGCTTAAAAGTGCTTGTAGTATTAACCCTTGTGTGGGTGGCAAATTTGGCCTTGAAAATGGTCTGTTTTACCTACACGGTTATGGTACACGGGCATGCCTAATGACCATGGGTTAAAGTCAGTAGCTAGCTTAAGAGCACACAGGCCTTAGCACACGAGCGTGCCTTGTGGCCGTGTGGAGAAGTCAGAATACTTGCTCTGTTTTGGCACAGACTGGACATATGGGGGTGTCTGGTGACCGTGTGAGGCACACGGCCTGGATGCACTGGAGTGTGATCTCAACAGATTTGAAGAATATTTGAAATTTTGAAAACTTTAGTAAGTATTCGGTTTAGTCCCGACCCCTCTCTAGCATGTGTTAAAGGTCTTGTGGGCCTCAATAAGGGACTATTTGTTTATGTTTTATTATATTTTGATGATGATTGACTTTGTGTCATAAATTGGATGTGAAATGATTCGATTGTTTAGTAATGTCTCTTAACCATATTCTAGCAGTGGTTTTGGGTTAGAGGTGTTACATTGGCATCGTATTGTCTGGGACAGTGGCATTGATATCTGGTTACATGTAAGACCACGTCTGAGACGTCAGCATTGTACGACTATTTCGAGCATTCGGCATCGTATTGTCTGGGATAGTGGCATTGATATCTGGTTACATGTAAGACCACGTCTGGGACATCGACATTGTACGACTATTTTGAGCATTCTGAGTATCCTATTTGATTTGAACAGTTCAATGGGCAAATTCGAGAAATGAAAATTTACGTGAAAAGTATAAACGAATCAGGTAGGTTTGAATCGTACACTAAATAAGTGTATGAAAGGTAAGTGTATATATGAACTTACTAAGATGAATATGTGTATGAAATTGATGAGATAATATGTGATTTATGTTTGAATCTGGTATAAGAATAAGTGATACTTTGAAATGTGGAATGTTAGAAATCTATGACTAAACAAATGAGCCTAAGAACATCTTATGAAATTGCAAATGAGAAGTATTAATGACATTGTATCAATATGATCATGTGCATTTTATGTTATGTTTATTTGTATATGACTTACTAAGCTTTTGAAAGCTTACTCTGTATGTGTTTGCTCTGTTTTATAGATCGTCAAAGCTACTGAGGGCATCGGGAATCGTCGAGGATCGTCATCACACTATTCAATGTTATTTTGATACCTTTTGAAAGTGTATATAATAAGTATGGCATGTATAGGCTAGTCATTTTGATTTATGTTTAAGTTGTATTTATAGCCATGTGATAAGGCTAAATAAAATGATGTTTAAAAATGAAGAGTCATGCTAAATGATGCTTGATTTTTGGTATGGTTTCATGGTTAAGAAATGGTCATATGAATGGTAAGCTTATTGATATATAGTTAGCATATTATTGATGGTAAGTTGTGGATGAGTTAAGTTTAGAAATGTTTAAATGACTTATAAGTTGGTGTGATTGTTAAGCTCATAAGTGGCTATAAATGATGAACATTTTGGTATGTTTTGGTAGCCTATGATGCTTGGATTGATGCTTAATTGTCGTAGTAGGGATGACCCAAGTGTGGGTGGCATTTTGCCCTTGCAAATGGCCTATATTTGCCCACAAGGTTGAGCACACGGGTGTGTGGCTCGACTCTGTCCTTCTTGGTTGCAAAACAAAACAAGTCAGACTCGACCATGGGCAAGACACACGGGCGTGTGACTGGCTGTGTGGTACAAGTCAGTGTCGACCATGGGTGAGGCACACGGGCGTGTCTCAGGCCGTGGGGACAAGTCAGTATGTATACCCTGTTTTGACACGGCTTAGACACACTGGCATGTCTGAGGCCATGGGAGGCACACGGCCTGCCCACACGGGCATGTGACCTCTATAACTTTGAAAAAATTTTAGATTTCTATGAATTTCTATATGTGTTCGGTTTAGTCCCGCCCTATTCTAAAGCATGTTTAAGGTCTTATACACCTCCTCAAGGGACACTTTGATTTGATTCATTGAATAATATTATGAAATGTCTTTAAAAGATCTGAATTGTTCGGTAACGCCTTTAACCCTAAATCGGTGATGGTTACGAGTTAGGGGTGTTACATCGATAAAGTCTCTGGTATTAAGTCAATATTCAAAGCAAACACAATAGAAACTAGTTCCAAATCATGCGTCAGATAATTTTTCTCATGTGGTTTCAGTTGTCTCGAGGCATAAGCTACCACTTTGCCCTCTTGCATCAATACACAACCAAGACCGTTCAATGACGCGTCGTTATAAATCACAAACTCTTTTCCCGTTTTAGGTTGTACTAAAATCGATGCCTCAGTCAATAATGTTTTCAACTTCTCAAAGCTTTACTGACATTTTTCTGACCATTCGAACTTAACATCCTTTTGCAATAGCTTAGTCATAGAGTAGCAATCACCGAAAAACCTTTGACAAAACATCGGTAATAACCGACTAAGCCCAAAAAGCTTCGAACCTCCAATACATTTCTCGGTAGTTTCCAATCAACAATTGCTAAAATCTTACTCAGATCTACCGAATACCATCTCCAGAAACAATGTGTCCCAAAAATTCGACTTCTCGGAGCCAAAACTCACTTTTACTGAATTTAGCAAACAACTTCTTATCTCTCAAAATCTGCAATACAGTTCTCAAGTGCTTGGCATGTTCGGCCTCGTCTCGAGAATAAATCAGAATGTCATCAATAAACACAACCACACATTTGTCCAAATATGGTTAGAAAATTTTATCATCAAGTCCATAAAAATAGCAAGTGCATTACTCAGTCCGAAAGGCATAACAAGAAATTTATAATGATCGTACCTTGTCCTGAAAGTAGTTTTCGGCACATCCGACTCTTTAACTCTCAATTGGTAGTAGCCAGATCTCAAGTCAATCTTCAAAAATACTATTTCCCCTTTCAACTAATCAAACAAGTCATCAATTCTTTTCAAAGGATATTTGTTCTTTATAGTCACCTTGTTGAGTTGTTGGCAATCAATACAAAGTCTCATGGATCCATCTTTCTTCTTGACAAATAACACCGGTGCATCCCATGGTGAAAAAATCAGTCTCGCAAAACCCTTATCTATCAACTCTTGCAACTAAGCTTTTAATTCTTTCAATTCAGTCGGAGCCATCCTATATGGAGCGATCGATATCGGTAATACCAAACTCAACTTCTAACGGTGGCAACCCTGGCAGCCCTTCCGGGAACACATCCGGATATTCACAAACTATCAGCACTGATTCAATTTTTAACTCAGACACTTTTGTATTCAACACATAAGCTAGATAAGCTTCACAAGCTTTCCTTACACACCTCTAGGCAGACATCGAAGAAATCACAATAGGTAATGCACCCGACTTATCTAAATCAACCCGAAGAATTTCACCATTTTCACATTTCAGTTTAATAATCTTTCTTTTACAGTTTACTACAGCATCATGCAGTGTCAACCAATCCATATCAAAAATAACATCGAATTCATAAAATGGCAACAATATTAAATCATCCAGAAAATAGTGACTTTGAATCATCAATGGACAATTCTTGCAAACTCTATCAACTAATACATGTTTTCCTAAGGGGTTTGACACTCTAACCACAAACTCAGTAAACTCAACTAGCAAGCTCTTACTAGCTACTAAATTCACACAAACATAAGAATAAGTCGATCCAGGATCGATCAATGCAATAACATTAGTATCATAGAGAGAAAAAGAACCAGTGATAACATCGGGAGATGTCGCTTCTTCACGAGCACGATGGCATAGGCTCTAGCAAGTGCTCAAGCTTTGGATCTCACATCTGTATCTTTCATCACACCTTTACTTCTAGCTCCATTTCTGGTATTTCTCGGTGGTCTACCCCTATTAGTAGTATTACTCGACCTTGCACTCTAAAATTTTTCTTTCTCAGTCATTTCAGGACAATCTCGGATAAATTGCTCTTGAGAACCACACTTAAAGCAAGCCCAGTCATTAATTCTACACTCTTTGGGATGTCTTCTTTCACAATATTGACATTCGAGTCTATTAGACTTTACATTACCCACACTTGCCATAAAAGTAGCTTGAGATTTAAAGCTCAAATGTTGCTTCCCACGATCTTTGTGTGAATACCCCTCGGAAACATTCAAACGGGAATACATTTCTTTAGATTTCTTTAACTAAGATGGAAATGACTTACTCATCGGTCTTTTCCTCTAATCTCTAGCTTCAAGGTTAGCTTTTCTCTTCTCTTTATTCAACTCTTTGGCCTTACAAGCCCGTTCAACCAATACCACAAATTCTTTTAGCTCTAAGATCCCAACTAACACACAAATATCATCATTCAATCTATCCTAAAATCTCTTGCACATAATAGCCTCAGTGGAAACACACTTTCGAGCATATTTACTAAGTCTGACAAATTCTCACTCATACACCGCCACTGTCATACGACCTTGTTTCAGCTCAAGAAATTCCTTACGTTTCTGATCGATGAATCGCTGACTAATATATTTCTTTCAAAACTCCTCTTGAAAGATTTCTCATGTAACCCTCTCTCTTGGTACCGCCGATACCAGTGTATTCCACCAGTGATATGCAGAATCTCTCATAAATGAGATGGCACACTTTAAACACTCATCTGGTGTGCAAGACAACTCATCAAATACCCTGATGGAGTTTTCGAGCCAAAACTCAGCTATCTTGGGATCATCATCCATATTAGCTCTAAAATCTTCATCCCCATGCTTTTGGATCTTATCAATTGGGGCTTGTTCATTCTTACGAATTCCATACTTTGTGGAGCTACGAGAACCGTTCGAGGAATAGGTGGGGGTGGAGAAGTTTGGGCATTCGTATTTATTCGAACAAATTCCGTATACCACTCATTCATCATGTGGAGAAAGGCTTACCTACCCCTTCTCCCTAACTAACTGCAAGAGGTCTTCTATCAGACAGCGCTGCCTCTTGAGCGGGAGCTAGTGTATTACTTTCAACTTCATCAGCCTCAGCTTAATTAGGATCCATTTGCTATATGAAAACATAATTTAAAATTGTCAGGAGTCATCACACTATCACAGTTCATTTATGGCATGTATAGCTAGACTCTTACACACGCTACGTTAGCTCCAAGAATCGACTAAATTGTAGCTCTGATACCACTAAATGTAACACCCTTACCCGTATTCGACGCCAGAATAGGGTACGAGGCATTACCGGACTTAAACACAAGCAAACATACAAAATCGAGAAGTAATTTCCATCCAAATTTAAAACTTTTCACATACATTCATATCATCCCTAGAATGAGCCTACGAAGCCCAAAACATGTATTAGAAATGGTACAGGACTAAACTGAGAACTTTTGAAAATTTTACAAAACTCAGAAAAATTTTCATGTTACAAGGCTCATACGCCCGTGTGGTCTAAGGACACGCCCGTGTGACCCTTAGACGCGCCCGTGCTACAGGTCGTGTTCAAAATAGGGAGCTCTCTAACTTGTGCCACACGTCCGTGTGGTAGGCCGTGTGGTCGATTTAATTTCCATAATTTTCCATAAAATAGGTGCAGACTTCACACGACCGATACAGACGCTCGTGTCTAAGGCCGTGTAGCACACACTGCCGAGACACACGCCTGTGTCTTTACCTGTGTGCTCAATTTTGGACATTCTATTTTGCATAAATTAAGGTGCAGGGGACACACGGCTGAAACACATACCCGTGGGGTAGATCGTGTGTCACACACGGCCTAGACACATGCCCGTGTGGACAAAAATAAGGCTATTTACCAAGCCATTTTTCCACCCTTACTTGTACCAACCTACACAATAATAAGCAACACCAATCCACGAATATACATACAACCAAATCAGCCATAAACAAGATATTAATACATCATTCACATGCTATTATTTATCATATACAAACATCACATATATCTCAACTTAAAAATCATGTAATTTCCTACATCCATGAAAAGCATCATCATATGCATATATATATATATATATATATTTAAACCAATATTAGCCAATTTCAATGGCCATTTACAAAATGAATTATCAACCAACATAAGCTAACACATTTGGCTACATCAATTATGACACATAACAAAATGACCAAGTCCCTATACATGCCATAACTCAAAATATTAGAATCAATAGTACCCAAAATATTAAATTGATAGTGTGAATGGATCTCCGACAGTTTTTGATCCCCGAGCTGGCTTGGTGACATTACAAGACAACGGAAAAGAAAGGGGAGTAAGCTATATAGGTTAGTAAGTTCCTATGCAAATAATAAGCATTATAATCTCATATGTAACATGCAAATAACATGATAAACTTGGCATCAATAGTATTTAGGTCTTCTAATCATAACTTACTCATTCATAACCTTACTGAGGGATTCAGCACATATCCAGTTCATTAGTAAATGAGTTTTACGTACATACCTGTACCAACTTGCAACACATCATAACCTTTCACAAATTTGACATACTCGTTGAATTTCTCGTTGAACCACTTGGAATATTAAAGGATACTCGGGAATCTCGCACACACAATACTATACCAATGCCATATTCCAGATATGGTCTTACATGGGATCTCTTATCGATGCCAATAGCCCAGCTATGGTCTTACACAAAATCTCATATCGATGCCATATCCCAGATATGGTCTTACACGAAATCTCAAATAACCCTAATGTCATGACATCCGTATCCTACCTATTCTAAGGTTCAATAGGGATTTCTCGCTTGTTGAAATTTTTCGATTACGTTCAAAGAGTAAATCACAATTCAACAATATTAAAGCAATTAAAGCATAAATAACAATGCATTATTTACATACAAACTTACCTCAATACAAAAATAGTAGAAATAGGACCTAATCGTCAAATACTTTATTTTTCCCTCGATCTAGGTCTGAACCTCTTTTCTCTTGATCTATAATAGCAAATTTAACTCATTTATTATTCACATTATTCAATTCAGTCCAAAAATCTTATTATGGAAAAATTACATTTTTACCCTAAACTTTGAAATATTTATATTTTGGTCCCTAGGCTCTTAAAATGAAACGTGTTCAATTTCTTTAATGTATAAGCCTAGCTGAACCATTTTGTATAACTATAACATCCCACAATTTCCATTAAAACACACGTTTACTACATATTTTATAACTTTTACAAATAGGTTCTTTTAAGCATTTTCATCAAAAATCACTTAGTAAAAGTTGTTTATCTAACACCAAACATTCGTTTTCTACCATTAGACATCAAAATACACAAATGTCTAACATGGGTCAAACCCTAGACTGTGATTATTCTTTCATTGTTTTTTCATTGGAACTTTGTTCTGAATCATTTTTTCATTTTATTCATAAGCATACCGTACAAATAGTTATTCTCAAATTCATTCATTCTTTGTATATCCTTTTGTGCCTACAATAGGTCCCCGGATATCAATGACATGAGTAATACTGCTACGAATTTAGGATCTCCTTTTGAGCAAGACATGTGTTTAGAGGGATCCTAGGACTTTGAAAATGACGTAGACTGTGGTTTATCTCTAGACTTGTTAAGAATGGTAAAACAAGAGAAAAAGCAAATTCTACCCCATGAAGAAACAGTAGAGATTGTAACCTTGGAAGAGGGAAAGGTAGTGAAAATTGGAATGCCCATAACTGAAAAAATGAAGCGAGACCTTGTATAGTTACTTCACGAATTCAAAGATGTCTTTGCATGGTCATACCAAGATATGCCTAGGTTAAGTACTGACATTGTTGTACACCGCCTCCCCATAAAAGAGGATTGTAAATCGGTTTAGCAGAAGGTTCGAAGAATGAGGCCAGACATTGTGCTAAAAATAAAAGAGGAAGTCAAAAAGCAATTTTATGCCGAATTTTTGCAGGAAGTCAAATACTCAGAATGGGTAGCCAACATTGTGCCTGTCTCTAAGAAAGATGGGAAGGTACGGATGTGTGTAGATTATAGAGATTTAAATAAAGCCAGCCTGAAAGACAATTTTCCCTTGCCTCACATTGGCACTTTAGTAGACAATACGGTAAGCATTTTGTTGTTTTCCTTTATGGATGGCTTCTCTGGATATAATTAGATAAAAATGCATCTCGAAGAAATGGAAAAGACCACCTTCATAACCTTTTGGGGTACATTTTGTTATAAGGTGATGCCATTCGGGTTTAAGAATGCAGGAGCGACATATCAAAGGGCCATGGTGACTTTGTTCCATGATATGATGCACAAAGAGATCGAAGTTTACGTCGATGATATGATCGCAAAGTCACAAACAGAAGTGGAACATATACAAGTCTTGAGGATGTTGTTCTTGAGACTGAGAAAATTTCAGTTGAAGCTCAATCCAACAAAATGCACTTTTAGAGCTAGATCGAAAAAATTGTTAGGCTTCATAGTCAGTGAGAGGGGAATTGAGATTGACTCAGACAAGGTCTGGGCTATACAAGAATTGCTTCCATCGCACTCAAAAAGAAGTTCAAGGTTTCCTTGGGAGGTTAAAATACATTGCTCGGTTTATTTCACAATTGACTGAGAAATGTGATCCCATATTTCGTCTTCTGAAGAAACACAATCCAGGCGTATAAGGACGATGAATGTCAGAATATTTTTGATAAAGTCAAACAGCACTTGTCAAGCCCTCTAGTCTTGTCACCCTCTTGCCTAAATAGGCCACTAATCCTGTACTTGACAGTTTTTTATCACTCTATGGGGTGTATGCTGGGTCAACACGATGATTCGGGGAGAAGAGAAAATACGATATACTACCTCAGTAAGAAATTCACTGAGTGTGAGATGAGATATTTGCCAATTGAGAAGTTATGTTGTACCTTAATTTGGATGACTCGCAGGTTGAGACAATACATGTTATACCACACGACATGGCTAATTTCGAAACTAGATCCTCTAAAATATATGATGGAAGTAACTACTTTGAATGGAAAGATGGCTAGATGGAAAATTCTCCTCTCTAAATTTGATATAGTTTACGTGAGCCAAAAGACTATAAAAGGAAGCGCAACAGCAGATTTTCTAGCTAACAGAACTCTAGAAGATTATGAGCCTTTGAAATTTGACTTTCCCAATGAAGAATTAATGTATGTGGTAGCTACTGAAAAAGACGCTACAAAAGATCACCTTTGGAAATTGAACTTCGACGGAGCATCAAATGCTATAGGAAATGGGATTGGGGTAGTCTTGGTATCCCTAAATGGAGATCACTATCCATTCACATGCAAGTTTGATTTTGATTGTACAAATAATATGGCAGAATATGAAGCATGTATCATGGGACTCCGTGCCACCATAGAACGCAAAATCAGAGTGCTGGAAGTATATGGAGATTCTACACTGGTGATTTACCAATTGAAAGGTGAATGGGAGACAAGAGATCCCAAATTGATCGATTATAAAAGGATAGTTCTGGGGTTGATTGAAGAGTTTGATAACATTACTTTCAATTATCTCCCAAGAGACGAAAACCAAATGGATGATGCTTTGGCTACTTTGGCTCTATGATTAAAGTGAGCAAACAGGAGGATGTGAAACTCATTCAAATGAGTATTTATAAGGCTCCAGCTCATTGTTACAATATGGAAGAAGAAGAAAGAGATGATTCTCCCTGGTACCACGATATATTACGATATGTGAGAAATTGTGAATACCTTGATAAGGCAACTAAGAACGATAAAAGGACGTTGACAATGTCTTAGACGGGGAGATCCTGTATAAAAAAAAGATCAGGTACTGTTGAGATGTGTGGACGCTATTGAAGCTAAGAAAATTCTGGAAGAAGTTCACGAGGGTGTTTGTGGAACACATGCCAATGGTTTCACAATGGCTAGACAAATTATGAGATTCAGATACTATTGGTCTACCATGGAAGGAGACTGCATCAATTATGCTAAAACGTGCCACAAATGTCAGATCTATGGAGACAAAATTCATGTACCTCCTTCGCCTTTGCATGTTATGACTTCCCCATGGCCTTTCTCTATGTGGGGCATAGATGTCATCGGGTCGATCTCTCCAAAAGCTTCAAATGGGAATTGGTTTATCTTTGTAGTCATCGATTATTTCACCAAGTGGGTAGAGGCTACTTCATATGCCAGCGTTACTAAGTCGGTAGTCAGCAGATTCCTAAAAAGAAATCATATGTCGATATGGGATGCCTGAGAGGATCATATCTGAAAATACATTAAACTTGAACAATAGCACGATTGCGAAAGTCTATAGTCAATTCAAGATTAGACATCACAATTCATCCCCGTATCGTCCAAAAATGAATGGTGCAGTGGAAGCAGCCAATAAAAACATTAAGAAGATTGTGGGGAAAATGGCTGAAACTTATAAAGATTGGCACAAGAAATTACCATTTGCTCTCTATGCTTATCGAACATCAGTCAGGACCTCTACCGGGGCAACTCATTTCTTATTAATCTATGGAATGAAGACAGTGTTACCCATAGAAGTTAAAATTACTTCCCTACGAGTTTTGTCAGAGCTAAAGTTAGATGAAACAGAATGGATTCAGTCACGATAGGATCAGTTGAACTTGATTGAGGAAAAAAGGTTAAGAGCTATTCATCATAGTCAGATGTATCAAAAGAGAATGATGTAAGCTTATGACAAAAGGTTCACCCAAGAGAATTTCACGAAGGAGACTTAGTTTTGAAAAAGATCCTCCCCATACAAAAGGATTTCAGAGGGAAGTGGATGCCAAATTAGGAAGGACCTTATGTGGTTAAAAAGGCTTTCTCCGGAGGAACACTGATCTTGGCTGAAATGGATGGGAAAAACTTGCCCAATCCTGTAAATTCAGATTCAATCAAAAAGTATTATTCTTGAAGAGGAAAAGAGGCCAAAGTGAAAACCCACAAAGGGCGCTTTGAGGCTTTCTTCAAAAAAATGAAAAAAAAAAAAAAAATGAAAAGTGGAGAGGCCAAGGTGAAAATCCGCAAAGGGCGTCTTGAGACCAAAGTGGTTTTGAGTCGAAAACCCGAAAAAGACGGCTCAAATTGTAATGGTGCATGCGGTGATCTTGCTATACCTGAATTAAGAGGAGGGAGAGATGTTATGTCTTGGGGCATCAACAGAGTACTCTTGATCTCCTAAACACATATTGAGCTTAAATTGGTCTTCAGAAAGTCCGTACAGAGAGGCTCAGGCTGTGATATCTGGGGCACCTATCTTTTCCCTTCATCATTTTGTATTCTAGCAATGTTTGCTTTCTTTAATTAACCTATTCTTTTCAGATTTCGCTTCTGATAAATTCCATTTTTTGTCCATCATTATGATCATTTCAAACATTTGTATTGAAGTAATGACTAATGGACTGATAATACTTTCACAAAAGGAGTTTTGTATATTACTCTGGGAACTTCTAAATAATACAAGAACCTGAAATGGGACTTTTATCTAGAACTCACCAAGCCTAAAGGTTGGAAATATTTGAGAAGGAAACTCTAAATAGTGATCATTTTTTTGAACTTTCTGTTAAAAATATCATTTGAACAAGAAGACAGGATATTACGTCAAGTGATACAACCTAGAAGAACAACGAGTAATGACAACCTTAAGCATTTAAAAAGGGGATCATTATCATGAAATTCTGCATTCATGCAAAACACATTTAGTTAGGAGCATTTGATTCATTCTGATCATTGCATCATAATCATTATACATTTAAAAAAGATCATTCTCATGACATTCTGCATTCATATAAATGTCATCCAGTTAGGAGCATTTGATTCATTCCGATTAGTGCATCCTAATCATTGTACATAAAAAAAAGGATCATTCTCATAACATTCTGTATTCATGCAAATGTCATCCATAATATCATTTAGTTAGGAGCATTTGATTCATTCTGATCATAGCATCCTAATCATTTGGCATAAACATAAGCATAAGAAATCGAGTCTACATGACATGTCCCCTAGAGGACGGTGTAGCAATATCGCTGAAATTACAGATCTTATCTCCCTAAGTAGTAGTGGAGCAGATCGAAGACAGTGAATCTTATCTTTCCGAGGTAGCAGGGGAGCAGATTTTAGCCACTAGCCTTATCTTCCTGAAGTAGAAAGGGAGCAGGCTGAAGATTATAGTCTTATCTTCCTGAGGTAGTAAGGAAGCAAACTGAAAATTGTAGATTTTGTCTCCCTGAAGTAGCAGTGGAGCAGATCGAAGACGGTGAATCTTATCTTCTCGAGGTAGCAAGGGAGCAGATTTTAGCCACTAGCCTTATCTTCCTAAAGTAGAAAGGGAGCAGGCTGAAGATTATAGTCTTATCTTCCTGAGGTAGCAAGGAAGTAGACTAAAAATTGTAGATTTTGTCTCCCTGAGGTAGCAGTGAAGCAGATCGAAGACGGCGAATCTTATCTTCCCGAGGTAGCTGGGGAGCAGATTTTAGCCACTAGCCTTATCTTCTTAAGGTAGCAAGGGAGTAGGCTGAAGATTATAGTCTTATCTTCCTGAGGTAGCAAGGAAGCAGACTGAAAATTATAGATTTTGTCTCCCTGAGGTAGCAGTGGAGCAGATCAAAGACGGTGAATCTTATCTTCCCGAGGTAGCAAGGGAGCAGATTTTAGACACTAGCCTTATCTTCCTGAGGTAGCAAGGGAGCAGGCTGAAGATTATAGTCTTATCTTCCTGAGGTAGCAAGGAAGCAAACTGAAAATTGTAGATTTTGTCTCCCTGAGGTAGCAATGGAGCAGATTTTAGCCACTAGCCTTATCTTCCTGAGGTAGCAAGGGAGTAGACTGAAGATTATAGTCTTATCTTCCTGAGGTAGCAAGGAAGCAAACTGAAAATTGTATATTTGGTCTCCCTGAGGTAGCAAAGGAGCAGATTTTAGTCACTAGCCTTATCTTCCTAAGGTAGCAAGGGAGCAGGCTGAAGATTATAGTCTTATCTTCCTGATGTAGCAAGGGAGCAGACTAAAAAAATTGTAGATCTTGTCTCCTTGAAATAGCAGTAGGGCAGATCAAAAATGACGAATCTTATCTTTTCGAAGTAGTAGGGGAGCAAATTTCAGCCATTGACCTTATCTCTCTGATGTAGCAAGGGAGCAGGTTAAAAAAATTGGTCTTATCTTCCTGAGGTAGCAAGGAAGCAGACTGAAGATTGTAGATCTTATCTCTATGAAGTTGTAATGGAGCAGACTGAAGATAGCAAATCTTATCTCCCAAAAGTTGAGACGGAGGAGATTGAAGCTGCAAGTCTAATATCTTCGAATTGGATCGAAGCGCTAGTTCCTATGCCTTTGAAGATGCAGTGGGATAGAATGAAGCTACTTGAAGACGAAAAGAACCGAAAGAAGTCAGGATTAGGCAATACCAGGCAAAATTGACCCTTTTAAGGTCTTTGCTCTGTTCTTATTACACGACAACGAGCAAAGAGGGGCAGCTGTAATAGGCCAATTTTGGTTTGGTCTATTAAAACCTAATATTAACCCATTAAATAAAGCCAAAAAAAAGTTAAATAATAACCCAAAATAAAAGTCCAATTTCTTTTAACAGTATTTGGCCCAAAAATTAAATAACCCATTTACAACAGCAAGAACCTAGCCCAACTACCAAATTAAACCCAATCAAAAACCCAAAGGACCCGAGGCCCAAATGGCCCAAATAGTTTAAGGTTCTAGAAACCTTAGGGGTTTCTAGAACAGCCTAGCGCCCTCTCACACGCGCGCCACGTGTGCGTCCAACCACGTCACCCCCACGAGTGGCCTCGCCTCCGTACGACGGTTTTTACCTGCAAAAAGAAACGAAAACAGCAGCACAAATCCAGGGTGTTTTTATTTTCTTTTTATTTTCTTTTATTTTATTTTTGGGCTATAAAATGAGGCCGAAATCAATCTGTACAGGGGTTACGATATACATAGATACGAAATCAATACAAAGTTCAGCAAGGTTTTTATTCTTTCAATTTTTATTCTTTTTTCTTTCGAATCTACTAGCACACATATAAATTCTTTTTTGTTTCTATTTTTAAAACTATATACCTATTTAAATAAATTAAAAAAGAGAGAGAAAATTACCTTATTTTCAAAATTCAGCCATTGTATATGGCGACCATGGCCGATTCAGAATCGATTTGGTGGCGGTCGATGGCCGGACTAGTGGCCGAAAATCGTCCAGGAGGAGGGAGAGAGAGAGAGAGAAATCTAAGTTTTTTTTTTAGAAAGGATGAAAATGATTTTTTTTTTTTTTGTTAAGGTTTTTTATTATTTATACTAGAAGCAAAACAGCGTCGTTTTGCTTTGGCCATTTTAATGCCAAAACGGCGCCGTTTTAATGTTGACCCGATTACCCGACCCAAATGTCAGGGAGATCTGCGTGTTTTTTCTTTATGGGTCTTATTGCTAAATTGGTCCTTTAGCATTTTTCTTTTTTTAAATTTTAGTTTTCTTTTATTTTTAATTGTGTCCCTTAAGTTTTATTTTAATTTCATTCGAGTCCTTTATAAAACGTCGCGTTTTGGAGGGTAGGGATATTTCTCCATTTGATCCCTCCATTTTATTTGCGCATTACGATTAGACCCTTTGCTTTATTTGTATTTCTAATTTTGGCCCAAAACCTTGTTTAAATTTTAATTTAGTCTTTTAATCATTTATTTGTTATAATCTAGCTCAGCAATTTTGCTTTAATTCTAATTTGATCCCCATTATTTTACTTCAATTTTTTTTGTGATATTTTATTTAATCCATTCCTTTTCTTTTACTTTGTGTATATTTTATTACTATTGCCATTTTTTATATACATTTGTATTTATTATTTTTATTTTGTTCACACATACATGTATTCTATATTTTTATTATATGCAATTTTTATTTTGTTCACATTTTATTTTGTATTATTATTATTATTATTATTATTATTATTATTATTAGTATTAGTATTATTATTTTTATTTTTATTTTCATAACTATTATTTTCAATAATATTATTGCTATTATTATATTTTATTACTATTATTATTATTATTATTATTATTATTATTATTATTATTATTATTAAATTGATATTTTAATATTGAATATTTTTATTTATTTTATTATTATTTGTTTATTAACGTATTTTCATTATAATATATTATTATTGTATTTTTATTACTATTATTATTTTATTATCTTTAAATTATTGAATATAGTATTTATTTATTGATTGATTTATCATTAGCTTTATTCTTGTTATTATTTTCTTTTATTTATTTGTTCTTTTCCTAGTATTTCATAGAGATTGTTGGTTTTAAATTTTATTCTATTGTATTCTATTTTTGCCTTTATAATTGTTATTGTTACCCTTGTTTCTATTTTACATATGTACCATAATTCTTTTTTTTTTTTACTACGATCATATTACATTTTATTTGAGGCGTTAAAATTTTCGTTTTGAAATAAGCAAATACCCCGTGTTCTAAGGTTCGAAAGGAATCGTACCCTAACTTACTGGATTTCAATTTTTCTCGTCGATTCTAAAAAACCAATTATCATTTTTTAAAATCAAAGTATAAGCTAAATAAAAACTTATTCTCGGGAATTCAAAAATGTTGTGTTCTAACTCACTGAATATGACGTTTTGTTATCTCGAGATAAGGATTTCCAAAAACAAAGGCAATATTCCGTATTCGGAAATTTTGAGAAATAGTGCCCTAACTTACTGAGTTTCAATTTCTCATTTAACCTAAATAGCTGAATATCCTTCTTAAATTTAAATATACAAGTTTTAAATGGCAAAAGACAAGCTTAGTTTTGAGGATTCGAAATGTCGTATCCTAACTCACTGGGTATCATATTTTATTATTTCGAAATAAGCGGGTCTCAGTGTCCGATTTAATTTATACAAGTTTTCTTTAACAAAAAGGATCGTATTTTAAAATCTTTTCAAATTTTCAACATTAAGACATTAATCAATCAATTCGATACCAATTTTGGGCGTTACGAGGGTGCTAATCCTTCCTCGTACGTAATCTCGAATTTCATAGGCCAAAAGTATCGTTTTAACAAATCAAAATGTTTTAACGATTAATCTTAAGATGACCTGATCACACCTCAAAAAAATTAATGGCGACTCTATTTTTATTTTAAAGTCAACCACATTTTTCAAAACTCATAATAGATCCACGACAGGTGGTGTTGAAGTAAGGGTTTAGATGGAGCTCCATTATCTTTTATCATGGTGGTGTTAAAAAAAAAAATCTAATTAGTGATTTAATATGATTGGTAGCAAAAAATAAATTTAGAGCATAAAGGCTGCAAATTAATTTGGAGGGAAAGAGGAGCAAACGAATGTGATTTTCAAAGATGTGTTGGGCTCTAGTGTCATGATAAAAATTGGTGGGAAGAGAGTGTTGAGATTTGTATTTATTGGTAATCCCTGAGTTTAACAGGTAAAATTAAATTTTAAGATGCAATATCAATCCAGTCTAAAATATTACAATATTGGCGATAATAGTAGAATATGAGAATGGGTAGAACAAATAATTGCGACAATATCATTACTCTACATGTAACTCTTTCTTATGAATTGTGCAATGTATATAATCTTATAATTTTCTTTTTCCAATTAGTTATTACCTTTTGTTTATTTTCTCTTTTTTTCTTTCTTACTTTACTTACCAACTTTATTAATCAATGATTGAGTTGATTCAATAATAATTAAATTTAAAATTATAATAAAAAATTTTAAAATATTAAATTTTCATCAATTGAACAAACATAAATTAATAAATTGTACCCCAAATGTTTTTACTCACTACAAGAATTAAAAGGGTAATTATCTTCGAAAATATATATCTAAAATAAACCTTTTAATTTATTCCCATCTTCTTTTAACATATTATTATTAGACGAGTATTATGAACAAATAATCTATTATGTTTGTTTTGTAGGAATTTATCGATAAAAAGTTTAGCGCAAATATATTTTGATTTAAATCACTGTAAGTTTTGATTTAATTTATTATCAATTTTATGGTTGTAGTTATGATTTTTATTTTTATTATGATTTTACAATATCTCTATACCATAATTATTAACTCCTGCTTGTAAAACCATCATTTATACATTTTAGAAGATAAAAACATTCAACTTCTATTATTAATTTCTTTCGGGCTTTAATTATGATTTAAAATTTTATTATTATAAATTCTAATTAAAAATAAATTTTATAATTTAATTATTTTAAAATATTAAATTAATTATGTAAAATCATTTAAATTGAAAAAAACTTAGAAGTTTTTTTTGAATGATAATAAATATTATTACAATATTTTTATATAAAACCTTTAAATAAAAAATTAAAATGAACTGCCATTTCACCTATATTACATTCAATAAACAATTTTTTTATAAATAAAATTTTCTCTCATGTGATAATCTAACTTAATTTTAGGTTTAAATAAAAAATCCTTATTTCTTATTGGAAGTTGTGTTTCAATCATGATTCCATTACACTTTTTGACCAACCGCTTGCTCCATTAAAAATTCATTTGGACACATAGCAAAAAAAAAATTCTTTTTCTTCCTTCTCCTTCCTCTCCTCTAGTAAATAATTTTGCCAAGCATGAATGTTTTTTACCAAATAGATTAAAAAAAACGAAAATGGTATGCAAATAGATTATTTCCATGGTCACGCCAAGGCACCACCACCGCACTCAGACCCAAATTCATTTGGACACATGAAGGAAAGCAGAGAGAGCCTGAACAATGCTATCCCATAAGCGCAAGAAGAAGAGAGCAAGAAGAAGAAGAAGAAGAAGAAGAAAAAGAGGAAGAGGAAGAAGAAAGGGTGGCCGAAAGAGAAAGAAGAAAGGAAAGGAAGAAGAAATAGGGAGGAAGAAGAAGAAAGGAGGAGATAACGGGAGAAAAAATTTTTAGTGCAAATTAGGTATTATTTTTTTAAAATTGTTTATGTTGTGTTTTGATGTTATTATTTTATTTTATTATATATTAATTATTTTATTATTTATTTGTTGTTAGTTAATTTAAGTATAGTTTAGTTTAATAGTTTATATTATAAGAATAAGTATGTTAGTTAGGATTAGTAGGTTAATTAATTTAGTTAGTTAGTTAGTTAGTAAGTTATAGTTAGAAATTTTAAATAAATATTTAACTAGTTAGTAAAGTATGTACATATAAATAAATATATATATATAAATAATATATATATATATATATATTAATATGTTAGTTTTAACTCTAACATAATTTTAGGTAGTATATGGTTATTAGTTAATCCTTAATGATTAATTTATAGTTAGTATATATATAAAAACATTACTATTATTGTTAGTGTAGTATTATTGTTAGTAAAAATGGTAAATGTTATTTTATTTAGTATTATATTATTATTTTTAGTAAAGAAATATTATAATTATTGTTAGTATAAAATAACATTAAAATAATACATGTTTGAAACATTATGTATTAAAATAAATAATATAAAATAATGAAATATGAAAATAATATATATTATAATTATTGTTAGTATTATGAGAAAAGGAAAATACAAGTAAATAGTGAAAATAAGTGGTTTTACTAAATCTAATAATATTTTATTGAAAGTTATAGAATTTGAACACTTAGGAAATACTAATCGAACATAGTGCCAAAATAAGAGGTTTTACTAAATTTATATAAAATAAATAGTAAAACCCTATATTTGAATCATTATGTCTTGAAATAATATAAATTAACACGAATAAATGCTCGTAATATATAATTATTATAATAAAATGAACAGGCTCGTAATATATAAAATAAAGCGAACAAATGCTCGATTATATAATAATTATGTACTAAATTATTACGTGATAATAACTGATTTTATTAGAAAGAGGTATTATCGTAATATTATTATTAAGGAATTCTAAAATTATTATTATTATTACTTTAGCTATGTTAATATAATATTATTTTTATGAAACCGTGAATATTATTTTAGTTAATATTATTATTATGTGAATATGATTATTTGAGGTATATTATTTGTCACTAATTTAATAAAGATTTATTGTTTTTATGTAGGTAAAAATTTATTTGAGATGTAAATGGCTTCATTGATTAGTGAAAATCCTCACATATCGTACGCCGCTAATAAAATGGTAATGTATTGTTATTTATTTATCGCAGTTGTATTAATAAAAACAAGAACATAATAAATTATGTTATTAATCATATCTAATTTTTTATGATTTAACACTATCGGGACTCGTCAGTGTATTAAGGGCCGGGTGAATGGCTTAAGGAATCCCGGATGATTGATGCCGATATTGAGCAAAGTTGGATTTGGGTGAAAGACCTGATCCGGACGTTTGACTTGCGGTATGATATCATATCCGCACTAGTCGGCGGTGCCGGAGACCCATACTTTCCATTTCCGTGTGGAGAGTGCACATCACTTAGAGGATGTTGCGTTGCAACTTGGGCTCCCAATTGACGGAGACCCGTTACGGCTTCAATGCGATAGATGACCCACATACGCTTGGTCGGAACCTACTAGGGAACTCATACGGCGATGATGGAAAAATTTTACGAGTTGAAATTGACATGGTGGCGAGATATGAACGATTATCGGTGATCCCACTACTGATCGAGTTGATGTGCGCTAGTCGGCATTGTGCACGTCATGGGGTGTCTGATGCCCAATGCAAATAATAATAGGGTTCATATTCAGTACCTACCCTATTAGGCGATATGAGGAATACTCGTCAGTATAGTTGGGGTTCCATGATCCTTGCGATGTTGTACCGTGAGCTTTGTCGGACGACGATCCAAGTACATGAGATATAGGCGGATGTCTAATACTATTGCGATCATGGGCTCAGATCGGATGCCATTCTTGGCATCGATTACCCACCAACCATATGTATATCCGTCATAAGCACAGTGATAAAATATAACTTGTCATTAATTAAAATTTCTTAATATTGATATTATTGACTTGAAATTTATTTTTGTAGGTGAAGTATTTATCCGGTATCGGAGGTCGTCTGATGTCCCAATATACCGACTTATGATTGAACAACATGGGAAAGGGTAAGCGATTCCAATATTGGTTATGTAGTAGTTTTATATTTTACGCTGCAAGTGTTTAATTTTAACAATGTTTTAATCATGCGGTTTATATGGATGCCATACCGTAGATCGGAAATTGCATCCATTATACCCGACCTCGTATATTCACTCGTATATGTGGTGCACTAACGCACCAATTCTCTGTTCAATGTAGTCAAGTGGTATCACAGGACCGAAGTCTTTGCGCCAATTTGGTTGCATCCAATATATCCCGGATCCGCCATGCAAAGTGGGAAAGGTTCATGGCAAAACTAAGAGAGGGAGACAGGAATGCGATTGGGGTTAGGCACCAGGAATTTATTGCGGTGTGGAATGCTCGCGTTTCTCGAATACCCCGGATGGATATGGCTTCCGATCTTCAACCTCCATTAGAGTACATACAATGGTACTCTAGTATGGGGAAGCCATATTCTTGGGAGGGCGGTCATTGTAGTCCCCGTCGACGAGCAATGAGATGGGGCATACGAGCCAGTGGCCGATATGGAGGCAGAGGTAGCTGCGGATCCTAATCCCGAGCCAGAACCGGGGCCCGATATGGAGGCGGAGGTAGCTGCGGATCCTAATCTCGAGCTAGAGCTGGGGCCGAGCAGGAATCACATTCACATTCGGAGTCACATTCATATCATCCATATATGCCGGGCTCGTCAGGAGGTGCATACCATTACGGGGTTGATATATTTGGATCGCATCCACCGCAGATAAAGACTCCGGCCATATCCACGCTGGGACATCGAGCCTCCCGGTCGTATCCAACGCATCGAGAATCGCTTCGCTCGAGTTCATCTACACCCTTCGAGCCATATGATTTTTCTACCATGTTTAGCACACCTCCACCCGCATTCCCCCACCGGACCTCCACCAAAGGCGAAGAGGATGTTGGACGCCATGGGCACCCACGACGTGAAGCGTCGAGCACCGCTGTATACACACCAAGGACTACACCATCGAACCATCGTTTTAGGTGTTTGTTGTGGTTTTGATTTTATTGCATTTTGTATTTGCAAATATTATAATATTTGTAATTTATTTGTATACATTTAAATTGATTATTTGGATGCAACATTTCGTAACAAGATTTGACCACGTGATGGAATATTTCATTTTGATTTTTGGTCATGTATATGGTCACTTGTGATTAGTTAATTTTGCTATTCAAAAATGTTAAATGGTGCAATTGGTATTTAAGTGAGTTCGATTAGGTTTTTTAAAATTAACGAAGTGTATTGGTTATATTGATTAGATTTGAATTGGCAATGTATGTTATATTAATTGTCCGATTGTAGATTAACTTAGTTTGTGGTACGAATGAAATTAATTTTGCATACAAATCCATAGATTACTATATTAATAAAAATACATACATGTTAATCTTCCACAAAAATTACCAAAAATCAGAATACAAAACATGTTACTCTGAATAAGCTCAATTCCCTGTCGCTCGCGACGATTGTCCAACATGATAGTTTCGCTGCGGGCATTTACTTCGATTATGACCACCTAACCTGCATATTCCACGGGGCTTACCGTGATTTCTCCTAAAGTCCATTTCATTTCGGATTCGGATGATTGCGGACGGCCTCTTGGATTCCTGCGTAGCGCTCTGTCAGGGACAAGCTCAAAAGTCGTTCGAGATACCTCCCATGTAGACAGGTCGGGCAGGACAGGGAACTCATTTTCCCAGACACGCAATGTACGCTCTAGCGTGTACACATCATCGACAAAATGTTCAACACTAAGGTTCGCTTTAGCACACGCTGCCACAACATGTGCACACGGATAATGAAGTGTTTGGAACCTCCTGCATTCGCACTGTCTATTCCGAAGATTGACTCCATAAGACCTAGGTGGCAAACCGGGTTGACGACCGATAGACTCCATAACTCGAAAAGTTTCTATTTGTCTTGAATATATTTCTACAATCATTGACCTCGCAATCCGCGGTTTGCAATCAATGCATTCGACATCTTCCACAAACACGTGTCCGCATCCATCGATTGACTTGTTGTTCACCCATTCTTGGCATCAAGGTTGCCAACTTGTAGAATGTAGCCGAGAAGGCAGATGAAATCGGTAGATGTCGTGTTTTCAACAACAAGCGTTAACCCCTCCACCAAGTTTGTGGTCATTTGACCATAACGAAAGCCCTCATCAAAACTTTGAGCCCATTGCCACGGCTCCATTGTACCCAACCACTCCCGAAAAGATTTGTTCGTTTGACCTTCCATGTCACTCTCAAGTTGAGTCATCATTCGTGAAAAATATGTGGCTCTAACTCGACATTGTACATGTTTTAAAAATATAAGTTACTGATGGCGAATAACTAAAAATATTAAACTTATATTGAAAATATAAGGTTATCATTTACCTATTTTCACCACTTCTCTTTTCCGTTTGGATGCTTATACTCTCGAAGAAAGTTAGCCGCAATGTGACGGATGCGAGAACGGATCTCCATGGCACCGGGCGCCTAATTGCGGCAATTAGTCCTTCCCTCTATCGGAGATGATGCAAATATTATCGTTGCTAATAACATACCTCCGCAGTTGGTAAGGAAGAATTCCCAAGATTCCATATTCTCCTTATCTACTATTGCAAATGCTATTGGGAGCACGTTCTATTGCCATCTTGAGCAACCATGATAAGTAAGATCGTGTATATTTTCGTATAGCCATGTCCCATCCACTTGCACAAACCGCTTGCGGTGTGGAAATGCCCGTACACATGGATCAACGTCGAACATCCGATGAAAAATTCTTTTCTACATTGTAATTGGTTATTTGGGCCGTAAAAGGTCGGTTCGTAACTCAATCACGCCTTCGGTATATACTCTTGCATAGCAGCCTATCCATCCCTATAGCTCGTTACGAAGAATCGTAGTCCCATACAATTTTTCCATTGCCATCTGTTTAGCTATCCACGCTTTCGATATGATACTCTATAACAAATCGTGCTTGTATTTTAGTAATCGATGTCGAAACTTTAATAGTCGGCGTCCTTCACCATTGGCATAATACACATACATATAGTTTTTGAATCAAGTTTTCGATGATCTTCATCATACTGTCAATCTGCATGTGAGGCCCAACCAATTTTCTTATCTCTACATCTGCGAATTTTGTATGAATGCGGCTCAGATTCCGCCAATTCACCACCTTCCGCTACCTTTCAACACTCCGCAATATAAACCGTCGATTTAGGCATTGCGACTTTGTAATCCATCGATATATCCATGCTATCCGTTTAATAGCGGACACGCACTCTTCTTTACTTCTAAATCTCCGCCACGAATAACTCCTCATGATCGAATTTACTACGTCGGTGAGCGGGGATATATTTCGAGGTACTCGAACTCACCATACGCTACCGCATCGGGTCTATGAGCGACATGTGGCCCGAGATTATTGTGTATCGCAATACATCCCGGTGGTTCCCGTCGGAGCCGCTAATGTTTACATCGTCATTCACGTCTTCATCGTCAATATCATCGTATATCATCCATATCGGATCATCGTCACTATCGACCTCATCCCCGCAATGATCACTACTATCATGTCCATCATCACCAACCACATCAATATCGGTGTAATATTCAGATCGATATCGATCCCACGATATTCGATTCGGCATCAACATATGATATTGGACGCACCATGGACGGTTCTTGAGTTCCATGTTCTTCTCCATATACATTCTTTGTCTTCATTTGGCTCAATACTAGGCTAACTCAAAGAAATAAGTGGATCGGTGTATTTACATTACTCCGTTCCCACAATAAAGACCGATCATTGTCTCCACGTTTTGGCCATCTACAAGTTCCATTTCGTGAATTTGATCGGATCTGCGAAACGGAAACTTGTAGAAAATTCTAGATTGTTCTCTCACACCGTCTAACAATTTTTGCGTTTATCCTTCGCTTCATATCATCCAATGAGACATTTTATTAAATTTCATTGCTATTTGTTGCCGACATTCAAATATGCATCCAACGGTTGTTGTCAAGATGATTCCATCGAAATAAACGCATACGAAAAACTGATCATCCATCTTCAATATTTAATCTGTTAAAAAATAAACAAAATTGCTCAGAAAATTTTTATCAAGATATACTATTCTTAAATAAAAACTTAATGTTTGAATATGCTATTTTTTCATTCTTAAGCTCACACTATTAGAATTATCATTTTGTACATGAACAACATTTATCTTTACATCTAATCACTTTATCATTTTTTCATTATTTTAATATTTAGGGTTCCTTACTAACAATATTTACTAATACTAACTAAAATATTAATATACTAACATAGTCAATATATGATTTTCGGGTTTTTAACTAACATATCAACATACTAACAACAATATACTAACTAGTTACATATTTAATAAAATATTAACAAATATTATGATATTTTAATTATACTACTACCAATATATTACTATTATAGGGTTTTTAACTAACATATTAATATACTAATACATTAATATACATACTAACCATTTATTTTGACTATTTACTTGTATTTTCCTTTTCTCAAATTACATTACTAACAATAATTATAATCTATATTATTTACATTTTCATATTTTATATTATTTATTTTAATACATAATGTTTCATGTATTATTTTAATGTTCTTTTATACTAACAATAATTATAATATTTTTACTAAAAATAATAATATTATATTACTAAATAAAATAATCAATAATACTAACCTAACAATAATAGTAATAGTTTTATATATATAATAACTATAAATTAATAATTAAGGATTAACTAATAATAATATACTAACTAAAATAATGTTAGAGTTAAAACTAACATATTAATATATATATAGTTTACTAACTAACCAAAATAATTTTTTAGGGTTTCTAACTACCTACCATAATATAACTAATTAGTTACTAACTAACTAAATTAATTACCACTTAACCTACTAATCCTAACTAACAATATTTAGGATATAAATTAAACTAAACTTAAAATAACTAACAACAATATAATAAGTAATAAAAAATTAATATATAATAAAATAAAATAATAACATCAAAAATAACACAAACAATTTAAAAAAAATTAATACCTAAATTTTACTAATTTTTTTTTCCTCCCCGTGATCTCCTCCCTTTCTTCTTTCTTCCTCCTTATTTCTTATTCCTTTCTTCTTTTCTTTCTCTTTTCTTCTTCCTTTCTTCTTGCTCATCGCTTCTTCTCCAAAATCTGCTGCTGCTTCAAGTTTCGTGGGGGGGGGGGAGGGACCATTTTCTCCGCTTATGGGATTCCTCTCACTGTGGCATGCCTATGTAATGACCTTGTTTAATTTTGAATAATCTATTTGCCATACCATCTATTTGTGTAAAAACCCCATGAATGTATTCCAACATTGCCAAGATGAAAGGAATTTTGTTTTTGTTTTCCTTTGAAAAAGTTTAAACTCTTTTTCTTTAGGGTTGGTCCTGATTTCTCAAGCTTTCATTATTTTGCCATCTTGAATAAGACCAAATAGAGAAAATTTCTACCAACCGACAACAAGAAACATTCAAAGCACAAAGATGCATTGCCAAAATTACCAAGAAATCAAAAATAAAAGCATAAAGGCTTTTTCTTTTTCTTTTTGCTTTTTATTGCTAGCTTTGTAAAATTCTTTTAAAAGAACGGTATCTTAACTTGGATAACTTTACCAACAAAAAAAGAAACAAAGAATGAAGGCTACAAGCAATGATACCCAATTAGAAGAACCAATAGGTATTTCCTCCCTCAATGAATTTAGATTGATCAAAAACAGATTTAGATAAACAGAAGTTATGGTATTTTTTACCTTCTATTTGGAGAAGGATCAATGAATCTTATTCTATACTTTCAGAAGTGCAATGGAAAATTGTTTTTAACAAGTTTAGTTTAAGATTTAACAGTTTGTTTGGTTCAATTTAATGGTTATATCATTACGGCACGGTTCAAAATTCTACGATAAAACAGATGATTGAAAGCTCAAAACGTTGAATGATTGATTCCGGGTTTTAGGTTTTTGTTGTTACAAGAGGAATTGATGCTTGAAACTTGGTGGAAGCAATGAAAAGATGGAGGAGAAAAAACATGCTTAGTAATCAAGAGGTGAAGAGCGGCTGAAGAAGGGTTTTCAGAACATCCTAGATTGGTGGTTTCTGGCTTAATTTGAGAACATCTTAGATTGGCAGCTGGCGGTAGATGATGGCCGAAGGTGGTGATGAACTTCAACCTTCAAAGCATGAACCCATCATTAGTGGCTACCAGAGATCAAGCTCTCTCTGTTTTCAACCACCCTTTCTCACAATCTCACTATTTCCTTGTTTCTAATTTAAAAAATGGTTCCTTTCTATCTCCTATCAATAGCCACACTTTGTTTACCACTCCTAAGCGATTCCAACCCATCATTGGGTGTTTAGGTGAGAGGAATACACCTGCAAAGACACTTAGACAGATTCTGGAATCGCCTGGTGCTCACCAAGGCCTTGCTTGTTTTGATGGCCTCAGTGCTAAGCTTGTTGAAAGAGCTGGCTTTCAGTATTGTTTCACCAGTGGTACCTTCTCTTTCCTTCGCTTTCTTTTCCATTTTTTTTTCATTGATTTTGGAATTTCAAGATGTGGGTTTTCTTCAGTTGGACTTGTTGGATCTAAAAGCTTCAATTTTTCTGTTTGTTTGTGATTTGCGTTTCTTCTAATTTTGATGGTTCATGCAAGTTTTGCTTTGAGTTGATAATCCCAAGACTTGTGCTTTGTTTTGAGCTTCTACGGTCGAAGGGTTCTTTAAAATTGGATTCCCCCCCTCCCCCTGTTAATCTGTTCTTGTTGTTCCATTACAATTTTCTAAGTGATAAATGCAATCTTCTGTGAATTTGTCAGTATTTAGAGTTAACTGAGTCATTTCATTGATGCTGATTGTTTCTTCATCCAAGGCATTTTGTTTTACTTATGAATCCAGATATTAGTTTCATTGGACTTAGTTTGAGGACCATATATGAATTCGTAAGGTTTTTTACAGTCAAAAGTTTGTGATTACTACAGTTTTGGTCTTTCTGTTCTTCCTACATTTTGCTTTTTCATTTTACAACACTATTATTTTGTTTATTTGAATTTATCCCTTACATAAGTTTGATGCATTTCCAGTATCAAAATCTGAAATGTATGAGTTTAAACGATGTTCGCTATCCCATTGCTGAACTGTTTTGAGATGGTATGCGTATTAACATTCTTTGTTGTCATCATTAGGATTTTCCATTTCTGCCGCTCGCCTGGGATTACCGGACACCGGATTTATTTCTTATGGAGAAATGGTGGATCAGGGGCAACAAATTACTCAGGCTGTATCGATTCCTGTCATCGGAGATGGCAACAATGGATAAGGAAATGCGATGAATGTGAAGAGACCTGTTAAAGGATATATAAGAGCAGGCTTTGCCGGGATCATTCTCGAAGACCAGGTTCATGTTCTGGAAAAAAAAATGTCATCTTTTGAAATATTTTCATTGCTGTATTGACATTACACAAACACTGTACTGCCATAAACAATGTTCTGGTATTCTAAGCAGTTTTTTTTTAGTCTTTGAATTGCTTATTTGGTTTTATTCGTATTTTGGAGCTCGGGTTTTTATCAAACTTCACTGTTAGGTGTCCCCAAAAGCTTGTGGTCATACACAAGGCCGGAAGGTGGTGTCCAGAGAGGAAACTGTTATGAGAATTAAAGCGGCAGTTGACGCTCGCAAAGAGAGTGGTTCCGACATTGTTATTGTGGCACGAACAGATTCTCGTCAAGCACTGTCTTTAGAGGAGTCACTCTGGAGATCAAGAGCTTTTGCTGATGCCGGAGCAGATGTCCTTTTTATTGATGCACTAGCCTCTAAAGAAGAGAGCAAAGAATGGGCAATTCGGCAGAGCAAGAAATAGCAACATTATTCTTTTATACAATTTTGCCCATGATTTCGTATTATTTCCAATCTTTATTTCAGTCTTGTTCATGGTTCTTATCTGATTCTCTCCATCAATTCCCATAAAATAACTAAAGAAAAAAAAAAATCAGAACCAATCTCCCATCACCCATCGGACGGTCTATGAATTGAGATTTGCAGAAAGATGCTTTGTTGTCCAAATTTTTTTTTTTTACAGGAATGATAGATGAAAACCACGAGAAGATGAACAAATTTACAATAATGGTAGTGGTAGAGAAGAACAAAAAAAGAGCTAAAACTCAGTGGAGTACTTATGGATCCATAAAAGTTATGGTTTGTTCACATTTTCAGTGGGATTCAACCACATCTAATGACTTTTAAACAAAGTAACAAAAAAAAAGGAGAATTTTGATACAGAAGTTTTGTAGATAGGCTTTTGGAAGGTTTTTAGGAAAAACAAAATAGAAAATATGAAAGAGGAGATCAAGAAAAGCTCTTGGTAAAATTTGAATAAATACATGTTGGTGGCTAACGTGATGGAAGGTAGCAGCAAAATGATGGTCGATGGACGATGGTGGCGGAAGGTAACAACAGTAACGGTGGTCTATTTTACTCTAGAAAAAAGTTAAAACATGAAAATGAATAACAATTCAACCTATGTACTTAACCAATGTGTCATCATTGACACCACAATACATTTCATGACACTTAATATCCAAAGTTGCATATACAAGATATGGTTTACACATCAAAAACATTTATTTTATTTTATACCATTGTTTCACATATTGTCAATATTTTCATTCTTAATCAACAAGCTTAACTTAGTAAAACATGCCAAATTCCATTTATTGTTCAATCGCACCACACGAGTTCTAGTAAAACTTGCTCAAAACCTAGAAACCATTATCATGCATACAAAGGGTACTAATACATGCCATGTATACCAACCGAAATTAAAGTCTACTAAAGATTTCTCGGATAGTGTGATTTCTTATGTTGATTCGATCTTCCAAGCCCTCAAAACAAAATCTACAAAATGAAACAAACACAAGTAAGCTTGAATAAAGCTTAGTAAGTTCATTTAATAAATCAGTAAGCTTTTCCAACCAAACATAGTAATTTGTACATTATTTCAGTATATTCAGTGAGTAATGCTCATTTGAGAAACTTTCAGTAAGTATGGCTTGATAAAGCGTACTTTTCAATGAATTCAGTAGATATGGCTCGAAAGCGCATACGTTTAGTAGATTCAATAGGTATGGCTTGATAGCGCATACATTTCAGTAGATCCAATAAATATCACTCGTTTGAACACTAATCAGTATATCAGTGGATAACGCTTGAGCTTCATTCAGTATGTCGATGGATATCGCTCGTTGAACTTCGTTCGGTATATAATATAACATTCAATAATAGTATATTAACAAAGAATATAAGGATTATTAGAAGCATAAATAAATGCACGAACTTATAGGATTGATTCGCAGTAACAGCTCATAGTATCTCAATCAGTGATCAATGTCATTTCAATTCATTATTTCTATTTCCAATTATACACATCAATATAATTCAATATTATGCAATTAAGTTCATGCAATACATATTTAAATGTACTAAATTAAATTGAACGAAGTGACCTGACTAAATTGCAAAAATGACAGTACAAGGACTATTTGGTAATTTTCTCTTTTTCTTGGTTTTTCACTTGTTCTTGATCTAAAATAATAATTTTCATTCAATTCACTAATTTCAATAGTAAATTTAACTAATTTTATACAATTAAGTCCTTTTTGACATTTTTACAAAATTACCCCAACATTTCACTTTTATGCAATTTAGTCTCTAGGTCCAAATCATGAAATTTAACCATTTTCTATTAAATCCAAACTTAGCTGATCTATTAACCACTTCATTACAACCCATACTTGTTTTTATTTATCATCAAGTCTTTTTACTTTTATTATTGTCGAAACCATTTTTTAAATCGGGTTTTAGAAAACGGGATCGACTTTAAAAATATGGAAATGGAGTCGCCACCGATCTTTTATTTGAGGTGTGATCGGATCACCTTGAGATGGATTATTTTAATAAAACATTTTGATTTATTAAAACAATAATTTTGGTCAACGAAATCTAGAAAATGGGTTCGGGAGTCGGTTACGTACGAGGAAGGGTTAGCACCCTCGATATGCCCAAAATTGGTACCTAATTGATTAATTAACGTCCTGATGTCAAAAATTTGAAAAGACTCTAGATTACGATCCATTTACTTGAAATTCATTTGAGCAGAATCATATTGGATGCCAAAGCTTCTTATTTCGAAGAAATAAAATGCCGTACTCAGCAAGTTAGGGCACAACATCTTATATTCTCGAAATTAGGTTTATCCTTCGACATTCAATACTCGTACATTTAAAAATAAGAAGGATATTCACTTATCTGGGTCAAATGAAAAATCGCAACCCAGTAAGTTAGGGCACTATTTCTCAAAATTCCCGAATACGGAATATTGCCTTTGTTCTTTTAAAAATCTTATCTCGAGATAATAAAATATCACACCCAGTAAGTTAGGGCGCAATATCTCAAAAATCCCAAGAATAAGTTTTTTTTATTTGTTATATTATGTATTTTGATTTAAGAGAGAAAGGATACTCGGTTGCTAGGTTTTAAACGAGGAGAATCGGAACTCAGTTAGTTAGAGCACGATTTTCTCAAAACCTATAACACGAGCATTGCCTTATTTTTAATTTTGCGTAAAACGATTTTAAAACTCAAATGGTGTTAAAATAAAATGTGATGGCATATTAACATGCAATGCGGAGCAACTATTTACACATGAAATATAATGCTATTGAATCTCAAGCAACAAATAAATATGAAACGAGAATTAAAACACACATAATGGCAATAACTATCAAACATTGGATCAATGATAAGCAAAATAATAAGAATAATAAAATACATACACCAACAATATTACCAAAATCAATAGAATAATTTTAATACTAATTATGCAACTCTTTAAAACAGAAACATAAAATATTTGAAGTTAAACATTTATATAAAAAATATACAAATGATATATAAAAGTAATTGGAATAAATAAATACATAACTTTAAAATAAGATCTTTAAGTGTGCAATCATATTTATATAAAATAAAATATATACATAGATGAATTTAAAAGAAAATACATGCATAAATAATATGAAATTAATAATAGATACAATTATAACAATAATAATATCATAAGTAGTAGTAATAATAATAATAATAATAATAATAATAATAATAATAATAATAATAATAATAGTTAAATGATAAAATGTAGCAAAAATAATTAAAGAAAATAAAAATAAGAAAAAGGACTAAATTAAAATGAAAGCAGGAATTTGGGGCAAGAGTTGAAAATGAAAGAGAATCAAAGGACTCAAATGAAAGGCGCGCAAACGATCAGGGATTGAACTAGCAATTATTCCCGGTCACGAAAACGTTGCATTTAATAGGACTAAATTGCCACAGAATCAGAGAGCCAAGGGACTAAGTGCGTAAATAATCCTTTAACACGGAAGGGCGCGAATCTGGGTCACGAAACGGGTCGACGCGTGGATCTACACCCTCTTAAATGGCGCCGTTTTGTATTATTCCACTACTTAATACTTTAAACTAATCAAACTCCTTTATTTTCTTTAAACCAAACCCTAACCCTTTTCTATTTTCGCTCAGCCGCAATCGCAACCCCTTCTTTAACCCCTGAATCGCCGTTGCGACGGACGAGAAATGGTTCACCAGACTTGACTCGATCCACCACTGTCCAACCTCGATTGCAGCGGAGAGAACAAAAGTAAGATCTAAACCGAGATCTTCATCTGAACTCTGATTATAACGGAGAAGACAGATCGACGGCGCAACTCCAATCGTAAGTCCCTTATTCCCTTTTTTTTTTTTTTGTTCGCGTGTTGAAATAGAAAAGAATGATACCGAAATAGATTAAAAACAAGAAGAAGGTGTAATCGGAGAAAAAACCTATGAGATTCTGTTTCTTTGTATATGATGTATCTGAAAAAATAACAAAAATTCAAAATGGCTTGAAGATATCCTTTTTGTATTCTCTGTGTCTCTATAAAAATGGGGGATCCCTTACAAATGTTTTCTTCGGTTTCTTATAACAGAATTTGAAAAATAAAAATAAGGAAAAATAATCATTTTTTTTTTGTCAATTGCTGCTCTCTTTCTGTCGTTGCTTGTCTCATTTTGCAGGTATGGATGTGGCCAAGGTGCAGGGGTCACGACTTCGGATCTGTTGAAGGTAGTACGACGCAAGACTTGGTGAAGGCCTTGGCGTGGGTGGGAGCGATAGTGGCAAGCGTGGGTGGAACGCATGGCGCGAGCGAGACACGAGCTGTCGGCGATGTGAAGGCATGTGTGAGTCAAAGAGTCGCATGGGGGCACGCAGTAGCCCAAAGGTCACGCGTGGGAGTGGTCACGAGAAGGCTCCGAAGTTTCGAATTCCGCTCTGCTTGGGCGGTCAGCCATAGCTTAAAATTGGGCCAATTGTATTTTAATTTTGGGTGCTTTTGGGGTTTGGTATTTAATTTTGTTATTGGGTTTGTAAGGCTATATTGTTAAAGGACTGTTTTTATAATTGGTTTTCTGTTTAATGGTTTTTGGTTTATTATTATTTTCTTTTCTTTTCTTTTTGTTTTTGGTTATAAAACGGGCCCGGGCAAAATTTGAGCCCTACAATTATTTTTACATTTTAACCTTTGAACATTAAAATTAAAAAAACTACTTTACAAAATAGTCATATTTAGCAACCAAGCTTAATATTCTACCATAAAATTTCAAGAACAACTCAAATTCATCAATGGCACAATCTATAACATTTGACAATTTTACAAATTAGTCATCGAATTAGCTAGATTAAGCTAATACGAGCTCAAAAACATAAAAATTACTAAATTCGAGTGAGATTTCACTAACCTATCATGCAATCAAAGCTTAGCCAAAGCTTCCCATGCCCTAGCTGAAACACCCCACACCCGGCCCACGAGAATGGACCGGATCTGGTATGTTCCTCGAAGTAACCCGGTTCAAATTCATTCGAATACTTTGAAAACTGTGTGTTTTGAAAGATAGTTTGTTGTGGGTTGGGCTCGAGTTGAAAACAAATTTATTTTATAACAAAAACCCATTTGTTTCAGGTGACAAAATGTTTAAACTTATTTTAAATTAAATGGGCTTATTCTTTATAAAGCCCTAAATTCATAACATAGTAATTAAAGCAGAAATAAAAACCGTCACGATGGCCTTATTACATAAAACGAAACCCAAAATAAAATTGTACAGTACTTAAAATAAAATAAAGATTCAAATAAAATTAAACTTCAAGCTGAACATGGCCACCACAAGTTCGCCGTCGGTCCATTCTTGCTCATCACCGAAACATGTTCCCACAACGGGTGAGTTGATAGACTCAATGTAACCAACACCAAAACATAATAGAAATAGGCACACCATACATATCATATTCATATAAAAATTCAAGGTAATGATGCAAACCCGAACCCAAACCTATATGCCATCCGCTACACTCCACCCGCACCAACCTCGCTGCACAGTGGGGACTACTAAGTCAACCTCCATCCGCTACACACCATCGAGGCGCCCACTGCAATGACGTGCTCATCGCCCACTTAAAATATTGTGGCATAGCCACCACATTCGAATAATGTAACCAAGTTACCACATTCACTTAATGTGACCAAGTCACCACATTCACTTAGTGAGACCGAAGTCATCACATATTCTTAGTGAGACCAAGTCATCACATATTCTTAGTGAGACCAAGTCATCACATATTCTTAGTGAGACCAAGTCATCACATATTCACTTAGTGAGACCAAGTCATCACATTCACTTCCCTTTCTCAAATAACCGAATGCCTCAAATTATACATATCATGCATATCATATTTAATTTCACTTTCATATCACTTTTCACATGTTAAATATAAAATATTTCAAATCCTAGTAGGAGTAGGAAAAGCGTGCACAGTACTTTGTACCATAATATGTTACTTTAGCCACATTCTTACACTTTCATATTAACATGTATATCATATTTAAGCCATAAATCTATTAAGATTAGTGTGGGGTACACACGGTACCTTAGCCATATTCTTACACTTTCATATTAACACATATAATGAATTAAAGTAGTAAATCTATCAAGATTTAGTGTAGGTACACACCGATTTGCTTATCAATTCCTTGAAATCCGAAAACCCGATCTATTGCTTTAGATCTCAATTCCTACATTTGATTAATCACTTACTACTTTAATAAAAACCATTTGGCCATAAATCCAAATCCTAGTAGGATTAGTATTCTTAAAACTTACCTTGTTGTCGATTTCAATACTAATCAAATCCTAAAATCTATGCTATGCTCCTCCTTGTGTTCGGCCAAGCACTAAATCTCATCAGAGGTTAGTTTTGGCTTTTTAAACAAACAAGAATTAGATCTAGCTATCAAAATAGGCCTTAGCCGAATGCTATAGACACTTACCTTGTGGATTTTAAATCCCGAAACTCACCGAATAACTAGGGAACACGCGGCCTATGGTGAACCTTCGGGAAAAGAACTTCTCCTTCCTTGTAGCCTACACTTAGTAAATCCCGAAAGATCTCTTCAAAGTTTCGGCAACCATGAACATTAATGGGATTAGCCCTAGATTTCGATAAGTCTAAAATATAAAAGAATGGAAACCAAACTTGGATCTTACCCTTATTTGAAGGAATCGATTGCACCTTCACTTCAACCTTCAGAGATTTGGCTTAAAGACTTGATGAACAATCGGCTATGATTCCCTTATGTATTCGGTTTCAAAGATGAAAGAAGAGAGGAATAATAGGCTTAGAAGGAATCGGCTAGGAGGCTAAAAGAAAAGAAGAAAAGAATGGATGCTCAAGAAGAATATTGAGAGAGGAAAGAGAGAGGAGAATGAATAATGAATGGCCCTAGTCTCATCCTTTTATAGCCGAAATTACTAGGCCAAGAATCCTTAACTTGGCCACCACTCTTCCTTATTTTCCTAATTAAAGAATAATTCTTCATTTATCCACCTATTTAGCCGAATTTTAAAGAGAATTAAACTCTTCCCTTAAGAGTCCTTATGATCTTCTAATTAGCGAGTTTTAAAGAGAGTGAAACTCCTCTTTGCAAGCCTTGTGCCGTCCACCTCTTGGGCTTCTAGAAGCAAAATAAAACTTATTTTATTTGCTTCTTATGTGACTCAAACTCAAGCCCAACACCCTTGCATGTGGGCCATTTCACGAGGCCTTAAGTGGCATCTTGAGCCACTTTTCCAAGTCCGTTAATGGGTCAAATTTCACATACTTTATATTTTAGGGTCACCTGCCCTAAGTTCCCTTTGAACTTTAAAATTTGACATTTTGGTCATTTTAAGTTTCCAAAAATTTTCAGCATGACTCTGTAAACTTGACATTTCCTAGGTTTCCAAAATGTTTACTTTCCTATTTTGGCTTAGTTTCCAAAATGTTTACTTTCCTCCTTTAGCTTAGGTTTCCAAAATGTTCACTTTCCTCTTTTAACTAATCGTTCCATACATTTCCTTACATTTCCATACATTTCCTTACATTTCCATACATTTCCATACCTTTCCATACATTTCCTTACATTTCCTTACATTTCCATACATTTCCATACATTTCCATACATTTCCATACATTTCCTTTTATTTCCTTTCATTTCTTTACATTTCCTTACATTTCCTTATACTTCCTTTTATTTCCTTACATTTCCTTATATTTCCTTACATTTCCTTACATTTCAAGGTTCTAAAGATGCACACACACATCCATATCACAGTAAACATGCTATTTCATTAAGCAAAAATGCACACAATGGGATTTGAACCTCTTCCTCAAAGTACTTCACGTGATGCCATAACCTTGCCCCTTAGGTGGCGTCCTTTGCCACTTTTCCACATCACTTCTTATTTTTAACTTAAAACCAATAATTGTCCAAAGCTTTCTCTTCCATCCTAGGATTTTAAAACCCTTAATTCACTTCCAAACACCGTCAAAACCTACTACTCATGAATTATGCACAAACGCATAACCCCTAATCTAGGATGTTACGCTTCTACCCTCCTTAAAAATAATTTCGTCCTCGAAATTACTTATCGACAACAGACAATCTTTCTCACCGACTATGCTTACGCTGCGCAGACTCGATCTTAATAGAACCATCATACTTTCCGGGCACAATCTCTAAGTTCAAGTCCCTTAGAACTCATTTCTAACGTCGTGATTTAATCGATTAAGAAGTTTTATGTATTAAAAAAATTTGTTTCACCGATTAAGCTGAAGAAGTTTTATGGAAAGAATTTTAGAAGTGGTCCTTTCAGTATGCACACAATCTTTACATTCATACATCCATCAATCAATTATGAACTTTCGTTCATTCGGAGAAATGTTGTAGTTTTCATTGTTGTTGTTTTTCCACTACCTGTGGTATTTTGTAATTTGTCCTACGGTGGTATTTTTCGTAATTTGTCAAAATAAGGTTCCTTGGTGATTTTGTCACAAAGTATTTTGGTATTTTTAAATTCCGGGTATTTTGGAAAATTTTTTTGAAATCAGGGTATTTCAAAATTTTGGACCTCGGGGTTATTTTGGTAATTTTTCTACAAACCGGTAAATTGTAAAATTTTAATAAATCATGGATATTTCAAGTTGCAAAACTTTGAGGGTTCTTTTGAGAAATTTATTTTCCAAAGACGATGAAGTTGCAAAATTTTGGAAATCGAGGTCATTTTGGAAATTTTGGTAAGTTAGGGGCAATTTTGTAATTTTCCAAAAATCACGGTATTTTGATAGTTTGCAATTTAGGGTTTTGGACTTTTATAACATAATGAAATTTTGGCAAAACTATTGAGTAGTTGGACATTTTATAAACTAAGGGTATTTTTGTAATTTTACCACTAGGGATATTTTAGTAAATTTGTAAATCGAAATATTTCGAAAAATTTATAAAAATATTCTTTTCAAATCAAGAGGGTAATTTAGAAATTTTAAAATTAGGGTTTCCATAAAAATCTGGCTAGTCCTTTCGGGTTTTAGTTATTGGGTTTAGCAGTGACTAAGCCCTCTTGGTTAGGGTGAACTAGTTTACGCACTGGTAGGATTCGAGTAAAGAGGAGGTGAGTCACTAGGACTGCTTAAATACCAAGCTTTTATTGAATCCACTCCTAGACATGCGCATAACAGTTACCACATCCTAACTCGGTGACTTAATCACAGGTTTGTCTAGTGTATTAAGTCTTATGTATTTCTGTTTGAGTAGACTAATCCTAGGGTTCAAGTTCCTATCATGCTATTCTACGTTCCATTCCTTTTCTACCCTTCTATAATTCACATAATCACACGAGATAGTTAGGGGTACTTACACGGTGGATCATGGTCGGAGACTTAGGTGCCATGCCGAAAAAACCGCTTATTTCATAAGATACTTTATAAAGCTTATTTGGGCTCGATTTGAAAACGTTTTGGGCCTTAGCCCACGCCGAGAGTTTAAAGCGGGCTCGATATCAAATTGAAACACCCACACCCGCCCACGAGAATGGACCGGATCTGGTATGTTCCTCAAGTAACGGTTCAAATTCATTCAATACTTTGAAAGCGTGTGTTTTGAAAGATAGTTTGTTGTGGGTTGGGCTCGAGTTGAAAACAAATTTATTTTATAACAAAACCCATTTGTTTGGTGACAAAATGTTTAAACTTATTTTAAATTAAATGGGCTTATTCTTTATAAAGCCCTAAATTCATAACATAGTAATTAAAGCGAAATAAAAACCGTCACGATGGCCTTATTACATAAAACGAAACCCAAAATAAAATTGTACAAGACTTAAAATAAAATAAAGATTCAAATAAAATTAAACTTCAATTTGAACATGGCCACCACAAGTTCTGCCGTCCGATCCATTCTCGCTCATCACCAAACATGTTCCCATAACGGGTGAGTCGATAGACTCAATGTGTAACCAACACCAAAACATAATAGAAATAGGCACACCATACATATCATATTCATATAAAAATTCAAGGTAATGATGCAAACCTGAACCCAAACCTATATGCCATCCGCTACACTCCACTCGTACCAACATGCACACCGTGGGGACTACTAAGTCAACCCTCCATCCGCTACACACCATCGAAGGCGTGCCGGCTGCCCGGTCGGCGTGCTCATCGCCCACTTAAAATATTGTGGCATAGCCACCACATTCAGATAATGTAACCGAAGTTACCACATTCACTTAATGTGACCGAAGTCACCACATTCACTTAGTGAGACCGAAGTCATCACATATTCTTAGTGAGACCGAAGTCATCACATATTCTTAGTGAGACCGAAGTCATCACATATTCTTAGTGAGACCAAGTCATCACATATTCACTTAGTGAGACCAAGTCATCACATTCACTTCCCCTTTCTCAAATAACCGAATGCCTCAAATTATACATATCATGCATATCATATTTAATTTCACTTTCATATCACTTTTCACATGTTAAATATAAAATATTTGAAATCCTAGTAGGAGTAGGAAAACGTGCACTGAGTACTTTGTACCATAATATGGTACTTTAGCCACATTCTTACACTTTCATATTAACATGTATATCATATTTAAGCCATAAATCTATTAAGATTAGTGTGGGGTACACACGGTACCTTAGCCATAGTCTTACACTTTCATATTAACACATATAATGAATTAAAGCAGTAAATCTATCAAGATTTAGTGTAGGTACACACGATTTGCTTATCAATTCCTTGAAATCCAAAACACGATCTATTGCTTTAGATCTCAATTCCTACATTTGATTAATCACTTACTACTTTAATAAAAACCATTTGGCCATAAATCCAAATCCTAGTAGGATTAGTATTCTTAAAACTTACCTTGTTGTCGATTTCAATACTAATCAATACTAATCAAATCCCAAAATCTATGCTATGCTCCTCCTTGTATTCGGCCAAGCACTAAATCTCATCGGGGGTTAGTTTTGGCTTTTAAACAAACAAGAATTAGATCTAACTATCAAAATAGGCCTTAGCCAGAATGCTATGACACTTACCTTGTGGATTTTAAATCCGAAACTCACCGAATAACTAGGGAACACGCGGCCTATGGTGAACCTTCGGGAAAAGAACTTCTCCTTCCTTGTAGTCTACATTTAGTAAATCCCGAAAGATCTCTTCAAAGTTTGACAACCATGACCATTAATGGGATTAGCCCTAGATTTCGATAAGTCTAAAATATAAAAGAATGGAAACCAAACTTGGATCTTACCCTTATTTGAAGGAATCGATTGCACCTTCACTTCAACCTTCGAGATTTGGCTTAGAGACTTGATGAACAATCGGCTATGATTCCCTTATGTATTCGGTTTCAAAGATGAAAGAAGAGAGGAATAATAGGCTTAGAAGGAATCGGCTAGGAGGCTAAAAGAAAAGAAGAAAAGAATGGATGCTCAAGAAGAATATTCGCAGAGGAAAAGAGAGGAGAATGAATAATGAATGGCCCTAGTCTCATCCTTTTATAGCCGAAATTACTAGGCCAAGAATCCTTAACTTGGCGACAACTCTTCCTTATTTTCCTAATTAAAGAATAATTCTTCATTTATCCACCTATTTAATAATTTTAAAGAGAATTAAACTCTTCCCTTAAGAGTCCTTATGATCTTCTAATTAGCCAAGTTTTAAAGAGAGTGAAACTCCTCTTTTGCAAGCCTTGTGCCGTCCACCTCTTGGGCTTCTAGAAGCAAAATAAAACTTCTTTATTTGCTTCTTATGTGACTCGAACTCAAGCCCAACACCCTTGCATGTGGGCCATTTCCTGAGGCCTTAAGTGGCATCTTAAGGCCACTTTTCCAAGTCCGTTAATGGGTCAAATTTCACATACTTTATATTTTAGGGTCACTGCCCTAAGTTCCCTTTGAACTTTAAAATTTGACATTTGGGGTCATTTTAAGTTTCCAAAAATTTTCGCGCGGCTCTGTAAACTTGACATTTCCTAGGTTTCCAAAATGTTTACTTTCCTATTTTGGCTTAGTTTCCAAAATGTTTACTTTCCTCTTTTAGCTTAGGTTTCCAAAATGTTCACTTTCCTCTTTTAACTAATCGTTCCATACATTTTCTTACATTTCCATACATTTCCTTACATTTCCATACATTTCCATACCTTTCCATACATTTCCTTACATTTCCTTACATTTCCATACATTTCCATACATTTCCATACATTTCCTTTTATTTCCTTTCATTTCTTTACATTTCCTTACATTTCCTTATACTTCCTTTTATTTCCTTACATTTCCTTATATTTCCTTACATTTCCTTACATTTCAAGGTTCTAAAGATGCACACCACACATCCATATCACAATAAACATGCTATTTCATTAAGCAAAATGCACACAATGGGATTGAACCTCTTCCTCAAAGTACTTCACGTGATGCCATAACCCTTGCACCTTAGGTGGCGTCCTTTGCCACTTTTCCACATCACTTCTTGTTTTTAACTTAAAACCAATAATTGTCCAAAGCTTTCTTCCATCCTAGGATTTTAAAAACCTTAATTCACTTCCAAACACTTGTCAAAACCTACTACTCATGAATTATGCACAAATGCATAACCTCTAATCTAGGATGTTACACTAGCCATGGTGTTTGACTTTCTACCCACGAAGAAGAAAGGAAAATGAAATAATATATTTTAATTTCTTTAATTTTAGCTTTAATTTTAACTTTTACTAAATTACCCTATTAATATAACTTTTAAATTAAATCATGTTCATAAATGTCCATAATATAAGTATATGGTCAATTTCCAACCAAGGAAGGTTTAATTACACAATTGGTCCTTCAATATTTTAAAATTTAACTAAACAAACTTCATTTTCAATTTAATCCTAAACTAATTAGAATTAAATGAGCAATTAGCCCAAAAGTTAGTGGATTATAATCATGTCACCACCGCTTGGACTTTTTGACCATGGTTTCATTATCATTTTGGTCCCTGTACTATTTTAAATATGTAGCAATTAAATTTTATCTCTTTTACAATTTAATCTTTTTACTGTAATTAAACAATAAATCATCAAAATTATCGAACCAAACTTCAATTCACATATAATACGGCTTTGTAAATATTTAATAAAAATATTTACGGCCTTAAATTACGAGAATGAGGTCCTAATACCTCTTCAATAATCACTTGACTTTTGAACCGAACCACTTATACAAACTTTTAATTCAATTGGTTAAAATTTCACAAATCAAAATTCAATATAAAATTATTATGGACTCATAATTTATATATTAATTATACGAACTTACTCGTCGGATTTGTGGTCTTGAAACCACAATTTTCGACACCACTAAAAAATGGGCTATGACACCCCCAACTCGTATCCGTCACCGAAACAGAGTTACAGAGCATTATCAGACAAACAAAATAGTAAAACCATTCAAATCATATTTTATTACAAACATAATCAAATTTCTTTCTAATACATTCATAATGTCCCTTAATCGAGCCCTCAAGGCCCTAAAAAATACTATAGAAACAGTTTGGGACTAAATCGAAAACATTTGAAAATTTTAAGAAAAAGCTAAAAAATTAGATTGCAAGGGCTACACGGTCGTGTGGCCAAACCGTGTAACTCACCAGGCTGAAACACACACCCGTGTCTTAGGCCGTATGGGCATTTGAAATAAGGACACATGACCGTGTCCTAGCTCGTGTCCATGCCCTTGTAACTCACTGACTTGGGTCACACGGACAAGCCACACGCTCGTTTGCCAGGTGTGTACCCCTCAAAATTACCTCACACGCCTCTGTGCCAGGCCATGTAACTGTTTGACTTGCAAGCCTTAAACCTACAGGGGACACACGGCCGTAACACACGGCTAAGACACACGCCCGTGTGGCCTCAAAATAAACCTTAAAACACAAGTTTGCCATTTCAAGTTTGCTTAGATCTTTATAAACTCAATTACTAACCAAAACACCAATTCAAAATGACATTAATCACGCTAAAAACACATCAAAACCAACCTAACATGTGCCTAACCAATGTATTCTCATTGGTACCACAAGTATATACAATTTCACAACAAAGTAAACATCAATTCATTCAAGCAATACCTAATCAATATACCTAACAAAGTTACTACAATCACAACATTTCAAATGCATATATACCACACATACTAGCATAACAACTATACTTCATTCACATACAATGTGCTAGTTAGTTATTTGCACAAAATATCATTCATAATATTTACATGAACCAAACATTGACCAAAACCGCACAAGAGCCTATACATGTCATATAATCCAAATTAAACGTTCAAAAACTACAAATATAAGCTTGATACTGTGACTTGAATGCCGATCCAATCGTCCAACCTTCGAAAATCTACAATAACATTAAACAACACAATTAAACTTAATGAAGCTTAGTAAATTCGATAAATTAAACGATAAATCTTACAGAACTAACTATAATAATTCAAACAATAATAACCATCCAAAAGAACCACCTGTCATTCACAACTTTAATCGATAAATTCATCAATATTTAGATTAATATGAAATAAACAACATATCTTTCAAATTCATTAAACGGATTACCTTATCGAGATTTTTCATTTCAAGAACGACTTAAGGGTAAGAGTACATCGTCAACAAAAACTCATAAAAGTTGGCCCTCCCGAACACGCCAACAGAAGCTCATGAGAGCTGAACAGAAGCTCGTAAGAGCTGATTTACCCAAATCACGCCAAACAGAAAGTAAAACGCGAGAGTTCGCAACAAATGATGAACCCCAATTTACTTGGGTAATATGCCGATATCTCCCTCCAATACCATCTCCACTCCAAAACTCGTCATAGACCAAACACAAATATACTTAAATCCCGCGTTCAATCCAAACTGAGTTATTAAATTTGATAATATAATTCCCAACAATAATTCAATTCCAACAATAGAACATATATATAATACCAATCATTAATTTATACAAATTTTAAATTTTAACTGTACGAACTCACGTGGATTGAATTGTAATCGTTGCAGAGGTTCAGGGATTATTCCGCTATTTTTTCTTTTCCACAAATATTTACGGGATTTTGATGTAAAATATAAAATATAAAATTCTTCATTTATTAGCATATATTTAAATTCCAAATTATTTTACAATTAATATGCTTTTATTTTTCAAAATTACTTAATTACCCTAAACTTTTACCATTTTACAATTTAATCCTTTAACTCAATTTTATCAAATTAATCAATTTTCTCAAGTCAATATTTTATCCAAATATAGTAAGCCCTCAAACAGCCCCTAATAAATATCAAATTCACTATCAAATCCTAATATTTTGACATTTTTACAATTTAATCCTAAAATTAAAATTTAACAAAAATCACTTTGCAAAATCATCACACAACACAATCAAAACTCCAAATACATGAAATTCATAAAAAAAATCCAATATTCAACAATGGGAACTTCCAAAATTTTTAATAGAATAAAAAACGAAGGTACGGGCTAGCTAGACTTAGTTACAACGATCTTAAAAACATAAAAATTACAAGAAACCGAATCAAATAGACTCACATGCAAGAGTATAAAGTGGCCGAGCCTCCAAGTTAAGCTCCATGGTGTTTCAACAATGAAAATTAGAAAGATGAAGAGAGAATATCTTTTTCTTCTTTTAACTTTGTTTTAATTTCAGCAAATTTACAATTATGTCATTATCATTAAATTTTCTTTTATTTTTAACTCTAATTGCAGTCTCACTCATTATTATGGCTTAATTATCACCTAAGCCCTTCCTCATTTATTAATTAAACCATCTAATCACCTAAATGTATTAATTAACAAGTTTTGCACCTTTTTAATTTGGTCCTTTTTCTCTTAATTAACTATTTAAATGTTAATATTTCTAAACTAATTTTTAATAAGACTATAATGACTAAAAATATTCTAAAAATAATATTTACGAGTCTATACAATGAAAATTTGTGGGCTCGAAACCACTGCTCCGCCACCACTAAAAATCAGATTGTTAGGTGGACTATTACAGCAAATTTAGGCCGACTCAAGGTTTTAGACAAGGTGACCCATTAAGCCATTATTTTTTTAATATCTATGCCGAGGGTTTCTCCACTTTGATTAATAAGACAAAGTGTAAGAGACTAATTGGTAGGGTGAGAACGGGGAGTCGAGTGGTAACGCATTTGTTTTTCGCCGATGACAATATTTTGTTTGGTGAGGCTACAGAGGATGCATGGGGGCAAATGCTATGAAATAGATCGGCTATATTCCGTCAACAAGCTAGGCATAGGAGCTTGTGTTCTTTACCCTGTGACATGCACTTTGCAAGGAATAGAATCTTTCCCATTATCACATTGTATTTTGCAAGCACGGAGGACTTTGGCAAGCACAGTGTTGTTGCAAGGTGACCCAAACGTGAATGCCATATAGTCAAGGGTATCTTGGTGTTGTAGTAAAACACTTTGGTGAGAGACCGAGTCGACTATGCCGATTGGACGTAGGTAAATGAAGTTTGTACAATCCATCATGTAGAGAGCCACAGTAGAACCTCCTTGGTTTGTAGATCTCGGACTGTAATCTTTGTTTAGGAAGAACTCAAACATCACCCGATTGTCCCGAGTGAATTTGGACACAGATAGGAGATTTTTGGTTATACCAGAACTAACAAAGATGATTTCATAAACAATGGTCTTGAACGAGTAAGTAGAGAGGATTGACCAAAGACACATAACGGGTGAAGCGAGCCATTACCGACAAATACTTTACTCGCCCTTTGTATGAGTGTATGCACCTAGAGAGGTAGCTAAGTTGGTGAGGTGATGAGTTGCACTGGTCAGGTACCAAGCACTATCTCCAACCGGATCGACGACGCCATATAATTACATGAGGGTGGCGATGTTGGTGCAAGAGATCGTGTGTGGAAGGAGGAGCAACAAAAGGTTGAGCTAAGGGTCAAGATGGCGATGAGAACCAACCAGATGGAACATTGGAACTGGAGCGATCATTGGCATTATCGCCATGAAGTAGATGAAAAGGGTTTGTAAACATATCGACATTTGCTTGTGGCACAGGTGGAGGTCTATAACTTGCACTTTTATAAGTTGTATCGAACCGAAAGTAACAACGGTCAACTAAGTGCCCTGTCGTTCCACATAGTTGACACTGAAATCGAGACCCAGAGAAACGGCCTCGAGCACGACCTCTGCCATTTGAAGGAGGGCGGTATGTTGGAGTAACAGTATCACTTTTGACGGGTGGTGGTGGTTGGTTTGAAACCATGTTGGCAGAACTAGAAATCTCCAACCCAGCTTGTAACTGACGAGCTTCTGTATCTAGTAATAACGCAGTGACTCCTTGAACCGAGTATGGTGACTGGCTTGAAGTAATAACCGTAATAACTCACTCATATTCAGGAGATAGGCCATTGAGAATAGCCGTGACATGCTCCCGATCACTGATGACCTCGCCACAATTAGCAAGATTATCGCAAAAGCCCTCGATCTTCATCAAGAAGTCTTTCATGGTCAAATCGACTGCGTTGAGAATGGAGCTCGTCGATAGAACATCGACGAGAACAGTAATAGCCGAATATGAACAAGTTTCAGGACAGTTGGTGAATTTTGAGAAATAGCTCATATAGTTTAGTAGTAATGTGTGGGGTAAAGGAAGAGTATTTAGGGTGAGAACGTCAACAATCCTGAAAAATATCTTAGATTGCCAACTATTTGGGTCGTAGAAAGAAACATGCTTTTGTTGGCATTAAAGAGAGATTAAAAAAGAAACTGGAAAGTTGGAGCATGAGGCATTTGTCAGTTGGAGGGAAGTTTTTATAAAATTTGTTTTACAAGCTATTTCAATTTATGCGAAGTGATGTTTTATGTTATTGGCTTCTTATTTTTTTGTGAGTTAGAGAATATTTTAAGCCGATTTTGGTGGCGCGATTCATCTACAAACAAGGGCATACATTAGTGTAATTGGACTGCAGTGTACAGCTAAATCGCAAGGGAGTTTGGGATTTAGGGACGTATATCCAAGTTTAATATGGCCTTGTTAGCTAAACAATGGTGGAAATTATTTATGAATCCCAACAGTATGCTTGCACGTGTTATGAGAGCTAAATATTACCCAAGTTGTGATTTTCTGAGTGTAAGGCTGAGTTCTTACCTTTCGTACACTTGGCGAAGTATCTAGAATGCCCGAGTATTGTTGGAACATAGTATGGGTTGGAAAGTAAGGAATGACACCTCAATAAATATCTGGAATGACGCATGGTTGCCAGGACCTAATGATGGAAAAGTGCACAATCAGAATATTAACATTAGCTATTCAAGAGTTACTGATTTAAAAGACTTAGAAATGTTTACCTGGAAAAAAAAAAAAGAAGTTATCAAAGTCTTGTTTGATGATGAGCAGGTGAAGAGGATTCTGTCGATTCCTTTGATTAATAGCAACCAGTCGGATGAATTGGTATAGAGGGGTGACAATACTTGAGTTTATACAGTAAATGGTTATAAGTGGCTCATTACAGAGGGTTTAGATTCGATGGAGGGGAATATTACAACGCAATCTACAATATTAAAAACCTTCTATCATTTTTGTACCAGGTCCTACAGGTTAGAAATTGATATGCTTGAAGGGTTATTGGTTTCTAAGCCAATACCTAAAAATGTTAAATGGGAACCACCTGATGGGGATGTGGTTAAAATAAATTTTGATGCTTCTTTCCAACAACAAACAAGCAAATCATGTTCAAGAATTATAGCAAGGAACATAGAAGGCATAGTAATGGCGGTGTGTGCTTACCCGTGCGAAAATGTATCGTCCTCAGCAATGGCAGAAGCACAAGCATGCTTGCAGGTGGTAACACTTGGGGAAGAGTTGGGGTTCAAGGAGGTTTGTGTGGAAGGTGATTCCTTAACCGTACTCAAAAGGTTAGAAGGTGTAGAAGAGGATAGATTGAGCATCAGTAATGTGTTAAAGGAAGTCAGATGCAAAATCCCTAATTTCATAATGATAAATTTCTGGTTTGTACCTCGGTTGGCCAATATTCCAGCACATGCTTTGGCAAAGGAAGGTCAGAGTTATGCCCAACCTGTATACTAGTGGATGGAAGAGGCCCTAGAAGTTGTGGAAGAGCTTGTCAATCGGGATTTGGATGGTGTTGAAAATGAATGATTTGGGAGTTGAAGACTGTGACCGGAGGTGATGTGGGTTCTTTAAAATCTGATGAGCTTAGTGATTAACATAGGGGTTTGTTTTAACCGTATTGATGCCATTTTTGTCCAGAGTGGGGAATGATCACCTCTGTGGTCTGATGTAATGAAGGTATAGATGATTTTTAGGATCCCTTTCTTTCTTTCTTTTTTTCATCTTTCCTCAGGGTTTCTGATTTGTTTGTTTGATTTTTTTATTGTTTTGTTTCCTTGTTTATCGTTTAGTTGCCCAGTATTTTGAGGACAACTGTAAAAGCTAGGGGCTTGAATCTGTTAGTGTTCCATTATTATTAATGCATCAATTACTTTATTTAAAAAACTAATGTTAATTATTTATATAATTTATATTTTAAATATTATTAAAATATAACCATTACATTATTTAAATATATAATTATATATTTAAATAAATCTTAACCTAATATAATTATTACATAAAACACATCATTGAATTATAAATAAGAATTAAACTATTATTTTTCCCAAAAGTTAAAAAGAAAGAAGAAGATGAGGAAAGAAAGAGGGGGAAGAAGGTGGATATTTTTTTAAAATTTTATAAAGGAAGAAAATTTTAATTAATTAAAAGTAAAATATACGTGTCAAGAAATAATTGGTTGTCAAATTTAAAACGGCGTAAATGGTTCGAAGTTGTGGGATCACAGTTTAATTAGTTTTAACCCAAAAAAAAAAAAGTTTAAATATCTGAGTGAGAAATTTAATTACAATCAAGGGTATTTTGGTAAATAAGTCCTAAGCCCTCCACGATGAGGTCGAGAAGTTGCGTAGGCGATAATTATTTTTATCAACGTTCGTATTTATATTAAAATTAAAATATATTTTTTGTAAAAGCAAATATTACTGTTTATATTTATATATTTGTATATATATATATATAAACAACAAAGAAAACGCTACAGCCTGAAAAGATTTTCAGACATTGCAAAAAAATCAAAAATCATATTCTTTTGTCCTTGTGTTTTTCAGGTCTGTCTTCCTCCTTCCAGGTAATACTTTTCTCTCTCTTGTTTATTTTCTACGGATATTTGCTTTATTTAGATATTTATCTTTAAAAGGTGTCCTGATTTGAATTGTAAAAGCAAAAAAGAACGATAAGCAAAGCAACGGTTAATTTCTTCTGGGTTCTGATTCTTGTGAAATCTGATAAATTTTGTCAATGAAAACTTTAGTATGTTTGTTTCTGTGATTTGGGTTTTCTTTGTTTTATTAAGTTTTGTATGGTTATAAAGATTTGATAATGATAAATTAGAGGTAGAAATGATTTTTTTTTTCGATTAAAATGTTTGTATTTAGTTTTGAGTAAGCCTATGGAAGCTTAGGATTCATTTTGATCTCATAATGGTTCTTTGTGAACCAGAGAATATTTATACTTAATTTGGTTCTTTTTGGTTTTGGGTGCAATAATAGATGGTAAGGGAAGGGAAGGTTGGCCATTCAAGCAATTTTAAGAAAAGGGTTAGATCGAAACATGAGGGTTCAGATGATTCAGATGAAGATTATGTAGCTTCGGAGGGAAATGAAGGATCTGATGATGATGCTGAATATTATTGTTCTTCCTTAGATGAATGTGCATCTGAAGAGGGTTTTCAGGGTTACAATGAGGAGGAAGAGGAAGAGGTGAGAGAGGTTGTTAGGTTGAAAAGAGGTTGGATATCTTCGGTAAGGGAGAGGAAGATTGTGGATAAAAAATCTGTAAAGCGGGAAAGCCTGTCTGTTGAAGAAGATGAAGACAAGGATTATGAGGAGGAAGAAGAAGAAAAGGAAGAAGAGGAAGAGGTGAGAGAGGTTGTTAGGTTGAAAAGAGAGCAGATATCTTCGGAAAGGGAGAGGAAGATTGCGGATAAAAAATCCGTCAAGCAGGAAAGCTTGTCTGTTGAAGAAGATGAAGACAAGGATTATGAGGAGGAGGAAGAAGAAAAGGAAGATGATGATGAGGAGTTCACTCCAGATGTAGAAGATTGTTTGGATGAGGAATTTACTCCGGATGAAGAGGATTGTTTGGATGAGGAATTCACTCCGGATGAAGAGTATTGTTTAGATGAGGAAGAGGAATTGATTATGACAAAGAAGAAAAACAAAACAAAAGTTAGTAAGCAAGTTTTGCGGAAAAAGTACCCTTCTAAACATAGGACAAAGAGGAAGAGGTCTGCAGTTTCTAAGAAGCCTTCGAGAAAACAAGGAAGGAAGAAACGGCGGTTGAAGAGGAAAAGGAGGGCTGAAGAAGATGATGATAATGATTGTGGTTTTATAGACAACACTCCAGCTCTGAGACAAAAGAGCAGAACTAACGCCGGACGGAGAAAAAAGGCATATGTTATACCATCAGATTCGGATTTTGTGTCATCTGGATCATCTCATTATGAGTATACTGTCTCAGAGGAAGAGAGCGAGCAAATGAAAGAAGCCAACCAAATTTGTGGAAGTTTAAAAACTAGTTTGAGGAGTTCATCAGCATCAAAGAGAATTCAGGAGCTTGAAGAGCTAGGCCAACGTAAGAAACCTCCAGGAAGAAAGGGTAAGGAGAAGATAGAGGAAACAAAGGCTGAAGTAATAAAGCCAGTTTGTGGCATTTGTCTCTCTGAGGAAGACAAACGAAGATTGAGGGGCATACTGAACTGTTGCAGTCATTATTTTTGTTTTACCTGCATTATGGAGTGGTCAAAAGTGGAATCTCGTTGCCCATTGTGCAAGCAAAGGTTTGAAACTATCAGTAAGCCTGCAAGATCAGCAGCTGGAGTTGATTCGAGAGAGGTGTTGATCCAAGTACCTAAGCGTGATCAGGTATGTTTTATTACTTGTAAGGATTTTAAGTGTAATAGTTTTTCATTTACTTTAGTTTCTTATTTGTGGTTGGAAATGGGCATGTTTTTCTTGTATACAGGTCTACCAACCCTCTGAGGAAGAACTGAGAAGCTATCTTGATCCATATGAGAATGTCATTTGTTCTGAATGCCACCAAGGTGGGGATGATGAACTCATGTTACTATGTGATATTTGTGATTCGTCAGCACACACCTATTGTGTTGGTCTCGGTCGGGAAGTGCCTGAAGATAATTGGTACTGTGATGGTTGCAGGCCTGTTGCTACTGGGTCCTCTGGTTCCCAAGTTCAAGATTCTTTGCCTGATCATAGAATAATAAACAATTTGTACAATAGATTTTCACCCATGGTAAATTTCGGAGAAGGTTTAGACTCCATCGTAGGTCCTTCACCTCTTATGCCATCAATTCCCAATTTTGTGGGTTACTCATCTCCTAGATTTCCTGCTGTAGATATTCCCGTTATTTCTCCGGCATCTGGAGCAGGGGCTCCAACACTGACTGGAAGGCGATGGTTGCATCGCCAGATTCAAAATCTTCGTTCAATCAATAGGATGAATTTTATGGCTGGTCGGACTGTTGGGATATTAAGCGCCAATATGAGCACTGATTTCGTGAACCCTCACACTGATCAGAGTACGGAAACAACAGTTCAACAAGCTAGGACTCAAGATACGGGAACTCAACATCAAACAGTGTTTGAGGAGAGATTACAGGATGATCCCTCTTCTTCAGTGCCAAGTAGGGACTTATCTCCTTCAAGGTTGGAAAATTTGAGAAGGCAAGCAGTTCAGGATTCAACCACCCCAACAACCAGTACATCGATCAACTTGACGTTATGGCCTGAACTTACTGGTATCAGTTCAAACGAGCAACTCCATCAGTGCATCAATGGATCAAACATTGGACCTGATGGTTTTGCTTCACCTTTTTCTGTTAGAGATGAAAATAACTTTTCAATGGCCAAGGAACAGTTGCAAGGAATGGTCAGAAGCCATTTGAAAGCCTTGTCCACTAATATTGATTTAGGTAAGTTAAGCCCGTCTGTAATCAATTCATGTCAGGGATATTTCCAGACCTATGGTCTGCAGTTTTTATTTGTCTAAAGAGCACGATTTTCATGCATAAATCATTAGTGTGTGCATCTGTTTTTCAGTTTGATTTTAATCACATTATTGTTTTGGAGTGATTTGTAGTTTGTGATTAATTGAGCCATGTCCTCCGTCTGGAAAATTTTCAAATGCTTTTTATGCTTATATATGCAGACAATGGTACTTTTAAGGACATAGCAACAAGTGCCATGCACACGTTATTGGCTGCTTGTGGGCTTGAGCATATGAGGGGCGAGGTTCATGTTGTGCCTCCACCATCAAATTGTACACACATTGAAAGAGTGGCAACCGAGCAGGCAAGCTTAATGAAAGGTTGTTGCTTAACTTGTTTTGATTCTTTTGTAAAAGATGTAGTGAAGAGGATCATGGATACAAGATCCCCGCAGTGGTTAAGCTTAGGTCTTTAAATCTTTGATGTAGTAAATGTACCTTTTTTTCTTCTTGGTTAGCAGTCTAACCAATTTTTAAGTTGATTTATACTTACCATTCACTGACATTGAATGCTAAAAGTGCTCTATTCTCATTCGATCACCATAATAGATTGTTTAGACTGAACAAAGTCAATTTTCTGCTTCTCAGTGCTGATTGCTTTTACTGCTTGAGTTCTTTGTTCCTCTCATCTTTCCTTTCTTTCCCTTTGGTTGACTACTCGATTTTGTGTTTAGTTGCACTCAAAGTATGAGAATGATGCTACAGCTTCAATATTCGACGGAGAGAACCAGTTACGCATAAGAACTAAGGTCCAAAGGCATGGGAAACCATCTTTTTTCTGTTGCTCAACTTTTGTTTCATTGGTTTTTTAGGAAATTCCTTTCCCACTGGAAAGGACAAACAAGACAGTTGTTTCAGTTTATAGAGTTATAATAATTAATAATAGATCTTTTGCCCTGCATTAACTAATCTGATATCCTAGGTTGCAGGTCAGAGCCGTTTTCTTGTCTTGATTTTCTGTTGTCTTTGCTGGAAAGCTACGTTAATCCAACTCAGGTGTGAGTTAAAATCATACAAGTATGCGTTCAACTTTCTTTAGAAAAACATTGTCATGTATTTGGAGGTTTGGTTTTATACCCATGTCCGGATAAGCCTTGGATGGTGAACAGTCCCAGTAACATAGGTCAAGTGTGCAGCTGATCTCAGTAGGAACTATTCTAGGTGTAGGCTAATTACTACTCACATCATGTGGGGATAGACTTTTGAGGGTTGTAAGTTTAATAAAATATGATTTTAGACGCCTTCCCATGTTGTGCTGTGTAAGGAATTGAAAACAACATTTTTGGATTTAAATTATTCTTCTTTGATGATGTTTATCTATCATGTCCTGAAATTAAAAAAGATGAAGAGAAACTCAAACATCCAACATAAGTTACATTCATTCATTCCTACGCCTTATTCAACATTTTGCATCCATCTATATTCACCAAAAATCAACATAACAAACCATAGGACGCAGGACCCAAGGGTTTTGGGTCCGCAATTGGAGCAACCAATATGAAGGCAGAGTGCTTTTCATAAAATATCATCAAGAATTGTGGACAACAGCAGCCCTTGAATAAACTCACATCTTTCTGTCTTCTCTTCCTGATCCTTGACTGAAAGAAGAGTCGATTGAACATTTCTGTCGTCAAAACCAGATGTCAGAAAAGCGGGTTAAAGCCTTCAGATCACATCGTATACTTAAAAGATACCGTAGCAAAAACATAGCAATAAAAAGAAAAGCTTGGACAAGCATGAAATTCCTCTTTTCTCAAACAAAATAAAAACCAAGACATTCTATAAACTGTCTCATCCTCTATTCTCAAAGAACAGCATTAAGTCTCTACTTCACAATCCCCCGAATATATGACATGGTTTAACAAAGAATGGCTTGAAAGATAGCATCTTTTTGAGAAACAAGAAAGACAAACAAAACCACTTCTCCATGCCCATTTCACCTAATGCTGAACCTATCCCGTATGAAACAAGGTTACGACAAGATCTATGTTATATAGGATTGTAAATATAAGCCAATAAAAGACC